>CM073593.1:45600833-46849166 GCA_037074705.1 Zhengitettix transpicula | reverse complement strand
TCGTCACTGGTTGGAGGACGTACATTTGTGAATTATTTTCAAGAGTGAAGCACACTGAGCGCCAGACTATTAATAATTACGAGGACAATCCAACAAAAACCGTCAGCTATAACATACATAATGACAAGTTTCTCTATGAATTTTCATAAATCTCCATAATATGCAATGTTATTTCGAAAGCCCTGTTTTGTATTTAGAAAATCTCGATCCTTTAAACCACAGATATAATAATAAATTTAATATCGGAGAAGTTGTAATATTTTTGTGTAAATTTATGTAGTGAAGATATATAAAAGCTTTGCAGTCAACCTGCTGACACCCAATAGTGTCTATTAAAATTCTTTTTCAAATATTCAAAGTTAATTTATAAAAGCCGTTTCTTACTTAATAAATATTTTTGCGTGAGACTTTGTAAAAGCTCGATTTTTGTGGTTCCTTATACCACGTTTATAAGTAATTAGCTGATTGCACACGGCGCGTAAGGATGTGTGCAGCTGAGTTGGTGTCACGTCAGTGAAATGAAACGGCAAACTTTAACATTTAAGTTGAACTTTAGCTTTCTGCTTTATATTGTATCACAAAATAATTTTAGTCATTGTTTATATCTTTTATTAATTGTAATTTTTATTACACTATGTGGAGGGGTCATCATATAAAAAAAAAAGTCCGACAGAAATTTTTAATGAAAGAGCATTATGTTCGCCCAACACGTCTTACGTGTGCTGTTTAAGGAAATTTATTCAGGTCTACTACACTATAAGCACTTGAAAATAAGAAGCATGTGGCTTTATGCAAGATGGAGTTCAACCACACTGTTTGAGGTCAACTGGCTGATATTTCCCATGATAAATGAATATAAAGGTTACTAACAGTTCCCCCGTCATATGGATTTTTAACTGTCCATATAATCAATTTGTTACATGCAGTAGACAATCCTAATGCAGACACACTTCATCAACGTGTATATTTGCCTGAAAAACCGTTCTATACCACGCGATCACCAAATGACGTCTTCACTTTTTTAAACTCAAAAGCACTGAATTATTCGCTTCAGACTAGGAGGTTGTTTTATTAAGAAAAACTATAAGCTAAAATGACTGAACACTCAAGGACAGGATTCTGACCAGGAGGGAATATTCCAACTCATCCCACGAAGCGACAAGAGCCTAAACAGATATGGAGACTATGTCGACAAATAACCTACAGTATATACTATTGGATGGTTCTATTGTTTGTATGAAATAAAATGTACACGTTTCACAGCAGGCTTTGTAACCTTAATTTCTGATCACCCCTCGTATAAGGAATTGTCATAACTTTTTATTATTATTATTATTAAGATGGTTTATAGTAGATTAAACCTGCAGGTCGTTATCGACTCAAAAAATAAAAATAATATCTTTAGTTTTCTTGAAACGTAATCTACGCAAACAAACCAATTCAAAGTAAAGTTTTGTTTGTTCAATTGAAAATTTTTATTTTAAAGCTAAGCATCCAGTTCACTGCCTCAGAACTAACTAAACATCGTCGTATATGTCAAATCCAAATCATTGAGTAGACACGAGTAAATTATTGGACAAACGATCTCGATGAATCACCTATCCACAACACTTATTCACTTAGTTTTTTTTCCCTTGAGCCTGACGCGCTGACTGATGTTCAGGAGTGATGCATATAATTGTATCCCCCTTCCTCACGCGTTCCCGCTCCTAGTCTCAGGGGTTTGAATTAATGGTAAGCAAATATCGAAGAAAGGCGAACACGGCGTCAACTTCTGCTCTGAAATATTACTGTCATTATTTAACGCAGCACTCCCTTTTTATTGGTGTATATATAACTAGTCTCTCAGATATGCGGAGAAAGGCTTGAGCTATATGAAATGTGTCGGTAATAAAGAAAAAAATAGATTTCACGGAGACACCGATCGACGCACATTTTGCGGGGCAATGGACTGGATAAAAGTCCTTCCCAAAGGGGGGGGAAAAGCTCAGCTAAAGAATGGAAAAGGAAGAGATCGCTGAACGCAGATAAGAAGCGAGAAAAAAGTTATGGCTAATAGTTAAGTACACAGAGCAATAAAAATCCGTCAGCTAGAGAAAGCGAGTGCGTGGGAGGAGGCGCGAGGGAACGGAGAGCAGGGGAGAATATGTGCCGCATTTGATAAAAGCAGTTTGCCGGCTGAAAGCCTTTCTGCGCGTCCACCAATTTATGGGATAAAGTAATGGTTAGAAAGTATGGGACGACCAGTTCTGGCACAGAGACGCCCGCTTGCTGGGCGGTCCATTTGAGAGCAAAGCGCATTATGCAACAGAGAGGGAGAATTACGTTCCCTCTTCCCCTGCCCTCTGCGAGCGAGCACCTGGACGGAGTCCGCTCAAAGAGCCATTACGCATCGCTCAAAGGTCAGTGATTGGTCTTTATTACAGCGAAAGTATGCCCCCCCGACGCAAATACTTTCAGGCACGTGCCACTCTACTTCACACGACAAATTATTAGGAAGCCAAGTAATAATTTTTCCCATGTGTAAGTATTTGAAATAATTTTGAGACTCTGCCGAGGAAAATTGACGTCAAAGAAATTTAAGTGAAAATTGAAGCATGAAAAATACACACCTAATATTTATCGGTAAGCTACACAAAAGTATAATTAACAAAAGTTTTAATAATATACCTTGAGTGCTCGGATCATAAATTCCGTCGTCATATCCAGTATTGCACATTTCCATGAACAGAACAAATCGAGTTAATTCTATGTAAAAGGCTTGATTATATTAAAAAAATAAGGTCAACACAGTTGCAGAAATCGACGTGACGATATTTTCAATATCACCTTAGCAACCAATCGCCGAATTTTTGTGTCCCTTTCCATTCAAGACATGTATCTAGATTTCGATAGTTATTCGTTGCATAAAGGTGACAGTTGAACTGTATTTTATTAAACAATAATATCGCTCGTTTGCAGAAGATATAAGATATAAGAATGAAGAGTCACATGACAATTCATAAATGAATAAATATAGTCAGGAAAGTTGTAATAAAATAAAGGTTATCACTTTTAAAATAAAATGAAAATTATCACTACGTAAAATTCTTTTGTTTTAAAACCTCTTCAGGTGAAAATAAATAAATAAAGCAAAGGAACGATACGTAATGATAATTTTCATTTTATTGAAATGCGATAGTTTTTATTTTGTTTTATTAATATATTATTATGTTTCTGCAAAGTTTACTCGTTTATTAATTTTTTATTCAATTTAATTCCTATAATTATTACTATTATTTCCGATTAATTAGTCACGACAGCACCCTGCGTAGGTAGGCTGACCGGTGAGCGGAATAAAATGACGTGTGCATCAAAAGACCATATCTCCCGTTGACTTCAAAGAAGCTATATAGATATACTTATATGTATTGGCCTAATTGAGTTTAAGCTCACTGAGTCCATTGTGTGCATTCTTATTTCATCTGTAATTCTAAAAAGAAGTAATTTTGAGATCCCGTACGTGCTGTATAGAGAACTCCCGCTTTATGGCGGCAGGGGTCGGCACTACAATGACTTCTTTTCGTCTCAGTACTTCCCCATGGGAACGAGATTCCGCCGAAGCCTGATAAACTGCAAGGCTTGAGCTCAATTTCAATATGGATATTTACGTGCGTCGCGAGTGTGTGAGAGGTAGCCCATATGGGAGCAATAGGCTAATCGACAGCAGAAAACTCCTCCACACGAGAAATGGCTTCGGTCGACAATAAAAGTTTGAATGGGGGGTTGGCGCGGAGGCGCGGCCTCCACAATGAAGGGAGGGCGAACAGCTCCTGCAGAGTAAATATCCATTTTTCAAATTTTTTTATCAACATTGCACAGATGGATACTGAGTCATATAGTAAAAGATACTTGGTGACATTTTATGGCGAATGGATTTCCAAGGCGGAGAGGCGGAATGGCTTCCCCACCCAGGCTACTTATACCACCCCCACCCCCGAGCCACTTTAAGAGTGCCAGGGACAGTCTTTGCTTGAGGCACAACCTTCTTTAATGGCATTATATATTTTTAGAGGTCCTCCGCCATATGCAAGTATATATTCCGATAACGTGGTCGCACGGGGTAATAAATATTCAAACATCTCAAGCGGTAATTTCACGTGACGTATTCGCATTAAACGGGCCATTTCAATACATTTTCCCGGGCTTGCGGCGGGGAGAAATATAGTTGCGATAAGAGGCGGTGATACGGACGTCGAGAGAGGGGTGCTTTTTGTGGGTGTGAAAGTGATGACCCGCAGCCGGTGCTATCAGCGACAGAGTATTGTGTGCTTGCTTTCCAGAATGCGTTTGGCCCACTTTAACGACTTGACCGTAAACGTCTGCCAATCTACCGGCAACTCTCAAGAGACACGAGCTCTTAACAGCTGACCTACTTCTTAGTTTTAGTAACTTTAAATAAACAATTAAAACTTTATCACAGACTATTTCTGGTAGGTTCAATATCGGAATGTTACAAAAAACATTATTAATCTATTCGCGTTCTATTTCCAAAGCACGCTATACGTCGTTGTGCCTACAGTATTCCAGTGGCCGAAGCCGAAAAAAAGAGATGCCTTAAAATAGAGGACAATATAAGAGTCTGGATTACTCAAATACTCAAGAATTAAAAATCGTTCATATGTTACTAAAGGAGATAAAAGTGTCAAAGAAGAAATTTGCGAAGTTTGAGTAGTAAGATTATATAACTTCTTCACTGACAGGATTGAGATATGGCATTACTCCTACTAAATTTCGAGCCAATGTGCTGGCTTATTCGCATGAAATAATAATTTTGTCGTAAACTTAATAATAAAAGTTGAGTAACATAGGGCACACAGATGTTTCAGCACATTAAAGTTTCAATTCTTAGTTATGGCTTCCTCAGTTCTTTTATTTTTTTTTAATAAATGTCTCATCGACTACATGGTGATTAGTGACCACTGCGATGGTACCATCCGCTGTAAGTATAGTCTTGTAATAAATCAATACCCCATATTTCATTAATACAGTCTTAAGTACCTACATGGTACTACAAAAAAGGCACAAGTTTTATAAAGATAGTAAGTACTTGGTAGAATTTAAATGTCTTCTTTTAAACCTAAAAAGAAATTTCTCATCAAAATAAATATTTGTTTCTAGTAGAAAAACTTGTTTCTAGTTCTTAAAATCATTTTCTTTTAATTTAAAATAATGTAATACCTAAAAGTTCTATGATAAAAGAAATTAGAGTAGTGTAAGAACTTTCACTTGGTTCAAGATATGTATGAATTTTTTCTCTATCTCTGAGAATAACCATGATATAACCGACCGTCTACTGTTTCCTCCTGTTGCTCTCTGCAACTTCACATTCCATTCCATGTACAGAAAATTATACACGAAAGATTTGATTTTAATGAAGCATTATATCTGATGTATTGCCTAGAAAATAAACAGAAAAACATTTTCCTATCCTTCGTAAAAATTCGGTACGGATTTTCTGGTAACGAAAGCGTAAATTGATCAAATACCGAAAGAGACTCTGCAATCATTCAGGCTTATTCTTCATTTATTTTACTAATTTGCCATTATTATACCTCTAATAAAAATAAATACTGTTAAGAATTTCCGATCGATCCACTAGAAGTCCGGAAAAGATATATTTAGAACGAAGTTACAATTACCAAGTTAAATAATAGAAGATAAGTTTTTTAATGTATTCTAAATAACCCGTAATATTTCAGTTGTACGCACGCACTTCTCTTTTAACGTTAAGCATGATCGTTATCCACTTCCTTCGTGGAATATGCCCGCTTCTTGACGCAAAAAATGAGTGATTCTTCCGAAACGCAACCCGGTAGTCACAGTTTCACTCAACCGTAAACTGGGGAAAAAGGAAGTTAAAGATGATAAACAACTTGATTATTGACGATATTTATAATTGAATATTTTCTTAATTTTTGCATCTTTAAACTCACGACTCACTTTTGTAGTTTAAATATTTTAAGACACGTCCTTAACGACTCTGAGTTAGTATTCCGGAAGATATAACAGTAGAAATCGTGCCGTATAATTTTTCTATAGTTTCATTTCCCTGATTCACCATTTTATTACCGAATATCAGATTAATAATTGTTGATATTGGAATCCCATATTAATTTATCGTGAACCTCAAGACCGAGGAAGTGTTAATACTTTTCGAGAGTAATAACCAAGCTCACTGAGACTACAATGAACAATTTGGACTTTTGAATTTTCTACAAATAAATGGTACCATCCACACAAAACTGAAATAGTTAACTTTTATACAGTTTAAAAAACTAAATAGTTCGGTATAGTGCGGGTTGTATTTCGGTTGGCGCACAAAGTATTTGTAACTCTTCACAAATCGCAGAACCTCAATGTATTAAGTCTGGTATCTAATATATATTTGAAGATATATAGGTACTAG
The DNA here is from genome assembly GCA_037074705.1 of Zhengitettix transpicula. Lineage (NCBI taxonomy): Eukaryota > Metazoa > Arthropoda > Insecta > Orthoptera > Tetrigidae > Zhengitettix > Zhengitettix transpicula. The sequence goes on along the minus strand of CM073593.1, from coordinate 46,842,718 downwards.
CCTATAGTTACAAATTATTTTATACGTAGAAAATTCAAACGTTATCTTTTAAGAAATTTGCTGATAATTTTTAATGATATTTTAAGATCTTTATTAATTTCTCAATAAATAGACTAATAAAGGATTTTTCATTTATTATTCAATAATATTCTTCATGTAAATTTGTATTTATTAGGAGAGTATGAGAAAAAACGTCCGAATACCTATGGCGACTACTGTCTGCCTTATCTAATAAAAAATCTAACGTAGTGTCTACTTATATTTTGCCTCTGGCGTGTGAATGCAAGGAAACATTAAATACCGACCAAGTCCAGCTTTTGACGGCCATTTAGGAATTTCTATTGGATCCCTTCTTTGGGTTTGATATTTGAACGACTTGAAATGGAGCCAATTTTAATTTATTTTTGTGTTGTATTGTGTTTGGGAACTATCAGCTGATACGTAAAGTATCACTGATCATTATTATATGTAAAACAAAATATTTTATTTTACGTTGAGAGAGTATCATCGCTGGTTGCCTAGGAAAGGAAACATCTGGTTGATGACTATAGAATTTTATCGTTTTATGTTTAATGTGTCATGGAGAGATAATAACTACTTCAAAATCACCTATCTGAATTTATTAAAAATTATCTATTCAAGGCGGAGCACTATTACCCCTGGAGAAAGAATTGAGACAAATTGTACTGTGAAGGAATTTGACCACCTTACTGGAAATGCATCAAGGGCTGAACTTTCACCTGAGGATCGCCGGAGAGCCTTCCTCTTCAACTCTATTAAAACGGGTCATTTAATTTGCCAATTGTTTCAGTCGTTGCCAGCCCATTAAACCTGACGAAAAAGAGTCGTATTTTAATAGTCGTAGCGTTAAATATTTTTATTTCCCTAACCCCGGATAAGTCCCGTTTCAGACGATCACGTCCTCAGGAATCTCTGAAAAATCGTATCTTTGACACTCGACTAAAGCGGACGGTCTAGGTATTTCCTTATTTTCCTTCATTAAAACTTATCTTTTTACTCCAATATACATTTACAATCTCTGAAGCTGAATTATAATGTATTTTTGGACCATTATTAAACTTTCCCAACTCCTTTTATAATTTGTCTGTCTCGCCTAGCCCGTAACTTGACAGGCGCGGGCCGTGTTTGGTGAAGGGAGACGTTTCCGATAACTATGCCGTATCCTCCGCGAACTGAGAATTTGTACGATCTGTACTGATATGAAATTTGCTTTTTAGAAGTTTCGACTGGAACTTTAAATTTTATTTTGACTTTTACTGTATAAAGCCGAATTTCTCTTATCAGTAACTTATAATTCTTACAAACGGTAGGTTGTAAAACCCGTAAACACCCTGAAAAATTAGTTCAATCCTAATACGGAAAGACGGTGTGACATACGTAGTCAACGGGGTAGTTAAGCAGGGAAAGGGAAAACAATTTCCTTACAAAAGAAGTTCAGATTGGGGTCTGTTGATAGGACTGAGTTTTATTCTCAAAGGTGCTGTGGTATTCACGCCAGTGTATCATACTTGCCTAGAAGTTGCGCTTCCATATTTATAGAGCTGTACTTGGTCCACGCGAGTGCCTCCAGATGAACAGGGGAGGCTGGGAAGGGTCCTATCTCGCACACGCATTCACGGATACACGCCTCGCTATTCCGTATTCACATTTCCGCTGGGAAGTGTTGAAACTAAGAGCGATGAAAAGATGTCCTATATACAGTATCTCGCCTACCCTCGTATGCTCTGCCTCTTAAAACGCCTTCTTTGCGGCCGCCCTGAATTGCCCAGACGAGAGACAATTTCACGCGGCGCGAACCAAGCGCTACTCCAAGCCCCCAGCCACGAATATTGCTTCATTTCTTTTTTACAAGCTTATTGCATACAATATTTTCAGCAACAGTTAAATCATTTCCGTAAGGTTAGCATCTGGTATGGCATAAGTAAAATATGATCGAACATGAAATGTATTTATTTCTAGATGTATTCATTATCTCTTCTTCCTCTATTGAGGACTCAGCAGATCTGAAACGCAAAAATAATTAAAATAAATTAAATATACTCCTGTAGTTACTTTATTATTAAAAAACGGTACATAACATAAAATTAATAAAATAACGGAAATAAACAAATAACGAGTCTTCCTTGTCAGTCTTCCTCACATGTAACTTAAGAAAAAAATATGGCGAACATAAATTAGGAACAGTAGGACCAGAAAATGGTTCTAAATTGCATATTGTAAAGGATTATACGTGCAACAAAATTATATTCAGTAAATATTTGAAAAGGTAACCAAATAACAGACAAAATTAAGTGATAAATAAATACCACACAACGTTTCTGCAATTCTTATTGCTATCGTCGGGAAATTAAAATACGCAAGCACCGTAAGAACAACTCACCGCATAGATCATGTTACGAACTCAAAAGCAAAGCTAAAACTAACTTAAACGCAAAGATAATACAGTAGCTAAACGGGATAGCCTAACAATAAGGGATAATAGCTAATGTTGAAAATTATAGTATCAGTTTGTATTTAATTGCAGTGATGTTAGATTTATTATGAAGCATTTCTGACATAATTCTGGAATGGTACCTCGTGTCAACATCTGAAACCTTAGCATTCTGCCAATCATTTTAAATGTTTAGATTTTATGATAGGTTTGGAGACTACTCAATACAAATTTTGATATTGGACATATGTTCTTTTATCAGAGTTTTGACCTTTTAGTTTGCCCAATGTAGCAAAATATTTTTTAAACTACACAATGTTTGCTATAGGTGTCATGTGGCTCCATGAGGTTTTTTTTCGAAAAGGAAATATGATATTCACGTTCCTAAGAGAAATAAAATCAGTCTCTTTCGTTCAGAAAATTATTTTATCAATAAATACACTTCGCCCGTTTCACAAGTTATAAATGATAATATATTTATTTAGTCATAAAGATCCTGATTAAAAAGAGTTAGTCAGTTAATAATGTAGCACTATTCGTGAAATGAAATGTAAAATTTTGTTATATACGTACCTAGGAAGTAAATCACGCCTTCCTGTAGAATGTCTACTGACGAAAAAAGACTTATCTCTGAACTAGTGTAAGCAACAGAATTATTACTAGATCAAAGTTTGTTTTATTAATTTTTAGTTGATTCATAGCTTTTATTAGTTTCGTAGAAACAACAATACATACATTTCCGTGTAATGTAGAGAAATTTGCATAGTTTTTATAACTTATTTTTGCTGCCTGTATTAAAAGGAATTTAACGAAACTGAATAGTTCGTAAATAAATTACTCATTTATCACAAATGACAGGCCTATACAGTTATGTAAATAAAAATATTCCCTATTTAGGAATTTAGTCTCTGCAGTTATTTTGATGAATGATTTAAAAAACGTTTTCAAAATTCGCAAAATATAATAACGATTCCAAAATCAGCGTATCTCAATTAAGACAAAAACTATACAATACAACTATACAACTTTTAAATGTATGAACATATCCAAAATAGACTGAAATAACATAAAGAAATATACATTATCACAATGTATCGTCCTGAATCTCTGGTTCTTGGAAATTATACTAAAATTTTAGTTATATAATATCAATATTTGGCTAATATTTAGTTAATTATCTGGCGATATATGAAAATTATTTATACCATAGCACACCTTATAAAGTCCTATTAGAGTTAATTTATAAGTTTTTTGTTAATGAAATATTTCTGACTAATTTGACTGTGCTCATATATTCATAATTGTACAGAAAAAAAATTATAATTTCTTTTCACGTAAATTTAATTCATTATATACAGATAACCATGAGAATTTTCTACATTCCTGTTTTATAATTATACAGTATAATAATCACAATACTATGGAATTCAGTTGGAACATATTTTTTAAAGGAACAGAATTGGCGGAAAGGGGGTGGACAGTAATTAATGGTCAATTATTTTTTTACACCGTGAAAATATTTTTATTCATATTCATATTTGAAAAATACAACAAAAAATGGTACCAATTAATTTTAATATAACAACACAATAATTAAAATTTATATTTATTAAACTTAAATCAAAGATGCAACGGGACTGTCAGTTGATAACGACGTAATTTTGTGTGTTTGTATTATTGAGCTCTTAACAATTGAGGCGGGCGAACTTTATTGTCGGTTTCTTGAAGGAGCAGTTCCACGTCGAGAGCCGCCGGGGGCGGACGCCCTACAAAAGTCTAGCAAAGCCACGTGTTGATTAAGTCAAACCACGCCTGAGGAATCTCTGTTACATGTTCGTTGAATAAAATATAAAAATGTATACAAGTTTGCTTATTTACTCGGAAAAAATAATCTGGCGCCCAGACTACTATACTATATATATATATATATATTGCAGTTTGAAAAGTCGAACAATTCTCTGTTTCTAAATGAGAAGCTTATAATATCCCGTTGAGAAGATTTTCATTTGTATCTGTGTGTGTGTATGTTATTTACAGGGTGGGCGTCAACAAAGAATATCCATCTTGTTCCAATCTCAGCGTTTATTGATATTCTTAAATTTCACTTATTTTGCAGTTTTAGTAATCAGCTTTCTCAGCTAACTCAAAATTGTAAAGTACCTCTAATAGCGCTCACTACGTAACTTGGATCACTCAGCCGTGATCCTCTACCACAAGAAATATCATTTTCTGTCCATCACGATGACGAATAACGCACATTTCAAAATTCCGTGATCTGCAATACACCGCTTCAAGCTATGACGTTATTCCAACGATTATTCTAAAGAAGTCCTAGATAAACTCATATTTCTATATTTAGCCAAACAATATTGTTTTTATATTTTCTCCAAAATTTGAAAAATGAAAACTATTTCATAATTTTATGTTTTACGGCGTTTTTGCCATATATTCACATAATATATCCAAATAATAAGTCCAAATAAAATATTGGTTCCTTCGCAATAGCATTGAAAGTTTCGGTACACTGGTTTCCAAAAGGATACGTGTCTGTCTACGGGAAATCTAGTAAGACAATATGACTACGTACCTACGGTCCAGATCTTCAATTTTATTACAAACTAGCTGGGTGCACGGCGTTTCTCGTGTACTTATTTATATAAACTCGAAAAAGTATTTGATTGAATACTTAAATATATTCCTTGAGTATTTCAGGATATAATCGTCACTCAGTCTTCATACATTACGAAATATTACATTGATGAAATTGTTAGCTAGACTCACAACTAATTCAGCGCGAAAATTTACTTACATTTTCCCCAAGGATGGTAAAGTAATTCGTATTCTTCTTTATTATCATTCTATGGAATATTTCTGTATAAAATTATACTTTTTAATTAAAAAAAAATATTTCTGCTTTATTTCATTCCTAATAAAGGAGATATCTCCTTTGTTCGTTGCGTAGTAACGTCTCTCTCTGTCGCGTGACGTCATTGTCTCTTGGCGCGCAGTAATTTAATATTTAATGATCACGGTTTTTAATTATAATTCTTTCCACATGTATGCTAGGCGTTTCTCACCCTCACAGTACCGTTTCTCGTGTTTTGAAGAATTTGTGTACCAATTTTTGTTGCAATCTATCCACGCTTTTAAATTTGTATATAAATTAACGTAAATACATACATACATACAAATATACATCCTTTTTTATTATATAGATTATTATTATTGTCATTATTTATATTCATGTAGAAAAACCCTCACATTCTCGTATTTTGCTAAAAAAATTCATAATAATAACAATTTGCGTGACTCCTTTAATATCAATCTGTGAAAATTCTTTATCAATCATATAAAAAATAATAATATTGATGATAAAATTTATAACTCAGTTGTTCAGATTTACAAGTCTAATTTAACACTGATTGTTTTAAAAATCACCTAAATAATTTGATAGTTCGTCGGCATCGCGATTTTTTGCTTCGTTCTTTATTACATGTTTGTTCTTAAATACGTAGTAATGCACCATTAGTGGTACATCTTCGATACGTTTGGCTGACTCTTGATTATAAATACTAGAAGTCATCTGGCTTGTAGTTTACGTTCCGATGACGTTGAGGATTTTCTGCTGGCTCTGCTTGATCCCTCCAACGCAAGGGTCCCTAGAGGCCGCGGACCGCGTGTTGGACATGTCTGCTGTAAACACTGGATATGTGCGAAAGTAAGATTTATGTGCGGCCGAGATAAAAGCTTTCCTTCTTGAGCGAGAACTTGGCGGATATAACAAACAGATTTTCCGATGGGGAAGTAAAAAGATCGGAACTGCTTTTGCATGTCGGCGGCGTAACGGCGTCGGGAGAGGCGAGCCGTGTCACGCGGCGATAAAAGCGCCTCCCGCGGACTCAGGACCGGCGGCGGCCCAGGTTGAGCCCCCGGAGCGACATCTTAACTCAAGATTACGGGGTCCCCCAAGACCACGACCAACTTTACTACAGAGTGCCTAAAGTGCTGCCACACGCGCGCCCCGACAAACTCTAACTGCACCTCTTAATGCCTTCACAATTTATTTCAAGCCAGCTTGCTAATGGTGAAAAAATGCGGAACCAGCTTAACATCACAAGAATTATGAAGATTTGCAAATGATATAATTACTGCTCGTGAATCGATATTACCTTTGAGATAAAAGCTTAGTTTTAAAGGAAAATTCGACTACCGTCCCCATCCTGTACTGGGTTGGGGGCTACACGATCGAAAATAAATTTTGTGATGAGCAAAGGAATGTACTAAGAACTTTATTTAAATATGTTACAGGTCATAAGACTGCAGCATAACCGAATGTTGTCCTCACAGATCTGTCAATCGCATTCTAGAACACGAAACGGAATACTTTGGAAGCCAGAGAAACGAGTATTTCATGAATAAACTAACTGCATATGTTCCTTACACATGCCATTTATAAAATCAACAAAGAAACTAATATACATATTTTCGTAGAGAAAAGAGGGCATATTAATACGTCACAAAGTGTTAACCATTAAAAAATATCTGCGCCAATTTTCCTCCCAAACACAAATAATTTAAAAAAAATTATTATAAGTTTGCGCCCTTCACTTCCCCATCAAAATAATAATGAAAGAACCTCCATTAAAAATGCCACGCTGAAGAGAGCCTCTGGTCCTATATTCATATTGACGTCATCATCACAACGAGCGAATAGAAAGTTAGTGGGACAACTTGGAAAGGGTTGCACAATTTACAAAGCTCACGTTGGTCCTTTAGTCCGCAAGAAATCGCATTTGATCTCGGCAATTGGGGTATTGAAGGAAAAAAGAGAAAAGTATTAGTTTCTGATAATATCAACATCAAGAGTTTAATACAAGAAAAATTAATGCCGTAAAGGCGTTACATAAAATTATTATCTTACAATAGTTTAAAGTGTTACAGATAATTACAGTTATTTATAATATAAACATTAAGTGTAATATTATTTTTAATAATATCTCTAATTTATTCTAATCTTCAGTAAAGGAATATAAATATAATTAGAATAAGCTCCACAGAACCAGGATTCGAACTGAGAACCTCCGTTCTAATTTAAATTGCTCCCTGTCTTCAATGCTGATTTTGTTCCCTTTTCACAATTAAAATGAATGCCCGTGCTTCACTAAGCTGAATAATATTCATGTAACTCATTGATAGCTAATTTTTTTTTAGGGCAACAGGCTACATGAGGGTAATCCACGTTGGGCAACTCCCCTTTAATAGCATAGGAAGGGATTTGAAAGGGGGCATGCGGAAGGGTAGAGGAAGGTAGCCAAGGGTAACTAGGGCCCCCGGGCTATATTTTAAGGATCCTAACCGGCATTCGCCTAAAGAAATGCAGGGAAAACCTTAGAAAAACCTGCATAGGTAGGTCGGGAATTGGGTACTTGTCCCACGCCCTTCCGATAGCGGGACAGGAGTTTGCTGTGGGGACGCAGCATTCCATTTTCCGTGCCTCGACCAGTTTAGGAGGCAGCTGGCCGACTATTCGAATGGGAATAGCGAACAACTCTTACCGTATGCCCAAGGTCTGTGACCCCGGAACATACACCTCTCAGAACAGGCCGAGGTGCCTCGGCTCGTGAGAACCTTAGTTCAAAAACGGAGAGAAAAAGGCATCTCCAAAGGTAGCCCCTTCGTATCTCTCCTAGAAGGTTCTGCCTGCGAGAGAACATCCCTCGCAGGTTACCTGCGAGAGAATCCTCTCGCAGGCTTACTTCGACTAGGATTGATAGCTAAATATAGTATCATTATTTTCAGTATAACAATATCTGTTTTCGACTGTCAGTTGTAAGTTTCAATAAAATGAAACATGAAAAAAATACTCAACAATTGACAATTCTAATATACCTTTAATTATTTATCCGAAACGTAATATCACAATTCTGGAATGTCGTGTGTGTGTGTGTAATTCGTGTCTGTTTTGCTTTGGTTCGCTCTGAATTGTGGAAGTATTATTTATTCTGTTTATTGACTTTAGCTAATGACGTTTAATTCTGCTAAGTAGAGCACAAAATGTCAGTACTGAGTTAAGTTATCGAGTTATTTATAGTAAAATGGAAGATAAACAATTAATCCAGGCTCACAACGACAAGTAAGATTGAGTGTTGTAAAAAGAAATCGGAAAATAATTCTATTGGTTGTTCAGAGAATGAGACAAGAAATTATGGCAAGTAGGGTGCAAAGAGAAAGGAATGGATAAAATATAAGAGGCCAACTGCATATCGAGAATCCCATGTATATTTAGAGAAGACATATGATTGCTAAGATTTACTTTGGAAACAAGAAAAGCCGACTAAGTTGACAGTGGTGTATCCACAATTTCCACGTAGTTGTCAAAATAGAAAAGTGACTTGAGAACTAGTGGACTGGTTTCTATAATGATACGCATGATTAAATACAGAACATACCCGAAGATACATAAATAGACTTCTATTTTTGAGGCTACAGAATATTTAAATACTAGCTAGGTGCCCGTGGTTGCCCAGGTTGTTATAATTAAACTCAGCGATATTCAAAAGCCCGGATTTGACTCCAGTTTTCGCGATATGTTTTTCTAACGCCCCTCCACCCCACCCCTAGAGGTGCTCTCCTCCCATTCCGAAAGTGGTTGAAATTATACCAAAAAGTATCTGAAAAAAACACTATAATCTCATTGACCCCAAAAAAATTCATCCGACCGAAATATGGGCCGTTTTAACATTTCTATAAGAGTTTGATTATGATTCTAAAGAAACAAGTGTACGAAATTTGGTCAAATTGGCTCCACAGAGTATTTTATTTATTAGCATTGAAGAACAATGTTTATTCTTAGTTTCCTACGATATTAAAGCAACTACTAATATTACGGGTCGAGTAAATCATGCAATGGGGGAGATATCTGTTTCTGTTAAATTCGGAAAATTTTTAAATACGTCCGCCTCTGCAAGGATAAGAATACATAACTCTTGCTCGATATAATGAAATAAAATATCGGATAATTGGGAACGGCGCTTCAATCTATCAAGATACGAAATTGACCAAGCGCACCGTCTGCATTCCACTGACCGTGCCTTTTTTAATTTGCAAATCTAGAGGGCGGTGGCCGGATTTTCGCCCCATCGTATCAGAAGCCCTTGTAATTGATAGAACGTCAGAGGCAGGAATTTTTGGTGGCCGGAGCAAATAACAGTCTGGAATTCCGCTAATGCATCTCGCCAGCTGCGGAAGGAGCGCGGCGACGCGGCCTGAATAAAAGAGTCGCAACAGACGCCCGCCGACACCACCACCACCGTATCATTAATTTTATCGGAAACCGTTGGACGGGCGGACGAGTGCGAAAAATTGATGGATCTGCGGAGGCGACCGACTCCGAACACGACGGAACATATGAGGTTTTAAGAAGACACAGCTGGCGCTGACACTCGGAGAAAAATGTAAACGGAGACGTAAGCTGAAAATAACTGACGCGGCCGCGTCTCATTTTCTCATTCCTACGTCGTCGTCGTCGTCGTATCGATCCAGTCCTTATGTCCGCTTCCCCAGAATCAAAATTCGGAACATCTCCTCTCATTCCATTCAACATTCTTGATATCGGTTAGAAAATCAATTTCTCCCGTACAGCAAGAACAGACAGGCGTGTTATTTTGTTCATGTGATGATCGCAAAAGTACTCGTTACATTTTGACCAACGTCGGTCGTACTTGAACGAAATTGCCACTGACGGCATTTCCTTAAGATGGCTGACACATGGCCACATCGACTCAACAAAGTTTTCAAATCTTTAAGCAGTATGTAAATGTTAAACGGAGCAAAAGAGGCTGCAATCAGCATTTCAAACAATAATATCTCTGACCGTCTTGATCACGGGCGTCCAAACCACGGCCCAAAGCAAGAACCAACGTGGCCCAAGGTTAGTAAATCAACCTATATTAATTTTTTGCGAGCTCATTTGTAATAATAACAGAAATTTTTCATACCTCTTTATCTCGACAATAATTTTATCACTGTAACCGAAAAAGCGAACGACAGTTATTCCAGTCACACGACATTTCTAAGTGTGCAAGTTGACGGAAAAGTGTGATGCAATGAACACATGAAGGTTCTTTCTAGTAAATTCAATTATGTCTGATATTATCTCTGCTTATTAATACAGGAAAAACCTGATGCAGGTTTTTCTAGGGTTTTCCCTGCATCACTTTTAGGCGAATTGCCGGGTAGGATCCTTAAACCATAGCCTGGGGGCCGTAGTTAACCCTTGGCTATCTTCCTCTACCCTTCCGCATCCCCCCTTTCAAATCCCTTTCCTATGCTATAAAAGGGGAGTTGCCACTATGTGGATTACCCTATACACAGCCTGTCTACACCTCAAAAAAAAATTCGAAGATCCGTTAGGGTATTAAAAATTGAGGACTTTTTTCTCGTACTTCTGAAATTTTCTAACTGCAAAAACCAGCGATACGAATATTATGTGGGAAATATCATAGAGAAATTATTAAGCCTTTGTTCAAAGCTCTTGGAATTTTTTAAAATTCATAAAACGTAATGGAAATTTAATTGTTACCAACGGTCAAATTCACGATCATAACACAAGAAACCACAAATAACGGCTTTCACATTTATTAAATAAATGTGAATTATTCAGGAATAAAACTATGCAATTGTGTTCATTAAAATATTAATAATATTAGTAGCTACAACCTATTTTTAGTTGAAATTGTTATAATAGATGCTGTGTGTATGACCATCTGGATTAATCGAAAGTGTTGTGTTAATTATAATTTGTACTGTTAATTGTGAGGTGGAGTCTTACTTGTGACGTGTAGTTAAAAACAATTTCATCTAACCATCTTTTAATTTCATATATCGTATTTTCTTTATTTTAAATAATTTCCAATTTACATATTTTTGTATGTTCCTATATATTTTGTATAGCTCTCAATATGATTCTTTTCCCATTAAGGCATTTTATGTTTATGCATTTAATGGTAATTTTGACTTGTCCAAATTGATAACTAAATCCAGAAGCAATAAAATAATATTTAATGACTTTTCCCGAATTCGGAACGAAATTACTCCTAAGTTTTGTTTTCACTATAAATTAAACAGATATAGGCGGAGAAATCGAGAATTAGGTTACAAATCAATCATGAAAGTTGTTTTAAATTCCTTCGCAGGGCTACTGTCAGTCAATAACAATACTTGGAATAACGCACCAATTTTCACTCGGCTAGGGAATATCTTATATGAGTCGACAGCAACAAATCTATTTCCAAAACTATCGAAGAAACAATATTTCTGGAGGTGATGAAACAATTCTTCATATTAAAGAGGTACATGACCTTTGAGCATGTATTGATTCCAAAAATATTGATTACTCAGTTAGCAGATATTATTGTCGAGTTTTCCAATGCCTAGAATGTTTGAAGTAAACGGGGTTTTAAGAATAAGCACAAGTTGAGAAGGTATTATTATTGAGTGGTAGAGAATACCCTAAAGACAAGAAATATAGCAAAAATAATTGGGAAACAAGCGTTACGAAATAGTAAACAAGCGAAAGATATAGCAAGAAGAGTTATGAAAGCCAACGTTTCGAACACTAAACGAACTCAGTTCTTCTTCTGGGCAGAAGGAATTAGTCTAAGAGACTTCTGTTTATTATTAAAACCATTAACCTTAATCATTCTAGGCAATAATATCTACTAATGAGTCTACACCCTTGCCACAAAATTTCAATTCAAAATATAGTTTAGCACGGATCGACAAACAAGACTTTCTTTGGGCCAACAGTTTGAAAGATACAATAAAGAGTGATTTTTTCATTGTTTCTATTCCTTCGTGCGCAATTCAAAACTTTTAATAAAACAATGCAGTCTCCTTCAATTTATTTATATTTTTTAATTTAAAATTAATACCTTAAAATTATGAAAAGAGATAAAGACAAAATTAGAAAATAATAACAACATAATGTTGTATACAAAATTAAATGTGCCCTATAATAGATTGAAAGAACAGAAAAACAACCACTAATCATAATTTTGAATTTTTAGACATTAAACAAAATTTATCAGAAATTTTACATATTAAAACTACTGGAAACACATTAAATTCTTAATGAATAAGAAAGATAGCCAATTCAGACAAGGTAATATACGTACCACACAACGTTTCTGGGATCCTTATCCCTCCCGTCAGGTGCTAAGAAGAGCCTAGAGCAACACAACTGCACATATCAGTTGACAAAACTCAAAACCTCAAATTATTTTTCATTTCTTAATTAAAATGAACTAATATTTATAATCTATTATTTTGTATTTTCTTAAATATATTTTTTAATTTTAATTAATTGAAATTTAAGATATAAATTCATAATTTTTAATTTGAAATAAATTAAGTTCATAATTTCTTTATGGTTGCTAACAATTATTATTAAATTACAAGAATGTCGAAAGTTTATGTTTTGACTTTAAATATATATTTTATTATTCCGTAGAACGATTACGATAGAACAGTGTTATTGTTCATCATATTTGATAATTTTTTTATAAGAAGAAGACAATGTTAAAAAAATTTGAAATATTATATTGTTTGTTCTTTACACGACTTATGACAAAAAATACTTTTTTACCGTATAAACATAACAAATAAACTTATGAATGTAAAAAAAAATTACAGAAACTTCGTTCTGTTGAATAAAATATTTTAATTGTTTGTTATAATTGTTTTTAATTTTGAATAAGAAAGATAGCCAATTCAGATAAAAAGGGTAATATAAATACCACACAACCTGACGAAAGGAACAAGGATCCCAGAAACGTTGTGTGGTATTTATATTATATATATATATATATATTTATATTATATATATTTATATTATATACAAATTTATATTATATATATATATTTATATTATATATATTTATATTATATATATATTTATATTATATATATTTATATTATATATATATTTATATTATATATATATATTTAGATTATATATATATTATATATAATATTTATATATATATATATAAATACCACACAATCTGACGAAAGGGACAAGGATTCCAGAAACGTTGTGTGGCATTTATATTACCCTTTTTGTCTGAATGGGCTATCTTTCTTATTCATTATTTTTAATCAGACGTAAATATTTTCATTTCATGTTTTTAAATTTATTTAGGGTGAGAATTAATTTATCTTTATATTTTTATTGGTAGCTTTCGCCTGTTTCTGCCACATTCATGCATTTGTTAATAATTTAATTTCCTTGCTAAAATATAGATAAAGTGTACATCAATAAACCAAAACTTTAAAAACATATTTACATTTTACTTCGTTATTTTATCTCTGAACGCTGTCTGAGAGGCAGTTTAAAATAACTATAACAATTCCAAATTTCAAGATCAAAAGATTCAGTATATATTATTGTTATGAGATTTACGTTAGTGTGAGATTTATGGCCTTGAAATCCCGGCCCTCTGGAGGCTTATTTTGAAGAGTGGAAATTTCGCATTATTTTTTTGCGGCTGACGACAGGGTTCCTCGTGGAGACAACGAGGGAAGTGGCCGGCCGGGATAAATCAGAAAGTCCTGTTTCAGCAATATCTCGTGCACATTTAAAAGCTGTCTACAGCGGAAGGGAGAGAATTTTAAAATAATCGCTGTCCACACAAGAGTCTTTATGACGCGGGGCGGATTTTTTTTCCCCCCCTTGCAAACCAAATAATGAATTCTAGTGAGCCTCCAATAAAATGCGTTGAGCAAACAGAAAGGGGCGGTCGCCGCAAAACAAACGCAGCTCCGGAAGCGATGTGGTTCCCAGATTCCACCACCTAAACGTCCGCAAAATATGGGCAACGGGGGGCAAGAAGTCCACTGAGAAGCGCAGCCTAATCCCCATTAACTTTCAGTGCGGATAAAAAGTAACATTTTCTCAATAAAAATGACACCCGACGGTGAAAACTTCATTCGTTGGGGATAATTTCATGCAGCAATTATAAGGACAGTATTTCGATCTACGGTAATTTTAAAGCGCAATTTACAACTTCACGTAAAAATTAATTTTAAAATTTATTAAGTTATTTAAAATTATAGAGAAGAGAAGCGCGGTACTATTTTTTTTTGGTGTTAACATAAAATTCTACGTGTCCATTGGAACATTGGTCAAAATATTTTGTTTCATGCTTCAGTGGATTCGAAAGAGATGACACATAATTTCCTTTATTTTTTTTACAAGAAAACCGTCGGCGGTTTACGATTAACCTGTTTTTTCTTTGTTATACAGAACCATGAAATTGTTTATTTCTATATTAGACGGTCATTCGCGTCCTTAAAACAAAATGCCAACGATCCAAAATTTCTTGGACAAATATTACAGGAAAACTGTTGAGCGGCTTTTCTCTGCTTAAAGCAATCTGATACTCTAAAAACTAAAAATTCAGTCTGATCAATTTAATTTTAAATTCCATGATGTGGTAGGTAAACAAAAGTTTTGTTTTCAATCTTATAGACAGAGCCAACAAACAACAAACTGTTTTCAATAAAAGTTTTGGCATTGAAACAATAATTTATAGGTAACGCTATCAAAAAACAATAATCACAAGACGTTTCTTATCACCATAGACAAATAGTTGCTTCAAAGCTAAGCTTAACGCTGAAAACAGTGCACAATATTTTTACCCTCGTGTAATGGTCGGGTAACTAGCTGTTATATTTCTATAATTTGTGGGAGAACCAATTTATTTAATTGTATATATTGTAATTTCCAACTAAAACAAAAGTGATCAAGTAGTTTTGATAATGCGTTTTCGAAGATCAGACCTAGAATTCGCTTGTAATTGGCCTTGTTTGCAAATCCTGATCAATCAGGACGGACATGAAAGCGTCACCACGTTGTGGGTAAATACCATAACAGCCATGGAGGGACCGGCCGAAACACCTGCGATCCAGCTAATATACGGTTACAGGTAAGCGGGTACCACGTCATAGTGGTAATTGTAGAAAAATGGTAGTGGGTGTAGAGTTAAAACAAATATACGCCTTAAACTGGAAAGAATACGCGAAACTAAACGTCACTAATAACTATGGACTTAAATTTTAAATATGGTGAAAACCGGAACAACAGTACTATTAATAATAATAACTGATAAAATAATGACAGATTATATATATATAGTGGTAATTAAAAGGAAATTATTAATTAATAAACAAAAATTTGGACTCGCATTGTTAGAGGCATAAAACACACAAGTCGTACATAAGAATGCAATGTTTGTGGATATTGTAGAGGTTGGTTGGCTAGACGCGTAGGAAAGAGTCTGTGGGGAGGCGAGCTCCAGTAAAGTCGTCTTGGAAATATAGCAGAGGACAGACGAAAAGTATAAAATCCAGAAAGTGCCTGGATACATGTAACAACAGCTAATACACTTAAAACATTTTACAAGTTGCAGTCTGTGAGATAACTAAGTAACATTCAACGCTAAATATTTAGAGCTCTGAGTCTAAATTATTGATTCAGACCACGTTCGTTAATTTTGGGAGCTCGTGTAACTGAAACCAGCAGTTGACAAACTTTGGAACGAGTTAGTAATATTTCTTAAACGACCGGTGAACCAACTTTTGCAAAACTAAAAGTGTTGATTAGAGTCAGTGGATAAAAATGGCCTGTCTATAAAGTGCAATAAGTGTGTGTGTACGAACGAGACAATTTCCTTGAGTACCAGAGACAGTAAGGTAAATTTCCACAGAATTACTATCTGTAAACTCATTAATAAAGATATTGTCGTCAGATTTCGAATTCTGTTCACAACTTAAAGTTTATATATTCTGTTTTTGCATTGTATTAATCTATTGATTAATTAATTCCATGATAGCTTGATAAAATTTCATTGTTAACAAGTTTTTTTAATTAAAGTCCCAGTAAACGACCATGACAAATAGTCATTTTATTGTAAAATATCAATTGATAGTGTAAATAACTTGTAAAAAATTAATTGTTTGTGCGTTAATAAATTAATTGGTTTATCTATTTTAAAGTCTTGATTCTTATTAAAACATACTATCATTTTAATATTTGAATTACAGAAATTGACGCCTTAACGTGGGGTATTGCTATTAGTTTAATAGTCTTTCATTAGTGATTACTACAAAATTGACGCCTCAACATGTGGCACATTTTAACTTTGTTTTATTTAATTGACTTCATTTGTGAATACTACAAATTGGCCCCCAACGTGGCGATTTAATTAACTTTCATAAGTGACGACCACAATATATATTGTAGTAATTGGTAATTAAGGCATTGTTCTAATTGAAAAGTTGAATTGTAGAGGACTCATTATTGGTGCATATAGTGGACGCCGCAACAAACCGGCAATGCAAAGAAAGTATTGTTGATCGGTCGAGAAGGTTTTACGCGCTCAAAATTTACGAGACGAACGAACAGTCGGGCAGCAGACAGCAAATAGAACAGACGAAAAGAACGAACAGTCGGGCAATGAACGGCGAGGCATAAAGACCAGCAAAGTCTATTTTACAAAAGTAGTACAGTCAGGCAATGAACGGCGAGGTGTAAAGACCACAAAATTCTAATACACGAAAAGTTGAACAATTTAGTCAGTCAGCAGCGAGAATGAAAAAGGTCTAATTTAAAGAACGAGAAAGTGTTCCAGTAACCAGTACGCTGTTATATCAAAGATGCAGAAACTGAACTAGTCTTCAGTCAACAGACAAAACCAATGAGGTGCATTTTCAACAAAAATCCACGAGACCTACAAATCCAGGTTGCAGTAAATCATCGAGAATCGACAAAGTTATTTTAAACCAACTAACAAACTACGCTAATTAGAGTCTGTGAACATTTAGAGTCTGTGAGTACTTAGAATCAGTGAAATCCCCAAAATTGTGCACGAAAAGTTAAAATGAGACCTGGGCTGCCGTAAGTAGAAAGAAAACTTTAAAATCATTGTAAACCACGTTTAAAAGATAAACGTCAGATCGTTCTTTAATTATCGATAAAATGAGATCTTTAATTATTCAGATCATTCTTTATTTCTTGATAAAAATTGAAATTGTTTAAATTCAATCCTTAGTATTATTTCTTCAGCAACAAATTTCGTCTATGTTCAGACGCATTGATTCCAATATAAAGCAATTGTAATTTCTGTGATTTTGATTATATAAATTCTGCCATTTATCAAACCCAGTTCAAGACCTTGAGATCCCAAATATTTTGTAATTTGAATACTTGTTTTAAAATTGTTAATAAATCTTGTTTAATAGTTTTCACGTAATAGTTCTATTCATTTAAAAACGCCACATAATTCATATCCAGAATTATTGTCAAAAGATAACAAAAGCTAGTATATAAATTATTACAATATATATATATATATATATATACATAATTGCGTTTGAAAAAGTGATTATTAACCCCTTAATATTTTAAAGAGTTATACACCGTGTCATTTCACTCTGTATTACTCGCAAACCAGATCTGTACCTTGCCTTACTTTGAGACTAACGAACGGTTGGTGGAACAATTTGCTTGCCTGTTGCTTCAGTCCTCTGAGACGTCGATAACCGGACCAACTGCGTTAATGTGGTTGAATCGTATGAAACGAGCTGTGTAAACTGACCGTTTAAACCAGATAATGCAATTAAACTAACCAAATGTTTATTGAATCGGACTATTCATCATCTGAGAAACTATGGAGATATGTTCCGGACATCTAAATTGTTGTCTAGAGAAGTGTTACCCAACCTTTTTTTTACCGTGCCCCACCTAAGTATTTCTATGTAACATACATATTTTTATATTAAAAAATTGAATTATTTTCTAAAGAAGCCTAATTTTAACTTGTGTATCACGGTTCATCTATAATAATAATTCTAAACATACAGAAATTAATAATTTAGTTTAATCTGAGATCACAAAATCTATCGCCTATTTTGTACAGAATTAAGTTCTTATTCCAAAGCACACGGAGTTGGCGCTTGACAATCACTTAGCGTGTGTCATTGCAGTACAGTACGTAATATTCCTTCACTAGACACAGTAAACAAGTAAGTACATAGTAGTGTATATTACTACAACCTTTCAAGTGTGGCTCTATGGAAAGCACCAAACTTACTAAATGGTTATTTCAAATTAAGATACCAACAATTTTTCCTTTTGTATAGGTTAAATAATAGCTAGCGGTTTTTACAATCTAGACGAGCTCAATTTCGAATTGCTCTCCTGAATATTAAAATTACATTGGTCTAGTGTTTGCAGTGAGACACCTAATTTATTTTTCTTATTTCTGTTAATGTTGGTTTTTTTTAATAGAGAGGCGTATAATAGAAAAAAACTATGACTAAGTACAGAGGGCATCAATTCCTTCCTATTGGTATTTCGTTTTCGAATGTGTGATTGTGGGTCTGCTTACGTCTTAAATTAATTCCGAACATAACTTTCATATGCTACGATGATTTTTATTCCAATATGTTTGTGGTCAGCGACTGTATCTGAAGTCAAAAAGTGTTTCCTAACACAAAGTAACCGTGATAGTCTGAATTAGAGCTGATCAGAATACAGGATCTGTTTTAAAGAGTTAAAATGTTTGTAGTTTTGATTTATGTAGTATTTGACCTCATTGTAAATCCAATCAGAAGTTATTAGATTTATAATTTTTATTGGGAGGTTGCCTGAAATTTCAGACTTCAAGAAATCTTGATTACTGACACAATTCTTCTCGCTCTCGTTACTCAATTGAAGTTGGGAATAATGAATTATTATAGTATTAGTTTGTAGTTAAAAAAACTACTATCACTTTACTTTGTACTTTTATTGGATAGTGTCAGACTATAATAAATCGATTTGAATGTAATTGAGCTGTTATATTCATTTTAATTATTGTTAATTAAAAGCCATTCACCAGCTTCTAAACAGGTTTATTTATTTCAATACATAATGTTCGGAATTAATTTAAGATATCAGCAGACCCACAATCACACATTCGAAAACGAAATACCAATAGGAAGGAATTGATGCCCTCTGTACTTAGTCATAGTTTTTTTCTATTATACGCCTCTCTATTAAAAAAAACTAATATTAACAGAAATAAGAAAAATAAATTAGATGTGTCACTGCAAACACTAGACCAATGTTTCCCAACGTGGGGGTAATTTGAATATTCAGGGGGGCAATTCGAAAATGAACTCGTCTAGATTGTAAAAACCGCTAGCTATTATTTAACCTATACAAAAGGGAAAATTGTTGGTATCTTAATTTGAAATAAGCATTTAGTAAGTTTGGTGCTTTCCATAATTGTCATTTTTAATCTGTAAAATAAAATATAGCATGTTTTATAAGCAAACTCTACAATAGCTTGTACAAAGTTAAGACGATTTAAGAATAGTAAAAGTTGGAAAGTAATTCTGAGCGAGGGAGATAAATGGATAAGGTGAAAGAAACAGGGCAAAGAGAAAATTATAGCAAGACGAATTACGAATCCAAAGTGTCGAACAGTTTCCTAATTCTTCTTTCTGTATAGGTATTTTACCTATTTCTTTTACATGACACATTCTGGATTTAGGATTGTCTACCTGACTATTTATTCTCCCTCGCTAAAAAAAAAAATCCTTTTCAACTTCTGTTATTCTTAAAACCGATACAGGCAGCGGAAAACCTAACAGTAATACATACTATTGATTCCACACCGTTGCCGCAAAATTACAATTTCAAATAGAACCATCCTCAACTATAAGCTTCTGCTCAACACAATGCCACCAACTATAAATATTAAAGGGAGTGTAATATATTTGATCTAGGTGTTGTTCGCAAGATTGGAGTTAACTGGTGCCGTCGCCTGCATGGCAATGAGCGAGCGCTCACAACGCTCCCGACTTGCACATCAAGGGGAATATGGAACAGCGGCACAGGAGATTGAGGTCGGAAGGGAAGGACAGCCAAAGGGGGACAACGAGCTGTCGTCTGCCAAGCAAACAGAACCCTGAACACGCGAGTGGGAAAAGAGTTGAATGGCAGCGGAGAGCGCAGACGGGGGACGCAGGACACAAATATAAAAGGGCCGCCAGAGACACACACGAGAGAAGGGTAGTTTTATATTCATGGGGTTTCCGTGCCCGCACCTAATCGCGGGGCTTCTGGCCAGGTCCCAATATCAAAAGGAGTCGCTCTCAATATTGGTTCTGTGAACGATGAAAAGCTCCGATGGAAAGCGCGCATTCCGGAAAAATCGTGCTGGTTTATTACGTTGAATTTTTTTTACATAACGTGCACGTGTTATTACGTAAAATTCTATTGGATAAGTATTAGTAAATTTTGGTCTTAGAATATTTCAAGGTAACTGACCAGTTTACTTGGATTACAATTTAATGACATGGGTTAATTTAATTCAGAAATATGTTCTCTGATTTGGAGAATGAGTAAGTGAACTAATAATAATTTAAGTTGTATAGCCACAGAGGAGAGATCTGATGAGAATATGATCTGAACTGACAGTTCTTACTCCCTTAACGCTCAAACTACCCACCTGTCACTACTACCTCTCTTTGATATATCACGTTCTCAATTTCTCTGTTTCCTTCCGTCCTGAATGATCTCAATTTAACTTGCATAGCCGGCGAGAAATTGCCAGTAGTATCGAAATACGATGCGCAGTGGTCCACTGCCCTGTGATTGTAGTGGCGGCATGCCAGATCTCGCTTTAGCACGAAACTTTGTTACAGTATCTTGGTAGTTTAAATACTATTCTACAAACATTGAGGCATGGAAATATATTGGGTTCAGTTCAAAAACTCATCAGTAAAAGTAAAATACAGGGTGTGGTACAAAGACCCCTCTCTAGTCTGTCTATCCTGTTAGTAAGAAAATAATGAATATTTTTAAGAATGGTAGTGTCGTAGTTCCAGCCTTCTCCGCAAGCGGGAATTCCCAACTGACGACAATGCTCCCCTCCACCTTCTTCTATTGCGCATCGTATAAGCAATTAGGATTTTTTATTTGGACTTCATTTTTTGTATTTATCATCTGTGTATTGTATTTAAAAACTTAGTTATTATCTATGTACTTAATCATGTAAAAATTGTGACGAATCATATATCCTCATAAAAGCGCTAACGGAGAATAAATCTATCACATGACACGACTTGCTGTATCTCAAAACCTAGACCTATCTTAGTTCCTTTACTTCTCAAATTACAGTGGATAAACCGGACAATGTTATGAGTGAATTATTATTATATATCAAGAACAATATCGACAAATCATTTAAAAGAGATGAATGATTGCAAACTATGCGTCAACTGGAAATAGTTCTGAGGAACTGATGAGTTCAACAGGCTCAAGCTCAAATTTAAGGCAATGTTAATTCATAAGATATTGATGCATCCTCATCATTAAGCCCCGTTGTTAATAGGAACTCGAAATATAATATGCGTATTTTTTACTTATAATTTTTTTCAAGTTACTATACTTTCATCCATTCATAGTAAAAGCAGATGGAATGCTTTAAGTTGTCTTCGTCATGTGGGAAGTATTTAAATTATTACTTCAACGAGCTTTAAAACAAGGAAGTGTTATCGTAGGTGTTTATTTGTTCAGCGTATATTGATAAAATATCTTCAGCGTAAAAATTTGTCAACCTGTGTTACGTTTCAAGCAACAGAAAAGGACTAGAGAGATTTTAAAGAATTTTCCCTTGCTGAATTTTGAGAACAGTCGTCAAATAAGAAGAACAGTGATTCGGAGCGATTATACCTGCATTACTTCGATATTGTTTCTGCAAGTTTTCGATTTCGTTCGACGATCCGGATTCCTTATCAGAGCGCCGCAGAGCTTGGCGCTACATTCGTTTCAATGCGACACAATATCTCATCTCCCAGGTTTGCTTAGCAGACATCGCCAAGCAAATATTGGAAATGCGCTTTGAATGCAGCCTATGAATACATATTAGGGGATAAAAACAGGCCAACCAGAAGTTTGCTGTTGTAAAAAATAGAGCAGAAGCTTATCACGTGTGTCCGACGACTTCGCCTAAAGGTTTAGTTGATCTGGATTATACAAATATTACTATTAAACTTCGGGTTTCAGTGTGAACACTACGGAGAAATAACACACGGTAATGAATAAATTCAATGGCTTGGAGGCTTTCATTTAAAGTCTATTATTACTCTTTTCTGGTAGTCTTATGAATAAACTATACGCATTAAATAAACTAATAATTAATTACATATTTTTATTTCGTAATGAAGACTTTGTTATAAGATATTTTCAGTCAATTAGTCAGAAATTTATTACGAAAAATATAAAACAGATATAACGTTGCAAACATAATTTTTTGGGATCACTTCAGGTATTATAAATTTTAATTAAATGATAAATTTGTAATTAAAAATTCCAAGAATTTTTTTTTTACAAATATGATACTTTATGATACAATTATGTAAGAAAAATTATTTATTTACTTTTTTAAGACGCATGTATTAGCAGGTAGGTCTATACAAAGTCTTCCCTGTAGACAGATAGATAAAAAAAATTATATTTAATTATTTTACCCCTGGTTTAACGGTTAAAAATTAAATGCTTGTACTAAATTTTCCACTGGTATTGATTCAAAATTAAGTAAATTTCGGCTGAAAGTCAAATCATTCTCTTGATAAAAATTAATATTTTTAATCCAAAAAATTGTCAGATGCTATGATTTTGTTGGATAATTAACACTAAATCAGTCTTTATATTCCAGCATTGCTTATTCCAAGGTCATAGAGCAATCCTAAATGAGTTGGTAACGTCCATTCTGGTCCTAGTTACGGACAAGCATCGTCCAAAATTGAATTTTATAATAAACCCTGGCAATTTTAATCGAATTAAACTTCAAATATCGTAAATCAGAATTAATATTGTTCTAAATTGAGATTTAATAATATAAACAATATTTTTCGTATTTCAAATTTATGTTCCCGCCTAAAACAATTAATTTTGATCAAGAAAATAATTTCGGCTTTTAGTAGAAAATTCCTTGAAATTCTTTATTTTGAATAAATATTGAAAGTAAATAAGTAGTCAATAAACAGACATAAATGGGTGATAAAATAAATACCACTCACGTCACATTAAGAAAGTAACAAGGTTTGCAGAATCTTTGTGTGCTGTTTATTTCTTCTCCTTATCAGCTTCAACCTTATCAACTTGTAAATTTTTAAATTTTATACAGACATATAAAAGTTTTGATTAAGACTCGTAAAATTAGGTTTATATTTAAAACAGTCCTCAAACTACTATATTTAAATTATAAATCTTGGCACAAAATAAAAATACACTAGGAGATTTCGGCCTTAGTCATCTGTAAATTAAATTAATCATAAGTCATATATATATTGTAATTAATACCAATGTATATAATGAAAGTTATTTTTATAAATTTGTATTGTCAGCGTAAAATTGTGGCCCAGAATTGTAGGAAACTGTCAACGTTGAATAAGAATGCGTATTTTTCAGCGGTATTGTTGTCGGCGGCGTTTTTGAGATGGAAAGCTTTGACGATAGAACAGTTCAGTCGGCGATGTGAGATGACCGAGAGCGGTAAAGTCTCCTTGTGGAATTCTGTAGGACTTTTTACTGTGGTTACCTGAAAATCTGGTTTATTGTGGTGACTGACCTGTTCTGCGTAAATTGTGTGTAACTTAATGCACTTGTTTAATTGAATTCATTTAAATGAGTTGTGAAAAGATAAATAATTAGTGTGATACGAGAGCTGATCTGATGTCCGGTATTAACCAAATTTTTATTGTAAGCCTAGTATAAAATTCCGTACCGTCAGATTTGTATAGATTTTTCTTATGTTAGTAATACTCATGTAAATTCAATTCAACACTTTGTAATATTTTTTTTGTTCTTTTAATTTGCTTATATCATTGCGGGTTACTATTACTGTTAGAGGCCCGTTAAGCGACCCTGAAGGTTTAAAGAATTTCAATAAAGATGTGGCATCTATTTAAAAAGTTTTTTATGGAATATAATTAAATGATAATAAATGTTTGTGTAATTAAAATTTAACTTATTGACAACTATTTAATATTCCCAATTCATCAATAGTTAGATAAATTCAATTCACATAATATATATATATATATATATATATTGTAGTGAATAACAACCTTAAGTGGCCGCCCTTGTGTCCGCGGGCCTGTGTAGAAATACATTAAACGTGCACGTGTGCCTGCCCGAGAGGACAAAAGAGATCGCGGGTACGCGTTCCTTTTTTTTTGCATCG
The DNA here is from genome assembly GCA_037074705.1 of Zhengitettix transpicula. Lineage (NCBI taxonomy): Eukaryota > Metazoa > Arthropoda > Insecta > Orthoptera > Tetrigidae > Zhengitettix > Zhengitettix transpicula. Next base: position 46,817,968 of record CM073593.1, on the reverse strand, counting down.
TTTGGGGAGGGGCGGAGTATAAATATATACAGACGCAGAGAGACCGACAGATAGAGGACTGAAAGTGGAGTGAGAGAGGCGAGAGGGTGGAGAATTTGGCGAGCAGTAGCCAACAAAAAGTTTTGGAGAGACGTCCATCGCGGGGAGGCCGAAGATGATGTGCTGCAGACTACAAGACCAGTGACCCACTGCAAGTCGGCTGACGCCACCAGTTAAAGTAAGGATCACCATTTCTGTGAAGTGCCTTCAAACGTTGAATTTTTTTACACAGTGTGGAAATAGGCTCTGTTCTTGAATAGCTACCAAGCCGCCCACATTACCCTGTTGAGAAGGAGGATTTTTTATAACCAAGCCGGAGCTAATGTTAATTTTTTGCAGACCAATGTATATCTGCTGGCGCCCAATAATATTTTTTTAATTTTTTTTGTATTTTCATGTAATAAAGTTTATTTTATATTTAGTAATAAAGGCTAATCATTACAATATATATATATATATATATTGTAATGCAAATTAATTAGGACATTAATTATTTGAACATAAAAATTTAAATTGTTTGAGAAATCTATTATTGCGGCAGGAGCTTCTATAGCGACACTGTATCCCATCTCTGTTCCTTTGTCGGAAGGTCCTAAAATGGCGTATGCGCGCTAAAACGCTAGACGAGAGTTCAGTTCGCGGAAAGACATCGTCGATGTATAACTGTTAGTTGGTGACGAGAATTCAACAGAGTTGGCGATTAGAATTTAACAGAGTTGGTTGGTGCCTGGACATTTATGAGGACAAAGTAAAACATTCACGAAAGCATAACGTCGAAACTTGCTAAGTAAAAGCAGTTTTGTGTCCATAACCGGCCAGAAATAGTAAAATTGCAGTTTGAGTCTAAAGCAGTAAAGACTGGCAAATCTACAAACCACCGAATTCACCAAAGGCAAGCTGCATTCACCTAAGGCAAGCAGTCAACAGATAGCTGACAAAAAAGGGAGGATCATCAGAGTTCCAGACATACTATAAATGTTGATTAGAATCAGTGTAAAATCTCGCAATAGTGCGTTTCGATAACGAAAGGTATGCTGGAACCAACTGGACAGATGTGAGTAACAAATTACAAATTAATTAATTATGTAAACGTAATTAAAATATAGAAGTCAGATTTCGTTCTCATTTTAAATTTCGTTCTAGTTTAATTGTCAAGTAAATTTCTTTTCTTTTAATTGTGAGTTGTTTGTTAATAAGATTTTTAAACATAATTGATGTGTCCATTATCAAACCCAGTGAAGACCCTGAGATCTAATATTTTAAATTTGTAATTTTTTGAGTTATTGCTACAAAATTAATAAATATTGTTTGTAAATTTTATTAATTCTTTTATTTAAATAACGCCTTCCATTTGAATATTACAATAATAGCTTCAACGAAATGCAAATTCATTAAATTCATTTAATTATTACAATATATATATATATATATATATATATATATATATATATATTGTAGTAATTGGTTTTTAAGACATTGTTCTAATTGAAAAGTTGAATTGTAGAGGACTCATTATTAGTGGATATAAAGCGGACGCCGCAACAAACCGGCAAGGCCATGAAAACATTGTTGATGAGTCGAGAAGGTTCTACGCGCTCAAAACTTGCGAGACGAACGAACAGTCAGGAAATGTACAGTCGGGCAGCAGACAGCGAATAGATCAGACGAAAAGTTTTACAGTCGGCAGTCAGAACGAAAGAATGTGATCCAGTCACAATATTAAAAAGTAAAGCAATATTCAGTCGGGAAGGAGACAGAGCAACTAGTTGCAGTAAAGCATCGAGAACCAACCAATTTGTGTTAAACCAAGTAACAAACAATGCCAATTAGAGCCTGTGAACATTTAGAGTCTGTGAGAACTTAGAATCAGTGATGTCCCCAAAATTGTGCACGAAAAACTAAAAATGAGACCTGGGCAGCCGTAAGTAGAGAAAAACTTTAAAATCATTTGTAAACCGTGTTTAAAAGATAAAAGTCAGATCGTTCTTTAATTATTTAATTATCGATAAAATGAGATCGTTAATTCTTGATAAAATTGAAATTGTTAAATTCAATCTTTAGTATTATTTCTTCCGCAACAAATTTCGTCTATGTTCAGACGCATTGACTTCCATAAAAGGTAAATGTAATTTTGATTATATAAATTCTGCCATTTATCAAACCCAGTTCAAGACCCTGAGATCCCAAATATTTTGTGTATTTTATACTTGTTTTAAAATTGTTAATAAATCTTGTTTAATAGTTTTCACTTAAGTTTTTTTCATTTAAAAACGCCACATTCATATATTATATTTAATTATTACAATATATATATATATATATATATATATATATATATATATTGTATATAACCTTGTCGCATTAAATATTTCTCATTTGACAATTTTTAACGTTATATGTCATGTATGTAATATAAACAAATGACTAATATTTAGATTAATTTACAGGTGATTATGGCTGACCGGCCGAAATTTCCTCGAGTGATTTTATATTGACAGAATATTTCTAATTGAAATATATTGAGGACTAAAATATGAGAATAGTTTTAATGTGGATTTCTACAGCCTTTTTTATTTTTATTTCAGGTAAAAGTGATATTTAATAAAATGAAAAAATTATGGCTGAACAGCCGAAATCTCCTTGAGTGAATTTATATTGAGAGAATATTTCTAATTGAAATATATTGAGGACCAAAATAGGAGAATAGTTTTAATTTGGATTTCTACAGACTTTTTTATATTTTTATTTCAGGTAAACGTGATATTTAATGCTTTACACGGAAATCTCTGATCGTCGGCGTCTAGAGTGGCGCTAAATCAATTTGTTGGGCATTTTTCTTCGTGGAGGAGGGCTTCATTAGCGCCGCGGCGCACATGAACGCAATTCCTTCCCGCCCCTCCGCCCCCGCTACCCCCTGTACAGACTAACGAAGCCATCTGGCCGCTTCCCTTGCTCTTTGTTCCCCAATAAAAAGCCAATTAATTGAGTATTGGCCATCGCCTATTGATTTCACTTCAAGCTTCCAGTGCAAATACCTTGTGTCGTGGTACGGAATACCTCTTGAATCGAGGTCCATAATCCCGTCGGATTTCCGAACTCATCCTACGACTACTTTAAACGCGTTTATAATCATTTAATGACGGAAACCTGTGAATCTAATGTGCAGCCAACCAAATTCATATATCCTGTAAACAAGAGAGGCTTCAAGAGTGTGGAACGAGTGGAAAATAATGCGTCACTTACTCCAAAACTGAAATTAATTCAAACTTTTAATTTTCCTCGCCATTTTCTTCTGTATTACGCGTGTAAACGTTTATTTATAAATATAGCATAGTAGTGCAATAAGAATGAATTTTAACAACGTATACCGCCAGTATAATTTTCTCGGGCTGAGTCCAACATTCTTATCGAATCGTTAAGCCTTACTGACGTTACAGGGTACACATGCACCTGTTTACAAATATGCAGTTTCTCCAGGTAAGATTTTGCAAATGTGCGAAATTCTGTTGACGTAACTATTCAGCGGTCGTTGAATCTTTTGGAAATCTGCTGCCATTAAGTTTAAATGAAGACAAATTATATTCCTTTCATTTAGTTCAATCTTACTTCGTACAGCAGCATGAATTTATTCGAAATAGATTTTAACTTCGTTTACCGTTTTCTGCGTCTCCTCATTCTAAGACGGACATAAAAATCAGTCTTTTATAAGTGGCTATTATTTGTTTCTATTGGAACAGTCGGTCAGCTGCCTCCTAAACTGGTCGAGACACGGAGAAGTGTCCCACAGCAAACCCCTCTCTCGCCATCGGAAGGTCCTGCGTCACTTTTAACGAATGCCGGCCGGGTAGGATCCTTAAACTACAGTCTGGGGGACCTAGTTAACCCTTGGCTACCTTCCTCTACCCTTCCGCATCCTCCCTTTCAAAAGCCCTGTTAAAGGGGAGTTGCCATCACGTGAATACTCTCATATAGCCTATTACTCAAAAAATAATTATAATTACGCGGTCCAAACTGGGAATTGATAAAAGTGTCCAGTTAGACGCAGGTTAGCGTCCTGGATCATCGAGCGTGGGCGATTGTCTCCTGGCCTCCAGCCTCGCAACCTAGAGAAACGTCCGACTCGGATCCGTCTAACTTTTCTCTGCTAAATCACAAAAACCGCGCGCGTTTTTCCGCACTTCGCGGTCTTCAAAAACCATCAACCGTGGAAGGTTTTGTTAACTGTATATAAAATAAGACCGTTGCAGACGTGTGACCGTTCGGTGCCTTTCCTCACAACACCATCGTGCTGCTCTGACCAGCTCAGGACACAGAGCTAACCAGCGTCCTTCACAACAAAGTAAAATTCTAATTCAACTTCCTACGTGCTAACGTTTTAAATTTTTTGGGGGGGCAACAGGCTACATGAGGGTGATCCACATTGGGCAACTCCCCTTTAATAGCATAGGAAGGGATTAGAAAGGGGGGATGCGGAAGGGTATAGGAAGGTAGCCAAGGGTTACTAGGGCCCCCGGGCTATGGTTTAAGGATCCTACCCGGCATTCGTCTAAAGAAATGCAGGGAAAACCCTAGAAAAACTGCATCGGGTAGGTCGGGCATTGGGTACTTGTTCCACGCCCTTCCGATAGCGGGAGAGGAGTTTGCTGTGGGGACGCAGCATTCCCTCCTCCGTGCCTCGACCAGTTTAGGAGGCAGCTGGCCGACTATTCCAATGGGAATAGCGAACAACTCTTACCGTATGCCCAAGGTCTGCGACCCCGAAACATACACCTCTCAAAACAGGCCGAGGTGCCTCGGTTCAAAACCGGAGAGGAAAAGGCATACCCAAAGGCAGCCCCTTCGTATCTCTCCTAAAAGGTTCTGCCTGTGAGAGAGAATCCTCTCGCAGGCTTGGTTAGGCTAACGTTTTAGATAATATTATCTATAAAAATTCAAAAAAATCTTAAGCAAGCCTGCGAGAGGATTCTCTCGCAGGTAACCTGCGAGGGATGTTCTCTCGCAGGCAGAATCTTTTAGGAGAGATACGAAGGGGCTACCTTTGGGGATGCCTTTTCCTCTCCGTTTTTGAACTAAGGTTCCCACAAGCCGAGGCACCTCGGCCTGATCTGAGAGGTGTATGTTCCGGGGTCTCAGACCTTGGGCATACGGTAAGAGTTGTCCGCTATTCCCATTGGAATAGCCTGCCAGCTGCCTCCTAAACTGGTCGATGCACGGAGACGGGAATGCTGCGTCCCCACAGCAAACTCCTCTCCCGCTATCGGAAGGGCGTGGGACAAGTTCCCAATGCCCGACCTACCTGATGCAGGTTTTTCTAGGGTTTTCCCTGCATTTCTTTCGGCGAATGCCGGGTAGGAACCTTAAACCATAGCCCGGGGGCCCTAGTAACCCTTGGCTACCTTCCTCTACCCTTCCGCATCCTTTCCTATTCTATTAAAGGGTAGTTGCCCAATGTGAATCACCCTCATGTAGCCTGTTGCCCTAAAAAAAAATTAAGCATGTTTCACTTATTACAATTTTAATTAAAATTTTATCTGAGACTGATTTAACTTCCGTAATTATGTTTGTTGCTCCCAATATTTCATTTCTATAAATGTCTTTTTTGGTACTTAACCATCATTGCGTAATTTTTTTTGTATTTGCAGCTCTGTTTTTTTTTTGGGTGTAGACAGGCTATGTATTGGGCAAACACCTCTCCCGCTATCGGAAGGGCGTGGGACAAGTACCCAATGCCCGACCTACCTGATGCAGGTTTTTCTAGGGTTTTCCCGGCATTTCTTTAGGCGAATGCCGGGTAGGATCCTTAAAATATAGCCCGGGGGCCCTAGTTCACCCTTGGCTACCTTCCTCTACCCTTCCGCATCACCCCTTTCAAATCCCTTCCTATTCTATTAAAGAGGAGTTGCCCAACGTGGATTACCCTCATGTAGCCTGTTGCCCTAAAAAAAATTAATGAAACTATTGATCTCATACTGATACTAAATAACGGTCATATGTTGTGTAGATATAAATAATTTAAGCTGAATTATTCATACATTTATACTTTAAATCGAAAACATTTGATGAAGCTTAAGGCAGTAATAAGGAAGAGAGCAAAAGAAATGAGAAGTAGCCAGACATCGATTTGAAAATCAAATGCAAACCTACTATTTAAAATTAGTTGTTGAGTAGGGGCCAGGGGGTATTTAAATTCAATTATCCCGTGGCCAGGGTGATGAATGGCGGATCGGAAGAGAGGCCATCCATCACCAAGACGTGAGTCACCCAGCAAGACTGCCGCTAATTCAGCCGTGACTGTTTTGCATCTGCGAATAGACGCCAGTATCAATATCGATAAACATATTCTGATATTATAATAGACAGACATTAAGAAAATTTTAAATATGTAAGCTCCTGATGAGTTTTATTGAAATATATAATACTTAACTACAAATAACACGAGGAGCATTGAAGCAAGTAGAATCAAGAAAGAGACGGACATTACGAATGCGAATGCTTTCAAATTGAAAACAGCTTCAACGCTAATAATAATAATATACTCTCTGAAATTCGGTGGGAGTAACAATGTTAAAGAAAAGTATTTCGAGTTTGCCATTGACTAATTTTTGGAAGAGTTAGGATGATTAGCTGGGATGGCTGCATCCAATGCGATGGGTGAACCGAGTAGGTCCAGACTTTGTAGCAGACTTCGGACTTTCGCCAAATTTGTCGTCAAATGTTTTTGATGTGTGTGAAGACAATTCTCAAGCATTTTCGACTTTACCTTTCAATATTAACCTATACTCGTCCCTTTTCCCCGTGATTAGCTTGAGTTGTTCTATCAATTCTTCCAAAAAAAACAGACTACTTTAGTAATACTAATATAAACTTAAGATGGTAATCAAAGGCAATATATAATAAGCACTACTACGGACATTATAGAGTCTGCTACTATAATCCTAATTACAGCAATAAAATAATTTACAGTGTCCGTTAAAGTAGTTAAAATATTGGTGATGATAATCTAACAGCCAGCAAGTCAGTAGTATTTTATATAATAAATATTTCGAAAAAATTTAGACGGCTTACATTCGCCAAATACCACTGCACTCTCTTAACGAAAGAACAAAAAAATTCAATATAAATAATGAAAACACATACATTTATAGAAAAATTTTGCTAGTCGGATATTTGTGACATCTTTTCATTCTATTACATTTTGTGTATTAAAATAAATTAATTACACGAGGCCTGTTTACTCATTGTTAAATATTTATCGTTCTAAGGAAAGCTCTCCAGCACGTTACGTATTCGAATTTCTCAATTTTCTACTCATATTCAAAAACGAAAATTTCTTTAACGGTCTCCGCTGATGTATTCCTTTCAGTTTAACTGCATGATCGTTTTTGTGATATATAATGGGAAATTAATCTTACAGACTTCAGTCCAGATATTTTAAAGGAAGTACATAATCTGATAATTTTTCTCTTCATCACATAGATTTGCCAACTTGATATAGCTGTCAAATTCTATCCTCGCAATAAAACAATTTCCAATTTCTACATCGACTTTAGCATAACGTCCGCACTTCATAATAGACCAAATTAGTGACTGATAGGCATTTACCAATCCGCTTTTGTTGTTTTTGAAATGTTTTAAAAACTAATTATTTAACTCGGAAAAAGTGTAAATTTATATAGTCAGAGAATTATTTCGCTTCCGTTCAGCGATCCCAATACAGTAATACCATTGCCACTAATATCTTTGGATTCCGCCATTTACAACCACATTTAAAGACTTGGACAAAATTAAAAGTGTTCAGTGCGTCCTCACAGTGAAATCGGACGCATATTGAACCAAAATTTTTACAGTAATAAAAATTAAATCATGTCGGCAAGTAATTCGGGTAGAAGGTCAACTAAGTATTCAACTAAGAAGGTTCCCAAAATCACAATGCAAGCAACTGATGACGTAAAAAAGAAATTATGTAGCAGAGGTCAAACCTTTCACAAATTAGAGAAAAAACTGCCTTCACATAGGAAATATGAAGATATTTGTGCCATTGAAGGGATGTGTAAGTCACTTCAAAACCGTGAATGTGATAGTAACATGAGGTATATAATGAAGACTGTAAAGCCTTTTAATAAAACGTCAGACGAACTATCCAAATATTTGACATGTTCTACAAAATGTGACACTTGTTTGAAATTGGATTATGAAAATAGAAACAACATTAACCTTCTTTCAAATAAGAAATTTCATAATGATCTTCGCAGCCTGGCATGTCTCCTCAAGGATTACATTGTTGTAAATAATTATTCACTAGAAAAAATATCTGATCTGGAGAAGTTAAATGGACCACAAATATCACCACAGGAAAAACATGAGATGAGCAAGCTATTTGAATTGGTTTTTATGAAAAAATCAAAATCTGGTAAGACCTATTCCCTGAGCAATTCAATTATGAGAGATAAGTAAATTTATAAATCTGTTTTTTGTAGCCAATGAAGAAACAAAAAAAGAATGTCAAATTTCTCAGGTAAATTTAAAAACAAATGAAATTTGTGAGGAGAAGTATGGAAAGCTGAGTAATGAAGTAACACAGCTGGCACATTTACATACACTGCAAGAAGCAGGTGGTAGTTATATATACTAACACTTGATAAGAAATTATTAAACCTTTTGTCTCATTACTTCTGTTTTTATTTACAGTTTCTAACATGAAAGAAAAAGATGAAAAATATTTAATTGAAGAGACTTGTGATGCAAAATGTTCAGTTACAGATGGGATGGATACAAGCATTGACGTTATTATGCCACCAAATTTAACAAAAAGTGGTAATGTAAATGACTTTTATATATTCACACAATTTATTCTATCGCTACCACATACAGTTGTTTGAGAATCCAATTGACTTTTTAACAGGGAAAGAAATAAACCTTGAAGGAAAAAATGCCCTCGAAGTTAAAATAGGAGAAATAAATATTTTAGGCACAGAAAATGAATATTTAAGATTTGTAAGCCCATTTATCAGAAAAAAGAAGGGAAAGTTTTATACTGAAATGACTGCATCAGCAAGTCTGAAACACAAAACAATATCAGCCCCACATTCATTAATAAATAAAAATCGTCATCAATCGGAAACTAAACGTTCTTATGTAGCAGCTTCTCATTATGGTTCTGAAAAATTGTCCCAATTGAGATCACGTTTATTAAAAAAGTTGTGTAATTCTAGAAACATTCCTGAAATATTAAAATATAAATTATATTTAGCTAAGTTACCAGTTCGTGTTGTACTGTCAAATATATATCCTTATATAGGGAATGAAATGCAATCCACAAAACCTGAAAATGAGAAAAATGACCCTGCCTTTAATGAAGCCAAAAACAATCGCTTCAGAAGTTTAACAAATATTAAATCGCATAATTCAAATGAAAATTTGTCTCAGGAAATGAACGTTATAAAAGAGTCACACAATAATGTATGTCCTATGGATCCTTCTGTTACAGAAATTGTAATTGGGAATATAAGTGAAGAGGAATTATCAAATTTTTTTGGAAGAGAGAGAAAGAATAAATTTGAAAGATTTTGTGAATTTATAGAATCTACTCAAAGTCATATCGATGAACACAAATCATGTTCCATGCTGCACCTTTTTGAAAAATTATGTAAAAACAAGAGTAGTGTCTCAAAAATCAAAGGAAATTGTAATAAAGATGATGATCACAAAATATGTTTGAAGGATTCACATTCTGTTGAAACAAGCAAACCACAAACAAAACCAAAAATAAAGCTGGAAGTTCATATTCCAAGAGTTCCTGTTAACTGTGACGAACCAACAGAAGAAACCAAGAAACAAAATGACTTCACATCTAGGGCATCTACTACTCAAATAAATGAAAAACAAGATTGTTATGAGCAGAAAACAGTTGGAGTGTCTCAAACTAGAGATAGAGAATTTAAGATGCAAGAAGACAAAAGCCCCAGTCTCCAACAACATATTAGTAATACTGGAAAGATTGAAGAAGCTAAAGGGAGATTAAATTCTGGTTTAAGCAAAATTTCTAAACGAACTAAAGTTATTGGGAGAGGAAAAACTGCTGTCATAACAGCAAGGGTGAATAAAAGAAAGCCAATAATGAATGAAACTAAATTGTATCCTAACATAACCCAAAAATCTGAGATAAAGGATGAAAAATATTGGAAAAATGAATTTTATAAAAGACTGAAGTGTATATCACAAAAACGTATCACTGAAAATGATTCTTTGAATGAAATTTTGAATCATGTAGTTTCCATTATAAAATTTCATTGGGGTGAGTGTCTGTCAAATGTTAATAAATAAAATTGAATAATGATAATATTAAACAATAAATTTAAAATAACTACTGAGGATGAACAAAAATACATTGAAGAGGTGAATTGTGAAGATATGTAAAATCATCTTGCGTAGAAGATGAAATTTGTATAACAAGATTTATAAATAGCAGAAGTGAAATCCATTATAAATGTTTGTGTACGTCAATTCTGTGATTGAAAATTTTGACTACATTAGTAATGGTGTGTGCTTCAAGGATACATGTTGAACAAAAAAAAAAGAGAGGAAAATATCAATTTGATCAAAGGTACAATACTTTTGAATATAATAAAAATAATAAATTTTATTTTTAATGTTCTGCTGAATTGCTTATTCATTCCATTCATATTGTATTAAGTATAGCAAATTAAAATACAAAATTAATTAATAATGAAATAATATTTATTTTACATTAGCCCATGATTACTTTTATGTATTCTTAATAGAACAGCTTCATAAATCAAATGATGAACTTTTGTATTCAAGTGATATTTTAAAAAGTTATATATATATATATATATATATATATATATATATATATATATATATATAATAAGGAAAGATTTTATCAATGGTAATTTATTTTTACAGATGATGATTTATTTTGACTTAGAAATAACAACTTCTAGATTAATATTACTGATATAATACTCTGACATCTTAGTCAATAAATTATCTGGTACCAATTTAATTTAAATTTGAAATTAGTAAGATGATAATAAAAAAATTAAGACTGCAGTAAATGGTTTTCAGGAGGACTACATTTCAAAACTACAAAAAAAAATTAGCAAGACAGGACACAATTCATTGTTACAATTGTAGCACTTAAGAAATTGCTACTTAGTACTATATTAAGGCTATCTTAATTTAAAATGACAGCTGCATCACTTTCATAATGAGCTGCTGTGTACTAATTGATGAATACATACAGAAAGTGGAAGATTGTTTAGCTGGAAATAGAGAATTATATCTTTGATTGCATTGTAAATAAATATTATTTGTCACTTTATATATGCAATTTGATAATTGTACAGAATCACTAGATAAGATAGAAATATATTTAATGGAGTAAATTATAAATGTAAAATCTCAGGAAAGGAGAGATAGATGTATACACGAAAACTTTTATCAAAACCCCAGCATCCACAAGTGAATCTTTTATAGTCAAGTTGACAAATATTCCCATGGTTAATATATTTTATTTATGTGATTTGTAAATATATGAAACAGTTTTTAAAATATAATAAGGATTTAAAAGTTTTAGTGTCTTAAAATAACATTTGTGTCAACTGGACTGGACAGAAAATCCAAATATATTATCTATATAATAAATTGGATGACTGAAATATAAATAATAAATTATTGAATCAGATATTGTGAAGTATGGTTAGATCACATTGTAACTTCTCTCATGTTTAATTTTATTCTGCAAGTTTGTGTAAAGAATAACCATAAAACTATGAATGTTAATAGAATATAAATGTTTTCTTTTTTATTTCTGTTTTATTTTTTGAAAATAAAATGGAAAAAGTAACAGTGAATAAACCATAGTCAGAAAGGGTTTCTTTATATTTATACATTTTACACTTTTAACACCTCACAAAGAATAACTATGAAGTGGAAATTGCCAGTACATATTTCCTATTACTATTCCCATCCTTCAATCAAGCCATAGCTATTGTGTATTGCATGTGTGTAAATCAGGAAAAGGAGTAGCACACTATGATTATTTAATCATGTTGTGATGAAATATTATGTTACAAACATTAGTCAACCAAAAGCAGATGTTACATTTTAATTACACCTTAACAGAATTCAAGTTAAGATAATAGAGACTACTTATAATTAAAGAAGAGGAGCTAAATTCATATAATTTTCTCAATTTGGTTATATATTTCCTTCCTTAGGATAGACTTACATAAACTCAATTGAAATAATAACACACATTATTTTTGGATAGTAAAATATTCATTACAAACAATCATAACTGTCCTTGTACTCAATTATATACGGAGTTATTACTTAATCATCATCTAATCTTTGTCGCATATTTCTTTTTACACCAGGAAGAGCTTTTCTCTTCTTGAATCCACCAAAGTCATTGTCTTCATCATCATTTGCCAATGATGTACAAGTCTTCTCTTTAAATTTTTTTTGTCTTGGCTCATCTTTTAAAACTGGTACTTTTATTGCAATGTATTCTTGTTGTGGAAGTTGTAAGTCAACCTGTTTAATTTCTCTGAAAATTAATTGAATAAAACTATTCACTTTATTTAGTTTTGAATGTGTACTTTTTTAAAGAATTCTTTGAAAAAATATGCTAATTTCAACTTAAATTATTTTCAAGGATGGTTGTTTTCATGTTTAAATTAATATTTAAAATAGTGCAAATTGTCAAACAAATGTTCTGTAAAACCTCGTAAGTATTGTAGCTGTATATAATTTTTAAAATTGTTTATAATTCATTATAAACATTAACACTATAATATCATAAAAAAGAAGTGAGAATGAATATATTAACTTCCTGAACTAAGGCTGCAAATTTAAGCCACATTCTAAAATCTGTTCAGTGGGATACCTCTGAAAATTTGAAGTTTGTATCCTGACCAACATGGTAACCAGTTTTCATTTTCAGGTAACTTATTTAGAGTACTCCTGTTTGTAAAAGTTGCAACACTAAAAAGGAACCTTGGGAAATAAATCAAATTTATTTTACATATTTCTAATACCACTAAAACCAGCTTGTTCTTCACCTTATGCTTTTAAACCCTACTCATATAGTAATTTACTTTTCTATAATAATTTATTTGAATCTTAGGTAACAAGACTATTTTATTCTAATGCTTATGAATTGTGGTAAAACTATTTGATTATAATGCTTAAGAAATGATGTTTGAAATTATATAAAATTAGATTATTACCAAAAATTATTATGAACCTTGCAGCACACCTACTTGCATATTAATAATATACATTCAAGTTCATTATGGTAATTTCTACTTAGATTAAAAAGTTTAGTACTTACTTTTTTTCTACTGTTTTCCAAGAACCATATGGGTCAACTCTCACACTAGGCCCAATAAATGGCAATGAAAAACTGGGTACTTCTTTCTCTTCTGGTTTTCTTAGTTTTTTCATTTTCTCTCTTTCTAAAAATGCCCTTTGTTCCTCATTCCTTTGTTTTTCCTCTTCTTCTAAACGTCTCTCTTCTTCTGCTTTTTTTTTTTTCTCTAACTTGTCAGCTTTAGCTTGATCTTCTAAAGACAAAACCCTTTCACTAGGTTCTTCCCATGTTGATTCTAGAAATATAAATTGATTTCTTTAATTGATATGGACAGGTCAGAAAGAAAGCTTGCTTGAAGTTGAAGGACAGTGCCACCATATCAGACAAGAAACGGTTCAAATTTTCACACACACTAGCCTCATTTTTCAGGAGATTTTTGTGCAACTCTTACCAGCACTAAGTTTAAAAAAACCAAAGAAACTGTAAGAAAATAAATTTATTTGAACATTATTTCAAATTTTGTGGATGGAAATAGTGCACCTGGAACTCTGTATGTTTTTTAACAAGACCACATGAGCCATTGGTACAGAACTGGATATCAGACAATTCGGACATGTTTTGATCAAAGGAATTTAGGCCTTCCAACAGTCCTGATTTAAATCATTTGGTTTACTATGTATGGAGTGTAGTTGAAAGTCTATACATTCCAATGTAACATAATTAAGGTCCACCTTCAATTGAGGCAGCATTCACTGACATGGAATCTGCTATGTTGTGTCACGCATGCTAGAGCTTGAGACTAAGATTCAAGCCCATTATTGAAGCTAAAGGAGGATACATTGAATTATTGTGCTCTATAGGTGTCCCCTCATGTGAAATGATTTTTGTTACATTTAATAGTTTGCTCATAAAATTGTGTTTCAAGAATCTGTTCATGATTTTGTCCAGATATTTGTGATGCATCATGTAAGCCTATATAATTGGATAGGAAAGAGAGAGAGAGAGAGACAGCAGTTGACTTACCTTAAATAAACAGGTGGCAAAGTCATGGTGGGACGAAATCAAATGTTCGAGGGCCTGAGCCCACTTCTTCAGGGAAGTAGATCTGAATTGCATGCCGATTGGACATGAATTTGATTTACTGTCTACTATTATGAAGAAAGGGGCTCAGAACTTTTAAAATTTGTTTTGTTACTGGTTCCCTGCCTGGCGATTCCAACTTTTGATTTAAGGAAAGTCCTATTCAAGTAAATTATGATCTTATATATATATATATATATAGATTCAGCTAAAAAAAACAGATTTTTAGGCGATTCATATTCATTAATGAGAAAAAGGAGCCTCAATATAGCCTATAGAAATATAATTTTTTTTATTGATGTATCTGAAATTGAAGATGAATCTTAGATTTTGTATTAAAAAAATATATTTATCAAAATTTTTTATAAAAATGTATGAAGTGTTATTTATTGAAATGGAAAACTGTTTGATTCATAAATATGTACTTGAGAATTAAATTTGAGTTAAAAAAATGTATATAAATAAATACATAACAAATACACACAAGTGTTCAATTACAAATTGCAATTGTATAAACTAAATTCAGTCAAAAATTTACCTCCAGTATCAATGTTCCAATAATAAATATGACCATCATCAGATTTTGCCTCACACCAAACTGGCTGTGATATGATCTCCTCCTTTTTTTCAGGAACTATTTCTGAAGGTGGAGAAACTTTCAAATTCTCAACTTTTTTCTCTGAATGTTGTGGATCGTCATTTTTTGCAGCTTCCGCTTTTTCTTTCAGCAACTTTGATGAGTAATCTGCTTCAGCCTCAACATCTTTTAAATAGGCTTTCAGAGCAGCCTGAAAAATATTTTATATTTAAATTGCAACATTTACCATACAGCAAAAAAAATACTCATTCTAAGACTAAAACATTGTCAGGTTTCCAGCTAGCTAAAATATTTATTAGTGCATATTTCCATTGCACTTTTTGCATCATCATTAGATGAACTAAGCACACTCTAAACAACAGAAAACAGACTTCATAAAAAGCAATCAGATACAATTAAGTATCATCAGTTTTATTTGCAACATGTAACATTTGTAACCAGAGACTCACATTTTAGTTCAGATAATAATGCATTTCATCATGCTCTAAAATAGTATACTTTACTATTTTAATAATTACATTGTTATGACAATAAATTACATTAAAACATTTTACCTCTTCCATTTTTTTCATCTCATCATCAATTTTGAGCATTTGTTGGTGCTCCTTCCTACTTTTCTTTGAAATTTCAGATATTCTTTTGGCAACATTTTCTTTATGTCTGGTGCCCCCTTCATGGAATTCAATACTCTGGAAACAAAATTTTTGCCACCTTAAACATTTAATGCTGTAGAATTAAACATTTATAAATTACAAAGGTAAATTTTTAATGATACCAGCTGCAAACAAATGAAAATTAAAAATAAAGCATTATGGTAGGAAAAAAGTAAAGTAGAAATCCCAAATCAAATATTAGTTGGTTTGTGTTTTTACTTTAGGTTGTGACACTCAAGTTTAAGCATAAAATAGAACTTTGTACTGGCTTGATTAAGTCCAGATCAAGAAAGTTAACTCATCATTTTGATATTGCAATGAATGGAAATAAAAACATTATTATTATTACCAATAGAAAATATAGTACATATGTGTCATATAATAGATTTGAATTAAAAATTGATGCTCAGAATGTTCAGCAGCTAGATCGGGCTATATTTTTTTCACAAAAATTCATAAATGGTTAAAATCCATAAGCAATTTTGAAATATAATTCCTAAATATGTGGAGTACAGTTTTACATTTTAAATATTTAATAATCAATTTACAATTGAATTGAATTTAAATGGTCTGTAATAAATCTATGTCTAAAAGTAAAATAAATTTTAAGAGAAATATCTATTGTTAGAGAGATCATAATTAGATACATTTAGAAAGAAAATAGTTTTAAATAGTACAAACTGTCACTGTTAAGTACAAATAAATGAATAATATTACATTCTAGGCCAAAATTCATTATATATCATTGTATTGGAATTGTTATATTGTAATGGAACCAAATAACTTACTGGCTTATTATCTGCTATCCAACACTTGCAGAAATTGCAAAACTTTTTTGCTTGTGATTTCCAATAGTCAACCCTGAAAATAATTAATGATTATAAATAAATATTTCTGGTAACAAATTAAGTAAGCAGAATAACATAAAATTTGTTGAAAATAATGTAGACAAAAATTAAAGTTCATACTTTATAGAAACAAATTGTCAGATTTTATTAATTGATTTTAATGAGTAAAAAAATATTATTAGGTATTCAAATAATCATTCATTGTATTTTATATGAAATATTAGCTGAATATTGAATGAATTTGTTTGAGGAAATATTAACAAAATTCTTTTAAGAAACATTTCAAGGCACTGATAATTAGTACATGAGCTTTAAATTTTTTAAAAACAAAATACAGCACATTAAATAGGTTCCAAGTCAGTATCAATAATAATATAATTAAGCTACAATTGATTAATGCCTATTTTGATCAGATAATGGTGAGAAATGGATTATAAAATGAATACAATCTGCTACTTAAGATGGGCTTCACTTCAGAAATTTGACTATCAGAGTTTGAGTATATAACATTTTATTTACACGACAAACCATGGAACTTCCAATTTGATGTACTATATTAGAAATGGTTCATCCAAAATTAAATTGTGAAGGAAAAAATCAGACCTGCCTGAATCTGAAGTAACACATTTGTTTTTTGTAGACTGACATAGAGATCTTGCACCTGTGCTTATTTGATAAAGTATAAGTGGTACATGGTTAAAATAGCTCTATAATTGTACTCTGACTTAATATTTATAGTTTTAAGATCCGTATTCTTATAAACAAAATAATATATCCCTCTGACAGACAATATCATATGTCTCTCTAGTAAAATATAATAATTTTAAATTCTCCTCTCTACAAATTATACTGTTTACAGCAGGATTTTGCCCATCCCAATGGTTAGTAATAATTATTAGTTCTAATATTTTTTTCCTACACAGTGTTTCAATATTTACCTTTGTTCTATTATGATAAGTGTGGATTATTAAAACTGGGGGTATAGGTACTTGTCTGTGAACAACTTGATTGTGTTCCTTTTAAAGTATTAAGAATTTAGTATTATTTCTGCATGTTTCCTAACTTAATCAAGAACTAGAGAATAATATAAAGCAACTTTCTATTTGAAGAAATTTGAGTCGATTACAACACAACCAGAATGAATAAAAGTTCTCATGTGTAAGATGGCCTTCCACTTGACAGAATATATTCATATATTATAAATTCAAGACAATACATGTTAATATTTCAGTTATCATACTTAATGTTCCATACATATATTCTATGACAGCACTAGTAATGGATGTAAAATTTATACCAACAAAATTTTAATCATCCAGATCAATTATAAAAAAAAAATTAATTTCTCTCTCATGCATGCAACTACTTACAAAAAAATTCATTCAAAACATACTGTCCTATTAAGCATTTAATAATTTTGTATGATTTCATGGCACATAACAGAAGCAGTCAACAGAGAAAAGGAATGTTTATTTTGAATAAGCCAATCTTTTGTAGTTGGAAAATGTCCAGAAGGTAATTAAGACAGTTGAATGTGGTGTATAAATAACATTCCTGTACTCCAAATGCCAAGAAGTGAGCAAAACTCCTTTCCGATGATTTGAAGTTATCACACAAATTGTACTTGACAAAAGACAATAAATAAAATATATTATGAGCTTAAATAAAAAGTTTTGCACCAAATATTACATTTGCAATATTATTGCAGAAACTGTTCACAAACAAATAAAAATTAAATATGGTGACACATAGGTCAAAGGAAAAAGAAATATATTAAGCAAAATGTAATTTACAACCAAAACAAGTTTACTCAAAAAAGTTAGTTTAAAATCTATTTTTGTGCCTTTTTTACTCACTACTAAAAGTTTTGAACCATTTTATATAATTAATGCAAGAATTTAAGCATCTATCCTGCTAAAGGGTATTCAGGTTCTCAAAAATTTTATTTTCATTTCTGCACAACCTGACTGGATCAATTTCAGGTAAGTCAGCTATTCTATCTCTCTTTCCTACCTACATGTATTATTTAATTTGACCTCATAACATTTTCCTTAAGTGTTATAGAGAGACAACATAGTCTACTTATCAACATATATATATATGAGCAGTTTATGCAGGTTCAGGTCCCGTGTAGGTCAAATCTTTTCAGTCTTATATAAGAAATACATAAAATGAGTTTTATATATATATAATTATAAAAAAAACTATCATTAAAATCCCCTCTTTCAGCCAATAACAAAATTTTAAACAAATGGAGTGAATATATATGATAAATTTATAAAAGAAGTTCGAGTCAATCAAATTATTATTTAAGTAGTTTTTCAGATTAGTAACATATTACTATTGTGGAACAGTAGCATAAATCATTATGATTGCATAACAGCTATTGGCTCCCAAGCAACTAGAAGAATGAATCTTTGATTTCTATTTATAAGGAGCCCACCAGCAGCTGTTTCAAACACAATTATAGCAGACAATACTTTATTGTGGCATTCAGATAATTTTAAATGCCTGAGTTGAATTTTTCAAGTATTAATATTGTTAAGCATAATAAAATTTATTAGCACATTTCTAATGTTTTCAAACCTATGAAATAAATTTATAATTATTTTTAAATGCAGCTGAATCCATGGGTAAATGATTAGCCTGACAATATATCAGCAAATCTATTAAGGAAGGATTAGGGGGTAGAAAGAAAAACAAAAATTCAATTCAATGTACATTCATTCCAATAAATATATAACATACATTTATTTCAAATCCACAGTTATATTCTCAACAAACCCAGATAAATATATAGTTTCACTAAATTCATATCTTCACACAAATTATACATTACACATCAAATTTGATTCAACGTAATTGGTGAAAATGTAATTAAACAGTGCAAAAATTAATTTAGGCAGCAAACAGAAATTTTAAGATGTCCAAAATTAATGCATTTTTTGTTCTAAGCATGACTGCTTTATAATCAACACATGTTTCAAACTTTAAACGATACATTTAAAGCCATAATTTTATAAAAAAAAATTGTTTCTGGAACAGATAAATAAAAATTGGAAATTATAATCCCATGTAAGAACTTATAAAATGAGAATAGTTCTATAGATTATAATATTTTAATAGCAAACATATGGCCACAATTATTTAGAATTCACTTTTATTCAAATGTCTATAAAAGATAATACTTATTATAATCTCAGTCTCTTAAATTTTGAAAAATAAAATTATTCAATATTTTAATTTAAAAAGTAGATATGTGATATTTTTCACCTCAGAAGTTTCTTAAGAAAAGTATATTACCAATAAGAATGAATTAAAATGGAGTAATGTTATCAGTTTTCATTGAAAACTAAAATGATTGATAGAAAATTTTCAAATCGTGTGAGCTCAGTTTGTTAATTACCATATTGTCTATGAAACGGTTATATAAAAAGTTACATTGTTTCATAAAATTCGAAGGTGGTATTCTCAGCAAGATGTTCAGTAACAATCATTGGTTGATTGCCATGTTAACTACATTAAATAACCAATACAAGAATTAAAGAATGCTCACAATGAAAAATATATTGACCAAATTCCTAAGGATAGTAGGTGTGTGGAATACCTTGGTAATAAATCCAAGTGTCCACATTTGGAGAAAAATTAATAAGCATTATGGTTATTATGCACATTTATCAGATGAGGTGAACACAGTAAAATACCTGGTCTATTATAACCTAGCTTGTAGTCCAATGTAGTGCATTTTCCACTTTAATCAGCTTAATGGCTCTAAATATATCATTTGTTTCCAAATGCAAACTTTGACATAATAATTGAAGTATACATACATTCTGAATTTCTACCCTATCTATTGACAAAATAAAACCAGAAACCAAATTTTTGTATTGAATGACACTTCTAATGAAACAATGTTTTCTATCAATCATTTAACAAACTTTCAAATAAGGGAATTACTAAATTATATGCACATTTCTGCACAAATATATAATCTACTTTTGAAAATTGTTCATAGAAGTATGTGTCATTAAAGAAAATGTCTGCAGTTAAAATAAAATGGATTGAAAGATTTTTAATAAACTTTCCCTAACCTTTTCAATGGTACCTTCAATAGGGTAAAAATAATGTATTGAAGTTTGTTTGTAACATGCTAATGCTAATGCATGCGGTGCATTTTTTTCTAAAATATCTAAACTTTTGATTCTCAGATGAAAACAGTTAGCATTGGTATTAAGCCAAAAACTGAACACATATTTTAACAATATTTTACATTCATTGATCAAAAGTAATTTGAAATAACTAATAAATCATCTTTCAGATTTATTAATTAGGCTGGCTATATTTTCCTCTTTTTTTAAAAAAAATAATAAGGAACACAAGTATATAGCTTAAGACTAATACACAATTTCAACTATTTTTGCCAACAAAACCAGTTTTACTTGTCCTTACAAAACTAAGTAGAAGAAAAGCAAAACACATTAAAGTGTAAATGAATTCTTTTACTTCTAATTATCAAATTTTCTTAGTTTTTAATTTAACAATGAAGTTATATAAGTGCTCCTAATATTGGTGAATACTGTCCGGTACTTGAAATCATACATATTACATTCCAAAAAATGTGTGTATATTTCAAACCTTATATAATTTTAAATTTTGATATGATTAGTTGGTTCATTGTCACATGTTCAGTTCCAGTTCTGATGCTAAATGTGTTAATTTGTAGTTGTCAATATTGTGTTCTCAAATAATATTTTCACAATTACATTATTAAATCACCCCCTCACAAAACAGTGTAACATAAAAATTTTACTTTACTATAAATGTACTGAAACCTTGGCACTCAATGACTAATATATTCCAGGAAAATTTTTGACGTAACTGAATATATCACAATAACTACCTACATTGTATTTTTCCCCAAAATTGATGGATATTTATAAAATGTTCCCCATTTTATTATATATAATTGGTGTCTCCTTTTCCTTAATTTAAATCGTGCAACAATGGCACAAAGAGTTATATCTAAGCTAACAGTTCAACATCACAAATATTCAATTCATATAATCACAAATGATTGAATACACAATCCACATCACATACTTATAATTTGTATAAATTAATTTTTTTAAAACAATTTGACTTATCACATTCAGTAATATAATTAACATTGTAGCTCCTTAATGAAGACATTGAAGAGTGCTTGATAAATACAGATTTGAAAAAGTAAAGAAGCATTTGAAACCGATAAGCTGCCTATTACAGTAAAATGTTCAAAAGACAATACAGATTTAAAACAAATATATGTAATTTAAAATATATTAAATAATTGGGAGTTTAAATACTTTGAAAATCTCTAACATTCAAACACATTTGGCACATTAAAATGAAACAAAAATTGAGAACTCTTGTTTTTAAATAAATAACACTACATCTAGTCTATAATAATCAACATTATAACAAAATTCCCTTAAGATTATGTTATGGTAAATGGTCAACATTTGTATTGGAAAGGGGAGAATAGGGAACAAATACAATATTAGTGCTTCATTAGAAGTATATAGTAATATTCTGTGTTTTAAAATGGTTTACATCCCGCAATAAATTTAAGGAAGTTACACACGGGAAAAAGTTTTGAGATTATAATTAATATATTAAATAACAAAGGGTAGAAAAATATTCAAATGGAATGCACTTTGTAAGTAAGGAAAAAACATGCTTAAAGTAGAAAATCCTCATCAAGTATGGTACCTTCAAAAACTTTTTTAAAATTTTGAAAATATATTCATAACTTAAATGAAACATAATTAGTAAAATCATGCAATAACAATTACAGAAACACTTAGAATGAAACTGTAATGTATACAAACATTTAATAAAAAAATACTGACATTTGTCTTTTATAGTAGAAGTTTGCCTCTAAACCTTCATAGTCACAGTATCTACTTGAAAGTTTTTTAAAAACCTTAATAAGTACAAGATTAAAACATTTTCTTTAGATAAAGAAAGCAGTTTACATAAATTCAAGAAAAATTACAAAATAATTTCTTGAAAATGACTAATATTGTACTCCTCCCCTTTCCCATCATAAACAATATGCATGTACACATGGAATTAGAGTAGGAAAGGTATCACTAATACTGATTTGTTTAATTGTTACACATAACACAAAGTGTTGTGTAAATAGGAACACTGAAAATCCCTGCAAAATGTACAGATTCTACATTTGATTTTGCTTTAGGATGCAAAGAGAAAAGTTCTGTTGCGTTCATAAAACTGAATAATAATCAGAAAGCTACTAATATGGCAAGTAGTCTACATGGACAAGAGATTTATCGAGCACACAATCCTAAAATTTATTTTCAGTAAAAAGCATAAAGCTTAATGTTGATATAAAAAACATGAAATCTTAACTGATAATTTTGCCAATGTAAAAAAAGTAAAAATTAAGTTACTCTATATAAAATACAATTATGGAAAAAGTTTTAGAAAATTAAACACTATGACCAAAATAACATTTAAATTCAAATTATCAAGTCAATATATAACTTGAAGAATAGTTTTTATACCATTATCAATTTTATTACAACAAAGATATTCATAAAACTAAGCTCTTTTAGTGATAATATATTAGTATGACAATTATTCTCATATACTATGTATATATAAATATCCAATTTAATTTGACTACTTTATCATCATCCCTGAGTGAGTGAAAAAATTCGTATCATATGTAACTATGCTACCTCCTTGTGTTGTAAAAACAGTGAAATTTTACTTCATTGCTTCATTTTACAAAACTTATAATAATCAATCTGATAATTTCATGAAGTGATGTATCCAACAATAATATGTTTTTCTCATAATGATATGAACACTAAAACCCTCCTCACCAAACAAAAGTAAATTTAGGAATAATTGAATTATGACTATGTCATAGACTTTCTAAGCACTGAATGAAGTTCCTAGTTGTAGGGAATATTTCCTAACATTGCAGGGTGTATAAGAAAATAATCTCTGTACTTTGATTTCATATTCAGTATTTAGGTTATCTCACAAATTCACTTTTACATTAACATCACAACATGAAATTTTGGCAAGTCATTTATTTCTCTCAGTATGTAACACAATTTATGAACGCAACTGCATGTCGGCAAATTGAAATGCTTAATTATACACACAAGAGTTTTTTATTATAAATAGGAAATAATGACTTAGGATAATATATTTTTACAAATATTTAAAGAGAAATAATGGGAATGTTAGGACAAAATAGAAGGAAATGGCAATTGTATTCTATGGTCTGAAGAGCGTTATAATTTAACTACACACCACAATGCTCTTCTACACATTGTCAACTTGGTCATTTGAGTGTCTTATATAATAAAAATATAATTGCTATAAATAAATTCTTCTTGTGTAAATAAGAGACTAGATATCTATTATAAATTACAATATTAAATATGGTCCATTGTTGAGCCATAGGTTAACATTTTACATGGAACAGATTTAATACAATGAATGAAGCACATTCATCACATTTAACAATATACAAATTAAAAAACATGCATCTTTGATTCAATTACAATATCCATTGCTCATAGGGATAAGACTTGTAAGTTTTACATGTTTGCAACATTAAGTTAATGGCATGTGTAAATTGCTTATGAAAGAAAACAATTAGGATTATTTTAATATACTTCTTTCACAATGCAATAAAATTAAATTAAAATGTTGATTACATAAAACTCTACTTCAGCTGTTGAATAAATTTCTAGTCACAGAAAAAACTGCAAATCTAGTATACCCAATGAGCAATATCATAAGGAATTTATGTGACTGTCACATGCAATACAGAAGTTAACACTTAAACGAACAAAGGAATGAAGTATATTACATACATGAATAGATTTTAGTAATCTTGGTTTCAACTTGAAACATTCTTATAAATCATTAACACTCCAAATTTGGAATATAATTTGTGATCATAAAGAAAACAGTCACCATGGAAAATGTTTATGGCTTCCTTGCAAAATACTGAGTTATCCTCCAACTTTATAAAATAACTTGATAACAAACATTATACTTGTATATGTACTGAAATACATATTAATACATATCTTTACAGAATTTAAACATTCTTAAATACACTGGCCAGCAGTTTTTTAAATAACAATATGCCTTCACAAATTCTTTCAGTCTTTCTCAAGTGGCACAATTATTTATTTTATTGGTTCTGTAATATATTTTATTTGTCTATATTAATATGATAAACTCTGTACTTAAGTTAGCATATATATTTTTATGACTAGAATACACTTACAAAATAGGTGGTAAAATAGAATATCATTATTAAAGCCAAAATTTGTTATTGGTCAGTATTTTTCACATTTTTTAAAAGGCATTTTGACATACTTTAACATCTCAAATGTTTAAAATGGTTTTTGTAAGAATTAAAAGTAAAGGGTAATGAATATTTTCATCATAATCACAATTTTGCTTTGCTTTCAGATGTTTGTTCCAGACATTATCATCATAGTGTTCTTTTCGTTTACATATAAAGCCTCTCGCTTTAGCTTCCTCCTCAAATTTGTTAAAAGTATTCCCTCGCTGTGGTGCCATTACAAAGGCAATACCGTTAAGATTCAAAAGACTCCAAATTGCTTCAACCAGATCATGTCTTGCTTCATCAAAAAATAAACAATCAGCAGATAAAATAATATCAAAAGTTTTGCTGGAGATATTGCGAATTTTATTTCGAAAGTTTCCCCATTCAAGAACAGAGCAGATAATTTTATCAATTTTTGGATGAAAATTGTAATTTACAATACATTCCACATTATTCATAGCTGCGATGTTGCCATCAGTCAAATGAATATTCTTTGCTAATGAATACTTTGCAATCATTAAACCAGCAAGACATGTATTTCCACCTCCTAGTTCAAGTACAGATTTTCCAGAAAAATTGAATAAATTGCATAGAGAATAATATGCCAGTACTTCCTCTGATGGCCAAATGCAAATGTTTCCAGTGTTATTAAATCCCATCAAGTCAGCAGCTGTAAAAGATTGAGTTGGATGGTGAATGATAATAGAATACTTTTCTTGGGATATTATTGTTGAATACTCAAACCATGCAGCAGCAGTGTCATTTTCAAGGGGCAGAGGAACTGATGTAATAAGATCAAAAGATGTGAATCGACGGACAGAAATGATATCATCAGTGTTAGTATTAGCATCTACTTCACTGCTTCGTTGCAAAGCACGAGCCAATATTTTCCAGCGACGACGTGCAACTTCATTTCTCTTACTTCCAAGCTGAGATGCATGAAGAATCTCAGACATCTTCCACACAATATAATGCTCAGAAGTTTAGTTCATTCTGCCCGAGATTACAATCAAAGTTCTTTTAGATGTTCAATTTTATATATCCTGAAAGGAAGGAGAAAAACTGAATTACTCCTTCAAAAAATATGAAAACTTGTTGGCAATTGAAAGAAACCTGTTATAAATGAATTAAATTATATACTAATATATATTTCAGGAAGGTCACTACAGAGGAGAAATTTATTAAACATCTTATAATTGTCCTAGTATGCACAGGGCAATTGAAACTTTGCTTCAGTGGTCAATTTCAGTATGTGAATGGTTATCAAATTTTTCAATTGAAGGACCTCAAAGAATCAATTTTAAATAGTTCATAATCTCATTTGCAGGATGTACACAGAGCCACAAATAATAACATAGCTAATTAATTAAGGATACTTTGAAAAATAAGGAAATATAAAAATGAAAAATAAATTGTTGATATTTTAATAATAGATATAAGTTGGATTGAGGAACAAAAAAAATATTCAATCAAAATAAAGTTACCCAAATTTTGAATTAATCACATGAAAAAAAAGTTAATGTGTGGACCAACAACAAATATCTGGTAATGAAATTATTTTAATATTCAATTACAGCAACTGTCAAATAGTTGGAATAACCTGCGACAATAACATGATAAAATACTGTGATCAATAGTCATTCCCTATAAAAAAATTTAAGTCTGTTTTGAAAAACAATGAGAAAAATAGTCAAATGCAGACAAAAGAAGTGATCATATAAATGCCACAAAATGTTTCTAGAAATCTTGTTCCTTTCTTCAGGTGCTAGAAAACTAGAACCACACAACTGCACAATTTAGTTGACAAAACTCAAAAGCCTCTTGACTTGGAAAGGAACCTGTTACACTCAAACTCAAAAGCTTGTGAGTTTTGTCAATTAAATTGAGCTTTTCAATTTTCTTAAAACTTGAAGAAAGAAACAAAGTTTCCAGAAACACTGCTTTTGTCTACATTTAGCTATTTTTCTTATCATCATTTACTATGTAATAATGTGAATTTTTCATATTTGTAGAATTTTGGTTATTATATAATGGACATTGACAAAAGTCTTATATTAATTACTCTTATTATTGACATAATTATCATATAACTTGATAGAGATATTCTCAGGTTTCTGGCAAGGCCAAAAGGCTGTCATCTAACTGGTCTGTCTTGGTAAAGGCATGACTGAGAGTCAACAAAACAGAGGGTTTAATTCACAACATCTGGTTGGAAACTAGAGAACATTTCAAATAGCATATTCATTGGGAAAACCTTCAGAAATTATACATAAAACTGGTACATTTCTTGTATATGGTTATACAACCTAACATTTCAGATCAGTTTAAATACAACAGAATAAGAAACATGATCATAAAGGAAGAATCAGATGAAAACACTACTACTTCACCAAGGACAAACAAAAATCTTCAGAAACTCATTTTATTTAAGTTACATAAATAACATTCAACATCTTATAGCATTACTTGCAGTTGTAGTGGTGAAGTCTGGCTTAAAATGGATAAAACACAAAAATTTATTCAAGACTTCTTTTGAAATATAAATTTTAGAGTTGAGTAAAAACTTAGGGTTCACCTACGAAAGGCTTATTCATAAATAATGGACAACATGCATCAAAACAACACAACTTTGTTATTTCTGCACAAACAGATTAATGTAATCTCCGAGAACAAAAATTTCAACATGTCAAATTGTGATGTACCAAATAAATTATTTCTTTAACAGCCATTGTAACAATAAAACCTTTTTTATCACAAAAATTAATCTCTTAATTCATTTGAGAAGACGGTTAATCTAACTTCATTCACATTTCTATGGAATCATAAAGTACAATTTTATACTTAAAAATAAAGTGCGATTGAATGCGAGTAAGAAGAAAAAATTATATAATTACTTTAATTTCACAGCTGGCAAACACTCATCACACAAAAGTTTGGCACACACAGATAAGAAAACCGTCCATATAATAAGATTATATATAACAAAACTCAAACAAAATTCTATCAATACGTAAAAAAATCGTTGACAATGTTCAGGTTTCAGAAGAAAACACTCACGAAAGTCTAGGAGTACAGTGAGAAGTCGATTTGGTTAGCGTTCCAAATTGACAAAGAATAAAGGCACACAGACAATGGTTTAATTTACTGATTAAATGAACTGAAAAGGTTTGTTTACGCTGTCACTATTCTTAGTTCAGCTCATGGTTGGTACATGAGTATATCTTTTTAATCGAAAAAAATAGTATACAAAAGAAAATTTATAAAAATAAAGTAACACAAACTTACATTTCTAGATAAATGATATCATTCAATACCCCCGACACCACCGCTACTACAGACTAAAGTTAGGCCACCATTTTTGACAAAAAGCAATGAATACGGGTCAAAGTAAGTTACAGAAAAGTTATATCTTTAGTTGATATTATGTACTTTGACATGTTAAAGGATTCGTTCGCGGAACAGCTGATTTACGAAGTAACATCTTTGATTAGTCACGCTTATAAATTACCAAAGATGTCAATCAAATCGTGCCATGATTCTGTTTATTTATTATTGTAAACGATAAACGTGTGCAAACAAATACCAACGATGATTGCTTTGAGTACATTTAAATTGTTCTTTCAGCGTTAATGTGTGAAATAAGAAGAAATAGATTTGATGTTTACAGCAATGGCAGTAACTCAAATAATTCATGAAACTTATGTACAAGATGTTCCGCATACTTAAAGTTTGTAAATTGATTCTGATACTACCGGAATGTGTTTCTTCTCTCTTAATATTACTAATTTCAATCGATGTATGAAATTACTTGAACAATGTCAACTACAGTGACAATTAGCCCAGAGTATCTACCACTTCACCACAAAAGTAAAGGATTTACTTTAAAGGTGCCTTTTGGTAAATTAGCATGGACGACCGTTTCCTTACCACTCTTGAGCTTCATATTCTGTGTTATATGGTCCATATTGTTTCATTTTGAGAAGTCAACATATACACATTGTGATGTAAGTTTATGAAGTGATTTACATATGAATGACACTTCCCAACAGAAATTTATCAATTCAATATTTTCTAGGTACCAAATTTTTTGCCATCAATATCTGCTGCAATAGGATCGTATTCACCACAACGTCATGTATGGAGAACAGCAATTGCTGTTCATGCTTTGCCAAGACTTCTTGTAGTATCAATGTACTATAGGTATTATAAAGGAATATTACACAATTGGATTCATTTCTTGGCAGCTATAACATGTTGGCTCAATGTTATTGAGAACCTTGCTCTAATTGGTCTAACATTTATCTCTTCTGCAGAGAATTATGGTAGGTTGTTATTAAAGTTGAAATAATTTTAGGTTTCATACATGAAAAATATCAATTGAAATTCATAATTAGCTGTTTATATTAAATGATCTAACATTCATTTCTTATTATTTAAATGACAGGTATTACCTATAGATGATATCAAGAGTAATTGTGAAACTCTTCCCTTCTCCCCTCAAATCCTACACTTTCATAAGCATTTACATATAGTAATGTTTGCATTATTTCCACAAGAAGGAAAGTATATAATAGCAAGAAATATATTTACAACAACTACTGGAATTACATTGCTTTACAATGACAATTAAATTATAATTTTATTTATTTCACATCAGTTCTAAAGTATTATTTGTCTGTTCATTAATTGCTGTTATGTTGGATTTAATATGAAGCATTTCTGTTATAATTCTGCAATGGTACCTGGTGTCAATTTCTAAAATCTTAGCCCTTGGCATTCCAGAATTATATCAGAAATCCTTCATGTTAAATCCAACATCACAGCAATTAATGTACAAACAGATACTATGAAACTCAACAATTGCTACTATCTAAAGTATTATCACTATGATTACCTGTTGAATTGTTCAGACTGTATACAAAATATTGAAACCATCTTAATAACAACTGTCTTAATTTGATTTGCATAATTTGAATGAATATTAATCAAATTGTTAAAAGTGACATCAATTGGTATAACTGTACTGTATTTGATAGTTGTTGCTATTTATGTATAAGTAATTTTTAGTTGTTATCTTATGATTTTACAATAGAACAGCCATAACATACATAAATCATTGACATACACAGTAATTTTGGGTTCAATTTATTCAACTACAATTGAATTTCGACCCACTATGGAGTTTAGAAGTTAAAAAATGTCGGCAATTGTTAAGTAATTCATATTTTGTCAAATATAAACTTTGTTTTCATTCCATTTATTGAGCAAACATTTCAGATGCTAGTTTCTTTCAATGGCTGTTTGCTTAGAAACTCAAGAATATGAAAAGAAAGCTTTAAATACATTTATTTACAAATTAAATTCTTAATCAGGCTAAAGAATTTCTAATGTTTATTTACAAAAAGCATTGTTTTTCCTGGTTTTAAGTAATAGTTAAAAACAAATGTTTGTTTAAATGCATTCTAAACATGTTATTGTATATTTTTCAGCTGTGCATGAAAAATGCTTCGTAACTTTCATGATAACTTCTGAAATGTACATGATACTTACGTGCTATCTGTTGAGAAGCATGAGGAAATATCCTCCAGATAATATTGAAGCTCGTTCATTGAAGATCAAGTATCAACTTCTTGCCATCAATCTTATTTCATTTGCTTTAGCTGGATACTTCTTCATAAGACATAACTGGTACTGTGAACCTGGAGGTAATATATATATATATATTTGTAAGGATGTGACATTGTCAAAAATAATTGCAATATTGGTATGGAGAGAACAGAGAGATAGGTTGTGGCTTACCTGAAAGTGAAGTACAATGTTTGAAGAAATACCTTCAGTTCCTTATGGCGACACCGCACTTCACTTTCAGGTAAGCCACAACCTATCTCTCTGTCCTCTCCATACCAATATTGCAATTATATCAATACTATTGTTATTATTAGCATTTTCATCAGCATCTAAATTGTCTGAACAAATACCAATGCTTCCAGTATGTTATCTTATTTTCTAAAATTTGGTGTTTATATAAATAAATAAAAAAGTGACCAAATGCTGTTTGGGATTATTTAAAGAATAATTTATCTATCAAATATATACTGCAAATTTTTATTTTTCTCTACTTCATGTTTCATGTGTAAAATAGAAGTTTGAATTAGGAATCACAACATATATGGAATTAATAACCACAATTATGCATGGAACACGCCAAAAGTGAGATGTGATCTGTGCAATTCTTACTTGTATTATATTACAGTCACAAATCATATTTTATTAATTTACTTAATTTTTATGTAACTTAAAAAAATGTTCTTTTGCAGTGTATTCACTTT
Source organism: Zhengitettix transpicula (assembly GCA_037074705.1). Lineage (NCBI taxonomy): Eukaryota > Metazoa > Arthropoda > Insecta > Orthoptera > Tetrigidae > Zhengitettix > Zhengitettix transpicula. The sequence continues at coordinate 46,786,696 of CM073593.1, read as the reverse complement.
TTGCCCTCTGTGAGTATGTCGTAGTCCTAACTAACATGGCATTTCACATGACAGCATCCTGGGACTTTCATGGACGAGAGCTATTTATAGGACCTTCTGGAGTGCACTTCAGCTGACAAAGTAGTTTACCTGTTGAACACACTCAATAACAGACAGAGCAGTCCACCCAAGGTACTGATGTAGCTGCCGATATCCCTTGTTCCATTGCATTTTCCCATAGTGTGTCTGATACAGTGTCAACCAATGAAATACCATTCAGATCTAGTGCTATTGACGAAGAGATGAGTGATGTTCAGCAGATGTCTATTGACTTGCCAATAGAGCAGTTTGGAAGCTCACCCCATTCTTTTCCATTGTCAAGTAAGATAAGGAATACTAGGCAAATTAATCTTAAAACAACACAGTGTTGTTGTATGGTTACAGAGCAAAATTTGTCTCATGATTTCTTACCATCATACCAACAGTATATCTATATGATAATTGATCACAGTACTTTGGGAACAAGGGTATAAATAAAAGTACAATTAATGTTGGCTCGTTACTCATATGAGACTTTATACCATTGTGCTCATTAAGTACCGAGGTGTGACTGCAACCACTTTTTGAAATATTTGGTCTCATTTGGTTTGTAGATAATATATTATCTAACCATGTAAACTGATCTCAGTCACTTTGAACAGACTTAACGCCAAGAAAGATTTCAGATGTGTTTATCTAAATGTAAATAAGTTCCAAAACACGTAAAGTTGTATTTTTCTATTTTGACTTGACTGTTTTGTAATTTGTTTTTTAAAATATTACTATTATATATACAGTCAAAATAATATAAACTTGCACAATTAAGTGAACTCTATGTTGTAGAACACCTATATACAATCAATTCATGTATAACTGGTTGTTTCTTTTTAAAACTTGGCACGATACCATTAAGGTTCAAAATATACACGTGTACATATAAAAATAAAGTGCAGTAAATTACTAATATACAAATGAAAAGGAAATTAATTATTTTAATTTTAAGTGTTTTTGAATTGTGAGATTGATTCAAATTATATATGTGAATAGAAATAACTATGTTTTTATTTTCAAATTTTTTTATGCTACAAAATGTTATTTTGTATAGCACTTCTGTCTCAAGTTTAACTTATTTTAACCACTATTGTGTCAGTGATAGCTCTGCATTTTTTAACATGTTCAGTTTCCAAATTTATTAGGTAATTATTTATGCTGCATTACACACAAAATATTTAACATAATGTACTCAAATTATTTTTTTTATATTTATTTTATTTCTTGAACAGCATTTTCACAAGTGTGTGTAATGTGGAAAGGAGAGAGAGGGTTTTGTCACATACTCTATTAATACTAGTTTGTGTCGATGGATATTTTTTTAATTTTTGGGAATATGCCCTACCCTATCAGAAGAATAAAATATAATATACACTTAATTAGACTGCAAACTGAACTCTAATGCAGCAGACATATTACATTCTACTCTTCTGTAGGAGGATTGGATAACCCCAAATATTAAGTAAATCTCTTCTTGCTGTGGACATTACTTTATTCTATTACTCACAAACCCTCTCTCCTATTTCAGTTCATTTTTATATGTGAAACCTTTTGCAATGATTCCAATCCTCTCTCTATAGTTCAACAACATAATATATTATTATTTATATCAACCATTAATACTTCACAGTTTTAATAATAATAAAGATAGCCAAATACAGACAAAATAAGTGATAATATAAATACCATACATTTCTAGGATCCTTGTCTTAGTTTTAGAGTTTTGTCAACTGATGAGTGTAGTTGTGTTACTCCAGGCTCTTCTTAGCACCTGAAGAAAGGGACAAGGATCCCAGAAACATTGTGTGGTATTTTTATCATCATTTATTGTGTCTGTATTCAGCTATCTTTCTTATTAATTTTCAATCAGACAATTTTTTTAACTTTGCAAGATTATTAAATTCACACTCCATTTGAAATGAGCTTGACAACCACTTCAGTTTGTGCATTTTGTTTGATGATTAAGATAGTATAATAAGATAACTGAGAATAAGATTACATTTTTTAAACTTTTTATCGTATGCCCACTCAATTCTTTTTTAATTTAAAGATCATCAATGATAAAGTAAAGTAAGGTTTTTAATTTTTTTTATTTAGTGCCATTTCTCATTTAAGTAGTTATTCGTTGGATTTGAGCAATAACACTTTTTATCCTAATACAAAATACAATTTTAGTATATTATTACTGCACTTTTATGCAAAGAAAACATGCACATTTTACGCATGTCTTTTTAAATATATATTTACATTATTAAATAAATGAAGTTGAGAGGTTTTGAAAAATTACATTGATATATTGTACAATGTGTTTATCCATAGCATCTTCTTAACATATGACTGTGATATGTTTTGCTTTAAAATTTTTGTTATGTTTCACTTAATGATAGACTACGTAGAATAATATTTACAGTATTATATAATGTTAATAAAATGTATGATTTATTAAATGTGTTTTCATTAAGTAATTTATTTCCTGTTTATTGCTCTGAAATCTTTATATACAAGAATAGGACAAGCCAAGTAATAATTTAATAGCAAAGTATCTAATAAATAAATATAAAAGATGAAAAATTATTAAAATTGAAACAACATAATTACATATACAGCTAAATATAACCCATATTAAAATATAAAAGTTGAAAATAATAATAATTTAAATGACAATTACATATACAGTGAAATAAATGCATACAGGAAAATTTAAAGTTACAGAGGTTGGCATTCAGATACTCGTGTATGGAGTAGAAACAGTGTTTTTCCAATAATTTATTTAGATTGTATCTAACCGTAGGAGGCTGCCCCTTTATTTCAGCTACTGGTTTGTTATATAACCCTCCAATATAATTTAGATCAGTTTGGCATTTTAAACATTTGAAACTGTAAATGTACATCGTTATGCACACCTGTATTGTGTGTATGGATGTCACTGTTCAGGCTGAATGTATCATGGTTCTTATTAATAAAACTGGCTGTTTCCATTATGTATATACAAGAGTCAGGAAGTATCCCTAGTTCCCTGAAAATGGATCTGGTAGGAGATCAGAAAGTTACATCCTTTATAATTTTTAGGATCTTTTTTTAGAGTAAGTACTTCTTATGATGGTATCCCAAAGTATATTAGCGAGTTAACATAAGCAAAGTAGGCTGTCCGATAAGTAGAAATGACAGATTTTATTCATGACTCTGAATGCATCATAGAGAGAGGTCACGTTATTAAAAATATATTCCACTGTAAATATCATGTATCCATGAATTTAGTGGATGGTGAGTTGTTGTCAATACTTTCAAATATAGAATAGTGCTCTTCGAAAGGCTTAAAGTGCTTAAAAATTGTTTCGTCTGTATTCATTAGAAGATTATTTGTATAGAGCTAGTTGAGTAGTTGATTGTTATATCTCGTGAGGTGTAGAATGACGTGTCAATGTAAGATGTATAGTGGGGGTAGTAAGGAGCACAGTCTCATGCGAACCTTGGTTTTGATAACTTGTTAGATTTTCCTGTAAAGAGTACATTTGTGTCATTGTCTTGGAGAACTGTCATGAGGCACAAATCATTAATAAATATTAGTAGTAGTAGTGGAGCAAGGATATATCCTTCAGGACACCTGATTTGACAACTTGGACTGGAGTAGGCTTTTGAGTCAACAATAGTTGCGCATTCAACAAAATGTTTCCTGTTAGATAAGATTGAAACCATTTATTACTGATCCCTCTTATTTCTATATTTCCCAGCTTATTTAGGATTGAATGGTCCACTAAATCAGAAGACTTACTAAGATCTAAAAACAAACAAGAAGCAAACTCTTTGTTATTGAAGGCTTCCAATAGTTATTCAAAAACATATGTAAAGCTTCGTTGATAGATTTATTTCCTGAACCAAAACTGATTTCTGTATAATAGCTTATTAATTTCAATTACCTGATTGAAAACAGTTTTTTTTTTAGAATTTTAAGTAGATATTTTAGTATTGAAATAGGCCTGTAATTGTTGACATGTTTACCCACTTTCTTGTGTAAGGGAATAATTTTTAATAATTTGAACATTCCTGGAAAATCACCAGTGGACAGGGAGTGATTAATGATATCGAGGTACTATTTAAGGTCCAATGTGTTTAATAATAAAATCAGGTATGAAGTCTGTATTGTCTTTGTGTTGATTATTTTTAATAGGTCTTTTGGCATCACAGGTGTAAATGTGAGTTAATAGAAATTTTGTGTGTAGTTACAAAAGGCACAGGTGGTGTGTATTTGAGAGACAAGTGATAATGCAACTTCAATGAAAATATTATAAATAATATTACTGATATTCTTATGGTTCATGATTTTATTTCCATTGTGTGTTCAGTAGGGGGTAGTTGCACTATTGGTTTTGATGCCAATTATCCAAATGGCTTTGCCTTTATTGGTAGAGTTTTGAATAAGCTGATGGTTGCATAGTTTTTTAGAAGTAGACCTAGAAAATTACTTTTGTTAGGAAGTTTTTATATATTTTGAAATAATTGTGGAATTGGAGGTTTGATTAAATATTACTGAGTTCATAGAGTTCTTTCTTCATTTGACATAATTGAATTCCTTTTGTTACCCAACTTTTATAATGACAATTATTTGTTGATTGGATTCATACTTGTTTTAAATAGACAATATTAAAGTAATAAGTAACAATGTCAACAAATGTATTAGTTTCATTATTAATACCTGAAATATTGTAAACATTCAGCCATGGTTGATCAGATATTACATATTTGAATGTGATATAATGTTCTTGTCAGTTAGGAATAATTTGTAATAGGAGATGGGACCAGTATTAGTTGAATTGTGTGTAAGAGGTTCGCCAGGGAGAGTACAAGACCATTGTGATCTGATAAACTATTTTGGGTGTTTATAATAGTATATGAGAAACAATCTGAATTTTAGAAGAAAGCATCAATAAGGTATTCACAAGTAGCAGTAATTCTTGTATGATCTTTGATTATATTTTGTAGATTAAAAGATCTGAATAGCAATGCAACGTCACCTGACGTTGCGATCACCACACTCAATTTATCTGCCTTTGACACACAACATTTTTGGAATAGTTTCTAGATTATAAAGGAAAGTATGAACATTTCCATCTATTGAGTGATAGATATTAATCAAAACCTCTATTTATGACTAAGCAATAATTTACCAATTCCAAAACAATTTTTGAGTCTTGACAATCTTATATCCATTGGGAGCTTCCAGACTGTATATGTGACATTAATCTGTAATAATTAAAATCACATTAATAATAAGAAAGATAGCCAAATAAAGCAGAAGAAGTGAAATACCACACAACTTTTCAGGAGCAAGGAACAAGGGTTCCAGAAATGTTGTGTGATATTTATATCGTCACTTCTTTTTCTGTATTCGGGTGTCTTTCTTATTATTAATTTTAAAAACAGGCGTAAATTTTTTATTTTGAAATCACATATATTAATTTTCAACAATATAATTTGTTGCTGTAAAAGTATTATGCATAACTATTATATCTGTAACCGTAGTATTACATTTAGCAATTATACTAACGTTCCAATTCCATATAATAACTATGCCAGTTTGTTGCACTGGTCTTAAGTTAATAATGCAGTCTTTCATGTATCCTTTAAGCTGTTGAAACACCTATTCTTTGGCTTATAAATTTTTAATTAATTTGGTTTTATGGGGCTCGGGCGCTGGGCATTTATCCACTCTGTCCCCAAGTGTCATCGGCCCTGTTGAGGGTAATTCATTTAGTTCTTCTCAATTTCTGCTTAAATCACTGGCGTTGGTCGGGGCGAACCGCCACGAGCGGCACTTTTGGCGACGGCAAAATTTCAGTAAATTTTGTAGCATTTTGGTTTTAAATATCTAGATAAAGGGTGGCGAATTTGGCCTAGGTCCCGGGGAGCAGAAAACCAACAGTACGCCACTGGTTTAAATGTCAATATAGAAGTGTAATCATAATTACATTTTGTTTAGATAGAAATATGTCATATGCAATAAAATTTAAGATGTTTGACAATTGTAAAATAATTACTTATATTTCTTTTTCTTTCATTCTTGATATACACTTAATTATAAATTCTGAAACCAATTCTGTAAGATGCTGCTTGGAATTGATGACTAAAGTATTTTATGAAGTTGTCGACAAATATTTCGCGGACATTATACGAGGGTGAATCAAATATAAACGAGACTTTTGAACCTGCGCGCGCAATAGTGATGGAAGAACGTTCCGCTGTTATTGGCTGTTAGGTTGGTTTGTCAGGAGTGGGGGAAGCACGTGACTCATCATCATAGACTCGCTCAGTGTCCATCGTTACGATGTCCGAGCAGGAGGTACCTCCCTCTATTGCGCAACGTATTGTTATCAAGTTTTTAGCTGCAGAAGGTGTAAAACCGGCCGAAATCATGAGAAGATTGACTGCACAGTTCGGGGAAGAGACGATGTCGCGAGCTAGAGTGTTTGCTTGGCATAAACAGTTCGTGGAGGGCCGTGAACGTGTTGAAAATGAGAGCCATGACCGCAGACCCCGCACCAGCATTACAGCGGGCAACATCGGCAGTGTTCGTCAACTTGTTGAAGGTGATAGGCGTCTAACAACTTCGGATATTGCAATTGAGGTTGGAATAAGTTATGGGAGCACTTACTCTATACTCGCAGAGGAGCTAGGGTATCGCAAGGTGTGTGCCAGGTGGGTTCCTCGCCTTCTCACAGTTGACCAGAAACTGAATCGTTTTCAAGTGTGTGAGCGTCTTCTTGCACGATTTCGGGAAGAAGGAGACCCATTTCTTTCTCACATTGTCACCTATGATGAAACGTGGGTGCATCACTACACCCCTGAGTTATTAGTTTTCCTTTCTCAAAATAATCAGCACACAAATTCCTTTCAATTATATGAACTTTTCTGTCGTTGAATGCGCGACTTCCGGATAATGTTTTGACAGATTTCAATTTATAATACAGAAGTCAAAGATATATTAATAAATCGGTGCACAAATTAATTTTTCTTCGTTTTACACTAGAAGAACTATTCACATTTTAAATTGAATGCAGTTTTGATTTACTGATAATAAACACAGCAACCGTCTTAATTTTTAATACAAAATATAACAATTTTATTTACTTAAGCCATTTATACGCATTTTCCAGGTAATTATTCGACATTAATATTTTCCTATGTAGGAACTGTTTAGGAATATTTCTTGTGGATGATATTTATAATTTACTTTCAGTAGCACAAATAATTCATACAAACATTTTCATTCCTATATACGAAGACTGAAAACCCCAGATATTTGTTTTACTTGAATGTTGGAAAGAGTGATGTAATAAATAGAGTTCAGCATTAAAATTTATTGGAAACCGGAACGAATAAATTCTTATTTTAAATATTTTAGAACCGATACTGTTGGCCAAAAGGTTAGAAGTGGTTCTTCAGTTTGATAGTGTCTAACTCGGAGCAGCATTTCTATTCAGTTCGACCGTCGCGAGGCAGGGAATAGGATATACGTGATATCCAATGTCTAACGTTATAATGGAAGGAATAAATCCTAAGTATACTTAATTATTTGATTTTTAATATTGTAATGTTTTACATTTTGCGATAGAAGAATAGGAAGAAATAAAATATATAAACTATATATTACAAGACAGAATGCCCAATTGGGTTTCCTTCCCTTTACAGAGATATGCAATTATTAATCTGCGTTAGCATAGATTGTGAACAGAAACTGACATAATTAAAATTATGACTTGGAATTCGAATAACTCTTGCCTCTTGCAAACTTCATGCAGACTTACGATGTACAACATCTTCGGTGAAATTATCAATGCAATTACGCGCGAGAGTAAAATGGAAGAGTAAAATATATTCTAGCCTTTCATTTCCTGGTTCAATAAGTATGCATTAAAATTTATCTCAGATTTGATTTTTTTGGGATACTCTTAATGTATACTGATGATTTTGTTTGGTCACACTTTTTATGTAGAAAAAGCCGAAACTCTATCTCCTTTAAGGCAGTTATGACGTAGAACAAATTACCTAAAGACAAAAGAAGTGATAATATTAATGTCACACAACGTTTCTGGAAGCCTTGTGCCATTCTTTAGGTGCAGAAAAACGCAAGAGCATAGAGAGACACAACTGCATGAGTTAAGGTTTCCAGAAACGTTGTCTGGTGTTTATATTATCACTTCTTTTGTCTGGATTTAACTATCTTTCTTATTATTAATTTTCATCAGACGTAAATTTTTTATTTTAAATAACATAAAGATTTAAAATTGTGCAATATAAAAATATTTAGTAAAAAAGTTAGAGAATTATATTTTAACAAATCAGTTGTTCATAAATATCTAATTGTTGTGACTAATTTATTATTGTGTAGAGTTTTATTTTACGTCTGTTTTTGAATTAATAAATCAGTTAATGACATTTTACAGACACTTTAGTAACTCTATAAATAAAAAATAAAGTGTCTGTAGTAAGGTCACTAGTTGATTTATTATTATTATTGTTTTTATATAAATTTTTTATATATATAATGCTATTAGTATTACTAAATGTTAAGACGAATGTAAAAATTTACTGAGTATTATGTAGAAAATTTTTGCTAAATAAACAATATTATTATTGTTATACAAATTTTACGTCTGGTTTCATTGACTCCTGCCTCCATTACTATAGCTTAAAAGAGCATTATACTTAATGTACATTATTTGGAAAACTTCTCAAGTTTAAAATATAATATAACTTGTTTACAGTAGCCTAAAGAGTGGTAAATCCCAATTCGTTCACAAGGAATTTATAATCGCTCATAGTTTTCAACATAATGTTCCAGTTATATTTTCACTTACAATTCTAATATGTGAAATACATTAGTAGCTCTAGTAAATTAGATTCAATATTTTATAAAACATTAATGTACTCGTGTTCTTGGAAGAAAAAAAAAAGTTTTTTGTCAGAGATGTATAAAATAACTATATGCTATAATCTTTGCTTAGGCGTATTTCGTTTTATGAACGCGTCTCTCTATCTTTCATTTGGGAGCTTGCTTCGTTTGGGGAAGGAAGATTTGGATGTTCCTGGTTCAGCGCTGATCTACTGATTATCTCGACCAGGGTTTTACAGCATCCATAAAAATGGTGAGAACATTGCATCTACCTATATTTGTAATTCTAATTGTATGAAACTGTACTACACGTGGCTTGTTTTGCGTTTTAGTCTTTCAGCAAGGATCCTGATAAGCCAGGAGCGGAATCGCCTACTGTTCATCGAATAAGAATAACTTTAACTTCGCGCAATGTGCGCAGCTTGGAAAAAGGTAAGATTAACTTTGAGCATATTTGTAATATGTGCAACTATATTACTTTATTCCATGCATTAATTTTTATAAAATAACTTAGTTTGTCTCCCACGTGTTAATATTGGAGGTTATGTTATCACGTTAGCCACATTACAAGCATATGTTACAGTTCATTGGTTCTTTTTAATTACTTCCGCTTCTCGAACTGTAAGGTTATTTTTTTCGTAAAGTTTACTTTATTCTGCGTACATTTTTCTTTTTAACATAGATTGGAAGTATGTTCAAAATTCTTGTAGTTTTGAACATTTAGTTTGATTTGTTTCAATCTTACGGAATGGTTAGAAATGTGGAATGCTATTTCAAATTTCTTCCACTTGCTATACTAAAGCGACGAAAATTTTCCCGCTATTATGTATGCATGTGCGGCACATTTTAATGAATTTAATTTTTGTTTATTTAATAAAGTGATTTTGTTTAATTCATGTTAATTAGCGTTTGTTGCAAACACTACAGGCTTAAAGAATTTGCTAAACCAACTTTACAATTAATTAAGTAGAGAGATTTTGCTACAGTTTTTCAATATCTGTAACGGTTCGAACTGGTTTGGACTTGAGCAGCCAAATTAAAATTTAGCATATGCTTTAATATACGGATTCTGAAATGACTTTCTATGTGGGACTAATTGATGAGCCTAACTTCTCTATTTATTTTGTGGGAGAACTTAATTTATCACTTAACACAATTTACCATGATGTTTAATACTTAGGGACACCTAATGAGAATTGTGATTATTCTAAGAATCTGAGCAACCAAGTGAATTTTTACATATTACTTTGTAAATGTATTGAGTCTAATTGGTGATTAATTTTTCAGTTTGTGCAGACCTTATTAACAATGCTAAAAAGTTGAAAGTGAAGGGTCCTGTCCGTATGCCTACAAAGACTTTGCGAATCACAACTAGAAAGTCTCCTTGTGGAGAAGGTTCAAAGACTTGGGATAGGTTCCAGATGCGTATCCACAAGCGTGTTGTGGATCTCTTCAGTCCTTCGGAAGTTGTGAAGCAGATTGTATCCTTTTCAAGTTAAACCTTTTGTTTGTCCAGTCTAAACATTGTATTATTAACAAATCTTATCTTTAATTTTTTAATTTTACACATTTTGGTAACAGTTCTGATTTTTTGTTGTCGGAAATTAATTTAACCTAAGAGTAAATGACGAGGCTGTGTGGACAGATGGTAAATATTGGTACTGATTTCCTCTTACTCAAGCCTGGTTATGAGACATATAACTAGACTTCAGGTTCCTCTCCTTGATATTTAGGTTGATTCCTCGATTATCTTAAAATCCTGAACTTGTATTGAATATTTGTTGCCAGAAAGTACCCCAAAATAACTACCTACGGTATCTTCCAATGGTAACCATGAAAAATATTACATGGTTTTTGGTGGGGTGGCTACCATTTGTTCCACTTATCATTCATCAAGGTTCAAGGGTTTTCCCGCTGGTTTCCAACTGAAAACTAGCTTGCTGTAATATAGGACTTGGATTGAAGTTATGTGAATGGTCATAGCTGTGATGTATTTTTTATTAGAGTGTAAATGATTTCCTGATTATCTAAGGAACCTCTGAGCTATGAACATCAATTTCAAAGAAAAGAATATGTTCCATAGTTAGGTAAATTTTTCTTTAACTTGTTTTCAGACTTCTATAAGTATTGAACCAGGTGTAGAAGTTGAAGTGACAATTGCTGATGAAGGCAAGGAGTGATTTTTGTAACATTTTGTAACATTAAATAAAAACCTGCCTTAAAAGACTTGTTTTTTCTAGTTCATCCTGTTAATTCCAATATTTGAAGATAATGCTGTTTTATATTATTCAATGTAATTTACTCTGCAGTAATACTTGTTACTTTATTTTAGTATTTGAAATATATTTGAAAAATTTAAGAATAACAGAGCTGCTACAAGCCATAGAGGTGACAGTTAAGCTGGACATATTTTGCAATGGATCCTGGGGTTGACCATTATCTTGTGCTAAAGGGTTTGCCTGGAAAGGAGGTCCTTGGTTCTATTCCTGGACTGATTTTTCCATCCTGGTACTTTAATACTTGCACACACACAAATATATATATATATATGTGTGTGCGAGATGTTCAGTCTTGCTCCCCTAATTTGGACATGTTAATGATATCCAGTCTGGAAACTTTTGGTGTGAATTAAGTTGGTTGCTTTAATTTTTCATATATATAACAGACATTTGTAAGGATACACCTTCCAAAATAATTGCAATTTTGGTATGGAAAGGAAAGATAGGTTGTGGCTTACCTGAAAGTGTAGTGTGGTGTAGCCACAAGGAATCTAAGGTTCTTAAAAAAATTTGAGGCTCTCGGCCTCCTTCAGGAAGGAGTGTTACACCACTCTGCACTGGCTGTACACCTTCCAAAATAATTGCAATTTTGGTATGGAAAGGAAAGGTAGGTTGTGGCTTACCTGAAAGTGTAGTGTGGTGTAGCCACAAGGAATCTAAGGTTCTTAAAAAAATTTGAGGCTCTCGGCCTCCTTCAGGAAGGAGTGTTACACCACTCTGCACTGGCTGTATGTGGACTATATTTATATATACACACAATTGCTAAGGATTTTTAATTAAGTAATTGAAGTCAATTGGACACTGAGGAAGGATAGAAATATAAGACAAAGGTTGGGAATGTGATTGAAGAAATTGATCAAAAGTAATACACTCAAGTAAGATGTTGAAGGCATAATCCTTTCGTCAGAGTGCTATCCAAGTTTCAATATGTGTATATATGAAATGTTGTGTAGTGGACCCACTGGATCAGTAGATCTATCTTGAGAGGGCCAAGGTCAAATTACATACCTACAGGAAAGAGTTCACTTTCCTTAAATCAACATTTGGTCCAATCAGTCTGGTCAGAAACAATTTGAGATTTTGAGACCCCTTCAAGATATTAGGTCTAAATTGTGAGCTGGCTCATATTCAGAATGGGGCTAGGGTTCTCAAAAAATTTAATTATTTCTTCAAATCTATGACTTTACTAAATGTATATACATAATATATATTCTAACCTTTCTCCAATATTTCTCTTTCCTCATCTATATACTAAATAAAACCAAATATGTTTATAAATACTCCAGTAAATGAAATTGCCAATATATGTGAATGAAGTGATTTGCAAATGTATCTATTAAATTTAATATTTTAGCATTTTTTCCATTTTTGCATTGCAAATTTCACCAAACCTCTGAATGGACTAGGTAAGTTGTCAACAGATTTGCAAATGATCTGTGATGTAAATCTTCTAGTAATTTACTTCCCAAGAACTTTTCTGGGGGTAACTACCAATGCATATTAATTGTACATATTTCATTTATGTAATTCTATTTTCGGGTGAAATTAAATTCCTGATTGGACATGTCCATGTGGTTGCTGATCCCTGAGTGAAAGCTTTCCAGGAGAGTGCCACATGTATTATGCCTTTTCTCTTGTGACATATCCACTTGACATGGTGGCAGAGAATTTAGTCACCGAAACATGCAATAAATATTTTGCTAGTACTGGTAACTAGTAAATGTTACAGAATGTGCCATATTTTCATGAATTTAGGTTTTAGTTAACACAAGCATAGAGAAATTTGTTTTGCTGATAAATATTCTATGAACTGAAAAATAAGTTATAGCCTTGAATGAGTCACCTGATTGATCTTGTATAAATGAAAAAAAATGTAAACATTACTTGAGGTTTAGTAACTTTGAAATTCAATTTATCACTGCTCATTTTCCATGCTAATAATTTGATTTGTAATGCTTCAAATATTTTAATTGACTGTAAACATTTGGCTTAATTTTGTTACTCTCCCACACATGTAGTTCTTGGGGCTTCAGGTCCTACAAGTTTTTATACTTAGAATCAGGAAACTTGTCACTAGACTTTTTGTGTTACTTTGCCATGTCTGGAAAATTACAGTATATGCAATTCATTGGACAAATAAATATCACACAGTATATTTTAATGATTTGTTATGTGTGAATTAAATTCTTCATATTTATATTCATCATTATTAGGTGTTGAATGTTATTGGCTAAGTTTGTAGATATGTTAAATTATGTCTTGGTTATTACCATATACTAAATAAAACCAAATGTGTTTATAAATACTCCAGTAAATGAAATTGCCAATATATGTGAATGAAGTGATCTTGCAGTTCATTTAAATTTAAAGTATTATTTTTGGGTTTTAATTCTGACAAGTTTTATGATTTATTTTTACATCTTTTATATTTTATATCTGCATATTGTCAATGCAACATAATCCTGAATCTTCAACCCATAGGCTTAGGTTTAAAGGTCTATGTAATATATAATTTTTTTAAATACCTGAATGGGTTCTACTCAAGAAGGCAACTGTTGTGATTACAGATTATTAGTATACAAATTGGAGTTTAAACTGTTACCATCATACTTTTTGTTACCCTCAATAAATAATTTTTATATGTACAGCTCATATCATAAGACTAACATTTTCTATTTTTATTAAAAGATTCAAATTAGACCATGAGCTGTATGTTGACTAAGAAACAATGTGGTTTGAAGAAAACTTTATTTAGCTGATTTCAATTTATCCTATGTTAATCAATATTGTATAAAGTAGATTTATTTGTTTGTATCTGTTTATTACTACAAATTGTCTTTTCCCAGTGCCACATCTTCATTTAAACTTTGGTTTATAATTCATATATAATTAAGCAAATCAAAATATTGTTAATGACACATTATGAACCAAGAATTTCAAAACTTATTTTTATTACATTTAATTATTTTCTGGTTACATAATTTAATATATTTTTCAACTCTATTATGACTACTGCTATAATCTAGTTTTACAATAATTATGTTATTCTTTATTTTTTTCAAACTAAAATAATGAAACAGTCTTTCTATTTGAAGTATGATAACTGCTGTTGTGTAAGCAACACCAAGACAACAGAATACTGGGAATACATTCCTGAACTCAACTCGATGGTACTCATATGTTACGGCTGTTTGTGAAGAGGTGCTCACAGTTTTGAAAATTCTTTGAAGTATTCCTCCTGATCTCAGTTTATCAACACTATAACAAAAAACAGCGATTCTTTTGTTAGTAAAATGTTGGTGTTCATTTCATGAGATATTTATACTGCCAATATAAAGTTTAGTTTTACTATCCATAAATCTGCTGCATTTTGGCAGTTTTGTTTCCGAACTGAGTGATGCGTATGCCACTAATGTTGCTTTGAAGTTATTGTCAGTTTCTTATTAGGAAATATGAAATGAACAAGCCAAAACTGTCGCAATTATGGTATATAAACGAACTTATCACAAATTAAATTCTAGAATTAATTTTGTCTAGCTGCCATGAGAACTCCTGAGGTATAATATGTGTGGACTGGAGCTGTTAGCCTAAACATTTTGGGAATCACTTGCATAAACACTTGGTTTGACAACTGTTTGTATTTAAAATGTTTGTGGGCATATAAGGTAAGTGGCTGAATGGTTATCTGAGCATTGGTAGATCCAAAAGGAAATAGAAGTATTCTACGTGCCGAAAGGAATAGAGGCGATAACAGGAGAATCAAGTCTCTTAACCAAATGAAATAGATCTGTTGTTAGTATGACATTGGTTATCGTCTTCCAAGAGGGACACACCATTCTCTGAAGCCGTGTATGTAGGCTTACCAGAGTTGGCAACAATGTTGCCAAAAAATGTTAACTTTTAGAAGAATTGGTTGTCTCTTTAGGCCAGTGTTTCCCAACATTAGTTTTACCATGCTCCCCTATGTAACATATACAGAAGCCTTATTTCAACTTTTGTTTGACTCTTCTTATAGTAATAATTCTGTGCATAAACAAAGTAATAATTTATTTTAATCTGAGATCGCAAACTTATCGACCATTCGAGCTTTTGTATGAAATTAAGTTCTTATTTCATTAAACATTAAAAATTGGTGCTAGACTACCGTAGACAAGTGCATGGCATACCAATACAGTATGTACGATTCCTTCACTATATATAGTAAACAATACTTTTTAATAGAGTACATCGTAGTTTATAGTACTCTAGTCTTTCAAGTGTGGCTCTATGGAAAGCATCAATGCTTATTTCAAACGGAGATACCAACAATTGTTTCATTTTGTTTAAGTTAAATCAAGTTAGCGATTTTTAAATTTTAGGTGAAATTATTTTCGAATTGTCCCGAATCGCTCCTCGTTTGAAATCACCGCTCTAGACTCGCGTTTTTTCTGCACCTGAAGAAAGGCTTCCAGAAACGTTGTGTGGTATTTATATCATCACTTCTTTTGTCTGTATTTGGCAATTTTTCTTCTTATTAAAATTATTTCGTCTTGTCTAGATTTCCCGCAGTCTGTTGATGGGTCTTGTTGCCAACTTTAGTTGTTCAACTTTGTTGGTGACAAAATTCTTTGACAATATTTGGTGAAAACGCGCCTTTCACGCCTCGTTTGATTTCTCTTTTCCTATAAATAATCTGACAGTTATTTCACGATGTCACATATCTTAATCTATATGTGGGTTAGGAAATTGAGCCAGGGTTTGTGGCATAACGGAAAATAAGGTTTTTCGAATTATCCGGGTTTTCATGAATATATTTAGAAGAATAGAATTAACTGTCTGTTCCATTACACAGTTTTGGTGAATGAGACACACGACATGTTGGGAGTAACAACGTCATTCTCAATTTAAGTTGTTATTGAAATAATATTTATGAATTATACTACCAAAAAAAGGAATGGTTGCTCTAAGTACCTTAATCAATGGGTTTTACTGATGTTTTTGTTTCTGATGTAATAATTAATTATGCGTTATTAGTTATGGCCAAAATTTAAAACATTATTATAAATTATTCCTATAGTTATCGATAAAAATTATGATTATAAACTACGAGGGTGAATATAATATAAACGAGACTTTTGGACCTGCGCGCGCAATAGTGATGGAAGAACGTCCCGCTGTTATTGGCTGTTAGGTTGGTTTGTCAGGAGTGGGGGAAGCACGTGACTCATCATCATAGACTCGCTCAGTGTCCATCGTTACGATGTCCGAGCAGGAGGTACCTCCCTCTATTGCGCAGCGTATTGTTATCAAGTTTTTAGCTGCAGATGGTGTAAAACCGGCCGAAATCTTGAGAAGATTGACTGCACAGTTCGGGGAAGAGACGCTGTCGCGAGCTAGAGTGTTTGCTTGGCAGAAACAGTTCGTGAAGGGCCGTGAACGTGTTGAAAATGAGAGCCATGACCGCAGACCCCGCACCAGAATTACAGAGGGCAACATCGACAGTGTTCGTCAACTTGTTGAAGGTGATAGACGTCTAACAACTTCGGATATTGCAATTGAGGTTGGAATAAGTTATGGGAGCACTTACTCTATACTCTCAGAGGAGCTAGGGTATTGCAAGGTGTGTGCCAGGTGGGTTCCTCGCTTTCTCACAGTTGACCAGAAACTGAATCGTTTTCAAGTGTGTGAGCGTCTACTTGCACGATTTCGGGAAGAAGGAGACCCATTTCTTTCTCACATTGTCACCTGTGATGAAACGTGGGTGCCTCACTACACCCCTGAGTCGAAACAAGCGAGTATGGAGTGGAGGAAGAAAGGAGAAACCGGACCAGTGACAGCCAAGTCACGATTATCGGCTGGCAAGGTTTTGGCTACCGTTTTTTTTGGCCAGCGTGGCCTGCTGCACCTTGATTTTTTGCATGAGCGCAGAACAATTAATGCGGCATACTACTGCCAAATTTTGACTGAGGTCAGACTTGCATATCGCCGCAAAAGACGAGACCTTCCGATGAGAAAAGTGATTCTCCTCCATCTTTCAAGTGTGCTTATTTCAAACGGAGATACCAACAATTGTTCATTTTGTTTAAGTTAAATCAAGTTAGCGATTTTTAAATTTTAGGCGAAATTATTTTCGAATTGTCCTGAATCGCTCCTCGTTTGAAATCACCGCTCTAGACTCGCCCCCATACAGCAGCCCTGACCGTACAAAAATTGGAGCAACTGGGTTGGGAGACAGTGGAACACCCTCCATACAGTCCAGACCTGTCTCCCTGGGACTTCCATGTCTTTGGTCCTCTCAAGGAAGCTTTGGGAGGGCAAAAATTCCACAGCGATAATGAGGTTGAAGCATATGTGCGCAATTGGCTACAAACACGACCTGACTCTTTTTACGTGGAAGGAATTAAAAAATTACCTATACGCTGGGAAAAATGTGTTTATAAATCAGGAGATTATGTAGAAAAATAAACTATGGTTGTTTGTGCGTTTAAAATCAAAATAAATATTTAAAAAAGTAAGTCTTGTTTATATTTGATTCACCCTCGTACCTTTACGGCAAAAAATAATTATCGTTCTATTTATAACCGCTCACTAACAATGACGTACTTTTAAATTGTAAACAAATTGCAATACCTATTGACATGATACCAGGAAAAAGGCTCTACCTCAAACAAAGATGATTAACTTTAAAACTCTGGAGCCAATTCGTATTGGTTGGCCTTTCCTCACAGCATTTCATCTCCATATTTGCTCATAAAAATTCCTCTAGGTTGGGATTGATGCCGAAGTCATCGAGACACACTCAATGAAGATATAGTTACGTGGATGTAGGTATTATATTATTATTGCTGCAGTAACCGTAATAAGCTAAAGCATGACTGAGTTGAAAAATAATTAATGAAGATATAAAACGTATATTAATTAGATAAACAAATAGGCAATTAACTGAAAAATTATGAATAATGCAGTTTTTCGACCAATATTTTATTTATTTATGACAACGTTCAGGTCTTTCCTGCTGAGAAATTGTACAAAATAAAGTTACATTATCAAGAACCCAATGAACTGCATTATTTTTAATATAAACATACGTAAAAATTATGAGATAAAATAAATACTTCACAACGTCTCTGCAATCCTTGTTGCTACCGTCAGGTAATTCAAAGTCGCAAGAACGACATGCCGCACAAACTTCACGAAAGAAAGGACTGGAGAAACGTGAGGTATTTATTTTATCACTTACTTTTGTCTGTTAATTGGCTACTTATTTCTCTAATTACTAAAAATAATTAAAAAGTCGGCAATATTACACATTGTTTTAAATATTATTTACTTATAATTGATGATGGGAAGGTACGGTGAGTCCTTATGCAGAGGAACGACCATGCCCAAGCGAAGGCTGAAGCCAGGAAGGAAGACTACTTCACATGGGACAGATGCAAACGATCGAAGAACGTTGTCCACCTGCATCAGGCTGACGTAATTGCGTTGATCACACACCGCTTGCAGAGCATCCGTTGGAGTTTCAAAGACTCTTCCTCCGTGTCTCTTGTACAGCCTTTGCACCAATTCTCGGAGAATTGGATGCTTTGATTCCTGAAAATGCCGTTACATACAACGAATACAAACTTTTGTAATTGGGGTGGTACGGAAATAAAGAAAATTATATGAGAATCTGCGGACAGAACGAACTCAGCCAAATGTCAGATTTCCTTACACGATATTATGGTTTCCTGTTTAACTCATTGGTTTTATTTTATCAGTACCTCTTCTTACGCTCATGATTCCGAAAGTTATTGACCTAAGAATGAAAAGAAAAGGAGGGTTTCCTATCAATATCTTTTTGTCCATTTACATCTTCGTTTCCTTAACATGATCCAGCTTTATTACTTCTTCAGTATAAAACTATTTCTTAAACTCTGCAAAATAGATGTTGACGTCAGACGTGACTTCTTCATTTGAAGCAAATCTTCGACCAGCAGATTTGAACCTGATTCTGAAGAATAAACCGTCAGAGGGTCTTAAGCCGTAGGTTGAAAAAATGCGTCCCTGTCTTTTCCCGCTTATGGAACACTTTTCGTCTTCTACGGACGAATTCCATCCGCTTCCATCGACAGCAATGAAACGCAGCAAAAACTCTGATGAACTGCGTTTAAAGAAAGCCAAATACTGATTAAAAATGTTCATTCTGGAGCGTTTTAGGTAAACTGTTAAAATTATGCAGTTATCGCTCCGACACATTTTACTTGTCAAATTTTTATGCACACAATCTAGCTTTCAATCTCAGAAACCCCAGTATATTCATTGGCGATATTCTGAGATTGATTCTGCGTTTTCATCCTCGGCGTCATGACTTGTCATCATCCATAGTTCAGATTTTTGGGTCAAAATAGGCCTAATTTATGCACTGATCGAAAAGTGATTTTATCCATTTTGCATTGCAAAACCTACACCCGTTTACTTCTCCTGATTACAACGATAAAACAATTGAAAAAAACTTTACCGTGTGAAATCTGATGGATAATACGTGAACTAAGAGTCGCTGCTTGTTCCTTCTAGCGCCAACTCCGAACGACGCAACTTCACTTGTACGTATTATTGTACGATTTAAGAAAGAAAATTCATCTCGCCAGTTTTCATGCCGATATTCGTCTGTTCACCATCGAAAATCTTTCACAGCCAATTTTATATTAATGAAATAATACTTTCTTAAACCTATACCTGTGCGGTTTCCTTGCGTACCGTATCCATGAATTATATTTCGGTTTATTTATTTAATAATTTAAGTCGTCTGGTCCAGAATGAATTTGGACTTGTAGGAGACCGTGCTTGATATTTATATCGAGAATCACAGCAAATTCTACATACTCCTCCCCTCATTATTACTGTCACTGTGCAGTTTGTCGAGAGAAACCTGTTCAGTCCTAACACCTAGCTCGAGTTCGTGTATAATGTATTCCACAAGGTTAGATTTTTTAAGTCTTTTTAACTAAAACGTCATTTATGTCACATATCCTACTAAATGAATTAATACAATGACTTAATTTTTACCCTTAAAACGGAAATCTCCTTCGAACGGGATACCATGGCAATTTTGTAATTGTTTTGTGCTATCATGTCGTTCACATTTTTATAGGGCAAGATCACATCTCCAGCTGCTAGGTAGGAGATGAGAGAGGCGGAGTAACCGGCCATTACCACTATAGCCATGGCGTGTACAACCAGCACAACCACTCTGAACCACCAGCGATGGGTCGTTCCTCCTACAGCTGAAACACAACGATTAAATCGACGAAGTATTGTTCCGATAACACGCCATGTTTTATATTGCGAATCTTTGGTAGCAGTCAATCTATAACTAGCATATATTAAATAATAATTAATAAAAAAAAGTACGAAAATAAGTTTGCCCACCGCGTGATTGAATGCCACATAGTGACGTTGCGGGCACGTGACACAGTAAGGAAAGTATTGTAGTAATTAGTAATTAAGACATTGTGCTAATTGTAAAGTTGGATTGTAGAGGACTCATTATTAGTGGGTATAGAGAGGACGCCGCAACAAGGCGGCAAGGGAAAGAATGTATTGTTGATCGGCTAAGAGACTTTACGCGCTCAAAAATCTACGAGACGAAGTTAGTCAGTCAGGCAATGAACGGCGAGGCATAAGGACCAGCAAAGTTTTTGTACAAAAGTAATAGAGTCAGGAAATGAACGGCGAGGCATAAGGACCAGCAAAGTTTTTGTACAAAAGTAATAGAGTCGGGCAGCGAACAGCGAAGAGTTTGAAAGCTGTGCAGTTGGGCAGCAGACGGCAAATAGAACAGTCGAAAAAGTTTTATAGAATGTGGTCCAGTCGCAAACATGCTTTAAAGAACTAAAAAGTAAAGCAATCGTCAGTAGGGAAGGAGAGAGTGAAATTAACGTCGTAATCGGTGGCCGAGCGTAAATTCAACCCGGAGAACCATAGACAAACCCAAATGAAGTACATTTCCAACTAAAGCTACGAGATCTGCAAATCCAGGTTGCAGCAAAGCATCAAGAACCTACCAATGTTTGTTAGACCAACTAACAAACTACGCCAATTAAAATTCGTTGACATTTAGAATCTGTGAGTATTAGAATCAGTGATATCCCCAAATCTTGTGCACGAAAAACCTAAAATGAGACCTGGGCGGCCGTAAGTAGAAAACTTTAAAATCATATTGTAAACCACTATTAAAAGATAAAAGTCAGATCGTTCTTTAATTTTAATTATTTCATTATTACATTTAAATTCAATCTGTAGTGTTATTTTCTTCCACAACAAAGTTCGTCTATGTTTCAGACGCATTAACTTCCATAAAAGCTAAATGTAATTTGATTGTATAAATTCACCCATTTATCAAACCCAGTTTAAGACCCTGAGATCCCAAATATTATTGTGTATTTAAAATTGTTAATAAATTTGTTTAATTGTTCAAGTATAGTCTTTTATTTAGACGCCTTTTTATTACAGTATATAAACGGAGCAGACAAGACTAAGGAACCATTATAGCGACGATACGTGCCAAAATAATAGGAAAATCCACTGATATAAGTGAATTTGAGAAAAGGCAGATTTTTATGGCCTGGGAACGAGCATCTCGGAAGCGGCGTAACTGGTCGGTCGTTCGCGGACTACTGTCGGAGTGACAAGTGACGAAACCGTATGTAGGTGGACGTCCACGCTTCATTGAAGAACATATTGGTCGCAGGCTTGCCCGCTCTGTAAAGCAGAGTAGGTTATGATCTATGGATGATGTGAAGCCGCTGGTGCAAGTGTCGGAGCACATTGTTGAACATCCCTTCATGCCTTATATTTTCCCTGTAAAATTTTCCTAGCAAAATAATTGTCCGTGTTAGATGCTCGAGTTAGCGACTACCGTATAGAAGTTGCCTGTGGTAAAGGAGGATTCGCAGACTCGATTAGCAAAGTGCTCCAGTTAACGTAAATAGCTAATCAGTCATGGATTTGGCGACCTGAGAGGCAACGCTAATATTTGTGAATTGTTCATGTGATGTAATTAAAAATACGGAACAAGTATAAAGTTACTGACGTGTTATTTTTTTTCATGAAACCATCATGCATACATTACGTATGTATGACAAGTTCGTCAAATCGCATAGACGTCAAAACTTCGTAGTTTTACCGTTTATTATTATTATTATTATTATTATCTTAGGCGTACGCAAAGGAAACAACCAAAGACACCGTATTGAAGAATTTTTAATTTCTTAAATATTTTAAAAAATTATTTAGATTTTTATAGTTGTTTTTATGAGACAGTGATTGTAAAAAATTTTTTTTTACCAAAAATTACATTAATTAATGTAGAAACTAATGGAGAATCGTGAGTCGAAATAAAAATATTTCTCACGTATCCTGCTTTGTTTCTGTTGTGAATTGGCTATCTATGAAGGTTGATTAAAGGCCCTTTCACACCAGTGCGGGACTGCGGGAACGGGAAAGATGCGGGACACGTTATTATTTATTTACTAGCTGGGTGCTCGGCGTTGCCCGAGATGTCCCGATACACTCCAATTTCGGTTGCTTTTGCGCTATATTTATGTAACGCTCCTCGAGGGTGTAGATTTGTAAGCGGAACATACCCATATGCATACCCACATGTATACACACATACATACCCGTATAAGACAATTTTATAAAAAAATATAGATAGATAGGTATACATTCACTATTTAAAACAATTATTAAATTTGTAGACATATAATTTTTCCATCTGAAATTAAACTATTTGGTGGTTTTAGCAATCTGCAGTTGGTAGCATTGTATAAAATTAATGCAAAACATTACGAAATACGCTGTCTTCAATAAAAAAATATCAATTTTGAACATTTAAGTATTGTTTTTATCATATTTCTATGTATCTTCCAGCGCGTATTGCAAGATATAATTGGGAAACATATTGGTCCCTGATCCCGTTAAATATTCCACGTCAAAAGTCAAGTTATTTAAAAGAAAATTAATGCCATAACCTTTCATAATAAATTATATTTATCACTCGATGTGGTATTGGTAGATTTAATTATACTTATTATTCTATCAAAATATTTTTGCTCAACTTCATTTCTCAGAAATTGAACGTCTATAACGTCGTTCCCAAAAATGGAAAACAAATATTGCTATCCTAACCTCAAATTTTTGTTTCACGACACAAATTGCACGCAATAATTTGTTTACATTTATGCAAATTTATAGAAATACGTTGCGTAAAGTACAATTAATTGTACTTTTAATTCAATTTAAATGTTCCTATTTCTGTACATACCTTTGCATTAATTGAATAACGACCATAAAAACTTTCGGAGTTCCGTACGTCATTTTCAATACTTTTATAGTTACAAACATATAATTCAGCAGTCGTACCTTAGACAAATCTTATTATCTTCTGAAATATTATTCAGGATACAATAGTACGTTATATTATGAAATTTTATAAATCTCGACCGACACACATTTGAATGTATTATAAGGCGCCATATTGGCTTTATCAAAGATAGCGGGATAATTAACTATTCCAAATTAACTTTGCGCAAGGATGGTAAAGTGTTTCGTATTGTTTTTTATTACTATTCGATGGAGTAATACTGGAAAAAATTTTACTTTTTATTCAATCAAAATATTTCTGCTTTATTTCATTACGAAATACAGAACGATATTTAGGATGCTTCAATGTCTTGAAAACTTATGACGTCATCGTCTCGCGCAGTAATTTAACACTAATTCGTAACTTATTTCAATTATAATTATTTCCACGTTTATTCTAAGGGTTTCTCACCCCCACAGTACCGGTTCTCGATTTTGGCAGAATATATATACCAATTTTTGTTGAATTCTGTCCACGCGATAAAATTTGTATAAAGAACAACGTAAATACATACATACATACATACATACATACAAATATACATCCTTTTTTATTGTATAGAGTAGCTGGGTGCCCGGCGTTGCTCGTATACTTATTTATAAAAACTCGAAAAAGTATTTAATTGAATACTTAAATATATTCCTTGAGTATTTCAGGATATAATTGTCTTCATACATTACGAAATATTACATTGATGAAATTGTTAGCTAGACTCACAACTAATATAGCGCGAAAATTAACTTACATTTTACGCAAGGATGGTAAAGTAATTCGTATTCTTCTGTATTACCATCTATTCGATGGAGTATTGCTGTATAAAATTATACTTTTTATTTAAACAAAATATTTCTGCTTTATTTCATTCCTAATAAAGGAAATATTTCCTTTGTTCGTTGCGTAGTAACGTCTTTCTCTCGCGTGACGTCATTGTCTCTTGGCGCGCAGTAATTTAATATTTTATGATCACGGTTTTTAATTATAATTCTTTCCACATGTATGCTAGGCGTTTCTCACCCTCACAGTACCGTTTCTCGTGTTTTGAAGAATATGTGTACCAATTTTTGTTGCATTCTGTCCACGCGATAAAATTTGTATAAAGAACAACGTAAATACATACATACATACATACATACAAATATACATCCTTTTTTATTATATAGAAGATAACGACTGTGACGTGATCTATTATGATCAGCAAACAGAGTACGGCCAAGGTAAACATGCTCGCCACATAAGTGGACGAGGTCTTTGTGTGTGTAGACAGGCATTATAGGGTAATCCTTGTCGATTGATGCATCGACGTAATACTCTCAAAATATTACTCACATTGTTGCATATTTGCTGCTAGAACAATGAACACTGCATCCGGCAGAGACATCTTGGAAACTCCATGCCTGTCCCACGTGTGCATGACCGACAGGCCGAGAAGGATGAGTAAAACCGATACCCCTATGGCGTACCACAGTCTAGTGGAGAACGGAAGTAAGAAACTCAACCAACGAACTAGTTGTCGTTCCGGTTTCCTGATGCATATTTCAATTCTAAACCACAAAAAGTTAAAAAAAATTTTAGCATTTAAAAATGATTCGAAGATTAACATTTTATTTTTAATAAATACTTGTATTTACCACAGAAAACGTTATTTTCCATTACCTGCACTTATCAAACATTGAAGACGAAAGTACAAGGAACTAAAATTTTACACAGTGACGTATTAGCTGAGATAATACATGGTGCCTGCGGCTTAAAGTCTTCAGTATAGCGTATTTACAGCATGGAAACTAATTACAAAGGACGTAGATAATGGTGAACGGTCTTGACAGAGAATCTTTTGCTTGAGAGCACGGTGCGACTATTTCGACACCACTATTCCTTATTAACAGTGCTCTGGATGTCGAATGCAAAAAATTACTCCTACAACACTACACCGTTTTAAAAGGAAACTATGCATTTCTAATTTAACAACGCTTACCAAAAATTTTTACCAAAAATTACATCAATTAATGTGGCAACTAATGGATAATCGTGAGTCGAAATAATATCCTGCTTTGTTTCTGTTGTGAGTTGGATATCTATGAAGGTTGATTAAAGGACCTCTCACACCAGTGGGTGGCTACGGGAGGGGAAAGGTGCGGGACTGCGGGAACTAATAATAAGTAATAACTACTGCCATGATATAGACAAATGCGACTTATAATGCACCTTGTGAATCGTAGAGGAAAAGTGAAAGCCGTGCGCGATAAGCTCCAGGATATGGGAACCTGATCCGTAAGTCCGACGTCTGCATTCTCTGCTATCATTTTCTTTTCAAAGTCTTCATCTAATAATGTTCCGGCGATGTTGCAGTTTGTTCTAAGATTCAAGAAAAAACATGTCAATAATAACACACGTAAGAACAAAATCCAACTAATATGACGCTAAGCTAGATTGAAGAATACATTATTGTATACTGTAAATTTGTGGTCAACAATTACGATAAATTCGGGCCAAACTCAGACATGCATTAAATATAATTTACATAAAAAATATTTTACATGTATGTCATAATATGGGTAGAATATCCAGAAATTATAAACTTTATTTTTAACAGTAATAACTAAAAACTAAGTTTATTAATAGTTATATTCCTGTATTAATTGTAAAAAATATTTTCATATATTTTATTTTATAAACGGTCTTAATACAATAACATAATAGTTAAAATGAAAATTTAGCTGTTGCACTGTAAATGTAGTTAAGACCAGTACATATTTATTGAAGTATAACATATTAGTACTCCTAATATTTATCAGTTTCACAATAATAATTTTATTTGGAGGTAGAGCATTATGTGTAGTCTCTTTTTGGATTTATTCAGTTATAAATGTATTATCATTTATTAATCTTAGATTTTATTTGCAAAATTAATTAACCTGAAGTTCATTTTCTTTTCTAATACTTTCCACAGCTCTCCGACTGGTCCACCAATCTGTACTGATCCGTTCGAAATCCCAACCGATGTGAAGGGCCAGTTCTGAAAAGAAAAAATTTCTTACCTATTCTTAAAATACTCCAATATCATAAGTTAACGAGAGATTAAATATGTTCTTCAGAAAATTATTAATAAAAAAAAAGACAATTAACTAACTCCACATTTACCAAACCATTTACAAAAATGAAATTTTAGATTTTAAATTAATATTTTATGAAAGTTAATTTAAATACTGATATTAAAACTAAGAATATGTCCTGCAGTGTAGTTAATTAAATTTATAGTCATATTATATATATATATATATTGTAATAATTTATACATTTATTTTGCATCTTTTGATAATAATTCATGATATGAATTATGTGGCGTTTTTAAATGAAAAGAACTATTACGTGAAAACTATTAAACAAGATTTATTAACAATTTTAAAACAAGTATTCAAATTACAAAATATTTGGGATCTCAGGGTCTTGAACTGGGTTTGATAAGTGGCAGAATTTATATAATCAAAATCACAAAAATTACATTTGCTTTATATGGGAATCAATTCATCTGAACATAGACGAAATTTGTTGCTGAAGAAATAATACCAAAGATTGAATTTAAACAATTTCAATTTTTATCAAGAAATAAAGAATGATCTAAATAATTAAAGATCTCATTTTATCGATAATTAAAGAACGATCTGACGTTTATCTTTTAAACGTGGTTTACAATGATTTTAAAGTTTTCTTTCTACTTACGGCAGCCCAGGTCTCATTTTAACTTTTCGAGCACAATTTTGGGGATATCACTGATTCTAAGTTCTCACAGACTCTAAATGTTCACAGGCTCTAATTAGCGTAGTTTGTTAGTTGGTTTAAAATAACTTTGTCGATTCTCGATGATTTACTGCAACCTGGATTTGTAGATCTCGTGGATTTTTGTTGAAAATGCACCTCATTGGTTTTGTATGTTGACTGAAGACTAGTTCAGTTTCTGCATTTTTGATATAACAGCGTACTGGTTACTAGAACACTTTCTCGTTCTTTAAATTAGACCTTTCAGTCTTCACTGCTGACTGACAAAGATTGTTCAAGTTTTCGTGAATTAGAATTTTAATCTGTACATCTCGCCGTTTACTGCCCAACTGTTCGTTCTTTTACTCTGTTCTACTTGCTGTTCGCTGCCCAACTGTTCGTTCTTTTACTCTGTTCTACTTGCTGTCCGCTGCCCAACTGTTCGTTCGTTTCGTAAATTTTGAGCGCGTAAAAACCTTCTCGACCGATCAACAATACTTTCCTTGCATTGCCGGTTTGTTGCGGCGTCCGCTATATCCACCAATAATGAGTCCTCTACAATTCAACTTTTCAATTAGAACAATGCCTTAATTACCAATTACTACAATATATATATATATATATATATATATATATATATATATTCAGCACGGTTTTTACATTCCTGAAGATCGTTTACTTCAATCCATTCGACATTTTCCTTTGTTAAACACATCGTCCTCTTCTATCAAATCAAATTCTAAGTGACTTTTTATGAATTCTTCTTGAATATTATCGTACCATTTCCTTCTAGGCCTTTCTCTTTTCCTTCTTCTTGCTGCCATTCATTTTAGGTGTCCATACCAGTTGAGCTGTTTTTCTTAATTTTCCCCGTAATTTTTGAATTATGTATTCATTCCTTTTATGATATAGGAAAGCAAATCCACAAAATCTGCGCCAATACGCAATTTCTAATTATTCTAATTTCTGACTTAATTTTTTGTTTGTAGTCCACACGTCTGCAGCGTATAGGACACACAACTTTCTATAATTAGTGTATGTATTTGTTCTTTAACTTTATTTTATTTTTCCTTAGTCCACAGCAGCTAACCTTCTTTTTATCTCCATCACTATAGCCACAATACTGTGTGGTTATTTCCTGCGGTGCCCTTTTTCTTCCTATTACCGTATATTTTGTTTTATGGAGATTTAATTCAAGTCTCCATTCATCATAATTTTATATTTGTTCTCGAACATTGTAGTTTATGTCATCCTCGTCTTCTGCTATAATTACTTGGTTGTCTGAAACTAATAGTGTATAAACATGCCTATTTTCATCACACACATACACTGTGCTACATTTTTTAGTCCATTCGGCTTGTACTGGTTGAAAGTACATTTTTAATAAACAGTCCTTTATTTACTCCAAACATTTCAGACAATCCATTTTTATCTTTGATGTAACCTTTTGACCGCTAGAATACAGATTTTTTGGTATTCACTCTTATTTTATCTATTGCTTTCAACAATTTTTTTAATGGTACATTATCATATGATTTTTTCAGATCGATGCCTTGAGCGATCATTTTTTTCTGATAACAGTTTTATACAGTAAATATTGACGACGTTCGACTTGACATTCGAATCCACTCTGCTCTTCTATTTGAAACAAATCATCCTAGAGTTTTTCCTTTAGAGTACGCCTATATAGCTTACCTATTGATAGTCATATTGCTTTTAATTAATCAAATATGTATTTAATCATGCAAGTTACGGTAAACATATATATCATTTTTTACATAAATTATATCCCAGTCCGAAGATTTGCAGGTTGGTTTCTCTCTAGGTTTCTAGCATTTTTTAGTGTAACAGGCTACATGAGGGTAATCCACGTTGGGCAACTCCCCTTTAATAGCATAGGAAGGGATCTGAAAGGGGGGATGCGGAAGGGTAGAGGAAGGTAGCCAAGGGTTAACTAGGGCACCCGGGCAATATTTTAAGGATCCTACCTGGCATTCGCCTAAAGAAATGCAGGGAAAACCCTAGAAAAACCTGCATCAGGTAGGTCGGGCATTGGGTACTTGTCCCACGCCCTTCCGATAGCGGGAGAGGAGTTTGCTGTGGGAACGCAGCATTCCCTTCTCCGTGCCTCGACCAGTTTAGGAGGCAGCTGGCCGACTATTCCAATGGGAATAGCGGACAACTCTTACCGTATGCCCAAGGTCTTTGACCCCGGAACATACACCTCTCAGAACAGGCCGAGGTGCCTCGGCTTGTGGGAACCTTAGTTCAAAAACGGAGCGGAAAAGGCATCCCCAAAGGTAGCCCCTTCGCATCTCTCCTACAAGGTTCTACCTGCGAGAGAATAGCCCTCGCAGGTATTTTTAGGTTTCTAGAAAAATTCGATCAAGTTCTTATAGTAATTATACTAGTAGACCGAACTACGAGTAGTACATGACGCTTGAAATGCGCGTTAGTATATTGTCAGTCCTTATTCCTGCAGAATATCTACATTTAAATGAAGTACCGTACCCATTCTTTTTCTGTTTCTCTATTGTCGAAACATCTTTCATTGTTGCTTCCATTGGCAAATAGAAGTGAATACTAATTGTAATAAATAAGAATATTTTTGTAAAGGGCAAGTTTAGATACGGAATTTATATAAAATTAAAATACGAAAAAGACTAATTGTAATAAATAAGAATATTTTTGTAAAGGGCAAGTTTAAATACGGAATTTATATAAAATTAAAATACGAAAAAGGAAGAATTCTGAAAAGTTCCATACAATCATAAAATAACATCTATAATTTTATTCTATTATAATTTTCAAATATTAAATTGAATCTAAAATTATTTATTATTTATAATAGTGATTTTCTTGAGCTCGTAGTCGGCTGACTGCTATAACAAGTTCTTTTTTACCAGAATAATTATTATGTCTTACGTTCATAGTGACACAGTTTAAAACTTTTCCGTGTAGGTTTGAACTTCTTTCATATCTGTCTCCTGCTTCCCATAACATCCTGCCTTCAACCCACCGAGATAGTTTAACTTTGAAAAGATTTCCGGTGTTTGACGTTTTATATACTTCCATTATAGTCGTCACAGACTTATCATATTTGACGACCAACATTTTGCAATTTATGGGTACACTAATGTTGTGGAATATGTTGTTCAGGTCATCATTCTCTTCCAAGAACAAAATTCGTTGCACATTCCAATAGATGATCCGAAATTCTCCTTTTATTAAACAAGAGCCCTGGAACAACCAATACATATCAGAATTTGTTGCTGAATGTAGAAGGTTTTCGTTAATAATAAGACAATTGTGGTTGGGTGTTCCGAAGAGAAATAACTGACGCGATTACTTCCTTCAATAAATACTCAGCATGTAAATGTTCTTTTGCACGCTTCCAATTCTTTATCCCCCCAAGAGTCGATTAGATTGAAATTAGATTTTTTAACAGTGGCATTGATCTGCGAACAAAATACAAACGACCCTAACATTTTTTGAGAGATTATTAAATCGTCGGCCAATTCAAAGAGGGAAGTTTTTCAAAATAAAACTCATATTTATTTATCTCGTAATCATAATCCAAGACGTTCCTGAACTAAATTTTATTTTTTAAAATAATACAAATGTTCCACGTTTTCAGTGTTCTGAATGAAATTAAACCTCAGAATATACAATTAAGAATATCCTGTTATGAATTTGTAAGAGATAAAGAGTTTAAGTTGTAATAATTTATCAACATTGCTCAATGTGATAGTGCTTGGTAATTAATAATTTAAACAGCATTTTTTTCAAAATTATTTATATAACAAAAAACAAAACTAAAACATATTCTTTTACGGGTTTATTAATATTTTTACACCTCATGAGTTAAAATTATGCAAAGTTCATTTTTTTTTTGCAGATGACTGTGGACTGAATGTCTGAGATCTGAATTTAAAATGTTGAACAACGAGAAACAGCCGAAGTGACTGCTGTCAATTTCTGAAACACTCTAAGAATCGCACTGGATATCTAGTCGTTTTTCTTACCTCTTCCTATTGTAGTTACCTATCCGTATTACTATATCCCACTCAAGTTGGCTGAAAGGACTTTTTGAATATCGCTCCCCTCAGACTATTCATTGTAATATTTTTTATTTTTGCTTTAATTTATATTAAACTTCTCCAATATATTTCGTTCAATTGATTAATCAATATCCCAAACCTAATAAATGTTACGTAATTCATATCCAAAATTCGAAAACCCTCATAATTCATTCAGCTTGAGGAGGATTGCACTTAGATTAGAGTCGTAACAGTGATATCCACTTACTTTTGAGAGATAATCCTTAATATTTTCTTCATTGAATGGGTATATTATCAACGGGAATTTGTATACATCGGCTCGCGTTAACTTGAAACCTCTGTCGTTAGCCACGGAACCGTTGCATATCTGAGGTGCTGTCATCAGGATGCCTTCTGCGGAGAAAATCCTTTGGAAATAATGTAATTCCCATTCACTTGCAAGATCTAGAATAAACGTCAAACATATATGATATATGTGCTCCTCGAACATCGGAACAAACGCAGTCAGAAACCAGAAAACAAATGCAATACGACACGCTGTCGTAATTATTTAGTCTTTATTCTTTAAAATAATACTAATGTTCCACGTTTTCAGTGTTCTGAATGAAATTAAACTTCAGATACTGTAATTGAATATTCTGCCAATTCATTTTACATAAACTCTATGCGTTATGACGAGATAATTTTCATAATTTTTCTGTTCCAAATGTTTTTATTTAACGACTTTTCAAGCGCGCAGAATGAAAGTATTGTAATTCGTAATGAATTAATAACAGACCAACGGACTGAAGGCATTTATAAAATATATGCACAAAAAATTAAAATATTTTAATGTTCTATAAAGATAACAATCCCTGGTTTTATTACTTCTACATTATTTCCGTGTCGCTCCACTTCTATATTACAAATAATAGAAATATAGTTAACTAAGTAAGTATCACGTAACGGCTACAACTTCAGAATCAAGTAATTTTGATACAGGATAAAGTCCACCCGGGAATTAACTTTTTTTGTATTTTTTATTTCCCTGCTATTTTCTGGCAGGACTTTTCACTAGTATTCAATAATACACAAAGAATTCAAATTAATTTATTAATTTAAAATAATCACTGTTATCCCCCCAAAAATTTATTTTTATCCACACAAAAGGAAAAAAATAAAATGATACGATATAAAAATTAATAATCCCCATGTATTATTTAGTTAATATTAAAATCTCAAAAATTCAGGAGACAGTCAGTCTGTTCCAGAGTATAGAAGACTGAAAATGTAGAAATGTTATTATGATATTGTAATACCAATTAAACAGGCCATTAATTGTTTTAATATAATTAAATTGTTAGCGGTACGAATGCGTAAAGGCGACAATGAAGTCAGTTTTTTTTCTTTGTTTAACAATGGAGACAGCGCGCTTAAAGAACTGAGTATGCGCTTGGAGAACGGCATTCTGGAATCGACGATGAAAGGTGAAGGAGTCTAAAATCTGCGTACGAGAGACGAAACAGTTAAAAGTCGACGGGGAGATATAATACAGTTCAGTTCACCTGGAGCAACAAACAGTAAAGTCTGCAGATATAAAGTACAAATTTCTGTATTTTTAAATGAAAGCAAGCAAATATTTTTACGGAGAGATTTACATAATAAATTGCACACGGTGAAGCAAATGGTTGCTTCACGCTGATTGAACAATTTTCGCATAGAGGAGACCGGCATCCATCAGCTGACCAAAAGGGGCGGCTCATCCGAGGTTCCAGATAGCAGAGGACGAGTATTTCCATCGTGTGTATTAAAAAATTTCAATGAAGTGTAGAGTCTGTGTAAAAATGGTCTTTTAGTGTGGTAGTTTTCTAGATACAAGAGAGATCTGGTACCAGACAGACATTCCGTGAGTAGCAAAACTTTTATACAAATTTGTAAACGATAATTAAAAAGGTATTGTCAGATTTCGTTCAGTTTTCGTTTCATTTAGTTTTCTTATGTTTCACTAATCTTCATATTGTTTTAGGTTAACTTTTTATATTTGAATTGTTAATAGTCATTGGTTTTGTTCTAATTATCAAACCCAGTAGTGACCCTGAGATATAGAGATTCGACGTATTTGATTGTAATGATATAAGAACTGTATTTTCATAAAATGCCACGAATTAATAAATGAAAAATTAAAGTATTTGTTGTTAACAGGAAGGAATTCGGCGTGCAAAATACATCTTATACAATGTAAATTTATCAACAATAAATTTTTAGATATAAATAAATTTTCGTTAATTGATTCATTAATTAACCCTAACAAGGTGTTTATTACATAAATGACTTCCTAAACGTGGGGCTAATTTAATTTAATTAAATGTTCTTTTGTTTATTACAATATATAAAATTCAAATGTGAGAATGTTTCTTCTCAATTTTTGGGTGTTATGTATCGACTAAAACATACAGTGGTGGAGGATGATTCATATCATTTTCTTGCTTTGCCTTTTATTTATGTTTGCGGGCAGAGGACAGTGTGTAATTTTTTAAGTACTTTTGGGAGGGTAATTCATTTCCTATAAGATTTCCGCCATTCCTTAATATATATAAATAGGAAATACGAATCGATGCGATACTTCCATATTTGTTTTATAACGTTGGAATATTCAGCCTTGAGGTGGTCGTGTAGTCGTTCACGGCTCGAGTCCCACATTTAGTCAAATTATGCACTGCTGTGATAATAAATGGTCGGATAAAAACAACGATTACTACAACCTTGTTCGTAACTCTGACTTCATTTCCGTCATTATAACGTAAATACGTTTTATTATCGCCGAAGCTTTGTGCTACTGGAAGCAAGATTTTCTCTCAGTAGTTAAAAGGTAAAAGAATGAGTTGACAGCATGCAGTAATTCAGATTTGGACACGTGATAATTTATTCTAGTGAGGTAGTTAACGCATGGTTAAAAATGAGAAAAGTCACATTGATTGATTACCTTCCCTCACGCCAAATGTAATTACATACATCGTTTATATTCCGACCACGTAAGTTTAAAACTTTTATTATAGTAGAAATGGTATAAATATTAATCAGCACAGAGCAACATGTTAATAAAATAACGACTCAATTCCAATTAAACCTTGTTTCGGTGTTAAATAACAATTATTATTTAAATTTATGACGTGGTCTTGGAAAGTTGAACTGAGGAACGCAGATTTGTCAGAGGCATTCCGTTTTGCAAAACAATAAAAAAAAGGCCTGTTTCCAGAAGATCCCAAATCTCGATCTCTGCCATTTAAACAACTCAAGACTTTAACGTAGGTGTTCTTATTTCACCGCTTTGACTGTGCATTGCACAAATGTATCAACCTCTTGCCTATACGTACAATTATAAGCACTGAAATTGAGTTTTTCCTATACAAGACTGCACACACATCAAATTTAAAATAAGAAAGTAATTTAATTCACTAAATTTATTTTGATAGTCAGTATATTCCGTAAATATATTTATATATAATAATTAAATTCTTACCGTTATTGCCACAACCGTATTTCGGTAAAACGATGTGGTTGAATGTAATCCTCTTTCGAAGTTCTGTCACTATAGCAGCTTTATTCTCTAACGATATGGCTAAGACAAATGTACAGACGAATATCTGGATTACTAGGTAGTTCCAATACAGTAAGTTCATTTTTTTGTCTGAAATTGATATTATAATGGTTTTTATTTTACAAACATTTAGGAAAAATAATAATAACCGCATTAGTATTAATAAATTAATGTATAGTTAATATTAACATTGGCATTTCTCTTCAACTTTACAGTTCTCTGCAGAATATAAGCCATATATATATATATATTGTGGTAAACAAAATATCATAAAATAGAATTTAGAGAAAATCAAGCCTCAAACAGTAACAGGAAACCAACGTGTAATAACCAAATTAAGAAAATCAAAACAAAATATGGAATTAAATTTACATGAGCATTATTATCATAAGAAAAATATATAGAAATATAAAGAAATTTGACGAAATCTGACGGTACAGAATTTTATATTAGGTTTACAATAAAAATTTCATACATACCAAACATCAGAGCAGCTGTCATATAACATTACTTATTCATTTCACCAATTATTTAAAATATTTTAATTATTAGGCCATGGTATTTCACTTTTCACACAACCTACGTCAGCTTGAATGCCTATCACCACAGACGATCAACCGTCGATTTCCAACATTTCCGCGAACAGTAGTATTTGTTGATAGCAGGGTGAATTGAATTACTCTTTCCAATAACGCTTCAATTCAACACCCTGGGATTCCTACCAATATCAGTTTTTTTATTATATTTTTATTAGCAATCAGATTACATATGATCTTTAAGATAATTTGATAACATGTACAATTTATATAATAGGGTCTTGTACTGATGTCGTGGAGAGGTGAGGGTCCAACGACGCCACCTCAGTTTTTATTGTAGTCTATTGGCCAGCAACTCTTCAGTCTTCGGTTGTTAGTTCGTTGTAGTAACGGCTCTAGTAGTCGATTGGGGTGGGATTGAAGTACAGTATGGTACTTTTTATTGATGTGATCCCTCCATTTCAACTTGGTGTCTAAGTGAAGACCAAGATATTTGACTGATTATGCTTTTGGAATTTCTTCCTGATTGAGCTTTACTATAGGAAAATGTTCCTTTTTAAGGGTAAATGTTATGTGGGATAATTTCGATGCATTTACTTTTATTTTCCATCTTTTCAGCCAGGTCTCTATTTTTTGTAGATGTTCTTGAAGTTTCTGTGATGCGGAATCAGGGTCTGTGTGTGTTGACAGTATTGCTGTATCATCAGAAAAAGTACTTGTGCTTACGTCCACTGAAGTTGGCAAGTCGGAAGTGTATAAGACGTATAATAGGGGGCCAAGGATGCTGCCCTGTGGCACCCCGGAGAGAATGGGATAACGGTTTGAACTTTCTCCATTTACGTAAGTAAGAAATTCTCTTTGGTCAAAGTATGATTTTAATAAGTTGAAGTATTGATCAGGCAGAGTCCTTTTAATCTTAACTTGTAGACCTGAATGCCAAACCTTATCAAAGGCCTGGCTTACGTCTAAGAATATTGCTGTGCAGTACTGCTGGTTCTCCATAGCTTTGTTAACTACGTCCACAATTCTATGGCATTGTTGAATGCGACTGTCGGAAACCAAATTAATGATCCGGGATCCAGTCTTGATTACTGCTGTCTACTCTGATTCTTTTCAGTATGATCTTCTCAAGCAATTTGGATAGTGTTGATAGCAGACTTATGGGACGATATGAAGTGACGTCAGTTATATCTTTGCCGGGTTTTGGTATCATAATTATTTTTGCAATTTTTAGGGATTTGGGCCAGTAACTTAACCTTATTATTGCATTAAACAAGTACAAGAGTAACCTGAAACCTTCATCTGGTAATTCTTGAAGCATCTTAGCCGTTATGAGATCAAGTCCTGGAGATTTATTTGGACCAATATCAGTTAAATAACATTCAGTACTACGTTCTTTACAATTTACGCGTAACTCGTTCAATTTATGATGCCAATAATTTTAATAGCTGTCTTTGCTTTCGTCGATTCTTACTGGAAGACTTATTAACTTGGTTTGTAATCCATTATAACAAACAGTCCTCACGATTTGACTACTACCTACAAGAGACTCGAACCGACCTTCACTGTTTCAGTGACTTAAAATTTTACATAATCAAAAATCCTCTTCTTCTTCAACGCTACCGGACCAAATTTCAACCGCCTCGCCTAATGGCGACCTCTCTTCTCCTCGAACGCAGACTGATCTGTTCATTTCGTCAAAGTTTTCAAACTCAAAACGCTGCCGACAACAAAACTCTACATTATTATGCAACACTGACTGTTGCCTACCATACCTTGGCCACAATATTACGCTGACAATACAAATTTTAAATAATTTATAAAAAATCCTTTCATTGGTATTTATTACAATATATATATATATATATATATATATATATATATATATATATCATTATACAAACAAATATTACGTATTGGAATATACAATGATACATCCTAATAAAGTTTCCGGTCTCAATAATATAAAAATTCTTTTTTACTAACCATCAGAAATATCAAAAGCCAAATTGAATAAAATTGAATTCATAAATGATTGCAGTACTTTTGTCACAAAAGGAAACTTCCAATTATACCAAACTCACCTACTAGGACTGGGGAAATAAAATACTTAAAATTTGGATTCTCCAGAAACAGTTACAATGATTTGATCTACGATTGAAGGAATTTAGTTGTCAGATGGCTCTGAAATTCAAAAATAATAATAATCAAAATGTGGATATCTCGTGAAATCCACATCAGATTAAGTAAATCAGAATACAGTACTGTATACGCCTGAAACAAAACCCCATTTTATGAGAGGCAAAAGGTGAGTGAATTGACCCTCCCTTTTTGTAACTTACTTTGAACGCAAACAAATGTTATCTTCGCGTTGATTTAAATATATTTACTAGCTTCATAACAAGCGGCCAGAAAATCCGTAAAAATGGCTTACATTTCTTGTTTTTATACTTTTATTATATTGAATAGACAAAATTTTAATGAAAATAGAATAATTACACCATTTTTATTAGGTGCATTAATTGTATTTCTTTAAGCCTATAAAAATTCCGATTAGCTTTAATGTTTTAAACCTGTTGCCGCTTCGTTTTTCACAGGCTCACCAAAAGACTAGATACAAAATCCAACGTTACACTGCATGAATTATATAATATTGTTGATACACAATAAAAAACGCATGATATGTTCTTTTTATCGTTAATTATAAATACGCTTGTTTTAACATGGTCGTATTAAATTGTTAGTGTTGCACGAGGTATCTAAATACTGCACCAAATAAATTATTACATTTCTGAACAAAATTATTTATGGTTTACTGAATCAACAGAAATCAGAAACAAATTAATTATATATTAAATATTCCAAATCGTAAATAAATAAACAACTACTTTTTCTGAACTAATTGTTAAAGTTAGAATACCTATTTACTCTCCAAATCTTCCCTCTGTCTTTTATTTCTGCAAATTTTTACGACTCCTTGGATTTTTGTTGATTTTCTTAGTACAAATACGATTTTCAGGCACAATCAACGTGATACGAAGCGAGCTGCGTGTTTGGTTTGTTTGCACGCATGTGTACACGTCAACTCCTTTAAAAGAGAAGCTATGTGTCAATGTCTCATTCCGCTGTTTGTCCTGTCAAATTTTTTCAGACAGCAAACTTGTTTATTGTTCTCATTCTATGTCAAGAGAGATTGTAACGTCAACCACTCCCCTTATTGATTTATGGAAAGTTCTATATTTTATGAAGTTATCGAAAACTACAGATGGATCGGAAAACAAAACAGAAATTTACGTATGAAAACCGACTTAAGTTTAAAATACGACACTCGTCATTATGATGATTGACGTTCTGATATTAGCAAAGGGTCACTTTTTTTGTCTTTCTCGAAAACAAAGATCATACATACTCACTGACATGTCGTAACTGAAGACAATGTATAGCACAATTTTGGATGATCGAGATTTTTAATGATTTATATGATAAATTAAAATTTGTAATTGCATTTGAGTTTTGTGCGGGTGCAGTTTGGGAACCAACGAATGTTCGTTGGAAGATATAAAGCGGCGGATGTTCTAAATCGGCAAACGGGTTTAACAAAATAACATAAGTTACCACAGGTTCATCACCCATGCCTAGATAAACATTGTCTGGGAGAATAACTAAGGATTTTAGAAGTTGGTAAAACCCAGAAACAGACAATGTTTTTGACACATGCAGTCGGTTAGTTACGAACGGAACCATGCGCTTGAAATGATTACACAACCAAGACGATAACCATTAAGAAGGCAAGATACTCAGTCGTAGAAATTACCGATCTGATCTAGTGTAGTGGACAGAGGTTCCTGTTTCAAATCCCGGCTCCGGAATGAAAGTGTTTACCATGATCAAGGAGACTGTTGGCCATGTACCACTCCAAAACTGTCCAGAATGTGCCATGTAAGATGACTGGCAGTCGTCTCCTCAGAGTGCCGTAGAGCCAATAATCATCATCATACCAATAAATAATTAAATGCCGATCACTGAGTCTGTTATAATGTAGATATCAACACCAGATACGACCACCACGGTCAGGATTCCAATACTAGGACCAGGCAAGTTGAATTGGAAATTCCCATCGAGGACGCCGTAAGATAAATGAACATCGACGCATCGTGCAATATTCACCATTTCTAAATAAATCCGAGAGTTATCAAATATCACCAAGACTGTATTTTTTTTATCGTTTTAGTTTTTTACATATAAATTTTTGTATATAGCATATCGAATTAAATTTATTTAAAGTAAATTCTTTAACCCTTTAGTCCTTGCATATATGGAACATAACTTTTAGTATCACCCGAGAGGCGTCTGTAAGACAACTAATTTGTGATCCAGATATGAAACAACATGCACTTAAGGAAATGTGAAATTTTTGGCATCCACAAACATGTTAAAACATGCCTGTCCGAGCTTCCTGTGAGTCAACCCCTTACGCCAGATTTTTCTACCCGCCAGTCAGCTTCAGAATATTTAATTTCTGTGATTATTTTGTTTTTATTTTCAAGAAAGAAAATTTAATCGTAATTCTCAGGGTATTCTAATTGCACAAAAATATTATTTATCCAATTATTATGATTTATTGATAAATCAGACCTAATTATATTTATATTGAATATGTGCAACATCATGAGCCAAATTGACTTTGGTCACGTCTGATATTTTTTTGGTTATTTTTTCCGTATTGTATTTCAAAATACATCTTAAAAAATTTATTATGCCAAATTTAAAACAATTATTCAAAATACAAAATATAATTGGGATCTCAGGGTCTTGAACTGGGTTTGATAATGGCAGAATTTAAACAATCAAAGAACACAAAATTTACATTTACTTTATAAGGAAATCGATGCGACTAAACATAGACGAAATTTATTAATGAAGAAATTTATACTAAAAGATTGAGTTTAAACAATTTCATTTTATCAATAATTAATGAACGATCTGACGTTTATCTTTTAAAACGGTTTACAATAATTTTAAGGTTTTCTTTCTACTAAGGGCAGCTCGAGATTCACATTAAATTTTCGTAGCACAATGGTGGGATTTTCACAGATTCTAATTGCTCACAGACTCCTATTATTCACAGACTCTAATTAGCATAGTTTGTCGGTTGGTTTAAAATGAATTGGTTACTTCTCGATGATTTACTGCAACCTGGATTTGTAGATCTCGTGAGTCATGTTGAAAATGCAACTCACTAGTTTGGTCTGTTGGCTGAAGATTGCTTTACTTTTTGCAAATTGATGTAACAGCGTACTTATTAACGGAAGACATTCTTTCGTTCCTTAAATTAAACCTATTTTATTCTCGCTGCTGACTGACAAAACTGTGAATTAGACTTTTGATCTGTTCTCCTCGCCGCTTACTGCCCAACTGTCCCTGTTCGTCTCCTAATTTTGAGCGCGTAAAACTTCTCCCCACCAGTCAACAATACTCTCCTTTCATCGTCGGTTTGTTGTGGCGTCCTCTACCGCTATCAATAATGAGTCCTCTACAATTCAACTTTTCAATTAGAACAATGCCTTAATTACCAATTATTACAATATATTGTAAAAATCATTTTACAAAATTTTTAATTTATTTCACCTCTTTACACTTAGTATATTAATTGCATATATTCCAAATACCGTTTAAAACTATTTCTTTATCTAGTAAACAATCTCTGTTTATTACACCACATACTAGGCCTAGAAAAACTTTAGAGGCGAAATGAAATTGAGGAACGTGGAAAACAAAAACACAGGAATACACGGTTTATTGTATTAGATTTATAGGAATAAATTAAACGAATTTTATTAGCGATTCTACTTTGCGCCGACTATTAGTTCATGTTAGTTAGGTTTTATCGTAAAGCTGGGGCTCAAGGGTGTGGAACGAATCAAGGTAATTATGAATTATCTTAATCCCTCTCCAAATTTTCTAACGAATTTAAATATTTTGGCCCACTTTTAACTGTCAATCACTTTAAACCAGGCGATGAATTTATATTGACTGTTTCGTTTCATTGTTTTTTTACATGATTTCCGGAATACTATATGCAAACTAGCGATAGCTCCGTCTGTAGATAGGCAAAGGCGTATTTCATTTTCCTCGAAATTCCGCGTGTGACATCAGTGTTTTGAAAAATGTTGGATGGTGTGGGTACGCTTAAAGGTAAGGCTAGAGTGATATTTTTTTTTTTTTGACAAATTAGTCCTAACAGATAAAAGCATTATAACAAAGCAAAATTTCCTCACGGGATTTATAATAAAAGTAACGATTCAGCGGTTCCCTATAAAAGCATATTTATGAGTAATAAATACAACAATTGACGTGTATTACATTTTATTCTGCCCTTTTTGTTCATAATTGGATATTACAATACGCGTCTGAATATTGTCGAGGTGTGAAACTGGCAATCGACATTTTTACAGGGCATTTTCACTTCTCTATGTGTACCTTCTTAAATAAACACCCAGTGAATGACGAAATACGATATTTTGGACTGAAGGTTTATTTTATCGCTTCTCTGATCATTTTATGTCCCAGAAAAAAAAATCCTTCGGTGTAAGTTGCTTTTGAATTTTACAAATCTCTTTAATGTTTGTCGTAACTTAATTGATTCTGTTAAATTTTTTGATATATTCGTGCGTTCAGCTAATTCTGAAGGTTCCAAGCACATTCCTATTTAAGAAATTCTATTATACTTGTAGTTCCGGCTTCAAAAGGATGCCTTCGCCTCCTTTACTATAGACGGTAATTTTCCAATTTTTCAGTGACCGGTTTAGAAGGCACCAAAAAAGATACTTTTTTTTGGTTCTCTCTACTAACTCTATTATTATCACTAAATTCCAGGACTAGGTCTTCTAATGCTTCAATTCCTGTTCAAGGATCTATTTTTCGGCAAAAATTATTTTGCTATTTTTAACTGAAGAACATTTCGGGAAAAATTGAAACATATATACTGTAATAATTTAAAATAAAGACTAATGGCTGTGGCTAAATAAAAGAATTCATGTGAAAACAATTAATCAATTTTTATTAATGAAGTTAAAACACATATAATATTTGGCACAATAATATTTGGAATCTCAGGGTCTTTACTGGGTTTGATAAATGGGTGAATTGAATTTACAATAATTTATAATTACATTTAGCCTTTATTGAAGTTAATTCGTCTAAACCTCGACGAATTTTGTAGCGGATGACAATAAGATTACAGATTGAATTTAAATTAACTAACAAAACAATTAAAGAAATGAATAATTAAAGAAAAGAAATAATTGAAGAACGATCTGACGTATCTTAAAAAAATGGTTTACAAATAAATTTTAGAGTTTTTTTTTACTTACGGCCGACCAGGTCTCAATTTTGGGGTTTTCTGTGCACACGTTTTTGGGGATATCACTGAATTTAAATTGATTA
Organism: Zhengitettix transpicula; assembly: GCA_037074705.1. Classification (NCBI taxonomy): domain Eukaryota; kingdom Metazoa; phylum Arthropoda; class Insecta; order Orthoptera; family Tetrigidae; genus Zhengitettix; species Zhengitettix transpicula. The sequence continues at coordinate 46,743,700 of CM073593.1, read as the reverse complement.
CAAAACACTGTCGAAACTTTAGGTTCTCTCAGCTGGAAACGGCTACTCCTTCCGAATTAATGGTCAGTCAGATTATTACCAACTTTCTCTCGGTGAAATTGGTGACGGTCTCTTTACTTATTGAGTTTTTACTGCGGCATGACTTATTAAGGTACTGTTTGTAGCAGATAAACCACTGAGTGAAAACCTTTTACTTGGTTTCAACCTGCAGCGTCTCTAGATGGATATGTGTCCGCCGTCCGACTTCCAACTAACTTCGTCTCTCTCCTCTGACTCACTGTTCGTCTCGTAGATTTTTGAATGCGTACGTCTTAACAATGGTTCTTTTGTCTCGCCGCCTGTGTTGCGGTGCACGCTTTACATACTCTAATAATGAGTCCTTTACTTTGCAATTATAACAATGGATTAATTACTAATTACTACAATACATAGAAAGCTGTCAATGTCGGAACACAAAATAATTTTGCTGCAATCAGCAAACAACAAGAATTTATCGTCTGGAATAAAATATATTTTACATCAACGAGTCTTCAATGTTTTGTTTAGTTAATGAAAATTAATTTTATCTAAATAATATTTTGTTTTACGTCCGCTTATTATTGATAGGATAAATTAAATAAATTAACGACCATTATAGCAGCCATTTTAAAATAAACCACAACACAACGACGATTTTGTACATTTATGTACTTTCATCAGGTTGTAATTTTTAAATTACACCACTTATGACAAAAAATTCTTTTACAGTAGAAAAAAACAAAAAAACATGATTATTGTACAAAAATGTACAGAAACGTCGTTGTGCTGAATAAAATATTTTAAATTGTTATAATGGTCGTTAATTTATTAAATGTATTCTACATTTATCTAAATTTAAATACATTTTTAAACGGTCATGGAATGGAAAACCCGTATAGGGCTTTATCAATTGTAAAACCTTGCTGACTTATCTGTATATGTACAGGCTTTACTGCAAAGGGCCACTGATGTTTTAGTGCAAATTTTTCAAGTCAAGGTCTCGCATTTTGTCCTTTTAAACTAGAAGTCCAGCCAACGACGGGCCCAATATAATAAATACCGGTAATCCAGAAATGTTCAGAGAAACGCCGATTTTTTTATGAGAATGTAAATAATTGCTTTAATAAATGTTAAAAATAAGTAATAATTAATTTATCTTAATCCATTCAGTATGCGGAGCATAATTAATTATATATTACAGTTCCTTCCCATTTTTCCATTTTTATATTGAAGGGACATTTTTTCTTTAATTAATTTTATTAAACTTACTATATAAAAACAGAATTGTTTCTACGGGGGTTGTCAATATATCGTCAGCTCAATAAGTATTAACAATATTACTGCAATCCATTATATCGGAAACCTACTACTACTAAAATGTTGAGTTGTTATCAACAGTTTTACTTAGGATTTTGAAAAATTCATAACGTTCAGTTAAATGACGCCATGGTGAAAAAAATATATGAAAAAATGTTTCAATCGCCTTCACTTTGACAGAAAGAATTTAAACTTAAAAATGTATCGAGCATAATAAAGCGTGTAACTCAAATCCTTGAACAAATTTATATTTCCACCTCTGATCTATGAGTTTTGAAAGATTTCTATTATTTAAAAATAGTGGTACTGCACACATAATGATCGCTTTACCTACTAATTAATTTATCTAACTTCTTAGACAAAAGTAATTTTATATTCCCCAAATCTGCGTGAAAAAATAGAATAAACAATTGGAAAGAAAATTGTAGTAGAGGCATTCAGTTTTTACATTAGGTTTCAGGGAAATAGTTTACTCATATAATTTGTATTTTATAGTGGCAGTTTTACGATTGATTTTAGGGGACCAAATTTATTTTTAATGATCATGGAATTCATTTAAGTCCTCCACTTCCTCACACTTCCAATATTGAACCGTTGTCATCTTATCTTTAATTTGGACGAGAAAGAAAAGGTTCGAGTGTCGTGAGGGGAAAAACTTTGAAGGAGGAAGTGTTATGAGATCCGGGTTTGCTGCCATTTTCTTTCAACACAAAAATACAATTACAACTATTGTTTCAAACTAAACGAGGAGTTTCTCTTTCATCGATACGAATTAAAGTTTTTAGTTGTTTTACAGAAATGTAGGAAGGATTTTTATGAATATAAAATTGCCATCCTTCATCTGGAAAATAAATGGTAGTGTGTTTCAAAACCTTATTTTAACTGCTTTGAATCGTATTTTGTTCACTTTACAGAAAAACGGGCGAATGGTTTTTCTCTAAAGCGGCAAATAACTTTTGAGAATATATTAAATTTTTATATTCATTAGAAAAAGTTAAAGCACATTCTTCTGTATATATTGACATATTTTTACTGACATATTATTTCTGAGCTTTTGAGTTTTGTCAACTGAATTGTGTTGATTTTTTTTAGGCTACATGAGGGTAAGTCAAATAGTGGCAACTCCCCTTTAATAGCATAGGAAGGGATTTTAAAGGGGGATGCGGAAGGGTAGAGGAAGGTAACCAAGGGTTAACTAGGGCCCGGGGCTATGGTTTAAGGATCCTAGCCGGCAATTCGCCTCTAAGTGATGCAGGGAAAACCCTAGAAAAACCTGCATCAGGTAGTTCGGGCATTTGGTACTTGTCCCACACCCTTCCGGTGGCGAGAGAGGAGTTAGCTGTGGGGTCGCAGCTTTCCCCTCTCCGTGCCTTGACCGGTTTAGGAGGCAGCTGGCCGACTATTCCAAGGTGCCTCGGCATGTGGGAACCTTAGTTCAAAAAACCAGAGAGATGTGAAGGCATCCCCAAAGGTAGCCTCTGCCAGAGCTCTCTGGGAAGGTTCACCTGCAAGAGAATTCTCTCGCAGGCTTACTTAGTCACGAATACTTTCTTATTATTAATTTTCATAACAGACGTAATCCTCCACAAGCCGAGGCACCTCGGGGGGTCTCAGACGGTAAGAGTTGTTCGTTGTTCCCATTGGAACAGTCGGCCAGCTGCCTCCTAAACTGGTCGAGGCACGGAAAAGGGAATGCTGCGTCCCCGCAGCAAACTCCCCTCCCGCTATCGGAAGGGCGTGGGACATGTACCCAATGCCCGACCTACCTGTTGCAGGTTTTTCTAGGGTTTTCCCTGCATTTCTTTAGGCGAATGGCGGGTAAGATCCTTAAAATATAGCCCGGGGGCCCTAGTTAACCCTTGGCTACCTTCCTCTACCCTTCCACGTCCCCGTTTCAAATCCCTTTCCTTTGCTGTAAGTGGGGAGTTGCCACTATGTGGATTAAGAAAGAGAGTATCAAATTAATAAAAAAGAAGTCATACAAAGACAGTGTGTTATAAGAACCTCGTTAAAGAATGAAAGTAGATCCATTACCTATTCTATTAATAGTATATATTGAAGAGAAAACGTTTAAGAGCTGTTCACAATTAATTCATTTACCTGTGAAGGACTCGTAACCAGCAAGTTACCGTACACATAAGGAATATAAATTAGGGGAACACTTAAATATAAATTATGCGAGTATGCAGGGGGAGACGTCATCCAATTTTCCGGGTGATAATGTTTCTGTATTATACATACTCACAAACGGAAACGTTAAAAATATTCACAAAACAATAGTCATTCTTCCGAGTATGGTCGTAAAATGTATGATAGTTGGCATTGCATGTATTTTGACGGATTCAGCTGTAACTTATTAAGATGTCCGTGATTGCGGTAAAAATTAACAAGTTCGCAGACAACATTCAACAACTAAAAGATAGTAAACCTAAATTCAAAAAAGAACTGAGGAAGTTGCAGCTTAGCCACTCATTAATCTCGATTAATGAATTTTTAGAATTGGATTTATATTAAAATATAAGCTACCTCAGGGTAAAAAATATGGCTCATGCTGAAAATTTTTATTCAATTTATAACATATAATAATAGGGTATTATTATAATTTCTGTTCATTTCGTGACTCATTCTACACCATTGAAGCCCTGCTTCTCAATGGGGTCTACGGAATACGACATAATACAAGGGTGAATCAAATATAAACAAGACTTATTTTTTTAAATATTTATTTTGACTTTGAACGCACAAACAATCATAGTTTATTTTTCTACATAATCTCCTGATTTATAAACACATTTTTCCCAGAGTATAGGTAATTTTGTAATTCCTTCCACGTAAAAACAGTCAGGTCGTGTTTGTAGCCAATTACGCACATATGCTTCAACCTCATTATCGCTGTGGAATTTTTGCCCTCCCAAAGCTTTCTTGAGAGGACCAAAGACATGGAAGTCGCAGGGAGACATGTCTGGACTGTATTGAGGGTGTTCCAGTGTCTCCCAACCCAGTTGCTCCAATTTTTGTACGGTCAGGGCTGCTGTATGGGGGCGAGCATTGTCATGGAGGAGAATCACTTTTCTCATCGGAAGGTCTCGTCTTTTGCGGCGATATGCAAGTCTGACCTCAGTCAAAATTTGGCAGTAGTATGCCGCATTAATTGTTCTGCGCTCATGCAAAAAATCAAGGTGCAGCAGGCCACGCTGGTCAAAAAAAACGGTAGCCAAAACCTTGCCAGCCGATAATCGTGACTTGGCTTTCACTGGTCCGGTTTCTCCTTTCTTCCTCCACTCCATACTCGCTTGTTTCGACTCAGGGGTGTAGTAGTGATGCACCCACGTTTCATTACAGGTGACAATGTGAGAAAGAAATGGGTCTCCTTCTTCCCGAAATCGTGCAAGAAGACGCTCACACACTTGAAAACGATTCAGTTTCTGGTCAACTGTGAGAAGGCGAGGAACCCACCTGGCACACACCTTGCAATACCCTAGCTCCTCTCAGAGTATAGAGTAAGTGCTCCCATAACTTATTCCAACCTCAATTGCAACATCCGAAGTTGTTAGACGCCTATCACCTTCAACAAGTTGACGAACACTGTCGATGTTGCCCGCTGTAATGCTGGTGCGGGGTCTGCGGTCATGGCTCTCATTTTCAACACGTTCACGGCCCTCCACGAACTGTTTATGCCAAGCAAACACTCTAGCTCGCGACAGCGTCTCTTCCCCGAACTGTGCAGTCAATCTTCTCAAGATTTCGGTCGGTTTTACACCTTCTGCAGCTAAAAACTTGATAACAATACGTTGCGCAATAGAGGGAGGTACCTCCTGCTCGGACATCGTAACGATGGACACTGAGCGAGTCTATGATGATGAGTCACGTGCTTCCCCCACTCCTGACAAACCAACCTAACAGCGGGACGTTCTTCCATCACTATTGCGCGCGCAGGTCCAAAAGTCTCGTTTATATTTGATTCACCCTCGTACTAATACTATTACAGATCTCGCAATATTTACTTCATCATTGTCACGTCACACAGATCTATAATTGTCATCGGCCTTTTCCGAACACGAACTCTATGCCTTCCCACCGGCACTTTATACGAGTGTCAACCGATCATCAATCAGCATACGAAATAGATAATCAATGGAATACTGGCTCGATTGGTTGTGAATGATGAGACAGGTGGCCTGATCCGTGCCAACGATCCTCTTTTGATGTTTTCAGTGCCCCTGAAGACAAACAGGGATTCATTTTACTCTTAAAAACGTACGTTTTTGCCTCTCTTTTTGTTTCTTGGCTTACGATCTTTTACCATAACATTTGTGACATAATACTACTTTTTTCTTTGTTCCCTACGTGTTCTATTTGTACATTCCTTTACAATTTCGTCTTCTGAGTTCACGGACCAGACAAAAGTGTCTGAAAGGAATTTTCAAAAGTGAGCAAGTTTTAACTACCTTGTTATTGCCGGATAGCGCTTGGAATGTTTTGAAATACCCTTGAGATATTACGTGTTTTTTTCCTTAGTTTATCATACTGAACTGTCTGTAATAAAAATAGAATTGTTGTAGTATGTCAATAAACTGACAGGTCGATAAGTATTAAATTATTTTACTGAAGTCGTAAACCCCAACATTCGACGGATCTTTCCTTACTTAAAAAATGTAATATTTGAAGTCAAAAGTTGAGTTTAATAAATAATCGTAACTGAATTAAAGGATCACGACCGGGAATCGACCCATATATGAGTTGCTCTTACCTTTAGAAATATCTTGGTCGAATCCTTGTCAGATCTATCCATTGTGTAGATCTCACGATAGACTGACCTACAACTTTACTAGATCACATTCTTCACAGCCTAAAGACTTCAGTGAAGAATGGATAGGCTATTGACTGTAAGTATATTGATTTAATACAAGAACAGAAGAAACACTTTCAATAGAAGCTTAATACTAAAGGATATGAACGTATTAAAAATATCTTAACTATCATATATGCAAAAATGTTTCAATCTCCTTCAGTTTCCCATTTTTTTCCGCTAATGAAAGAACTTGAAAATGTATGGAGCGTAATGAAACGAGTAAGTCAAATCCTTGAAGAATTTTATATTGAAACCTCTAATCAATAAATTTTATTGCCTTTAATTGAATCGATGTTACTTTTACGGTTTACGTTAAAACAAATTTTTCTCCTTCTAACCTTTCGGTTCCCTTATTCATTCCATTCTTTATTCCTTTATACAATTTCAAGCTGTCAGTCACCGCGATATCCTCACACAGTCCGCTTTCTTTCAGTTTATCTACATTCCATGTCTCGGTACGAGATCTACTTTAACGTCACTAAAGTTATCGTTTTTTTCAGTTTTATAAAAACATTGTTTCCGTCCTTATCTATTACGAGTTCTTAGTCTTAGAAACTATAGTCGCATATCTTCCAAGGGCGTAAGTCACGCGTAGTTTCTGGTTGATATAAATAGTTGACTTTTGAGAAATGATTAGGCTGCGTTACTCTCTGTCTAAATATTAGTAATTTCCTTTTTTTGATGGACGATCGGATTATGAGTTGAGCACAAATTTATCTACTTCTCATATTCCGTGGACCTTTTCGCAGAAAGCGTGGATTTATTAAAGAACACTAAGGTGGAAGATAAAAAAACCATTAAAATAATTAACCATACGTCGGCGATGCTTTCCTTGGAAAATTGAAACTCCTGAGTTCGAAACCAAAACTCCTGTGAATATGCAGCGTATGAATTTTTAAAATGTGAAGTAGAATCACAAAGAAGATCAACATACATTTATAATGTATGACTTCATAACGAACACGAATGACATACTAAAGAAGTAGCACGTGCAGTTCATTTCTTTGTAAACAAATGCCACAAGGTAAGAAACCTCAAAACTCTCTGCAAACAGCACTTCATGGCTGACTTGAGCTGAAAGCTAATTTTCACGGTGGTTTTGCATTCGTCGCGATACTTTTTACTAGAAACGAAAGCGCCGCCCTTCATCTGAAAAAAGTTCCAACTGTGTATCACAGTCATTAATAAACTTCACATTCATCAAACAGCCTCTCCTTCGTTTTGATTCAAATTGATAATAGTAAATTCGATACTAGATGATTAATTAAAGGATGAAGTCACAATATAGTCAGCAACAGTAGGTGAAATATTAATTTTCCGAGGAATGCAACAAATAAATCATATGACATCAGATCTTTTTTACGGTAACAAGTCTCCCACATTATTTCAAAACTGAGTTACGGTATAATGTTAATAAAGTAAAATACATATATTTCAGCAGATCATAAATAATTTGACAACTCATAACAGGAGATTAACCGGCCTCTCAGAAAATGAAAATTATAACCTAGTAGGATGAAATTGAAAACAATTCTAGATATTTTGGGTGCCAACGTTGATAAATAAAACAATCGAGGAAGCATCCCTTTAAAGGCGAGCCGATGGAAATAGAAATTTAAATGTTCTTTTTTTATATTAATTTATTTACAGCAGCATCATCAGGTTAATTTTTTAAAATTTATTGTTTAAAGTCGCGTCAATATAAAAGTAATTCGCGACTTACCATACCTATTACATGAAATTATTACAATTAGTTCATATTAACTATAAATTTTATTCTTAGTCTCAGATCCATTGTCTATTTAGATTAGATCTTGAATGTCGGTTTCCTTGCTAAACTTTAGTAGGTTATTTATTGCCGCTACTTATCTCCCTTCTCGTGTATTTTTGAATTGTGACTCTTTTAGTCCTGTCGTGCTTTGGTCAGTCGTAGAGGATATGCTGGATCGTCAGGGCAGCCTTGCATACGCCGCATGTAGGTTGCGGTGACCTAGAGAATAGATAGGAGTTCAGTAGATTAATTAAGGGTCTCATTGTACCTTTTCGGGGACCTGATTTGACGAGAGTTTTTTCTTACGCACACAAACATGCCCTCGCCGGGATTCGAACCCTGGACCTCTGTGATGCGAGGCTTTACACCACAGGAGGTCGGTTATTTACATGTTTTTTGGGTAAGTTCACAAAAATTTTATTGGGATTGTATTAAAAACTCAAATTTTATATTATATGTTTAATCTGTTTTACTCTGTTTCCTCGACAGTACAGAGTACACTGACTTCGTATTAATTTCTATGGCCTATGTGACTCATATTTAGTATATTCAAAGTAAATATCAACAAAGACTTTATTGCACAGAGAAATGGAATGTACGAGTTTATGAGGCTGTCGCAAAGAAAATGTTTGCATTGTCAGTACACATTTTTTTGTCTCTGCAGTTTATCACAACTAGGGTACAGTGTCCCAATCTTATTATTATTATATTGATTTATTTTTACATTCGCGTGAACAGCTCAGGTTATTAGCGACTCATTATTGGAACTCAGTTTGACTTGTCGGAGGACTGATTTGACAAGAGTATCTCTCACGCACACAATCATTCATGCTCTTCCGGGATTCTAACCCGGGATCTCCGTGATGCGAGGCAGTCACGCTGACCACTACACCACAGGAGGTCGGCAATCCAATGTTCTTGTCAATGTTCCCGTCGATTTTTACGGCTGAGCCGTCCCTCTGGTGACGAACTCATAAACTGCGTCAGTACAGGAAAAACTGTCCATCATATGCAGCCGACAATGACTTATTCGGGGTGAATGGCAGTTACATAATTATTGGGATTGTTGATTCGCATGTTTTAACAATGAATATAGCTCCCCATGACTTGATTTAATAAACTACTTCTAACGTTATCAGACTTAAAGTGAAGATAGCGGATGTTTGTAGAATGGATCTGTTAATATTCTCGAAACGTCAGCATTTCCTGTCCCTCATTGTCGCAGAGGTACAATACCGTGTTTGAGACGGCTGTCCTTGGTCTCGTAACAGCTCAAGTGCTTTAGTTTGCGGGAGTTGAGATCGCGAACAGCTGCGCGAACGATGGAGGAACGGGCTAGCCGAATTGGAAGATATTTCACTTCTGAGAAAGGTAGGCACTAACTTCATCCATATTCATGAGGAACTAAACACTGTGAGATCTCGTACCTAACAGAGTAGCCTTATAGGGGATCTGAATGATCTTCAGTTTAATAACGATTTTCATTACAATTTTTCAAGCACGGGGTTTTCTTTACATAAGCAAGTTTCTTGAATCCACAAATGCATTCCCTGCAAGTCCAACAATTTTCCAATTTATTCCTATTCTAAAAATTAAAATAATTTATTTTGAAATAAACTATGGAAAACGGAAAAATTGAGGTAGCATTTATGAATTACACAAATCTTGTAACTATAATTTTATCTGAAATGAAATTAAAAACTGAGTAGCAGCCCTACGCTTCCAAATAAATTATGTGGAAAAACATTGAGTTTTTTAATATCGCAATTAAATTACTAGTCAAAAATTTTCAACTACATTTTATACGTTGGCTCAGATTCATTGAGATATATCTCAATCATTTTACCCTTTGATAAATAAACAATAGACAATTTGAAGTCAGAAAAAAATATATTTATTTATAAAAATTTTAGGCCACGTGAAGGGAGAACGACCTGACTATCAACATTTTGTTAAACTTCAACCTGAAGAGGTCGCAAATTTAGCGACGAAACGTTTAATTTTCCATAAATAATGTTTATTTATAAGTTGTCTCAATATTCAGAATATGCATATCATGATTTTACTTTCGCAAAATATGTATTTGAAATCAATGCAAGTTTTAACTGATACATTTTTGTGGTATTAAAAACAATTTATAAATAATAATATATAAAAGTTAAAATCTCTGCTAAGATTAGACGAAAATTAGTGAAGGACATAATCTAGTGCATAAAGTAAAAATATTGCTCCCAATTTTTTTTAAAATCCTCTCCCGCTATCGGAAGGTCGTGGGACAAGTACCCAATGCCCGACCTACCTGATGCAGGTTTTTCTAGGGTTTTCCCTGCATTTCTTGAGGCGAATGCCGGGTAGGATCCTTAAAATATAGCCCGGGGGTCCTAGTTAACCCTTGGCTACCTTCCTCTACCCTTCCACTTCCCCCCTTTCAAATCCCTTCCTATGCTATTAAAGGGTAGTTGCCACCATGTGGCTTACCCTCATGTAGCCTGTTACCTAGAAAATATCTACGAAGAAAATAATTTCATTGAATAAAGATATATGAGAAATACTTAGAATGTTTTTCGGGAATCCATTTTTTGGTTGTCTAAATTACGTTCAAAGTGAATTTGCTCCAGAACAGATTTTTAACTGATGATTTCGAGCCATTACTGAAGGAGGTTCCAATAAGATCGAAAAAAAATATTGATCTTTAAAAAAACGTAGCTACAAATGTGTGTCGTCTCCTAAGCGAAATATAACGATCTATCCACAAAATAAATCTATTTTATTATAAAATACTGTTCCACGAACACGAAAAAAAGGTGGGACATATTTCAGTGTTGAGAAACATTTTTGAGGCTGTAATGATGACATTAATTACAATTTACAGCCAATAATTCTTGGCCACACAAGTTTCTAGCACAGCCAAGTTATTTAATACAATTAATTATAATTAATATTTTACAAACAAAATATTCGTTTTTCCAAAATAAATATCATACCTGGACATTTCAATTGAAGGTAAGCAGAAATAATTGTTAATAATTAATATTTTCTGAAAATAAGACACTTCAAAATACCTGAATGATCAAGTTAACATAGGATTAGAACAACGAAGAAACTGACTGAGCGTTTACGGAATTTATTTAAGGTAACATTTTTCTTCTTTCAGGATGCATCAAACAACGCTTCGTTTTGGTCCTTATGCTTTTCCTTTCTTCGTTCGTGGCCTACACATTACGAATATGTTTATCTGTTGCAATTACGGAAATGGTATTGCCACACGAGGAGAAAAACTCGACGGTGGTCACAGATGAATTGAGTTGTCCAGCAGACACAGAAAACGGCGGAGTAAGAGTGGTACGTATTCTTATTCAAACCTCTTCGAGTTACGGGCCTCATAAATTTGTTTGCTAAATTCTACGTTAGATCATATCTTTCGATTCATGTGGAAAAAAACGAAGAGTAATTGCTGTCGCTAATATAAACACAAATTCATGACTATACGTTTAATGTAGACCTTAGTTTCGTTTTCTCTGGAATTAATGAACACGATCGATTAAAGAATCGGCACTTTGACTTCTTGATCTTTCTCGTAGATTGTAAATCTACTTTATACACTCCAAAGTCGTTGAGTGTAGTTGTACGCCTAGTTTGGTTCTTGTATTCGTAAAAGGTTACAATGAACCGAGATCATTCGGACATCCGGAATACGATAACGCATTTCTTCGGCACTACTCCAGTCCTAGACGGTATATTACTCACATTAACACATTTTATCCTTATCCATATTTTATCACTCGTTAAACCGTAATTCATTTTTGTTGCTTGCAGACTCTAGTTGAAGGTCATAGTGAGGGCCTTTCTTTAGTCTGTTGAAGGAGAGCATTTGGAATGGTTGCTCCCTCAGCTCTCATATTTTTTTCTTATCGTCCCAAAACTGTAGGCATTTGATCTCCTTCCATCTTGAACTTTACGCTGTTTGTCAGCTGTCCCTTGCTAGACAATTTGGAATCAATTCAGATTCCATATTGGGTATTGTTGGGTATAAAATTGAATACTGTCTGAAATTCTTGGAAATCGTTGCCCTAGAAACAGCTTCATTTTGATTCGTTGCTCGATACCCGATCAAGAGAAGTCGTTATACGGAACCATGCGTCACCTTACCCAATTTTAAAGCTGGCTCATTCCATGCCAAGTGACCAAATTTTCAAATAAAATTTTAAGTCACCATCTCCAATCTTGCTGAAATTTTGTGTAGGGACAGATATGTGTCTGAGGCAATACTGTGTAAAATTTCACATTCATAAGTAGTATAGAGGGGGCGCCAGGGCTTCCTGAAAAAAAGTCAATTCAACCGTGCGCGTGAATAGATTGTGAAGTTTGAAGTACTACTGTTGTGGAACTGTAGCCGCTAGCTTCCTCAAAAATGTTAACTACAGACAACTTTTTATTCTCTACACGATGGTTGCAGTTTCAAAGTTTAAAAAGTTTTAGTTTTATTGCTGTTATATCACAAAGTTGCTCAAAAAAACCGTCACGTCAATTTGAGGCCGACTTTTCGGGCTTATAACTTTGAAACAAGACGTTCTACAAACTTAAACTTTGGTAAGATAACTAAACCCATTACTGATTTTAAGCTGTCAAAGTATCAGCTTTCAAGCTCACTTTGTTTTCGAGATATGTGTTAGTTAATATGAGGTTCAAATTTTATGTGTCAAATTTTGTGTTTTTTCAAACCTAAATACCAAAAAAGCATTTGCTACAATCAAGTTCTTTTTTTTACCATTGAAAAGAGCAGACTTTTTTCTTTTAAAGTCATCTAATTTCATTTTAGAGACTCATCATTTAAGGTCTCCAGCATAAACGTAACTCATGCGCCACTCTTGCACGTTCTAATAAATTGGCAAGTTCCAAGTACTATTGTTGTGGAATTGTAGCAGCCAGCTTCCTGAAAAATGCTAACTACAGACAACTTTTTATTCTCTACACGATGGTTGCAGTTTCAAAGTTTAAAAAGTTTTAGTTTTATTGCTGTTATATCACAAAGTTGCTAAAAAAAACCGTCACGTCAATTTGAGGCTCCTCAAACATTGTCGACAATAATACGTCTGAAAACTCCAGAATCTTATGCAACTCTGACCGTAACCAACAATACCTGGACAATACAAATATTAAAGAATTTACAAATTATATACTATACACATTTCTTGTCACCACCATATATATATATATATATATATATATATATATATATATGAAGGTTGTTCTTCAAATTTGAAAGAAATATATATTTTGCGGTCACAACAAATGTATGTGTATATATATATATATATATATATATATATATATATATATATATACATTTGTTGTGACCGCAAAATATATATTTCTTGGCAATATATATATATATATATATATATATATATATATATATATATATATATATACATTTGTTGTGACCGCAAAATATATATTTCTTTCAAATTTGAAGAACAACCTTCACTTCCTTATGGTGACACCACACTTCACTTTCAGGTAAGCCACAACATATCTCTCTTTCTTTTCCATACCAATATTGCAAAATATGTATATGTATATGTATATATATATATATGTATATATATATATATATATATATATATATATATATTATTAACCCATCCCATGTTTGTTCCTTGATCATAAGTAACATGTGGACAAATTTTGTTAGCAATTGCTCTACGCGTTTAAGATTGAACGAGAAACTTTTGTTTCACTCCCTTTCACGCCCACACCTAGTTGATGATATAGGCTACATGTTGATTGTCAGAATTCAACTGCATGACTTCCATAAACCCATAAAACCTTATGTTATTTTAGTAGAATAATTATGAAAATGCCATTCACACCCATACTACCCTACCCCATCACCTAGGCGCTGAACTATAATTTAACCCGAATTTTTAATCTCAGAGTTAAACTCAGCGACTTTCATAGCTCCAGGATAGACACCATTCACAGTAATTTTTTATTTATTTTTATTTAAAGCTCTGCCTCCCTCACCCCTAAGGGTGTTCCACTTCATTGTCATTAATCTGCGACAGTTTGGAGAGTGACAGTATCAAGCTCTGTGACCCGGAAAACTTTTCATTTAACGATAATAATTGTCAATTTAGAACGTTTTCAAGTTATGCCCCATCCACCCCCACCCCTACAGGAACTCGTTTTTTTTTTACCCGAGCAGTAATTTTCCTGGATCGTAAGTAACATATGTTCAACATTTTGTAGAAATTTCTCCAATAATGGGCTGATTGTCAGAAATGCCAAGTATTTCGATCATATAGCATTACAATATACACCACTGTTGAGCTGATCATCATGTCTTGACAGACATTCAACGGTAGAGCTTACATCAACATCCCCAATACTTGTAAGATAAATTATATGGAACATGTTAGCTTGGGTGGAAGAATGTATGGTCCAATCACATCCACCATCCACAATACCTATTTTGAAATGGATGTAGTTCATAAATGGATCTACGCAGCCCCTGAACAAGTCCTAAAACTTTGTATGGAAAATTTTTGACTATTGATTATGGAGTGTGTTTATTTAATGTTGACAGCAGTATTCTGCAGTTTCATTTCATGACTCACAAGGATAATAAAGAGTGAAATATTATGAGTTACCTGAATGTGAAAGGTGAGATAAATTGATAAAATATGATTATATATTTTCTCTTATAACCAGCTTGACTGTCTAGATACTATGATTAAATGTAACAGCTATCTTTCATGTTTATTAACAGCTTAAAGCAGCACTATTTTCCTGGGATGAAGAACAACAAGGAAAGATTCTAAGTTCATTTTACTGGGGATATGTTGTGACTCAGATTCCATTTGGAGTTCTAGCTGATAAATATGGGGGCAAACAAATCCTTGGTTTAGGAGTCTTGTTGTCCTCTATCTGTTCATTAGTCACACCAATTGTGGTCAGATATGGAGATGCTACAGGAATAATCATAATAAGAATAATATCAGGCCTATGCCAAGTAAGAGATATTAATTTTAAGTGCATTATTTGTTAGATATAATAACTAAAGCTATTCTGGTAATGTTAAACTTTAAACTAAATCATAATCAAAATTACCTTTATTTGGAAACAAAATAATTTTATAAAACAATACAGAAGTGCTTTGTTGTTGAAAATTACCAGTTATAAAAGTATTTACTTAAAATCATGTTAAACATAGGTGATACATTATTGAAATTGCACAAATATTGATATAGTTATACATGTTTCTATTCAGCTTGTATTTAGTTTGTTTGTTTTAAATATGTTTCTGTTGTACAATTATGAACACTTCTGATAAAAATAGATTCTTTTTGTATTCTCATAACATCTATGTTAGATCTTAGAAATTACTTAACAGTTTTTCATTTGAGATATGGATTATACTTTTCTACTAGTTGATAGTATATTGATTATTATAAAAGGCTAGTATACACACAATTCAACTACTGGATATTTAAACTGAACTGAATAAGTTCTCTATCACACTAAACTACTGATTTGTACACAACAATGCAAATTTGCCATCAGCCATGATAATAAGCTATTGTTGAGAGATGCATGTTTACATTAAATTGAGAGCTGGTGTTGCTGTGTTAAATTTTCACAGACCTAAGTCCCCTTCCTCAGAATAAAGAACTCTTATGTGTGTCCTTCATAAATTTTGGGTAAAAATATTTATACTTAATCTAGAATTCTTAGTATTACTCCAAGAACAGTTTTTTCATACAGTAATATTACATTCCAGGGACCATTATTTCCATCAATGAATACAATTTTAGCTCAATGGATTCCCATAAATGAAAGAAGTCTTTCAGGAATTATTGCTTTATCAGGTAAATATTATGCTATTGTGAGTTAAAATCTATTGCTTGAAAATAACTCTTTATAATTACATTAGTATCTTGTTAATTAAAATGTGTTTACATTTAAATAAACTCAATTAATAATCCATAATCATTTATTTCCACCATCATTAATTAAACTAAATAGTGTATTTCCTAACAATTTTATTTCTTCAAGTTTTTTAATGTTGGCATCTGTGCCTCAATATTTGCACTCTAATTTCTTTCAGAAACGCCATGAAAGGATCATGTGCCAGGGTATTTTTAAAAAACTTTCAATCTCTGTGGTTTTTATTGAAAATATTGTAGGGCTAGTTCACACAACTTAATCATGTGCCTGTTAATTCATCACCTTTTGTGTAAAAAAAAGTTAGTTTATACCATGAACAATCAGAACAGTTTAGTGTGGATTAATTACTTTAATGTGCTTTTGGATAACAGTTATTGCCCAAACATATTACCCATTACTTAACACTGATCAACTGTGCTTCTAGAAAAATAATTTATCGTAGCAGAAATAATGGCATTACTCATCATTTTCAAGAAATCAGGACATGAATTCCCCAGTATCTTCTTTGCTAAAAATAAAAACCCTACCAAATAATCATAATGTCTTATTGTCAGAAATGCCAAATATTTTGATCATATAGCATTACAATATTTTATAATTAATTTTTCAATTAAATAACTTGTAAGCATTAATCAAGATTAGCTATTATCTGAAGAATATTAATTGGATAAAATAAGGACATATATGTTTTGCAAATGAAATGCAGTGGAAGCAATGGAAATGTTATTTTAATTATTTTAGGAGTTGGTATTGGCACTATTGTTGGCACAGCAGCCAGTGGTTTTCTTATAAAAGGAACACAAAGTTGGGATAGTGTGTTCTATTTCTATGGAGCTATTGGAATATTATGGTATTTGTTATGGCACCTATTGTGCTACAGTAAACCTATTGATCATCCACATATTTCAGATAAGGAAAAACACTATCTAAAAGAAACAATACCACAATCACAGGTAAGTAATCAACATGTAATTTTAACTTTAATTAGATCTGTTGGCTTTACAATCCTAAAAAATCAGCATAAAACACTTACTATATTTACCATAAAATATACTTTCATGAAATTTAATAAGTTGTTTGAGCATAAGTCAGCAGGGTATACATGCTTAGCAAGAGACAACATGCCTTTTGAGACCTATGTTAGTTTTTCCAAATATCAGTTGATCATAAAATTATATTTGTATTTGCAGTCAGAAGTAAATAAAATTACACAATTTGAATGAAATTATTGGCCAAATACAGACAGTTTATAATTAAAAATAAAATAAATTTAAGAGTTAAACAACAAAATACAATGCATCGTCTATAATTTCATGGACCTCATCAGGTGTACATAACAAATAAGTGATTTTGTTGTAATGTATTGATTTAATTTTTTTATTCCATACTTTCTGTAATCGGTCATTAATTTTACTCAAAAATTTTAATATTTAAGTATACTATTTTAAAATTTTAGAATGATTATTTAATTTGCAGGAAATGCCACCAGTCCCTTATAAAGATCTTGCCCTTTCAATTCCACTGTGGGCAATTACAATTTCACAAATTGGCACATGTTTTGGATTGTTTGCTCTTGTAACAGATCTTCCAAAATATATGAAAGATGTTCTCAAATTTGAGATTGAACAGGTATCAGACCAATAAAATAATACTATTTCATATTTACATACAGTATGCATCTTTGTTGATGAAAACATTTATTTTATAATAGCAGGCAATGACAAATCATTATTAGTTTAAACCTTAGGAAGGTACCTTATAAAACATAATATAACATTAAAATATCAGGAGTGAGATGGTATATTCCTCATGTTTGTCAACACTACAAATAGTTGTTGTGTAAATGAACAAGTTTTTCAGATGAGATTGAAATTTATATAAATTATATAAGGAAATTTGACAAGGTCAAATTGATTAACTCATTTGGACGAGGGATAGAGAGCAGCTGACTTGTGGTGTAGTCAGCTTGGGCCAAATAAAATTACAAAATTTGGAAATCCTGAGCCTGAGCCCCCTTTTTCAGGAGAGTATATTTGATCTGTGTGTTGACCAGGTGTGAATTGTCAAATTCAAACATTGACACCACTAACAGCAACAATCGAAACCCAAGAAAGCCAACAACTCTCTCTCTCTCTCTCAACGAAAGATCTGGACAATGGAAAAATAATATAATAATACTTACACACATACATATTATGCACACACAGACAAGAAGTAAAGAAAAGTAAGTGAGTGAGATTGGGGAAAAAACAATATAATAATAATTACTATAATAATAAATATTATTATTATATTATATAAATATAGTATTATAATTATTATAACAATATTAGAGGATGTTGAGTCCAGGACACTGCCTAGACTGTAGGATGTGTTGGAAAGGGAGTTTCCAAAAATGGAGTTCAGGCTTTAAGAAGGGTCAGTGAGAAACATTGGTCAAAATTGTTGGTGTTGTTACTTTGGGCATGGGCATCTATTGGAAATTGGGATTTGGGCAGTGCTACAGTGGTTATCAATGCATTCAGGAAGAGGCTGGTCTATTTGGCTGATATAGAAAGCAGGACAGAGTTTGCAATTAATCTGGTAGATGATGTGGGAGGAGGGCAGGTAATGTATTCTTTGATTTTGATGGTGGCTATTTGTGGAGGATTGTGGTAGGTTGAAAGATAGGGCAGACATGACACTTGTTCCTACAGGAAAGATGGCAACCTGGATTAAGTTGGGGAGTTTTACGGTTTGGCCTACGAGAGTTGACAAGAATATTGTAGGAATGGGAGTTTGCCTGAATGCAACCCTTGGGCAGGTGGGGAGTATTGTGAGATGAATATTTTTTATATCTGGGTTGTATTAAAATCCAGTGTAACCCAGGTGAAGAATGGAGTTGAGTTTTTGTAGCCCAGGAAATTAGGTTGTGGTTAGGGGTGTAATATGTTTTTTATGTTGATCAAAGATGGGTTTGGGTACTTGAAAAGTGAATAGGGTATGGGTATTTCTATTTATGAAAGAATTGAGGATCCGTTTATTCCAAATAGAGCAAATATGAGCTCCCCTAAATGTGTATAAATTTATACATTATTGTCAATATAAGCCATTTGGAATATATAAGTAATTTTTCTTAATAAATAATATTCCTACAGAATGGATTGCTGTCTTCATTACCATTCATTGCAGAATTTATAGCATCTCTCATATGTGGAAGGATAAGTGACTGGATGATAACAAGGAAAATTGTATCTGTTACCCATGTTCGGAAAGCATTTACTATAGTGGGTTGGTATATAAATTTGTCTTAAATAATTGTCCAAATCAAAAATTTTTATTTTTTAATACATTTTTTATATATTTAGGTGCAACTGGATGCACGGCATGCCTAATTGGTGCATCATATGCAGGTTGTAACAGATTAGCAGCAGTTTCATGTTTGGTTATTGCAACAGCATTTAAGGGTACTATGCAACCAGGAACAGGTGTAAACTGCATGGATCTCAGTCCAAATTATGCTGGTATTGTAATGGGAGTACCTAATTGCATTAGTTCTTTTATGGGAATACTTGCACCTTATGCAATTGGACTTTTGACTACCAATGTAAGTGAATTAATTGGAATGATGGAATCAAAGATTAGCAATGTTATATGTATATGTAATCACATGAGTAAACTGGCATACACACTCAATTACATACATAATACGTAGCAAGAAGGTTGAAAATTTTTAATGGAACAAACTGTGCCACAATTTACATTTTAAGTAAGTGTGAAAATACTGAATAATGTGATAATATGACTGAAATATGTTTCAATATATCATCGTTGAGTGTATATATTTTTAAAATACTACAATTATTTGAAACTATGTATAAATTCTCTAAGGAAGATGATTCATTTTAAAATCACAATTTCTTGTAAATGATATGCAGGAGGAAGCACCGTGGTTGGTAATTAGAAATTCAATCATGGATTATTTCATGGGACTACAACTTGTGAGAGAAATTTATAAAAAAAAAGAATGGGGTTTTATATTTGATGTTTGTTTTATTTAGAGATTGGACCACATGGCTTAAATCTGTGTCCATGCAGATGTGCTATTAGGTCGTGGGTAATAAAATTCGAGACCTTAGGTTCACCCCTCTATCAGTAGTGCTTGGGATGTCTAACATCAACAAGTACAGGGGAAGTTGTGTGCGATGTGATTCTGTATCAACACACAAGAGATTATTTGTGTTTGTATGCCATAAACGTCTTTGTAGTGAAAAAGAAACCTGAAATTGTATCCTTATTATGATTCAATTAGTGTGTTTTTGATTAAATCATGACATATTGTTTTCCAGTAAAGCTCACTTTCATTTAAATGACATGATAATAAATAAATTGTAGGTATTGGACCAAGAAAAAACCAAAATCACAACATGTTAAGTCTGTAAATTCTACAAAAGTTAGTGCTAACATTATTATTGAAAACAACAGTAATGCTAAGTGGTACACATCATGATATTTTTTCAACAAAATGAATGTGTAATGTGTATAATGAATCATTGGCCATTCTATACAAAACAGCCAGTTTGGAGCATAAATTTGTACTTAAATTTTTGGTTTGGGTCAATCCAACCCATTAGTGATTATTTCAGCATGTTATAATAGTGATATATAGTATAAAAACTGTTGAAAAAATGAAAACAAACAATGAGAATATTAATCAAAACATATGCTCAACATTTATATGAAAAAGATCATCTCATACATTTGATGTATTTAATTTGCATAAATCTGCTATTTATATACAATAATTGCTAAATATTGAGTTTAAGTTTACATAAATTTATAACTGACACATATTTCTTTTCACTTACAGAGGACACTTTTAGAGTGGAGAACTGTGTTTTGGATGACAGGTGGTATGATGTTTTTCACTAATGTATTTTACTTGTTCACTGCTTCTGGAGAGGTGCAACCTTGGGATTCTCCCAAGAGAAAGAGAACCCAATCTGAAACAGATACAAAAAATGCACCGCTTTGATGATTAAAAGAATTATTTAGATATAATTTTACTATCCAGAACTATATTTTAAGGCCAAATTATTTCCATCTGAGCAAGTTTAATACACTTGGCTGACACTCTAGATATGGTTCATGTGGATGCAGTAATAAGTTGCATTCAGATCTACTAAATAAATCTTTTAAAGTACACATTTTATGTTATTGTTGGACACACTACATTTCCTATTCTGGAAATTAGGTAAATTATTTCCAAATGGAATCATAAATGCTGTCATCAAGAACTTACTAATGATTGACATTAGAACATATTTAAACATAAGGTTTTTCACTTATTACTATTGATTTACTAAATAATTATTTAAAAATATAATAAATAATGTCTATTTGGCTTCTTTATTTTACTACAAATTTATGATACAATTTTAACTTTATTTTTTATTGCTATTGTACAAATAAAAACAACAAAAGTGTTACTAATGTTATTTTTTTAAATAAATTATTTCCTTTTTTAAAGCTTCTTTCAATTCTTTCAACAAGTATAGTTTCATAATTCCAACCTCAAGTAACTACCAATTTGTTTCTAGTTTCCCCTAGTTGAAATTTCTAAACAATTAAAAATTTGAATATATTTGGTAAATGAGTAATTTTTAAATATCTAATGAATTAATACCATATCTTTGAGGATGAGGATTAGGTCTACAAACATCGGTGCAAGTTAAGGTTTCAGTTTAAAGAGAAGTGCACAAAGCTGTTCCTTACCTTATGTTTTCCAATGTACATAATGTAGGAAACTATGTTTTGAAAACTGTTGAGAGACCAGGAGGAGGAAAATACTATGATTTTGAGGAAGGCATCAGAAGAGGAAAGGTGTTTTATGAATCTGAATTTATTGGTGGGGTTTATTTTGGTTTCACAGCAAGATTATAGTCAGTTTTTATGGAAAATTAAAACATTTACAGAAGAGGATATTGTAATTATTATTATTTGTGTATGAGACAGGAATGATAGCTATTTAGTAAAATAATTATACATACAGCCAATATAAAAAGACAAGTTTCAAACAACAATTCAGGAACAAGCAAATTAATTATATCTGCTCAGCTCAACTATTTTAATGTTAACAAACAATTGCTCATGTATAATTTACTTTTAGACACAAAAACAGTAAGAAGAATAAAATTGCAGGTAAGGAACACAAATCTAAGTTCAGGAAAAAAACAAATATTCTGAGATTTTTCATTTTTGCCAACATGTAATTGTTATCTCACAGATTTCCTGTCAGTATATTATTAGATAATTAGGATGGGCTATTCAATACTAAACTATTTACATGCAACACAGGTTTCAGAAGTATTGTGAAGAATTTATTTGATAACTTAATTTTGTTTTTTTCATTATCTATTTGTTTATTTTTATCCAATAAAATGAGTTTTAAAATTATTTTCACACTGTATACTTTGTTTTGTTATATATTTTTTATTATTTTCGAACAATTATTTACAAGTTCAATGATGTACTGTGATATTATAAATTATGAATTAGTACACCTCAAAATTGACATTGCTTAAAAATTCTCACATAAAAATAACAAACTCGGCACTGATGTATTAATTATTAATGACTGCTCATTTCTATACTTTCTAGCATAATAAATAAATCATGTATAAAATAAAGTTCTTTAACTTAATAAATGTTCAACATGATTTCTCTCTGTTAAAATCTGACTCTAGTTTCCTACTGAATTATATTCAGACATGAATATGTTGACAATATGGGTAGGATATTCCTTAATGCAAAGGAACTATGAATAAATTAAGGGTAACTTCTTAGGATGCCTTTTCATTTAAGTAGATTTTAATTTTATTATATTTATGATAAGGACCAATTTTCCAAAGCTCTTACGGCATTCCAACAGATTACTCAACATACTATGTTAATTGCAGTAAATAATAATTTTTAATAATTAGCACACTTGTATTTATTGACTATACAGTTTCACTGATGATGCTCAAGATAATCCTTTACATGAGGAATGATTCAGAATTAATAAATTAATATAACAATTACATATCTTCAGATCACAGAAAATGCAGAAGAGTAATAATGTTACTCTTCACTAATAATTAAGTCTCTGTTATCAACCCATGCAGCTGTTTAAAAATATAAGATTAAACACCTTCATAATGGTGGACATAGCTGTCAAAATGATTTTTTCCAATGTATTGCCAAGGTTGAAACCCATGAATTGTTCATTCATTTGAGGCTGTCTGTATGAATAAACTTTTCATTACAAATTTAATAATTGCTTATTAATTGGTAATTCTGTAGCATAAAACAGAATGCTCCATATATTATATGGAAAATTATAAATGATTTTGTTACTTGAAATTCTGTATGAGTAATGATAAAAGTTATATATTTACTGCCTAAAATAAATTAATTAATTGTAATAATACTGCCAGATGTAATGATACTTTGAAAAAATAATATTGAACTCCAATGATATGGACCGTTTTTATATAACTGTATTAAAATATGTCAAATAAAACCTGAGTGATTTTTTTTATAAACCAATATATTATTATATGATAGTATATTAATCTTTACTGTGGTTTTTCACTGTGTATCAACTAATTTCAATGAACTGATAATAGCAAATTGCTTTAAGTACTATATTTACATCTCTTTCTTTGAAAGAAGTTTTCTACATGGAATTCTCCATGTCATAAAATTCATATTAAATTACAATAATCAGAAAGATGATTAAAGTTTAAATAAAGATAATTTCCAATAATATTCAAAATTTTTCATTTTCTTGATGTTTTTTTAATCTTGTGGTTTTGTATTTTGCAGATTTTCATGTTGTAAAGAAATATCTGTAATAAAAACAAATTGAACAATTAATTTGTTTGGAAAAATAATTATTACAACAATGAATTAAAATTATGCTATTGTTTTTATAACTTTTACATTATTTATCTAATAAGGAACATAGGTTTTCCCGGTGAAGTTGCTGGATGAAGTTTTCTTGGGATTCCAACTGGGTAGCGTCATTTAATGTACAGAATGTTTCAATGGTTTGCACTGCCATCTTCTTCAGGTGAAGAAGATGGTGGTGCAAACCATCAAAACGTTGTGTATATTAAATGATGCTACCCGATTGGAATCCCGAGAAAACTTCATCCATTTTTTATCTAATTTTGTACAGATAATAGTAATGATAGGAATATTCAATTTCAGTATTTAACATCCTGTGACATGTAAGTTATATTACACATCTGCCTGCAAAAAGTACTATTATATAATTTTCAGCACTGGTATTGAAATAATTCTTGGAATTAATTTTTAATTTAACACATTAAATATCACCTAACCATCAAATATGTTAAGAGTTTAAATAACTAAATAAGCACGTGTCCACTCATGTCCTGTTATTGGGACAATCAAAGTTATATTTGTACTATCAGTTCAGATATTCTCCTGACATATACTAAAAGATATATTTATAATTATTCAATTTAATGTTTTTTTAAGTATCTATCATTTGTTTCTATTTGCTAATATAATTTATGCAGCTATTAATTGATCATTATGCCATTTATCCTCTTCAGGTCTGTTGGAAAATTTTAACAGGTATGGCATACTAACAGTAGTTCAATTTCAACCTGAACACTTTTACCAAATATGTATCATAATTGTTAATAATTTGCCTAATCAAAAGTCTTGAAAGGAAATTATAATTGAGATTGAATATCAACATTCATTTTTTTCTCTATGAGAGATTTTCCCCTATTCATATTATATATTTGTAGCAGTGCTTTATTGATACTTTATATCAAATACAGAATACGTTTAGGACAAGTCAGAGTTACTTAAATTTATGCCATTCAAACACATACATACACATTCATGCACACACCAAAAATATATACAATTATAATTAAAAGTTGATTGAAAGAATTAAGTTATAATGTGAGTTTAATTTTCATCAACTGAGTAGTAGCAGGAATTTTGTAGATATGCATTAAGGTTTAGTTTAAAGATTTTTAATTTTTTTATGACTGTTATTTCTGTAGGCAGCTTATGTACCATCTTACCATTGTAATAACAGATATTATTTATATTTGTAGTATTTATGCTGTTAATAAAGATAAATGCCTTCTACTGGATTGAAAAGTATTACTATATCCACAATTGAAATATTGACTTATTCTAATCAATTTTTTCATAATATTTCTGAAAAAACAACAATAAACTAAATACCAGGCTATATCAACTGATCTTATGTTTTTCTATTGATAAATAAATGACTAAATATATATAATTATAAGCAAAGGATTACCTTCATTAGGTATTCCATTCTGTTCCATTGGTTTGCTATTTGATATATGGTTCCAGTACTGAACTTCACCTGATGCAGTTAAAACAAAGATGAGGTTTGTAATAGCAAAAATAACTAAAGTAATCCAGAAGACAATCCTCCATTCTAGAATACCACTCTGTTCAACAAATAGTTATCAAAATATTAGAAAATTCAACTTTACTTTGATTGAAAGCATAATAGTTTATCCATTGTAGATTAAAAATGTGTATGATGACTTAAATGGATAAGCATGAAATTATTTATGAACTGGGAAGGTTATAAAAAGATTGTCAATTACAATTGTAAAACATGTTATCAATTAATTCTATAATATTTAATGTGTTCATTGAATATTACTTTTTGAAATCTGAGAGATATAGCAACTGAAACAGCTTTTCTGAAGCAAATGTTTAATTAACAGTATCACTATATACTATTATAAGACAGTTAAAAAACACTTCATTTATCTCAAATGAATACTTGTAATTACTGTAAAAAACTAGAAATTTTATTTACTGGAATTTATTTTTAATTTGCACTTACATTTGGAGTCAGTACACCAATTAAATATGGAGCAATGATGCCAGCCAAAGATCCAGTTCCATTTGTGATAGCCATAAGTGTTCCAGCATAATTTGGACTCAAGTCCAGCCCATTCACTTTCATACCAGGGTAAAATGTACCCATTAGTGCCATAGCAAGTGTAAATAATGCAACAACTGCCACTTTATCACACCCTGCATATGACGCAGCTATAATGCCAGCAGCTGGCCCAAGAGAAGCTGAAAATAGTTTGACATGTTAAATTTATCAATCAAATTTATATTTAATAATATATATAAATTTGTGATCTTGGTATGGAAAGGAAAGAGTGACAGTTTGTGGGCAACCTTAAATTGAAGTACGGTGTAGCCAAAGGAAGTGAGTGTTACACCATTCCGTGTACCGGCCAGCTGTAGACTGTGGAGTTGTTTATGGGCTACTAACCATATGGCGGTCAAAACTCCACAGCCAGCGGGTGCATGAAATGGTGTAACACTCCTTCCTGAAGAAGGAGGCTGAGTGCCTCTGAAATTTTTTATGGTTCCCTATGGCTATACCGTACTTCATTTACAGATAAGCCACAAGCTATCTTTCTTTCCTAGCCATACCAATATTGCAATTATTTTTGACAATGTCATATCCTTACTAATATTATATATATATATATATATATATATATATATATATATAACCCAATTAGAAATGAAGTAGAGACAGTGAAGTCAACTTACCTGGAATCAATAGTTGGTCCAGTTGAGCAGAGTTGATAGAATAGAACAAATTTTCAAGTGCCTGAGCCTCCTTCATCAGGAAGGTCTGAACTGCATTCCAGCTGAGCACCAACTATGCCAGTTGGGCCAACTATTAATTTTAGGTAAGTCGACTTCACTCTCTCTCCTTCCTATCTAATTGTACTATTTAATTTGGCCTCGTCACATTTTTATTTTGTGTTATATATGGCCAGTTTCAGTCTCTTTTGGTATGTAAAGGAAAGAGACTGAATTCAAGTACTAATTTACCTAATACTTGTTACATCCACAGAAATATGGAATTACAACTGAACACTACTATCTGTCTAATTATGGTTTCAATACTTGTAAAGAATGAGGTAATAGGCCAACCTTCAATAGTTAAAAGGCAACAGGATGTTATTTGGATGCAGTTTCACATATACAGGATCCACATTCTGGCCAATCCATAACTACATGTTCTGCTCAATGAGTTTGAATAAACCCATACTATTGGAATAACATACTATCTCTGGTGGAAAAGCTTCCTGTAGTTACTATCACCGAAATATATATGCAATCAATGTAAAAAGAACAGACAACAAAGAGCAGAAATTTTCTGTAGCAGCCAGAATTTCTGTACAGTTATAAAAATAAATAACCAAAATGACACTAAATACCTATAGTTGTGAAAATTTTCCGAACATTGGTTGTTGAAATGTAGCCTCTTATTATGATCCAATCTGCTAACCACCCACTAGATACAGAAATTATCCACATAGCTACATATGGTACTGATGACAAGAAACCATTCTGTAAACAAAATAATTAATTTATTATTTACTTTTTCAGCTTCTCATATCTATATTTAAAATAAAGTATATTACAATGAAATTAATGTCAAATAAATAAAATATTTTCATCTTACTCACCATAGATGTTGAAAATCCAAGAACATCTTTCATATATTTTGGAAGATCTGTAACCATAGTGTAAAACCCCCAATCATGTCCAACTTGAGCAAAAAGAAGTCCCCACAAAGGCAAAGATTTTGCCAAATCCGTCCATGGAACTGGAGGAACGTCCTAATGTTAAAATAAATTTTTATATTATTGAAAATGGATATTTTATCTTCATACTTCACATATCAGGTTTATGAATAAGAAGAATCTCATTTAACACATGAATAACTTACATTTCCTATACTAAGACTGTATTTATCATATCTAACCTTACACAGAAACATGATCATTAATGTAATATCCTTTGCACTGTAAAATTATTCCTGTTGAAATTTTGTAATAAGACTTAAAAATATATTAGCTACCTCTCTTTTGCTCAATCCTGAGATGGAATCATTAAGGTATTTCTTTTCTTCATCTGAAATAAATGGATGAGATTCTGGTCCATTGTAGCACAACACTTGCCACAAAATATACCACAGTACTCCAATGCCTCCAAACAAATAAAATACACTAGCCCAACTCCCAGTAGCTTCAATAAGTACTCCACTGACAGCATTTCCAGCCACAGTTCCAATAAGGGACCCTGAGATTAATAAAAATTATGTCAGAAGTAAATCAGATTCACTTTTATAAATAAGCCAAAATATTGAAAATATAAGTGTAAGACATCATAATGTACTAAAATACATCCCATTTGGATAGTAAATTAAATATGAAGATCAATATATACATTTGAATTACTTTACCAGCAAAAACAAATGATCCAAGAACACCTCTCTCATTTGGAGGAACCCAATTGGCAAGGAGAGCATTTAGAGCTGGGAATGTTGGTCCCTAGAATGAATTTATAAAATAAATTTAGACAATGTAGAAAAATCAGAATAATGTTGTAATTAATATTATTTCACACAAGAAAATTTAATTTTGAATGGTATTAATTAGAATAAATGGCAAAAGTAATTTAAGACTATAATTTTAAATTGGAGGAAAAATAGAGCTGAAAAGATTACACAGTATATTTTCAGCAATTTAATCTATGATGATTTTATAAAAACATTTGTACCTCACCAAGACCAGCAACGACTCGCACTGCTATGAGCCATCCAACTCCTCCTTTCTGAGCAGCTAATGGAGTTAGCAACGTAAATATTGCTGTGCAGAGAATGCCAAGACCCAGAGAATATTTTCCACCGAATCTTTCAGCTAAGATACCACCTGGCAAATGTGTAATTATATATCCCCAGAAGAATGAGCTTAGGATGAGCCCTTGTACCTCCTCGTTCCAATCAAAATCAGCTATTCTGTGCTGTTGGAATAAAATTAGTTTTAAATTTGATCTCAGTAACAAAAAAGAAATTAATTTTTTGCCATTCTAAAAGTAAATAACTTAAAATAACAATAATTTCTAGGATACAAGAAAGGCATACTTAAGTTAATTTCTTATATCAATAAGACACACCTCATTAGAATCAGTAACATTGCCTTCTGGCATACAAACAGCAGCGGACTGAGTATTGTTTTCTTTTGCATGAAATACCATTGCTGTGATAGCAACAGAGAGGCAAACTCGCATAGTGTATGCATTAGCAATTGCTAAGAAACCCATAATTGTTAAAATATAACGCTGTTTAATGCACCCTGAAATGAAATAAAACTTTTAATATCATTATCTGGAAAACATAATGTGCTCAAATAATATAATTCTTTATTTAATTATTTCTGTGTCTACAGTCACCAAAAAATTATTCATACTAACCCTTAAATTCTATTTAATATCCAATTGACTAGTGATCCAGTTGCGATCAAGTTCAACAGAAATACAATTGTGCTACATTTTAAGTTATAAGAAGCGCATAATTCAAACACAGAAACGGAGCATATTGATTAAGAATTATTTGACAGCATTTTTTCGCTGATTGATAACTAGAACAGAATATATATGTAAAATTGTTTCGCAACTCACATAACAATGGTGAAAAAGAACAACTGAAAGTTATAAGAAAATGTTCTCGAGCCCAGGTGGGAACCCAAGAACTTTTTCTTCAACCGATTCACCGGGAA
The DNA here is from genome assembly GCA_037074705.1 of Zhengitettix transpicula. Taxonomy (NCBI): domain Eukaryota; kingdom Metazoa; phylum Arthropoda; class Insecta; order Orthoptera; family Tetrigidae; genus Zhengitettix; species Zhengitettix transpicula. Next base: position 46,714,137 of record CM073593.1, on the reverse strand, counting down.
AGCCTTCGATCTTTGAGAAAATTAGAAGATTAATCGGAAAAGTACTAAACAAACATTTTGCTTGCTAAATGATTTACTAGAATTAAACGTAGGTAGAGTCAGCCATTCACGAGTCGGGCATAATATATATGGTCTTCACGAGCCTTTAAATGGTGTCGACAGCTACGATGAGCGAACGTTGATAACGAACAACATCTATTTGTTATAATGTACGAAACTAGAAACAGGGCATTTCGCGTGGATTTATGAATTGAACCGAGGAAAATTGAGATTTATGTTCCAAAATGGTTCGGTTTTTTCTTATCGGCAAACTTTCGCTAGGGTGTTAAGTAATAAGGATTCATTAGCGAGAGATGGCGCAGATAACTCATTCGTGAGAAAAACATTTCTTCGGGAAACAATTCGAACTTGCTATAAGACGGTTTCACAGAAAATCTACCAAAATACACAAAGAAAATTATTCAGCTTTCACGAGACGCGCTATAAAGACATTATACAAACATATAATAGAATTTTAAACAAACATGTAAAAGGTTCCCAGAGGTAATTACATCTCCAAATAGTAGAAAATTTGGACACCGCTCTCCATAATGGTTCATTATAAGCGAATCTCAGCCGTTATAGTTTATTCACGTAACATTTTAATTTTTAAATTTTTTTTAGGGCAACAGGCTACATGAGGGTAATCCACATGGTGGCAACTCCCCTTTAAAAGCATAGGAAGGGATTTGAAAGGGGGGATGCGGAAGGGTACAGGAAGGTAGCCAAGGTTTTTTTTATTTATTATTTTTTTTTAGGGCAACAGGCTACATGAGGGTAATCCACGTTGGGAAACTCCCCTTTAATAGCATAGGAAGGGATTTGAAAGGGGGGATGCGGAAGTGGAGGAAGGTAGCCAACGGTAGCTAAGGCCCTCGGGCTATGGTTTAAGGATCCTACCCGGCATTCGCCTAAAATAAATGCAGGACAAACCCTAGAAAAACCTGCATTAGGTAGGTCGGGCATTGGGTACTTGTCCCACGCCCTTCCGATAGCGGGAGAGGAATTTACCTTAGTTCAAAAACGGAGAGGAAAAGGCATCCCCAAAGGTAGCCCCTTCGTATCTCTCCTAAAAGGTTCTGTCTGCGAGAGAAAATCCCTCGCAAAGAAAACGTTGACGAAAAAACTCCAGTAAAATTGATAAATTGTGCTTGTGACTATTTCTATCTGAGTAGTATTTATTTTCCGGTCAATAAGCAGAGTCAACAGTAGGGTAAGACGAAGGCACGATTCAAACATAAAATATAAATAATTAACGTATTTTTTTAATTCAAGATATGTTGTGATTATTATTAACGGTATCGTAAAAATTATTATTCCTATGCGGATAATATTTTTATAGTAATCTCTTTGCACCTTTTAAAATTAAATGTCTTAACGGAAAATGAACAAAAAACGACGAAATCACGATTGTCCTTATATTAATTTTTTTTTAAAAATCTTGCGATTCATAATGGCCTTCGTCCGTTTACTTCAGTAGCGAAGAGGTTTAAATTCGGTGAAACTCAGTCTTACAAAATGAATTACAAAAGTATCAAGAGACATTTAAATTGTTATTAATAATTAGAATATTTCAAATACATGGGCTTTGCATTATGAATCGTACTTGTTTCTATTTAATAACATTTATTAGAAGAGTATTTTTAATTTCGAGTTCTTTTTTCTTCGCGTACAAAAGGAAGTTTTTAAGGCTATCTCCTACTCGCAACGTTCATTTACATTTCCGACAACTAAGGACAATTAAAACAAAACACGTTTTTCTATAAACTGATAGTGGCAAGTTTGTCCTTGCATGTAGACAGTTGAGGTGTGTACGAATCTAACATCGCATGGATAGGTAAATACCATTTTCAGTGAAAATTTAGAAGTACGTTTAATATTCCTCTTCAAGACTCAACGGCAACTGATTCATAATTAGTTTATTGACAAAAAATATATCAATCTGGCGAAACAAGATTTCTTGGGTAAATTTCTTCGTGGCTCAATTTCATTACACTATGAAGTTAATTAGGAACATTATACAGGAATTTTGTTAAGACGATTTTTAAAACTTAATTCCAAGCTTTTAAGATTACTATAAATACAATTGATTTAAAGAAGTTATAATACAGTAACTGCTATAGAGCTGCGATTGATTGAAAGCTTTAATTTTCTTCTCTTCTTGTTATATTACATTTTATGAACCGTAACAAATCTCAAGACAATTAAACAACGTCTGCAAACAATAACAAAAATTGAACTAGAGATTTCCACCAAGTGTTGTTTTATTAAAATACTGGCGGTCCGAAAACAATTTTGCTCTAAAACCATTTCATCCTTATGGATGAAATTTTATAATTTAAAGAAATTATTATATAGATTCGCTACTTTCGATGAAGAATGTCTGAATAGTTCTGTTCTTCAAATCGCTCAAGCTTTAAAAACACCACGTTAATAGCATTCATGATTCAGCTAAACAACGCTGTTTGTTTAAAGGTCTGATTATGTTGATGGGAAAGTGCAGCGATCAGCGATGTTTACTTATTCACAAATGTGTGACAAACACTAGATAGCCGTGGGAATACCCTTCTTGAGATAAGGAAAAATTAACGAATTCAGATAATACTTCGAGTCTTTTATATACTAGAATTGTACCTATACTCGTTATCATCGCAATTATAAAATTGTCTAATCGGTTTTTATACCTGATCTGGATCTTTGTGGTACACTTGGAATGGAACTATGAGACATATTGACGACTACAAAATAAAGAAAAAGGAAAAATAATTCGAGATAATTAGTTTTTGGTCTCAGTTTAATATATTTTAACTCGGTTCCACACAGTACGAAACTTTATGAACATAGGAGAATACTTATCTATAGTTCCAACAGTTCAGTTTGACAGCCAAGGTCATGTATGAGCAATTATTTAAGCCTTATTAGTAATTGAATTATTTCCAGAACTGAGGATAACAGGGAAACGAACAAAGAACGATCGTTTTTCTATATTTTTACCTGACAGTGTTAACTAATCATTACAAAAAAATATTGCAAATATTTTTCTAGATTTGGTATTTTTTTTCGAGGTTTGAACCATCGTGCGAGCTGGTACTCGAAATCTATATCTTCCTATTCCAGGTGAAATGTCGTCGAACCCGTTTGGATTTGAGGGATTTCAAGTTGGACGAACTTAAAATCAGCCCAATCGACACACAGAGCCAATTATTGGAATAATATAAAGTCTGTGACGTGAGGAGAGACTGTATATTACATAGAACAATATATGCAGTAGTCAAGGGCGCAAGAAATCAAGCCCTGATAAAAAAAAACAATAAATCCCAAAAAATCTTGATAATTACATTCCGTTCCTATTTATATGAGGAAGATCCGCCACCGTAATTGACATCCTGCGGTCACCTTCATGACATGTGACATGATCGTCTGTATCCGCATATGTTCGTATATATCCTGCAACGTGTTTGCGACACATACAACCGCAACACAATAAAGATAGCAGAGCTGCCAGCCGACATGGAATATCTGTCCTTCAAGGCATGTGTCTTGAAAGAATAACGAACTTATACGTTGGACGAGAAAAGGGGAGTATTACGAACAGAACGCAAAAAATATTTGAGTTAACTTTATATTAATGTTTTACTGGAGAGTAAAAATCGGGTTAATCGAGACCGCTGACCGCCGATGCGTCAAGATAGTACATTCACGAGAACTTCCCGGCAATATTATGGTATAAATATATTCAAACATATATGATTTGCCAAACGGGTAAACCGTCGACATTTATTACGCTGAGAGCGTCTGATTACAAATAGGCTGACTTTATTTGTGTGTTGTAGAGGATAAAACACATTCGAAGTCGGAATACATGTAAACCAAATATATGAAAAGTCGACGCACATATCGCCGAGAAAAATTATTTGCAAATGCTCCTTTGCGGCCAAAGACACTGTCACGGTTCTCTTTGTTCATTCAACGTTTAGTTATATGATAAACAACGAGTAAATGCAATGTTATAGTTTCACCCCAAATCGTAGCAGAACGGTTTAACGACAAGACCTTATGTAACATTCTTCACTTAGAATTGATCTCACGCAGTTTAAAGAACAAACAGGATAACCCTTCTCTAAAAATAATTAATTAATTTTACTGATGAGTTGCAGTTTTCTTTCAAATTGATTTATTCATTTATTAAAAAGAATCACCACCAAAATATAACACGAAATTGAACAAGGTTATATTTTTACGTACTAATAATAGTTTTTGTATGATACGGTAAAATGAACACGCTACGATGGTCAGTAATTTGTCAAAATTTGGTTTAATAAATGAACAAAATTTCGCTGAAACAGCTAACACGATTTTAATATTAAAAACCTACTTTAAATCCTTCGAAGGCTAATCTCCCTATATAACATCACCACCGATCCTATAATTGAGTTGCTGTTTAAATGGACAATATTATCTCGCAATTTTTCAGAAACATTATCCAAATTAATGTAGCAGTTCCCGAAATATATGTCAGTGGAAGGTCACGGGGAAACTTCTTACCTACCGACCGTTCACCAATTTCTCTTTTCTCTTGAATCCCTTTTTGTCCAGAGCGGCGCTGAACTACCTAAGTCCTTCCTGACTTCGCTTTCTCAAGCTTTTTCTCTGAATTCAAGACTATTTCCTTCCTCGAGACGAATGGATTACTTTTTAAAGATATAAACTACTTATTATTATTCGTTTTCTCTTAAATCTTCATCACTTTGTCTAACTTAGTATCCTATTTACTCATCTCAATTACTTCTCCTTAAAGTCAGTCAAAAACTAATTAATTTTATAAATGGGCTCAAATCACGCATTTGTTTTAAGTTTAAGGGTAAGAGGAAATTACTATTTCAGTTCTCCATGCATTCAGGATTCGTACGAGTTAAAGACCTTTCAAACTTTTTTCTATCACTTCTTCCTCCCGAAAATTTATGACAAACAAGTAATCAATTTATTCGAATGGTCGTAACATAATTCACATAATACACTCAATACATTTTATTCTTATTTATTCATATCCATGTGAATGAACTGTAATTCATTTTACATATGCAACTTTTATGGTGCATGTCTTCCTAAATTTACAGCTTTATTGTTGATTTCTTCTTTTTTGTTAAATATCTTATAAATTGAGTTATTTCGGCCAATAATGTTTTACGTGTAGGCCTAATATTTCTTTTTATGTTGAAACGACTCATTCTTAGTTGAGCAGGCAAAAAGGATTTAAAAAATTAGTCCTCATTACAAACGAGATAATATTCGAAAATATACAAACCCCATTGTTCAAAAGATAGTCTCAGTTAATGAGGGCTTGCTATTGCGCTTATCTAAATGACACATTCGCACGAGATGCTCTGAAAACATTCAAATAATATCAATTCACTATGTCCTTACGTTAAAGCTAAAATCTCTCACGTACTATAGCTTACACAATATAATCTATAATTTAGCTTCTGTGAAAGCCATTTAAGTAAGGCTGTATAGACGAACCAATAGTGAACACGTTGCTTAAAAAGTTTTAATAGTATACTTATTTTATTCTCGTCGTAATATAAATATCTATAAAGGCCAAATGTGTCATGAAATTATCCTAGAGATAAAACGTACCGCTAGACGTCACTACTAGGCCTCTCAATTGAGATTGATTGTTATATATATATATATTTTTATTAGATTTATATGGTGTAATAAATATATTTCCCTAAGAATATTTAAAATCGTAATCTATTAATCGAACCTTACGTCAGAAATTAATTTGATTAATCGCAAATATTTTGTGAGCATTAAATGACAGTATAAGAGCTTTACATATGAAAGTTTTGTTTATTTTCAATCTAGCCAGTGTTTGGAAAAACGTACAACGTTTCGACACCGAGTTCCGTCATACATAGCTTGGTTAATATGGCGTGATACCAAATGAAACGCTGTACGTTTTTCCGAGAATGTTCTATTCATAAATTATTTATACAGTAATTGTATTTGTAACAAAATAACCTTATTTTGGTATAAATACAATTTTGATAAATTTTTTAAACTGAGTTAAAGAGGATATGAATATAATGCGAAAAATCAGTAATTATTATTATTTTTTATTCAAAATACTTTAAAATTTATATGAATGATTTTTATTTTTTTATTTAAGTATTACCCCAATGATTTTTATCAGTCCCCAATATCCCCAATATATAAAAAGGAAACACTTTAAAAATTTGATTGAAAATTGTTTAAAGTTTTTATAATTTTGTCAGTGCCTTCGACAATTTATATACTCATAGTAACAATTATTTGTCAACAATTTGAAATACTAATTCTATTATCACAATGAGCGATACAAACATTGTCTAAAATATTTTTCATGATCAACAAATAAATTAGTTTTTTCATTATTATTTTTAATTTTCAAATGTTGAGTTCATGTGTTTTTTTTTCAGTAATGTCCGCATATTTATTACGGTAAACCTGTTAGACAAAATTACTCATATCTACGATCAAAATGTACATCAATTTTATGTCAGGAAATTGTCAAATTTTTTAAAAATAAATTTTTGTTGTAAAAAATTACAACTCCAATGTGCGGATTTAATTGACACGTCTCGTATTATGTTAAAGGAACAAATTTTATGGAAAAATTAAAGATGTATATATATATATATATATATATATATATATATATATATATATATATATATAGGTCTTAGTGATAGAATCAATATTTTAAATGGTTGTCAAATAATTTTTTCTATTTAGTAATTATTTCTTTGGAAATCCTGGTAAAAAATTATTTATTATTTTGAGTATAACGAAATACATTTTAATTGAAAACGACGAACTATTTCTAATCGTTTTGGAACATTAATTCCGTTTTTATTCTTTCAACAACTTAAAATACGCGTGGATAACGAAGGGCTGGGCTATGGAACATGTGACTTCTGAAGACCACGTGACTGGGGTATTTCCCAGAAGACGCATTCAAACGACGACAAACGTGAAAACAAATCGCTCTTACAACCTCAATCCTGGGTAATTATTTGAAAAGTAATTTGTTTGGAATTCAACTCAGGTATAAAATATTCTCGTAAACTCACTTAAAATATTCGATAAAATAAAAATATTATTTTGAGAAAGGAACAGACATGTTGGACCAGAATTTAGCGTTTTTTTATATAAATATCTTGGTAGAAAGTCAACGATTTTAATTAAGAGGATTAAGAGGAACATTTGCTAATTTTCATTTAAGTTTGAAACGGAGAAGTCGCTTTATTAAAATAAATAAGTTTAAAAATTGTTTTACATTTGACGCTTAGCCGATGAATGTGTCAACAAAGAATTCTTGGGTTTAGACCTGAGTTGTCGTTGGAACAACGTACGACGTTTCGACACCTATCTGCACCATAACATGTCTGATTATGACTGCGGTGTGGGCTGTAGAATATATTATATATTTTTTCGACTGTCTGAGAATGGTTCATTAAAAAGTATTTCGTTTGATGGTCAAACATTGTTTACTGGAGCTAAAGAAAGCAACGGCGTTTAAATAGAATACAATGAAACACATAAGCCCTGCGGATTCCATAATGCAAAGGATATGAACTAACTGAAGCAGTGTTCATCATATGCTTAAAAATAAAATCGTAAAAAAATCATTCTGATGAATGCGTTTTTCGTATTTACAGACTTATTCCTTGTAGAAATATTTGCATTGCTTGTTGTTTCAATAAAGAACAATTTAATCAAACTAAAAAATTTTAAACTTACCATGTGCCAACGATTCCCGCAAATTTTCTAGCATTTTGAGAATTTTTTAAAAATAAATGTTATGTTGTGAAATAATTTTGAAAATCTAAAATTTAGTTGGTCACGAAAACGAATAAAGGCTGTCAGACTTCCGAACAACAATAGTCGGCGTATAATTTGGTCACCTGTATTTGTAGCCTGGCTGGCCAATGCGGTTGGAGGAGATATGGACGTGGAGGGGATTTTTAGAGACCTTCGGACGTGGAGAACCGATTACGAAACAGAACTCGGCTACGGTAGAATGACTATACTCGTTGCTCCTGTGAGATTGCACTCACATATTCCCGTATGTTTAAAATCGCTACAATATCCGCATAAAATTAATAATTTTATTACTATTAGGATTTGCCTGGTGAGAGTTTTCCGAATTGATAACATTGCAACCTAAATAGTAATTTTTACCTGTACTATCAGATCAGATCTCTATGGACCCATAGCTCAAGAAACTTTTAAATGTAGTAAACATATTTTAAGAATGGTGAGACTTGTAGACTTGTCACTAAGATATTGATTAAAAAATTGAGTTCCTATTAAAAACTACTGGCTTCAGTCAATATAACTTTCAACCTAGTAACTCGGCATACCAAATTTATATTACAAAAACCAACTAAATTAAAAGTTAGGAATTTGATAAATTAAAAGAAAAGGGCTCGTTAATGTATTACTTCTACTGTACGAGAGACATATAAGATGTACAAAAAAATCTCATCAAGTTAGTTAAAGAGAAAAGGGCTAAATTTAATGACACTATAAATGAAGCTACAAACAAGTAAACGGTATATAGTAAAGAAAGAAAGTGGATAATTAAGAAGTAAAATAATAATAGTGATACACTGAATTAATAGTTTGTTCATCATCAAAACGGATCAACTCCTCAAAATGGTAGCACTTGGTAGTTGTCCACGTGACCTAGAACACTATCTGAATAAAGTACCAAAACCGGACTGCAGCCGCAAATTTCATTTGCTTGAGATTGTAAATATTCGCAAAGTGATTTCAGCAATAAAGAATAACATTCGTGAGGGTATATTCGAAATCATTCCTATTATTTTGAAGTATAGATCAAATTTTGTGTAAGAAGCCGTTACAGAACTACTTAATACATGAATACTGCAGTCAAAATTTCCAACTGATGTCAAACTTATTAACGTAATTCCAACATGCAAGAAAGATAACAATTCAACGTGTGAAAGTTACAGACTAGTTTCCTGCAGTTTCAAAAGTATTTGAAGCAATCATAGATGAGATGACCTAATTGTAGTTTCCAATTTGGATATAGATGAGGACAGCTACATCTCAGCCTTCAAGGTCTAAATAGTATGGTGAATACTTAATTTCAAAATTCGTATACAGTGTCACATAGTTTAATAACCATCCAATTAATTGAATCCTACTTAAGCAATAGATTCCAAATGATTCCGAGTCACATGAAACACTGTGAAACACGGAGTGCCTCAGGGGTCAATTTTGGACACAATTATATTTATAATTTACGTAAATGACCTTACATACTGTGTAAAGAGTCCATCTGTTAAAAGTTATTTGCAGATGTCTGTTTTCACTCAAAATCCTTAGAACTAATCAACACTATAAAATTTCAGAATCATTGAAAGACTGGTGTACAGTGAACATGCTCTGCTCGAACACAGATGAAATCCAAAATCTAGATTTTCACTTTTCCAATGTGTTTAGCTGTGAAATTTTTCTTGGATTCATAAAAGATGTTATGCTGAAGTGGGACAAACAAATTCAACTACTGGTGGGGAAGATATACAAGGGGATCTGTTTAATAATAAGACTAAGATCAGGTGTTAGCACTGAAGTTTTAAGGATGGCATATTTCGCCCAGGTACATAGCAATTTATCATAGGGAACTGTGCAATGGGGCCGTAATTCCTCTAATATTCAGTCTTTAGAACAAAGCCGTAAGGATGATTTGCGGTCTTCCCACACAATAATGTAGGGTATCCTTTGTAAAGTTAGGAATTATGACTGCACGCAATGATTTCTTACAAATGTCTAATTTATATAAGGGATAATAACAAGAACTGGAGTTTTCGTGGAGACTCATAATCATGACACGAGAAGGAGAAATAATTTAGAATTGTTTAGATGCGATTATAGTAAAACACAAACGTCATTCTACTACATTTGTCTGAAATTTATGAATGCTTCTCCCCTTGTATAAAACAATTACCAATATCTACAATTAAGTACAGGATTAAGAACTTGAAAGGAACTGTTAATAAGATTTTGAACCATAATGTATTTTCTATATTATGTATACCTATGTAGACTTTTATATTGTATTGTACCATATATATATATATATATATATATATATATATATATATATTATGATATTTGCATTGTTCCAGATGTTATGTTGTATTACGTGCAATAAATAAATTTTATTTAGTAATAATTTAATTGATAAATTTAAATTATTTTATAACAAAATATAATATATTTCGTACGTATATTATTTCTCGTTTCCTGAAACGAAAGCTTGGAGTTTCTTCCAGTTAGCCGATAGTAGTGGTTTCATTTTAATCTTAATTCCGCTTTCCACCTTAGTTAATTGTCCAGAGTCAAACCTAGGTACTTAGCGTTGTTCGCATAAGGTATTTATACCAAGAGACGGTTGGTCTTTTTTACTGTTTGTTTAACTCAGTCAAATATTGTATTTCTGGCTGTTTTCAGTCTTATAGTTGTAGAATTTACATAGTTTTCTTCTGCGAGTATTTCGATGTTATTTGCACATGTAGCCTCCTCAGTTTCTGCCAATTCTGGGAATTCGCTAGTATATAACAAGGCAGAGGATAGAACCTTTTAGGGAGGAGAGATACGAAGGGGCTACGTTTGGGTATGCCTTTTTCTCTCCGTTTTTGAAATAAGGTTCCCACAAGCTGAGGCTCCTCGGCCTGTTTTGAGAGGTGTATGTTCTGGGGTCACAGACCTTGGGCTTACGGTAAGAGTTGTCCGCTATTCTCATTGGAACAGTCGGCCAGCTGCCTCCTAAACTGGTCGAGGTACGGAGAAGGGAATGCTGCGTCCCCACAGAAAACTCCTCTCCCGCTATCGGAAGGGCGTACCCAATGCCCGACCTACCTGATGCTGGTTTTCCTAGGTTTTTCCCTGCATTTCTTTAGGCGAATGCCGGGTAGGATCCTTAAATCATAGCCCGGGGGCCCTAGTAACCCTTGGCTACCTTCCTCTACCCTTCCGCATCCCCCCTTTCCAATCCCTTCCTATGCTATTAAACGGGAGTTGTACCATGTGGATTACCCTCATGTAGCCTGTTACCCCCCCCCCTACCCCCCAAAAAAACCAGGAACCTGGACGCTACTTTGGAGCACTCCCGCCTGCTCTTATCTCGTTCAGATCCGAGTATTCATCTTCTTGTTTAATTCTGAATTCTGTCTGTCATGTGCCTATATATATTGCTTTGGAATCAAGTAATAAATTATTTTGATTTCCAACACGATCACACAGCTGGCCGTGGCCGTGACTGCAGCCTTGAGACATTTTGTTTTAAGATTTTATACACTCTCGACGTTGTTATCATTAACGAAATCACCTACTTATTTGCCATCTACTGGGTTTCCGGACGGGTCAGGTAGTACATATTTAATTGCGTTTACTATCGTTTTATTGACAACTCTAAAAAGAAAATCTGGAAAGGAGAGAAAGAGCCCTTCACTTTCACCAGCATAAATTATCTCGACGATTTTTATGGCAATTTGAAACAGAACATTAAATTATTACTCACTTCCTTCACATGATTTTAGATGTATTGAACTTCATTAAATTTTCCTTTGAAACACATAATTACGTACGACTTTTAATACATTTCTTTACGTGTCCCTAAATAGGCCAGTATTTTTAGAGATAGCCGTCCATGTATTTCCAGGAAGCGATTCCAAACTTGGAGTTACCTATTAGCAAACGGATATTTACCAACACTCGTTATCATTTAAACACGAAATCCGGCTAGTCGACGCGACATCTGAGGACGAGTACGCGGTTCCTAACCAACAATACATGATTGGACTTAAAAAGCAGCTATGATTATATGTTTTTGAAGAATTTACAGGTATTTAAACGAAAATCTGGCTGAAATCATGATTTGAACTCGATTGGCATGATCAATAAATTTCTCGTTTAATTTTGTAAAATACATTTGAGTGACGTATCGACTGTCCTTTACGAATTTTAATTGGTACGGTGACCAACAAGACTATTGAGATATTGTGGCTCAAGCTGAAGCCACTATTTTGCGGAAAAATACCATTTTATCCGTGAAACTTGAGAACTTGGGCTTGTCTATTACGGTAAGAAGGAAAGGCGTTCGAAACAAAGCAAATCACGTAACTTATGAGAAATGAACGATAAATTTGGAAAGAAATAACGTTATAAGGACAGACATATTAAGTTAAGAATATATTAAAGTAAATGAGATTTTTTTAGAAAAGAAAAAAAACCATCTAATATTAAAGGATTAGGTGTAATTTAATTCATTTTCATGGTCTTCTGCGCTGAACTTCGATTTAAAGCATTTTTCTGCTCTTGAATTACAAACATATAATCAAATAAACATACTTAATTTATAAAATCAGGGAGGATAGTTTTATGATTCTAATGTTAATGAACGGTATTTCAGAAATAATATGCAATGGAAGCTTTATCGTGTAGCCATAATTCTTTTTTACTTACATTACTTTCAAAGGTCTGGGACATTATTTGTAGGCATTTCTGGATTCAATGGTGATATAGTTATTTGCAGTTTCTTTAAAATATAATATTAAAAATAGAAGCTCGGTATGTTTGATGGAAAAATATATTGTTATCGTTTGTGATTTGATAGATTTCTCTTCTAGTAAAACAGATGAAAAAGTAGCCGACGGCCTTCGTAATCTTCTGTGCCGTTACAGAAAACGTAAGAGAATAATTATACACTTTAATGTACGAGGAAAAGTTCTGCATGTAAGAATCGTTTGCAAGCTACAGTTCTTAGTTTCTTCCTCTACTTTACAGGAAAATAACTATAAGGACACGAAAATAATGCGTTTGCATTGCTTTTTTCAATTAAATATTATATTCCCTGTTTATCTTTTTAATAATTTATGTAGATATAGAATAAGACAAAACTTGATCAAATACCACGACTTTTAAAGTTCTTACTTCTATATTGAAAACATCTTGAATTTTTGAATTTGAATAACGTGCGTCCACTTTACAACAAGTGAAATGTCAAATGACAACAACGCAATACATACGAGAAAGTAATTATGATTGAAATGAGCTTTTAGTTTATACAAGTAGCTAAGAGAATTTAACTACCTACGGTTACGACGAATAAGAGTAGTTCACACCATTTCAATGATATCCAGTGCCTCATTATCTCATCAACATTCTATAATCTCTGTTATCTCAGAGAATGAAAAGCAACGTCTTTTTCATGTACATTTCTGATATCGCCAACCGTCCTTGTCTTACGTTTGTCATTATTACAGCGGGGATATTACGAACCCCGATTTCGTGAGTTTGCGGAAAAACTTAAAAAGATAAATACTATGAGATAAAAATTATTTATAAAAAATATCTCCTCTCCGAAAAAAATAAAATGTAATGCAGTTTGATCTGTTTGAATTCTCACGGTTTCATGAGAAAGACTCATTTCTAAAAGCAGCTCAATGATAACTCCTCTCCCGCTATCGGAAGGGCGTGGGACAAGTACCCAATGCCCGACCTACCTGATGCAGGTTTTTCTAGGGTTTTCCCTGCATTTCTTTAGGCGAATGCCAGGTAGGATCCTTAAAATATAACCCGGGGGCCCTAGTTAACCCTTGGCTACCTTCCTCCACCCTTTCGCATCCCCCCTTTCAAATCCCTTCCTATGCTATTAAAGGGGAGTTGCCCAAAGTGGATTACCCTCATGTAGCCTGTTGCCCTAAAAAAAGCAATAATCAAGGGAATAGTAATTGTGCATTTTTTGCAAATAATGCAAGCCCGTTAAACAGGTACGTTATTCTATCAACAAGAGTGAACGCGGCAGAAAATCCGAAGTAGCCTAGATATTATCAAGCTGAAGTGTGAGTTATCTCCACTTCACTTGACCGTTGTTAACCTTTTTGCTTCAGAGTTAATGACTGTTGTCTGGAGTGTAAAGCCAGACTAAAGAAGAGCACCGAAAGAACACTTCAGCAATTTATTTTCATATTAAAGAGCGCAACCTACTTGGCATTCCCAACAAATTATAACTTCTACCATTAAGAAAAATGTAAGGATGATAACACTTTTTTTTGTATGTGTAGACAGGCTATGTATAGGGAAACCCACATAGTGACAACTCCCCTCTTATAGCATAGGAAAAGGGCTGAAAGAGGGGATGCGGAAAGGTAGAGCAAGTAGCCAAGGGTTAACTAGGGCCCCCGGGCTATGGTTTAAGGATCCTACCCGGCAATTCGCCTTAAAGTGATGCAGGGAAAATCCTAGAAAAACCTGCATCAGGTAGGTTGGGTATTTGTTACTAGTCCTACGCCCTTCCGATGGGCGGGAGAGGGTTTTGCTGTGGGGTCGCAGCTTACCCCTCTCCGTGCCTTGACCGGTTTAGGAGGCAGCTGGCCGACTGTTCCAATAGGAATAGCAGACAACTCTTTCCGTATGCCCAAGGTCTGCGATCCCGGAACATACACCTCTCAAAACAGGCCGAGGTGCCTCGGCATGTGGTAACCTTAGTTCAAAAAACCAGAGAGAAGTGAAGGAATGCCCAAAGGTAGCCTCCTCCAGAGCTCTCTGGGATGGTTCACCTGCGAGAGAATTCTCTCACAAGCTTCCTTGTGGAGGATGATAACACTTTTCACAAACGATAAATATAGGTAAACGTCTCCAAAAATAGTACTTCAATGTCCAATGGACACTAAGACACTAAAATGAGTGCTATATTTCTAATTATCGCCTTGATGGGAAGGAGACAATATGATTAGTTCTTTTATGAACTTTTGGATCTACACAACGTTACACTCTGGGATAAAATATTTCTCCTATAATTTCTAAGCGTATATATTTCACTTTTGTAAGAGTATTCAGATTATTTTGATTAATATTTTAAATTATTCAATTAATTTCTAAAGTTATTTGCCCGGAAAAGTTTCTGATCCTGAAGATTTATATCCCATATGATTTCTGTGGTCTACTTGGTGTCCAATTCGTTCACGCCCGAAACATTTCCCGACGAATCAGACTAACTTGGCAGTAGTTCATATGTTGTCCGAATTACACCTTTCTAAATAAACTTATAGTTCCTTTTGTCACAACTGAATTCGGATCTCCAATCACTGCGAAACTGAGCAGTTTCATTGTTGGTCAGCATCAAATAACAAAAACCAAATCTATGACACTAGTGGAATAGATACACTTCTTAGAAGTACCATCATTCAATACTATGCTGTCAAATTTTCAGCCTTATACATTTAATGGTTTCATTTTTACTATCGGTCATAGAAAATAGTTTGCGTTATTTTCCTACATTAAAAAGAGTTTCAGGAAGTGACTCCATTCAGAAAGCAAAACACCCGAAGAAGTCAAACTCGACTTGTATGTAGTGTATGGTACATTTCCTCCTAAGTGAATGAGTTCGAACTTCCACAACTGATAGCATCTTTCAGATAGCTGCCAGAAATGACAAAATTCAGGACGTTGACTGACCGTCGAGTCACATCGATCGAGATTTTTCAGGCCACAGTAACATCCTATTGTTGCAATTTGGCTTCGAAATTGTTTTCTTAAAAAAACAATCTTGTCGTGGTGCTATCAAGTGATGAGTGGCCACAGTTTTTTTTGGGAGGCGCGTAAAATTATCAACATCGACTATTTAAAAAAAGGACAAAATGTAGACTATTGTACGTCAAATGTAATTAATTTTTCTTAATTTTAAAAACATTTATCATAATTCTTATTTTAAAAGTGTGAATTTCAACTTCGACTTCGAGGAATTTAAAGTGCCCACCTTCTTTGCGCGTATTCGCTCCCGCTAGTGCAGCCAGGTGGCTGTCTCTGTGCTACCCTGGGCTTAGCACATAATCTAATCTGGAATGAGATATTCGCAAGCGCATTACTCCGTTTCACGCCCTACTCTTATCGTAAAGCTAAAAAAGTGCCTCCTTTCTGTGCTCTCAGCGTGTGAGCACATACAACAGTACTGTCATGAGTGACTTGTTCCTAAAATTATCTTTATTTAACAAAGGAAAAATACTTTCGGGTACAAATATGTCAAATTTGTGCTAAATTATTCCGCTTTTAAACATTAGGCACTATTGGAAACTTTGTAGACTGAATTGGATATGTAGCATATTAATTGTCGGGTCACTTTTTCCCAAAATATTGGTAACACTGTATATTATTTTTAATATTTATCATAATTATCGTAAAAAATTGTTGCTTGGAGTGATGTTGCAAAAAACTTATAAAACTAACGAGCCGCCACTGGTTTGAACCAAGCCATCGTCTGCATTAACATGTACTGATCCTTTGAGAAAAGAGTCATATAAAGATGCCATAAAACAAATACCGCAGCCAAACGTAACTATTTGGATAACCCACTTGTCTTTCTTCCAGGAGAAAGTTCTTCACATCGTAGTCGACTGCTGTTGTTTCATAATGGATGAACTCTTAAACTGTAGAAACTTACATCTTGCACACTATTAACATCTCTCGACATATATAAAACATTGGAAAATATTAATTGAATTATTTCATTATCTTTTTAAGTTGTATGCCCGGAAAAGCTTCTGGCCTTGATCTAATGCCCTAAAGATTTCTGTGGTCTACTTGGTGTCCAATTCGTTCACAACGTAGATCACATAGAAAAATAATTGGCTTGATGACTGTAGAAATTGCGTATGATAAATTTATATGAGATGTACTCGTCTCGAGCCGACTACAATCTAAAGTGTAAAATGTAATTACATGCACTTAATGTCCGTTGAAGTACTTGGCTATATATAAGTATGTTACATACTATATATATAAGTATGTTACAAAACCAGATCAGTTCTCGACTTTGATCTACATAGGGAAGCTTTATAATGTAGTGTAGATCAGAGTCAATGCTAAGCCGTCATAATACACGTTGAACTTGGTTCTGCGTATGAAAACTTGGGCGCTAGTTCCGTTCGACCGTGAAATTGATAGCGGACTATTTGTAACTTTCACGAGGAAAAAAATATTTCTGACTTGTATAAGATAACAAATCATCGTGATTTTTAATCACAGTCTATTATTGAGCAAGTTTCTACATCCGAGGCTAGCCGTTAAAAGTCCAGGAAGCATTAGAGGAAGGCCTGGTAATTAACATTTCTAAATCGACGTAGTAGACGACGTGTGTTGTTGGTAATGACCTTCTTCACCTGTAAGTACCGGAATTAACGAGTTTATTCAAAAACATTCTAAAACTGTTACTCGCTCTGACAAATCGTATTTGTTTTACTAAAAAGAGAACTTTATACCGTACTATTTATCTGACTATCTGTACATCATATTATTCTAATCGTCTCGGTTATCAGCAATATTTTTCACATTACATTTAACGTATTACTTTGTAATATCACCGGAGATAGTTTTGATTACTTGTATTAGAATTCATTTCCTCTGTTACAGTTTCTGTTCCGTCGCTTACTTTATTATTATCTCTCAATTACTTCCCTTAATCTATTTATTCAAATTATATTTCTCCTTAACTTCCCGCTCGATTCATATTCATATTAAAACATTACTATAAACCCCTAATAATAATATAAATGGAATTGAAAACATAATTAAGTATATCAACCAAAATTATAATGATGTATATATATATATATATATATATATATATATATATATATATATATATTGTAATGCCAATTAATTAGGACATTAATTGTTTGAATATAAAATTTAAATTTTTTGAGAAATCAATTATAGCGGACTGATCGAACAAAGCGACAATAGAAAAGCCGAGCTCTGTTGCTTTGTCGGAAGGTCAAAATGGCGTATGCGCGCTAAAACTCGAGACGAGGATAGTTAGTTGGTGACATTAACAGAGTTGGTTGGTGCCTGGACATTTCGGAGGACGAAACAAGTGATACTAGAGCAGAGACTAGCCGTCGTTTATTGTATTATTATTAGACAAGGTGTGAGTTGAAGACAAAGTAAGACAATCACGAAAGCATTACATCGAAACTTGCTAAGTAAATGCAGGTTTACGTCCACAGTCAGCCAGAAATAGTAAAATTGCAGTTTAAGTCCAAAGCGGTAAAAGACTAGCAAATCTACAAACCACAGAATTCACCTAAGGCAAGCAGTCAACAGATAGCTGACAAAAAAGAGGATCATCCGAGTTCCTGACATCCTATCAATTTTGACTAGAATCAGCGTAAAATCTGAGAACCTTGAATCAGTGTCAAATGTCGCAATAGTGTATTTTCGAAAGCAAAAGAAATGCAGGAACCAACTGGACAGATGTGAGTAACAAAATACAAAATAATGATTTATGTAAACGTAATTAAAAGATAGAATACAGATTACGTTCTCCTTTATAAATTGTTAATCAGAGTTAATCTCCTTACTTTTTAATTTCGTTCTATTTTAATTTTCAAGTTAATATCTTTTCTTTTTAGTTTATTTCTATCGACGTATTGTTTAGGTAAATGTGATTTGTTTGTTAATAACATTTTAAATATAATTGATGTGTCCATTGTCAAACCCAGGGAAGACCCTGAGAATTTAATATTTTAAATTTGTAATTGTTTTTAAATTATTGCCACAATAAAAATTTTGTTTCTAAATTTTATTAATTCATTTATTTAATTAACGCCTTCCATTTGATTATTAATTGTGATTATTACATTTTTGCTTCCAGAACGTGGGGCTCGAATTCTTCAAATTCATTAAATTAATTAAACGACGTATTAATTTGAATATTACAATATATATATATATATATATATAATGTTAAACAATGAGGCTTAATAAATACATTTTGATTTAAACTGGAAAGTAAAATAAATGATTACTTAACTAGGGCAAAAAATCCTGTAAATGACCAAACGAATGTTATTTATAAAATAGATTATATGAAAATTATATTAGTTATTCAAGTACCAGTATGAAAATTTATATTTATATATATAATCATAATAAACATAATACTGTATTGTCTTTACAGTATTTAAATTTAAAAAATGAATTTAATTATGACTGTGTAAAAAAACCTACGTCAACAAACTATTGTAATTTATGTAAAATAGTTCAGGTATGAATTACGAAAAGGAAGGAAAAAATAGCGAAACGATATCATTTTTTTGGTCATATATATATATATATAAAGATATTAAAATATGTATTATATTGCGTTGAATTCCTCATTGACAAAGGATTCAACGCAATAAAAGACTTTTTTATAAATATTAGTTTTATTACGATTATGAAAAATTTTGAAACGTTAAAATTAACACTAAAAACTTTAAATGAACATAATTTATGTAATTTTGTACTCTGGAACAACTTTAAAACTCAATATATATCGAAATTTAGAGTCGATTTATGTATCCTGTATATTTTTGACGTACACCAATAAAATTTTTTTAAAAGATGGCATTTTAATTTTTTACTATTAACATTTGCTTTTAAAATTTGACGAAGTTACAGCATGTATTTTAAAAATAAAAATTGATGAATAACGTTTATCTGGATTTCCGAAAGGCAGATATAGGATACTACGGATTGTCTCAAAATTTTATAACAATGAATAAATTATGGGCATGAAGGAACAAATATCTTGGCAATTTGAAGAGATGTCTGGAACTATTAGATCATTATTTTTATTCGAATAAAATATTTTAAATGGTTGGCATAAATCAGATTACATAAATTAAAAATGTCTTTAATTTTTGTTTTATAATATGAATGAATATTTCAATTGCCAAAAAATAATAAATATTCATGATTAAATTTATTATTAATTTTTGAATTTAGGTGACTGGAGATTAATATAAGCATAATATAACATAAGTAATATATATTTTTTAAATTAAGTAAAAAAAGTAGCCTAATATTTCGTCAGCTTTATATGGATGTCAAATATTTTTTGTCAGCCACACATTAAACAAATTACTATGGTAATGAAAATACTGAAAATTATACAAGCACCATCTGTGACCTCTAAGAGACATTTTCCTTCAAACCAACTATTACTCAGAAACAATAATATTTATAATGTCTATTAGGAACAGTTGAATCAATTGAATGTTCTTCTTATCAGTAAATCAGAAATTCCTACTGTCGTTTCAAAATATAATCTTATCTTTCTATTGTCTAACAACTTGAAGAATCAGATGTATCAGTTTTAATCTTTCCACATGATTTAGGTTTAGGCCAGGTCTTGAGGGATTTGTAGCTTAGCGTCCCTTTTAAACGATTTAACAATCGGGTGTTTTGATGACAACATAAATATCAAAGATAAGACTACAATTTATAACATTTGATTACTGAGGCTTTTTTAATTAAAAAAATTAGCTTTGACATCGTGACAAAGATGAACGGGGATGAGGAACTTGTTTTACATCAATAAATAATTATAAGAGAAATTATCTTTCTCGAAGACCGTCACCCTGCCTGAGAATATGTTATTTTGAATTCACTGATTACTCCTGGTTAAAAACTATTTCTGAGACTCAATGATAGTTAAAATATCGAGGCAGTCAACTGAGGAAATGAGCCTTTAATTTAGCGAAAAGACGAAAAGAGTAGGACATGTGTTATAAAGCCCTTGAAGAAGAAAATTGTAAAAAATAATTTAAAAAATAACAACACTCGTGCAACGCATAAATAAATGCTAATGATATTTAATATTAATTTGTGTGTGGCGATAGCTCCGTAAAATGATATGTATGTATGTATATATATATAAAATTTTGTGAATTTGAATGTTTATATTATGTTGCTAGTAAAATAATGTGATGCTTGGAATATTTTAATGTTTAACGTTTTTATTATTTAATAATATTAATATACTTATTTTTTTAAATATTGGAACTTTGTGGTTTATTCATGTGATTAGTTTTTGACCTCCTCAATATCCAAACTAAATATTTATGACATTATAAATTTGATGAATCACTCAAGTGATTAAATCCTTTTAGAAAACGTGATATTCAGCAAGAAAATTAATTTTACGAGCAATATAATGATTATACACTAGTTTATTATCTGAGTTGTGACTCCAACTTGATGAGTTAAATATAATTGAGATATTTTTGGACCAGTGGATTTTTAAAAGAAATTATATGATATTGTAGTTAACGGGGCAGTCGACAGAAATAGTATGAAGTAGTGAAAATAAATCACGATATACATGAAACAAAAATATTTGTGAACTCTGTAAATAGTGAATAAGAAACTGGATACGTATAAAACTTATACGTCGTCCTATTAGTTGAACCCCGAGATTGTTACAATATGTATTATTTATTTTCGAAAAAAAATTATACTGTCGCTGTCAGACTCGACAAATGTTGCGACCTTAAGATATAAGTAAAATATTCCTTATTTTGCAGAGAAACTAAGTACCAAGTTTACCTTAGTTTGGCATTCTTTTATTTAAAATGTTTTTTTGATAACTAAATGTTTTTACATTGAACCATTCACATTGAGTTGATTTTTTCCCCCTATATAGGCAAGTTTTTGGCCAAATATATTTCTATCGTTTCCAACGTTAAGCGCAAGGTGCTGAATTAATCTTTTTCACAGTAGAAGCAGATTATGAAGATAATACAACGCACAGGCGTGAACAGATTACACGGTACAAATAATCCGCTAAGAAATATGGCACACCATTATCTTGTCAGAGATTGTTTACCGAAAAATCGTGGCGATAAGGATTTACGTAAAGAAGATCTGTCCCGGTATTTGGTGGAACTCAATCAGTGCATTCTAGCTTCGAAACTTTCTTAGCCAGATAATAAAAAAGTTTATTTTCTGTATTCCAACAATAAATTATTTAATCGAGGAAGACAATTATAGACATAATTATTTCTAAAATTTAATCCGAAATAAATTAAATATGCAAATTTTTTTATGACAAAATATAATGTAACATTTCTCAGTGTTTTATTATACAAATTTTTTTAGAGTTTGTAACCGCGTAGGATATACTGTAACGTTTCGATAGCATGTTCTACCAACTTCAGACAATTAGTGATTATTATTAATATCATACAGGAGTCCTGCGCCTCATTATATTACTTTCAGTAAACCGATAGTTATTTAACAAAAAAACAATTGAAAGTTGACATTTAATACTTCTGATAAATAAAATTAATTGCTAGTGAACAAATGAGTCACATATCAAGCAGTTTAATCAATTGACGATGATCTGGCTTCATGAAAGTCAAAATGTAAAATTACGCTTGATAATATGTTTTATTTATAATTCCATGGACCGATTTTTTTATTGGTCTTATTATTAACCATAACATATCAACATATTGGCCAACTAGTCAACAACGATGGTTTCTCGAAGTTAATCTTTAACCCTGCCAACTTGTTCACAATATTCAATTCCTGTAACAAATTCCTTATTAATTCCGAGGAATACAAATGTCGTCTACAAATATTTGATCCACAAAGTTTTAGTCCAAATTTTAATTCCGTTCAGTTTAATTTATCAGATTGTAAGTCTCCAACACTAACACGTCTTCCGATCTTGAATAACCTGTGTCACTTCCTTCAGTATTTTACTATTGCCTTTGCTTCAGTATGGTTGCTAAATCCCTGAGTGCGTCAAATAAATTCTGACATTTTAATGAAGTAGCTTACAATGACTTCACAAAGCGCTCGAGTAACTATTCTTATTACTGATTTGCCCTTGACAAATCTAAATTATTCCACCCTGACGTCACGCAACGTTACTTCGTCCATTCGCATAACCTCAGAAACCTCAACAGTATTATATTACTTTATATACAGGGTGAACAACCAATTTTGACAGGATTGAATTATAGACAAGGGTTCGTATTTCGTATTAAGGAATCTTATAAGGAACAATGCGCATTAAAAAAATAAAAGTAGACTAAACTAGAATGCCAGTGGTGTTTTTAACAGGATTATAGTACAAATAGTTAACGATATACCGTATTTTGAAAACTGTAAACGCAGTACAGTTGTCTGTTTCATTTGTTAACACAAGTTGAAGAAAACCAAAATTAAAGAAACTAATTTTGTTGATTGTGACAGAAGAATGACCTTCAAAGGTTGTCTTCAAAATGTCCAGAACCAGCTTCAATGTATGCCATGTAAAGATTTTTGCACATGTTCTAGCATTTCAGTGGAAATTTCAGTTCAGGCAGCAGTAATACGGCTTTTCATATCATCCTTTCAGATTTCCCCACAGAAAAAAATCCACAGGAGTTATATGTGGTGAACGGGCTGGCTAAGGGTCCTCTTTGTGCAATCGAAGGAATGGAAACAATCGGTTAAGACAAACGAGATACCACAGGTTCCTCCAAGTCTGACATCTGTGGAAGGTGGTCTGTTAGGAGGTTGACGTACTTCCAACAAATTCAGTGTTCCATCTATGAAAAACGGGTTTATGAGCTGATGGTTTACTATTCCAAACCACACGTTTAAACTCCATGGACGCTGATGTCATCAGAGATGGAGATTGTCATCAGACCAATAGTCAAATGTTTGAGGTTTACTTGGCCATGATTAATAAATGTTGCTTCATCACTAAACAAGAACCACGACAAAACTGCAGAATAATGTCTAGTAAAGAAAACACGAGTCTCGAAATCGTTTCCATGCAGCTCTTGATGGCCAGAGATGTGATAGGCATGCAACTTATGACGGTGGAAAATGCGTATTACACTTGCCTGACGCACGCCTCTTCCTCGCGCGATTGCACGGGAACTAATTTGCAGATCTACTGCCACAGCAGCCAGAACATTAATTTTTCTATTTTCTCCGGTCACTTGATTGTTTCTGTTGCAATATCTCGTAAGCCATTTGCACTAGAATCCTGAAAGAACCACCACTGGCACTATAATTTTGTATGCATTTACTTTTGTAATGTCAATAGGCATTGTTTCATTTCAAATTTTATAATAATTATTTAAATCTGTGCATGAGCTGAAAGTACGAGCCCTTGTCTACAATTAAATTCCGAGAAAACCGCACATCAATAACACTTTCCATATCAGATATATTTGCCGTGTATACTGCATACTTATCTGATAAGTTACTGTTACAATTACGGCACTCTTTCAGATTGAATATTCGACTGCATTACATAATTTATTATGGATCGATATTATAATTTAGCTGAATATGAATTACATTAATGCTAATATTCAATCGAATATTGCTGTGGTTGGTTCAAACCTTCACTGAGACGTTTCTGAGTGGAGTCACAACTGCAAGGAGAATTTATGTTATAATTTTAACAACCAATATTGTGTTTCTAGTCTATATAATTATTTGCAAGTAATTAAGAGCCGAAAATATGTCGGAAGAGGATTTTTTCAAATTCCATTGATTAAATACATTCCTGTAATTTGATATCCACCAGTTGTCGAATACGAGTTAAGGGAAACAATCGTCTGCACCAGGAAGTTTTCGAAATTCGTAATATTTGGCGTTATGGCGAGAGATTAGTGGAGTATCGAAGGATAAATTCGTTTTTATTAATGCGAAATCCTTTAAATTTACGTTCGTATATGTCAATTTTAAATCATTCTGTTGGAATGATTACTTAATATAAATTATTTACTATAGCCCAGACCAAGAACACACTTTCTGTTTAAAAGTAACAAATTATCCTTAAATTCAATCTTCAAGGAAGCCCGACCTACCCGATGCAGGTTTTTCTACGGTTTTCCCTGCATTTCTTTAGGCGAATGCTGGGTAGGATCCTTAAAATATAGCCCGGGGGCCCTAGTAACCCTTGGCTACCTTCCTCTACCCTTCCGCATACCCCCTTTCAAATCCCTTCCTATGCTATTAAAGGGGAGTTGCCCAACGTGGATTACCCTCATGTAGCCTCTTGCCCTAAAAAAAAATTAAAGGTTTTAGAAGCATTAAATGCATATAGTTTAACCAGTAATTGATTAGTATTATTGGAATTTTTGTGAAATACCGAAATATCTGCGACGACGTTTTTTAATGGGCGTTCAGGTGAATCACTACATTGGTTTTATTACACGTATGAACATTTACAGTCAGTCAAATAAATGTTACGAAACTGTGTATAGCAATAACGACATATCATTCACTTCTAAGGGTTTTGTGACACGATTTGTGTCAATTGTGAAACAAACATTATTGATAAAAAGATATACTTCAAGAGCTTAAGGAAAGTATCGCAATTATGACTCATTTCTGACAAATAGCTTCTGTTTTCAACGTCAATTATGTTTTGACGACCCTCTTTTTCATGAATTTGTATTAATACACAAATACATTTTAAAATAAATTATACTCTATCAAAATTAAAACGACTATTATGTAATTATATTGGACCTGACAGTCTTTTGTGATTTATAAATCTCCATTTTTAAGTATACTTAATATTATTTTGGCCAACAATATTTATTTCTTCTCCTCTAATTTTCATTGAAGACTTTGAGGACAGTATTTGATATATATCTATCTTAAGAATATTAAATAAATCGTCTTGAATTCAATCTTTCTTTCATGAACAATTAAATGCCTTATTAACAGATATTTTTTACTTTTTCCATAAATGAAGAAACCTTGTTCGAAAGTTTTAGTGCTCGATTATGAATAAATTGAGGACAAAACCAAACAGACTTCGATTAGTAACTGCAGTTTCCGAACTTAAACTTGCATTCAGTTGGAGTGAGAATTTCTGGAGTTTGTTGAAGCCGAAAGTTGCGTCGCGGCACTTCGCGGGTCAACGTCACTGAAAACCTACAACGCAGAGTCAGAGATATGGCAATAAGACCCCAAGTGAACAAGATGTGTCTGTCTAATATCATAAATTGCTTATATATGCAAACAAAGAACATTGAGCGTTTTAAAATTTGTAAAATCGGTAATAAATGTAACAAATTAAAATAAGTGGTGAATGATACATAATAATAGTACTAAAAATGCATAGTAAAATTAAAACAAAATTAATGGCAATAAGTACGATTACTATTGGGTTGACGTAAAACGATGTTATCAATTTGAAGAGATTTTCTTATACTACGTGCGTCAGAATTTTACAACATCGTATGGCAACAAAGAAGTGTTATGTTTCAGATAGAATAGAACGTGATAATTCAAGAGTTATGGAACATACCGAAACCTGTAAATGATATGGTCGATAGAAATGATAATAATCGACCTTCACGAATTTTATTTTATTCATAAAGGAGGGATTAAATAAGTTACGAAGACGAGAGAAACTCAATGCATATTAACACACTACTCTACAAATATATGCCGTAAAAATATTTTGAAAACTTTGATCCATTGTAGCTTATTTTTTGTCATCGAGTTCAAGAGGAAGTTTAGATAAATATTTTGACGTATCTTGTTGTTAAAATATAATCTATTCTGATTAGGGTCACGAGGAAAGATAAAAACCAGTTTTGCAAGTATTTATTTCTGAGGAGAATCAAACTGAAAACAAGGACACAAGGTTTTCGTATACAAGCGCTTTGTCGATCTATGTATTTAAACACTTCACCGATATTGCGGTAAATGTATAAAACAATGGGTTAAACAGCCTGACTTCTAAAGTGAGCAACTCTTGGACTTGTTACAGAAGAAAAATATTGAAATAGATCCAAAGGGAATAAATTAAGGCAGTTCTACGTAATCACTTGTATGCCAAATATGTAGCCGTTTTACCGTTCTATAATAGGTATATTTTCTTCCCACCTTCATCAGTATTCATCAAAGTATTTCGTGTACGAACAATCGATAATTCAGTAGTTTGAACGGAGTAGACCACCCCTATGTGGACGCTAAACACGTTTATTTGCGACTCAGAATCGTACTGGAAAATATATAAAGCTTGTTACGGTTGAACCTTGAAGCGAAAAAAATCCCTAATCAATCGACAATAGCATCGGAACCAGAGACGAACTTGAACTAGACAATAAAATAATTATTTATAAATTATAGAATTAACAAAAACATAAAAGTTAACACAACGTTTCGACCCCTCAATGTAGGACTTTATCAGGTGTTCAATGGAGTAAATAACTTTCTTACATTACAAGAATTTTCTACGTAAAAAAATTATCAAAATACCAATGTTATATAAATCATTTTTGCATAGAATTTTCAAGATAGAGCCTGCCTGATGAAGTCCTAGAATGAGGACGAAACGTGATGTTATATTTTTTTGTTAATAAATTATTTACGATTAATTTGGAGGTGTTTATATTTAAGTTAGATAAACAGAATGCAAATATAATATTATAATAATAATATTTGTGAGCCACAAAGGCTTGGTATTGGATTTCTACCTGATATTCAATAGCTGAAAATATTTCTATAATTTTATGGAAATACACCTGCATGTCCTTTGAAAATACTCTAGCAATTACAATAGTTTGCTGTAGTACAATCGGCTGTTTAAAGGTAGCATCTGTTAAAATATAAAACACCCCTCTAATCAATATATTTCAATTAGAAATACTGTCAAAATTATAAAAACACATAAGAAGATTTCTGACGTTCGGCTATAATCATCTCTAAATTAAATTAAGAATAGGCATTTACATGTATTATAAATATTGTCACATGAGAAATACCTTAACCGATAAAATTCTCATATGGCAGTATTATAATGCCTATGTATTGTATGGAATATGTATATATATATATATGATGAGAAATGTGGATAATGAAATGATTTTTTTATAATTTCTTTAATATATATATTGTCAGCGTAATATTGTGCCACAGGTATTGTAGGAAACAGTCAGCGTTGCATTAGAATGTGGAATATTCTGACATAATATTGTCGGCGGCTTTTTGAGGTTAAAAGCTTGGACGAGAGAGCAGTCAAACCAGTCTGCAATGGAAGGCAACCAGTAATGGTCACGTACAGTCTGCATATTAAATGAAACAGTAAAATATTCAGTCTGCAAAATGATCCAGGAGAGTAAAGTAAAGTTCCGTTCAGTCTCTCCAAAAGGGAGCTGACCGAGGACGGTGGTTCGAGACTTAGTTGGTAGATCTTGGACGAAAAGGTTGTAGAAGGAATATTGGAGACATGTCTGGCCGAAAATATGGCAAACTTCATTGACTGTGGATACGTGGAAATATGGTTTGTTGTGAATCTGTGATGACGCAGTTGTGAACGGTGAAATACCATGGCCTGTTAAATAAAATCATTTTCAATTATTAGTGAAGTGAATAAGTAGTGTTTTATGAGAGCTGCTCTGATGATTTGGTACGTACGAAATTTTCATGGTAAAGCAAGTATAAAATTGCATACCGTCAGATTTATTAAAATTTTATCAAATTTTTAATGATTTTTTCTATTTTAACATTTCTCTTGTAAATTTAATAAACTATTTTGTAAAATTTTGTTTTCATTTAATTCGGTTATAATTGCGGATTACCATAACTGTTGGAGGCCCGGTAAGTGGCCCTAAAGATTTAAGAATTTCAATAAAGCTGTGGCATTTATGTAAAACTTTTGTACAAAATACAACTAAATATAAATCTGTAATAATCGTTTTGTATTTAAAATTTATTTGTGTAAATTATTTTATTTAATTAATTTACCAAGTCATTATTTTATTATAACATTCATTTTCACCACATCGTAGTTTTTTGCTTGATCTTTAATTTGAATACCGCTATATATTTGATTTTTCTATTAAATATATATTATATATATTAAATATATATTATATATATATATTATATATATATATATATTAAATATATATTATATATATATATATATTAAATATATATTATATATATATATATATTAAATATATTATATATATATATTAAATATTATATACATATATATATATATATATATATAAATTACCTATTGTAATAACTTAATTTACAGATGAATTTGGCCTAACGGCCGAAAGCTCCTTGTGTGCTTTTATATTGTGATAGTATTTCTAATTGAAACACTGGTTAAAAACTGAAATAGGTGGCTCTTTCAAATTTTACCTTTTATCATTTTTGTAATTTTAATTAATGGTACCAACTGTTTGAATACATTTAATGATAACAAAGAGCAAATGTTAAATTGTTCCTTGACACAATTCATATTTAAGTCACATGTTTGTTTATTTCTGATTTACTATCATTGCCATTTTTTTATATTCACATTCTTAGCAACTTCCGTTATCGGCACAACTTCATTTTCTTAAACGTAGCTTATCTTCAACACACCCACACAGTGACAATGATATCGTTCACGATACTTCTGCTGAATGTTTGAAGTGGCCTTCTCAAAGTAACACACTCGTTTCCTTTTATGCTTGGCCTACGTGCTCGAGTGGCCCATCATGTCATATTACGTAAGGATGAAACTTATTCGTTAAAAGTCACCCATTACACGTGCTATTTACACGCTAGATATCATCCAGAGTTTATGTTCTATATTCCACATTTTATGAGTCACGAGTCGCGGGACAGACATTCTCATTATGCAAACTAACGACTCACTCATATTTTAGCGTGGCATTAATCTTAACATGATTCCTTTATTTAAACAAAATAACATGAAAAAAAAACTATTCAAAAATAAGGAATATAATAGTGTTAGTGCACTACTACCGAAAATGTTTTACCGTAGGAGTGAAATAGAGTTCTAACTTAATATAGCTTATAACAGCAACGCGTACCTGAAATTCATACATATTAAACAATGATTGTCAGTAGATAACTTATGAATCCAAAACCGATGTCATCTGTGTAACTGTCACGCTGTTGTAAAATTTAATGCTAATACTTATAGTTGGGGATTTTATTTATAAAGTTTAAATGACAAAAAAATTAAAGAATTTAATTCATTATTAAATTATAATTTAATAGAAAAATCAAAATTTAAAGATTAAAGTAAATTAATCATAAGGATGCATAATAATTTATTCTTTTACCTCAGGGACATTGGTGTCGTTAGCCATTACAAATATACATTTAAATTACCCGACTCGGCAAATTTAGGAACATGGCAACGCGATACTTGGTAAAAATTTTTTTTTTTACTATACCGAGAGGGCGGATGTCGCTCTTTTGTTGTGGCTGGCATGGTGATGCATCAGTATGTTTGGTTCTGGCGTCGATCAGCGGAGCGTCGTTGGAAGGCGGCCGCAGAGGACATCATTGTCAGGCGTCGTCGTTCTGAGGCTGGGCTCGTTCTTCCGTCGAGACTTTCTCTCTACTCTGAGACTTTAAAAGCTGATAGTTTCCACGGTCACGACGACCAGATTGAGTTACTGCTCTGGTACCGAATCATCTAACTGCACTCCTCGACTTAGACGCGACTGTCATTATTTATCGTATCGTCCTCAGATTTCGGCTCCGAAACTTTCAAATTTCCGCCTCCATTTTAAAACGGCCAATCACCGTGTACTTCATATAAATTTTATTGGTCACCCTCAGTAAGCCAATAAAGTAGGTAACAAACTCTGCTCAACTAAGTTTATCTCTTTCCAAGGATGTTCAAATTTAGCAAGCTCGTCAATTGACTCCTAAAACTTTCGTCACGCACCCTCTTAACGCCTTTTACGGACAGTTATAATTATACCTATTGTCCCTTCTTCCTTCATGCTGCAGGGACGAAGACCCTCGCTTCGAGAGAAGTGTGCCTAACCAGCCAAAAGAAAGCCTCAGATCCATTAAAAATAATCCCCACGTATATACTTTCTTCACTCACATTCCACAAGAAAATGGTCGGACCGATTTCGATGGAACATTTTTACAATGTAATGTTGATACGTCACTTCTTAACAAAACCAAACAACCATCCGTCACTTTTAAACAAAATGATAATCGCAGCAAAGGGAAGGATTTTGTAGGCTTTACAGAATGCTTTTCAACGTCGAATGGACGTTAGATAGAAGTACGTACACATGAAAAACACCCATATAGTTTTTTTTAATGAATGAACTGAAAACGTTATACAGTCAAAACAGAATGATCGATGGGAACTCATTATCAGATTACCTTGGTTGTCAGATACTTTATACTATTACATCTGAATGCTGTCTCCATGTGATACTCATTAGAAATTAAACACATACGTTTATCTGGATTTACCTTCATATCTTTTACATGATACCATGGGTTTAACTCTGATCATAAATATTGTTTGGATGTATAAAGACATAATGCTTTCTTGAAGAACTCTTCGGACTTGGTATCGCAGAAAATAATAGATTATTTATTGTGTTATCTAAGATGCACGTCTATCAATTTTTAATTGGGAAAATCCCTATTTATTTTCAGTTAGAAGACAAATACACTTTTAGTGAAAATAAATAAATTTTTAAAAAGAATAAATAATGTGCATACAATTTATGGTTGAGCAATGGTTTCCTATATAAGATTTACAAACAAACCCATAATAAACTAACGAACAACGCGGCAGAACAATTTTCTTCGAGGAGGTTCATCAAGAAAGACGGTAGTAGAGCTATAATTATTTAAATTGATTGGACTAATATCAGACTATAAATCAAAATACGCCGTATAGAGAAAAATGGACAAAGAATTACTATAGCCATAATTTGTAGTGAACACAGTAAATTAGTTATATACACTACACTCTCTGGTTATGTATAAAAATATTACGCCACGATTTCATGTTGCACTTTTTATGTCAACCCATTTTAAAACCTACTTTCATGAGTTTGATAACAGGAATTTCAGAATTTACCGAAGTTTGATTTGATGTTATTAGATTTTTACCTTACATTATAATTAATAAATATTGAAATGGAGACTGAGAGGCTGTTTTTCTTACACTTCTTGAGCTAGACTGTCATTCTCTGCTAGCAGACTGAATTATGAACTGTTTTTCTTGCGGCGTATTTATAACTAATTAAAAGGTTTATTATTGGGGGGTGGGGTGGGGGAATACGAGCGAAGCTGTAGGACAATTGCGAATGTAGACAAGAAGAAATATGTAAAGAGGGAGAAAAAATAGAAAAATTAACTCTGCGTCTTGGTGTGAATCTCTGTTTCTAAACATGGATCCATCTTTCGGGATTACTTCGTCGCCTTTTGCTTCTCCACATCAGCCAATGGAATACCAGATAAATATCCCTGAGGTAAACACATTAAATTTCAAAACCCAGTATCGACCACATTTTATGGGATACTGAAACATAATTTGACGTTAAATGAACTATTTGAATTATTTAGGCGAAAGCTCAGTCAAGACTCTGCGCGACCTTATTTTTTCACATTGATCGCTAGGATATAAGACGCCCTTGAAACACGATATTGCATTTTTATTTGGAGCAATGAGATACAGGAAAATATTTTTTTTTTGCGGAGAGTCGCTCCAAAATATACTCGAACTTTCTGCTTTAACCAAATAAATGTCTTCTTACAAACAAAAGTTGTATCTTCTCCCACGATATTCCTCAACATCCCGCCACTAGCACAATCTTCCTCGCGGACGGCATTGCCGTCTCCTCCTCTCTCACCTCCAATATCCAAACTCTTCAGTCAGCACTCACGCACCTAGAGCACTCGTCCAAACAATGGCGAATCAGTATCAATCCCACCAAATCAGTAACCGTCCCATTCACACTAACCAAAAATCCTCCTCCGCACATCCCCTCTATCTAAACAACGCAGACATACCCACAAAAACAGAAACCACCTACCTAGGACTCCTCTTCGATTCAAAGCTCTCTTAAACACCTTGTCTCCAAAATCAACCTTAAATTCAGAACTCTATATCCCCTACTAAACAGAAAATACCCTTTCACCAGCACAAAACGCCTAGTATATATCTCCATAATACAACCCACCTGGTCCTACGCCTCATCCACATGGGGAGCAACATCCAAACCCCATTCAGTCAAAATCCAAGCAAAACAAAACAATTCTTCGCACCATCAGTAACTCTCCCTGGTACCTCAGAAATTCCATAATCCACCACGACATTAAACTTCCCCAAGTCAACTCCAAATCACCAAATCCGTAACCTCATTAATAAAAAGCACCTTCAACCATCGTAACACCACAATCCAGAAATTCCATAGCAACCCTCCCCCACCATTACATTCTCGTCGCCTCAAAAGAAAACGCCCTATAGACCTCATCCTTCCCTCAGAACACTCTGGCACGTCCTAACCCACCCCATCTTCACACCCGCAGCCCCACCTATCCATTCCATCCAACCCATCAAAATCAACATCACCAGTGAACCCTCATAGCCCAACAAATTAAGATACGAGAATAAAAATTTTGAAAATTTAGATTAATTGCTGGATTAACCGAATTACCGTCCTACCATGTAAATTATGTACATATTTAAAATTTGTATATACTATAACTACATCTAGCCAACAATCTTATAATAAAAGTTTTGTCATTTTTTTTAAAAAAAAAATGTAAGGCTACTTAGTACAGTATCTTTTATAAATATAATATTACAGGATTACCTAAAATATTATAAATTTTATAAAATGAGTCGTAATGTTCATATTATTAAAGTTTAATTATGATATGTAAAATAAATGTCACGTAGATTCAAAATGACTTTTTCAATTGAGTGAAAATTTACGTAATACGCTTCTGAATGGGACAATGTTTACAAAACATTTTTACCATTTAATCAGAGTCACCAACGCCAATTTTATACAAGTAAGCTGTTTAATAATCAATTGATGTTTTAATCGTCAGGGTTTTCTATTTCAAATATACATACGTTGATATTTTTTGTATTCTCTTCCCCTCTACACTAATACACATATAATTGTATTTTCTTCAATATCAAAGCAAAGGTCCGAAAAGGTGAAGCGCAATTTTCAGGGAACAGCTTTATCTAATAAGGAATGAACGTAAATAGATAACACGGCGTCTCTGATTAACACAAGCGTTCTGCGGGTTTCAAGGTTTTTTGTTTAAATTTTCTGGTGATGAGTTGAAATCCTAGATAACGATGATGTATTCAGGCTCTCGTATTTGTAATAAAGCGTAGTAAATTTTCTCAAAGACGCGGTGCGCGTTATGATAAATACTTTAGGTACATGGTGCATCCCTGATCCTGATTTTGTGATTGTGTAACAGAAAAAAGGGGAATATTTGGCATGCCAACGAGAAAATGGGAAGGTAAAATGAAAATTATGTTATTAATAACATATATACAAATTTATATTGAGACTATTGAGAAAACTAATAAATAAATAAGTAGTCTTATTTAAGTCAGAAAAAAATTATTAATTAAATTAACAACGTTTCATCGCTTATTTTGCGACCTCATCAGGATCAAGTTTTTTAAAAAAAATTATGGACAGGTCATAATTATTTTTAAAGCTTGATCCTGATGAGTTCGCAAAATAAGCGATAAAACGTTGTTAATTTAATTAATAAATTATTTTTTATGGCTTAAAATTGGCCGAAAATTAGTTTACATAAGGCAACGTAAGCTTAATTATTTCCGCCTATCTACGATGAAAGTGAACGGTCTAAGGAAAAATAAATATTTATTACCTACATATTTATTAATTATCGTAGCTTTCCCGTATATATTGATTTAATAAAAGAAGCTCGGTTTATCAACCAGGTCAATTGTTAATTATAACACAATATTTATGCGAAATTCATATCCGCCGGCATCAGGTCCAAATTAGCACGAAATGGGATTCAATCATTACCGAACATCACATCGGATACAGAAATAACGTCGGTGGACATTTTAACCAATGACAACACGAAAATGTTCAGTTCGGTCCCCAAATTGGACGGTACTGACAACAATCTACGGTGTAAAATTATCTAAATTGGCACCTGATGGCGGCAGAGATGAATTTCGCAGAAGAGTTGTGTTACATAAACATTGAAGCGGTCGATAAACCGAGGATATTGTAATATTATATGTTCAATATTAAGGATTTTTCAAACTCTGAAACATTCGACTATTGTCTTCTGTTGAGACAAGTCTTGATTATCAAGCCATTTCTTTAGATTCAGGAAAATAAAATAATTAATTTTGTGCTAAATCTAACGAATAGGGGTTTTTTTAGGGTAACAGGCTACATGAGGGTGATCCACATGGTGGCAACTCCCCTTTAATACCATAGGTAGGGATTTGAAAGGGGGGATGAGGAGGGGTAGAGGAAGGTTGCCAAGGGTTAACTAGGTCCCCCGGGCTGTGGTTTAAGGATCCTATCCGGCATTCGCCTAAAAGTGATTCAGGGCAAACCCCTAGAAAACCTGTATCAGTTAGTTCGGGCATTTGGTATTTGTCCCACGCCCTTTCGATGGTGGGAGAGGGGTTTTATGTGGGGACGCAGCATTCCCTTCTCCGTGCATCGACCAGTTCGGGAGACAGTTGACCGACTGTTCCAATGGGAACAGAGGAAACACTTAACTTATGCCCA
The DNA here is from genome assembly GCA_037074705.1 of Zhengitettix transpicula. Lineage (NCBI taxonomy): Eukaryota > Metazoa > Arthropoda > Insecta > Orthoptera > Tetrigidae > Zhengitettix > Zhengitettix transpicula. The sequence goes on along the minus strand of CM073593.1, from coordinate 46,678,672 downwards.
AGGTCTGCGACCCCGGAACATACATACACCTCTCAAACAGGCCGATTGTGGGAACCTTAATTCAAAATCGGAGAGAGAAGAGCCGTATTTTTTTTTAGTAACAGGCTACATGAGGGAAATCCACAAGGTGGCAACGCCCCTTTAATAGCATAGGAAGGGATTTGAAAGGGGGGATGCGGAAGGGTAGAGGAAGGTAGCCAAGAGTTAACTAGGGCCCCCGCACTATGGTTTAAGTATCCTACCCGGCAATTCACCTCAAAGTGATGCAGGGAAACCCCTAGAAAAACCTGCATCAGGTAGGTCGGGCATTTGGTACTTGTCCCACGCCCTTCAGATGGCGGGAGAGGGGTTAGCTGTGGGGTCGCAACTTTCCCCTTGCCGTGCCTTGACCGGTTTAGGGGGCAGCTGGCCGACTATTCCAATAGGAATAGCGGACATCTCTTACCGTATGCTCAAGGTCTGTGACCCCGGAACATACACCTCTCAGAACAGGTCGAGGTGCCTCGGCATGTGGGGACCTTAGTTCAAAAAACCAGAGAGATGTGAAGGCATCCCCAAAGGTAGCCTCCTCCAGAGCTCTCTGGAGAGAGAATCCTCTCGCAGTCTCCATTGACCAAGTAACTGGGATTTTTTTTTAGGGCAACAGGCTACATGAGGGTGATCTACATTGGGCAACTCCCCTTTAATAGCATAGGAAGGGATTAGAAAGGGGGATGCGGAAGGGTAGAGGAAGGTAGCCAAGGGTTACTAGGGCCCCCGGGCTATGGTTTAAGGATCCTACCCGGCATTCGCCTAAAGAAATGCAGGGAAAACCCTAGAAAAACCTGCATCGGGTAGGTCGGGCATGGGGGACTTGTCCCACGCCCTTCCGATAGCGGGAGAGTAGTTTGCTGCGGGGACGCAGCATTTTGGAGAAAAAAAACTATTATGGCTGCGACAATTTTTTTAAATGATTGGCGTTAATGAGCAAAGAACTTGCCATTAACTTTTCTTCAAATTGAAGAAAAACACAGCTGAAATGTCCATTTAAACCAAAAGTATACTTTGGTGTATATATAAGGTTTTAGCCAAGTGAATTTATTTGTGTGGTTTATCCAAAGATGGTCGTGAATCTGTAGAAGATGATAAACAATTGGACAGCAAATCTCGTTGCCCAACTGAGGAAACAATTACAGAAATGCGCGAAGCAAACTTGATACAATACGAGATATCCAGTAATAATGAAACACCGACACAAACAAAATGATACAAGAACTTTTGCATCTACAGAAATTTAAATTTAGTTTAGATTTATGGCAGCAACAGAATCAAACTCTTGTCACCTTAAAGCAATGTTTTCAGGATTTGGAACAACTATGAGTTGTCAACTTTCATAAACGTGTTTTCAACTCCTCTTTCATTTTTTTCGATCAAGATGGATGAAGTAAACGTTACGTGCCTATTAAATGTTTGAATCACATGCGAAACGTTTTTCCCCTTTATTTTTGTTGACTCGCTCAAGCAACCTTATTTGATCGTTATTTTTGTGTTTCCTCCGGCGCATTTCGTTATCAGAAAAACGGGAACTTGTCAGATTTGACACTAGTGAAGGTGACTTAGTCGTCGAGAACCTTGAAATGACACAGTTATTTTATAATTTCCTTGAGTCGATAAGGTTATTTAATTTCGAAATTATAATAATTATAGTAACTTTTTGATAATTTCCGCGTATGTTTTTGTGTCGCTTAAATCGTCATTCTGAGAATGCGGAAGAAAGAGAACTAAAATTATTTTTATTAATATTGTAGTAATTAATAACTCAGCTGCTGTATTTAGTTTTGGGCGCCTAGTTATTTTCAGGTAAATAACCAAACCTGAATAATTTTAAGCCAGAATCTTCAGGTTGTTTTTCTAAAAGCTGTCAGTAAGATGCTTTATTTGGGTTATTGTCATTGGTATTTCGGAGAGATCCTCCTCTGTAATTACAAATTAAGGAACATGTGACCAAACTTTTCTATTGGTTATGATCGATTACGTTAGTTTTCTTAAAATAACTTTTTAACAAGTTTTTTTTAAGGGGAACAGCTGTAACGATCTTTGTCAATCTGTTGATTTTGTCAGAAAAACATTTGTCTCTTCAGACTTTTGTTGTCTCCAAGCGTCCGTAAGCAGATGACAAGTCGTAATGAAGATTTGGCGCAACGAATAAGTACCACAAAAAAAAGCTTTGTAGGAATTGCTAAAGTATTAATGTTCATCAAAAGATATAATGTGATTGTGGATTCATTATTAGTCTTATCTTCTTTTTAATATAAAATTGGATATGCGTGAGTTCTTCATAAAAATTCAAATGTGTGTACAAATTTTGTACATATGTTCTTTACGACTCGGGAACAAACGCTGTGGCGTTAATACACGACTAACATCGGGGTGGACAGAGGTGACATTTTTACAATATTCGTTAAGGGCCAATATTAGGATGAAATAAATTGTTTCCAGGGGTCGACAAGATTGGTAAAGTTACTCCCGGCGTCGTTAATGTATAATTTCAACCCCTAGGGGCGAGGGTGGAAGGTGTTGAAATAAAATAATGTGAAAACGAGGGAAATGACTGTCTGTGCTACGGTTTTTGGTGCTCGTTTATAGTAACGCTCAGGCTCACTATGACGCGTTAAGTTAACGTTCAGCAAACGCCGCATGGTGGTGTGGGGATGTGTGAGGCAAAAGATTCGTTTAAAATAGACCGATTCAGCATTAACTCCAGCTTCTTCGATTTGACGAGACCAACAGTGACACTAATTTAAAATGTTTTTTACTCTCTTAAGGTACCCACGAGTCCCATATGTGCCAAGAATATTCTTGTCTCCATTAATGTACTAGAATTTTTCTTGACTCCTTAAAGTAAGTATCGTAAGTAAGGTATCGGGAATATATTTCGATTTTCTTATATTGGGAGCGTTTGAGTCGGCCAAAGTATAGTCCGTCCTCACCTATGTTAAGTTAAGTTACACCCCCACCCCCTCGTACACCATCATCACCTTATAGATATATGTCTGGCAGGGAGCATGAAGCGGTAAATGGTTCGGAAAGAAAACGATCCCGATGAAGAATTCATTCCCGGGCTAATATAAATAAACCAGAAGTATTACATAAATATAGGAACATTTGTACGTCATGATGGACGCTAAATACTGACAGAGAAGCCAGAAGCCAAAGATTAGATTAATTTCTTTAATCAGTGTTAATTAAAACACATTTATACGAATAGGATTTAAGCATGAGCGGAAAGATTTCAGCAAATTAATTTATTCTGAATACCATATAGAAAAATTTCAGTGATCAGTAAAAAAAATAATAAAACGAAAACAACGGCTATAGCACCAAAGATACATCTATTCTTATACACATGTTAATTATAGGTTATGAAATGAAATAAATGTAATGTTAGGTTCTATTATCAATTTGGATATGGCATTACTTTACATTGTATGATTTAACAGGTTTTCTTATTTCTTTTTTTTACTATTTTTGATCTGTGTCTATGTAATATCCCTTCTAGAGATTCGAACTATTATTGATATTTGGGGTAATATTAGTGAAATACCTTGATGATCTTTCAATAGTGGAAGCCGTTCTTCGGTACTCATGTCCTTATCTTGACTGAAAACTTTGACGTTCACATACTGACTCGTTGATAATACCCTCGTTGGAAAGGTTATCATTGGTCATACAAACCAGAAATAATTATAATGATCATTTTGACTACGTAGTCCCTACAAATAACATACGCAAATGTTATAAAAAAAACAATTTTTTTGCAGAATCTATCATAAGTATGTATTAGATTAATAGTACGTAATAAAAAATTTACCAGAAGCCTGCATTTTAAAATGAGTCATGTCTTTCTTTGTCAATACTTCACGTATTTGAAAATATATGCCTTAAAATTCAGTTCAGTTGAGATTATTTTCTCGTAATTATATAAATGTTTACTGAATAATTAACTCAAAACAGTCTTTATATTGGAAGGGTTTTAAAAAAAACTTATTTAAAGGATTACTTTTCTACCCTTAACCAATTTTAATTATAAATTTCTTATGATATTTAGTTGATTATATAGAAAACATCTTCACAATATACTCTCTTATATTTGATAAGTAAATCTTTTGAATATTGGGAAAATTTTCCAAAACTGATCATCCTTTTGACAGCTAAATTCTCAAAATACCTCCCACATTTAAAGAACTTTCGATATTTTCTATAGTGCATATTGCAAAAGACTCGATACTTTTAAAGCACTTTTTCTAGGGCTTCAAACTAACGTAGATACAAAGTTGGAGGATTGAGAACTCTTCACCCGACAATTGCACCAGAAAACCTACATTCCTTACCTATCAACTGAATTTTGTTCCAAGTGAGATTCTGATTCTTAGGGCAACTTATCTACATTTGAATCCCGGCCCTGCTGAATATTCTACATGTTGGAAAACTTGCTTTCTTTAGAGTGTATTCCCGCCTTCTCTTTCCTCACTACCCAATGTAATAATCCTCGTCATTGTATATACATATAACTTCCTCCTTTTCCGAGTGGCAATGCTAAACTTCAATTTCAGATAAGCAAACACTTTCTCTCTACATACATACAAACAGAAACAACAGTATAATTTTACTTGGATAGATAGGAAAGGTACATAAAAAAGTTTAATACATAGCGAGATTTACCAATTTCAGGGCTGTTACACCTCATCAGATTTGTAGATGTAAAGGAAAATAAACATTTACCACATGCAAACATTCAGATATTTGAGAACAAACTGTTGAATTCAGAATGGTATTATTAAAACAATATGCAAAATTGTTTCCATTCGATTTGCCCATCAATTATCTGTATTGCTCAATCCATAATACACACATTAATTTTTAGGTACGAGAGAGGAGCCTATTTATAAAATATGAGATCAGTCTTATAATTAAAGGATAGAAAAGACAGAAAGAAATGACTGCCCAGTGTTAAATGATTGTAGAATTCAACATTTTCAGGGCACATTTTATCATTTGCCCAGTTACTGAACCATCACAATAGAAGATACACACACAAAAAAGTTTGACTTGTCCAAACTCGTAGAATCAATTTTTTACACTCAGGGTGAGCCAAATCTGATCTCTCATTTCTGTCAGATTATTTATAATACATTTATATGTTTAACCAGATATTTTATTCAGATTTTATTTATATAAATAATTAATAAAGTCCAAGTTCAATATCAATGGATTGTTTTAAAAATATAGATCATGACAACCGTTGCTTTTAATATTTACAGGTACAAGCATTTTAATATATTTGTGAATGGTATATAGATACAAAATAAAATGCATTACATTTATATATATATATATCACAGAAGCATTTATTTGTATACTTAAAATTCTCCTTTCTCTGTTAGTTTATTTTAATTAGGAGGTTTTTTAAAAATAAATGTGTATATTTTAAAGTTTATATATATATATACATTACAAACACCATTAAAAAACAAACAATATTTCTCTTATTTTAAATGTTACATACATACTGATTAAGAATAAGGTGAATATATATTTGATATAAAATGAAAACAATTTTATAGAAAGAAATGAAGAATATAACCATTCAGAATTAAAACAAATTTAGAAAACATGTTGACAATATAAATATATTTATCTGAAATGGCTGATTATATGACTTTACTTCTAACTTAAACCAGAATTGAGGCATTCATGTCTTTGAAGTAATGTACACAGCATTACAATGTTTAGGCATGTTGAAATGAAGGTGGATTAAGAACAAGTATCTGCTCACAAACTTTTTTATACTGCCAAACATCACCCTTGAGCCTCTTTCTACGAATGCCTACAACTGGTCCACAGTTCTTGTAAGCATCTGCAGATCCCAATTCAGTGCCCATACTAACCAGAAACACTTCAAGTTCAAATGACAGCCCACCTTGCTTACCCCGCAATACAAATCTGTAAAGTCAAGAATAATAAAATTTAGACACATTTCTCAAATTGAGTATTGAATAAGAATCTAATAACTTAAAATCAGGATGAACCACCTAGAACAGACATTGTTTCACAAAAAACTCATTTGGATATGAAAAAGAGGCAGGGTAGCTGACTTACCTTAAAAGACTGTTGGTCCAATCAGGCTGAGCTGAAATATCATATCAAATTTTTGAGGGCCTGAGCCCTCTTCTTCAGGATAGTAGGATTGAACAGTGTCGACCAGGCACTTTGAGGGATGGAACAGCTTATTAAAACACACATTTTTTGTATAGGAATGCACAGCCAAGCCCACAGTTCAGACCTACTATCCTCAAGAAGGGGACTCAGACCTCACTGGAGCAACTGTTATTTAAGGTAAATCAGCTACCCCATCTCTCTTTCCTACGCAAATGAGTTAATTAATTTGACCTTGTCAAATTATCCTTATGTGCTTTGTTTAAATTGGACTTTACCGACACCACAGTAAACTTACCCTTTCTGATTACACGTAAATCCCTTTCGCTCCAATGTTCTACGCAATTCTGTCATTACTAACTCAGGATCACTGCTTGCAATTGTTGAAACATTGCACAGGTTCTGAAACAAATATTTTCAGTTATCAATATTTTTTAATATTATTAAATACATTATTATGAATTATTATTCAACCAACTAGTCAATGGAAATACAGAATAATAAGTAAAGAACTGTCACTAAACTTTAAACCTATTTCAATTAATTTTGTTAACATAAGTAGAATACCAAAGATCTCAAATAAACAGGTCACTATACTAAACATATTCTACGAGTTAATTCTCCAAAAGCAGCTACTTCAACTTTTAAGAGTAGTTAGATTCTGGAGTGATGTAGTTGTATTTAGTGATATATTTTGGGAACATATGTATTAGTTAAAAATGTCAAAAGTAGTAACCAATTATTAAAAGATATTTACCTGTGTGGGCAGGACCTGGAGTTGTCCATTAGAAGACTTTCGTCGTTTAGCCTTCAACACATTTCGAACTTTTTGTAAGCTGCGCTCTATGCTACCCATAAGTTTACGTGCACTTTGCGGAGTTACAGTACATGGTGTCGTTGGTTCACTACTGAAAATAAAAGAATTTAACTACCACTTTTTATTTATAAAATATTAAATCAAATAGTTAAACAGCAGCCAAATTTAAAATGTGATTACATTTACTATAAGGCTAATGAGAACATTTTATTACTGTCAATAAACTTATTACTTTTAAAATTATTCTAATGATAATTGTGAATATTTTTGATTTAATATAATGCCTCCAAAATGAAGAGATCATGGCACATTTCAAAGCAATAATACTATTTAGAAGAAGACCTATCAAATAATTATTAGAATCAAATTGTAACCCACAACTAAAACTGCAATACAGCGTTCCTTTACACCGGTGCTATTAAAAGCATTTTGTAGTCTGTTCCCTTTTCATGTAAGTGCTGTGAGCTCAATGTATTGAACAAAATGTATATAATTCAGTTCATGTGAATTGACTAGATAAATACTATCCAAAAATTTTATATTTTTCTTTCTGGACTGTAAAATGTTAACTTCAAATGTCTGTTATATTTTATTGGAAGTTCTACCTTAGGATCTCAAACATTTGGTCCACTATGAGTAGCTGATTGAAAACTAATAAATATTTTAAAACATTACTATATGTGAATCAAAAGAAAATATTCCACCTTACATCTACTATTTCACTCACTGCAGAACTCCCTTTTTGTTATTTTAGTGACGTGAGCATGGGTACACAACTAAAAAAATTATTATTAGTCGTCAACAGTTATATAATACATACCTACTAGATGCTGCTTTTGGAGACAGAGTTTTAGTCTGAGAATCTGAATTATCTTCTGGTATAATCTTGTTTGGTACTGTAACAATAATAAATAAAAAGTAATGAAGGTGCTAGTTTTAATTGTATATATTTACTGACTAAACAAATCCTGTTTACATGTTTTTTCAAGTGTTAGTATTGAAGACATACAGATTAATTAATAATGTGAATAACTCATATATTATACTTTGAGTAAATGCAAGAATAATTTTCTTTTCATGAATTTAAAATAAATTGCAGAGTGAAGCAGTAAGTTCAATCACCAATGTTTGCTTAAAACTGAAAATACTTCAAAACAAAGCCGTTAAACAGTAAATTCACAAATTAATTTTAGCAATCTGCTAGTGGAAAATTTATATTACAGTCTCAGAAAATTACCCTTTCAAATAATTAAATAAAGTCTAAAACTTTCAAATATTTCTGAAAGTGTTTTATATCTGCTCAGTCAAGAATTACAGATATTTATTAAGTTAAAACATATCTAAAGGGAGCATCAGTCATAATTTATAAATAGGAAGGTTGGGGAAGAGACAGAAGGTGTAAATCATAACTAAAAAATATAAGGCAGAGTCTACACCAATTCAAAACTATTTTTAAGTGAGGCAAATAGAAGAGTATGCACTCCATTACACTTATCAGTGCAGTTGCAAGCTATTGGAATGAACACTCACAAAAGTCCACAAATAAGAAAAGTATTCCCAATTTTTTTACTGCATTGTACCAATAATTTTGTATAACACTCACTTGGGGAGAATACTTCATTAATTCCAGGACTCCATAAACGCTTTTGAGGCCTATGCCTGGGAGTAGGCACAATAGGTTCTGCAAAACATCTGTCATTCTCTTCATCACTATCCTTATCATTTATTTTTTCAGGGGTAGTAGCTGTAAACATAGATTTTTTTAAAAAACTAACTGCACAATATAGATGTATGAACCTAAAATTGTACCAATTGTAATAATTTCACAGTCTTATGTAATGATAAAATACCAACATCCATTTCTTTGAATCTTAGATTCTGAATCTAATTGAAATGAATAAATTGATTCACAAAATCAGTTATATGTTGTCAATAAACACTAGAAACTTTTCAGAATGCGTACCTGAAAAAATTTGTACAATGAAACATGCAAGTGTAAGATTTGAGTATACTCAAATGATGAAAATATTGTTCAAAAGCATTGCCTCAAATTTTAAGTCAATTTTTTTTAGTAATAAATCACAGAAACTGTTCAAAAGCCTAGTCACTTTCATAAATCACAAGTGTGTGATCCAAGGCATGCACAAGAAGCTGAGAAATAGAGTTGACTTCAGGATTTTTGACTAACAAATCCAGAAATGGTGAAAACACAAGATTAATAATAATGTAACACTTTCCAAAAAGAACATTTGAATACTGTATTGTGATTATGTTAACTTAAGGTTCTACAAAAACAGAAGTTGTCAATTATTAAACACAAATATTATTTTTAGAAACAATACATTTTAATTCATACAAACAGAGCAAATAATATAGAAGGACACGATTCTTAGCTGTAGTTCCACAATTACCATTAACAGAAACACAAATACCAAATATTACTCACCCTTTGGTGTTATATTTGCTGTTGCTGTTCTTTTGCCAAGAACTGTGTGTGTTTCTTGGAACTTTCTATTGAAAGCTGAACATGATTTAACTGGTGTTTCCTGAATGGAATCCTTCAAAACAGGACTATAGTTGCTTTCCATGTTCTGATGAAGAAATAAAAATCAGTTTACTTTTCTTGCAATACCATAGTTTTTTGTTTCATGTTCAAATCAAAGTACACACACATTATTTTGATATTTAATGAACCAAATGAAATACTTATATCAAACTAACAAATTTAACATTGTTTTCTTTATCCCTTGAATTAAATACTAGTTGGGAATACAAAATATTTCTTACCATACGAGGCCTGCGATTATAAGCCAATTTCAGAGGAAGACGAGCCTTCTTGCGAGATACAAGTAGGAGATAAGTAGATGTATCATAATCATAGGACCACTTGTTAATACGTTCCCACATATCTTCCCAACAGATGTTGTAATATTTTGCCATGGCAGTGACACATGACTTGTCTAATTCATGAAACTGTTAACATACTATCATTTTAACATCACATTTCAACAAGATCTTGTGCAGTGAAAAACAAAATGACTCATTACAGTATGAATTTTTTTTATTTAAAGATACAGGCAACTGATAAATGTAATGTAAACTACAATATTCCAAATTGAGATTACATAAAATAAATAAATGTTAACCAAAGTATATGGATGAAATAATGTCAACCAGGTCAGGAATCAAACCCCGGACCTTCCGTTTATTGGGCAGATGCTCTAACCAACTGAGCCAATCTTGTCAATTCCTGATTCGAAGCAATATTCCTCCATCCCTCTGACCTCACTTAGATTAATCTCACCCATTTACCTTTGGCTAAGTGTATAAGCTTTCTTTCAATAACTTTGAATAAATAAAGGTTTTGTCCTTACCTCAATTAGACTGTCTTTACTCACAGCATCAAAGTAGCAAGTTAAAACCCACGGATGATTTTGAAGTTGTTGTACTGTAATTCGCTCTTTAGGATCTACACGCAGCATAGAACGAATTAAATCTTTACTGCCCTGAGACAGCCAATCAGGTTCAGAATATCGCCCAGCCTATAATTATAAATAATAAATGAATCATTGCTTTACAAAACATCTAATTGAGAAAGAGATTCAACAACAATAATAATTACAGGAATGAAAACTTTCAAACTCAGTTAGCCTGATTCAGTGCTAAATATAATATTCACAATAGAGAAGTTATAAATTTGATTAACCTTACAAAATTTCTCATAAACATAATCAGAATAGTAAAGGAGAACTTAAAATTCCCAGTTGGGAAATGTGTAATTGAAACACAATTCTATTCAATTGAATAACGAACGAATTATCATTTCACAGGACTTTGTTAAAAGTATTTTTATAAGTTTGAGTATAATAAATAAGAACTCCAATCATTCATTTACCAAAATTTTCTTGTACAAGGTATCTATATTGTCATCATCAAAGGGCAGAAAGCCACATAGTAGAGCATATAAGAGCACTCCCATACTCCAAATGTCAACTTCAGAACCTGTAAAAATATACATTAAACAGCAAGAAACATTATTGGAACAGAAATATGCACATTATTGATAAGCAATGAATATAAAACTGTATAGAAGAACATGATACAATAATTTGAAATGAGAAACAATTTAATATTAAATAATGACAGAAATACTTAATAGTAATGCAAATTCAAATTCAACATATTTTCAAAAATCTCTGAAGTATTACCTATGTATTTCTTGCCTAAGATAAGTTCAGGAGCAGCATAAGTTGGTGAACCGCATGAAGTGTACAAATGCGATTCAAGTCCTCCTTTGGGCTTTGCACAAAGCCCAAAATCTATTAATTTTAATGTTTGATCATTGTCAAGGAGGATATTTTCAGGTTTTAAATCACGATGAGCATAGCCCAGATCATGTAAATAAGCTACTGCAGAAATAATTTGCCTAAAGAAAGCACGAGACTCGTTTTCTGTCAATCTGTTTCTCTCCACTATAAAAAATGAAAACATTATTATCTGTTTAATTGATAATTACAATAAAAACAAAGGCATATATTTTTCAACTGTACAATACAATTTCTTGATACGATTCAGTAACTCATGATAGATTATAATATTTCAAAATAGTAATATTACTCATTTACATACCAATATGATCAAAAAGTTCTCCCCCAGAACAATATTCAAGAACCATAAAAATGTGAGTATCCGTTTCAATAACTTCATATAATTTGCAAATATGATGATGAGACAAATTTTTCATTGCATCCAATTCCAATCTTATTCTTGGCAGGTCATCCTGAAATGGAAATACAGATTAATCACACATAATGATACAATTTAAAAAAAGTTATGCAGTGAAATAATAAATGTTGGTGGAGAGAGTAAAATTTGTATTGATTTAATCAAAAATAATTGGTTACAAATATGAATATGCAGTGAGAGAGAGAGAGAGAAGTTAACTTATCTGAAATAAACAGACAGTTTGTCCAGTCAGTCTGAGGAGGGAAAATTTTAATTATTTTCACGCCTCAACCTGATTGGGCCAACTGCCAATTTCAGGTTAGTCGACTTCGCTGTTTCTGTTAGCTAATGAAATGTGTTATTTAATTTGACCTTGTCACATTTTTTCTTAAGTGTTGTGTGTATTGAAAAAAGGTATCAACATTCTATTGTAACAAATAATACTATAATTTCATGCTTTAATTTTAAATACTGAATGCCGACAATTGTTTTTTTATTTTACACATAACAGACATTAAAGCAATAAAAGTGCTTTACTACACTAAACCACAAAATTGGCACTTTCTTCTTCCTCAATAAAAAAGAAAACTATAGATCATATGGTAAGAGTATGAGTAATATGTGGGCATAAAATAATACCCAGTTGAATCACCAAAACAAAGACTGCACTAAATTTGTAAACCAAAGTAATGGATACACACAAATAGCAATGTTTTAGTTTTAGGGCCAAATATTCTTAATTTATATATCCCTGAATTGGATTAAATAATACATTCATGTTTAACTGCATTTATACCAAGAATGAACATTGAATCTAGGTTTTTCGAAATTAAAAATTGTAATAACTGAATTTGAGTTTGAGATAAAAAAATAAAAGTCATATTAATGTAAAATATTTACCCCGAGACAGGATTTGTTCATTATTTTCACGGCAACTTTTTCCCTCGTCAGACAATGTGTTGCTAATTTCACTTTCGCAAAACCACCACAACCTATTGTTTTATCCAAGTCATAATAATTCTTTAGTACTGGATATCGCACCATTTTAACTACCTTCCTAAAGTACTATAAAAAAAATGGACCAATAAAATATAAGTTTAACTTCTTTTGATAACCGCGCCTTATCCCATTTTTTCACTTTTCTTTAACTTAGCCAATGAAACGTATTTGAATGTCTTCGGTTGTGTTCTGGTAGTATATACCTGGTTCTATGTACATAATGTCAACAATTTATTATGAAATTATAATGTCAAATCGTATACGTAGAGCACGACGTCAAATTACTGTTTCAATTCAAACTTGAAACTGTTGGCGAATTCTGTAACAGTGTAGCCAACTATTGCCAATACATTCATAAAAGTCGATTCTGTAAACCAACTTCGATTAATGTTTATTATTTCAATTCTCTTTCGAAGTTATGTTATAACATTTGTAAAATGTCGTAATAATTTAATATTCTGAATCAATTACTTTTGTTGAGAATGAGAGAGTTTCATTGAGCTCAGCGTAAAGTTGACGAAATAGCTTCTCTGTTTTAATTATCTTATTCCCAGAACCATACTAAATAAGCTGTTCCTCCAAATCCTGTGATAATTATTTAAGAACATAGCATACGATAAAGAATTTTGTTGGAACAATAAAATTCAGGATAATTGTTTTATCGGGTCTGTATACCACAGAAAGGGCGTTCATGACTCATTTTGTAGCGTATAAGAATATTAAGATTATGTCTATAGTATTTTCTCCAACAGCGCGTATATTTTGAGGAGAATGCGTCAGCAACATACGCAAATAGGAGACGAAGTTACGCATAGAATATTAAGCATAGCGCGCAATTCCACCTTCCTCTATACACCATGTCGTATTCTGTTTGAGACGGCAGTGACAACGCGATCGCGGTGCTGATCAAATTTGGTTGATGGAAGTCAGTTCTAGGAATTGGGGTATATAAGGACAATTAGCCCACTTACGTTGATTGATTTTGTACGATCTCTCGGACGATTCTTGGAAAAATTGCGCGGCCACATTTTCATATTGATGTCCGGATATTCCAAAATTTGAATAAATAGTAATACCCAATGAATCAAGTAATAGATCGAAATTATCACCTAACAGGGTCAATATTACAGTTAATAAAAATATTGCCAATATTATTGATTGCGTAAAGTGTCTATATCAGAAGCTATAAAATCTCTGAAAATGGTAAAGAGTTTAAGTAAATTTCTCGAAATTACGTACCACAGTTTCAGAGATTATTTTATACCTGCGTTCAAAGGGAATTTTTTATTTAGATAGATAAAAAAAATTGGTTTGAATTACCGTTTTAACAATCATACCGTGCCCAGTCTATTGAAACAAGAAATTGAGTGAACTGGACTGCAATTTGAAGTCATGAAGCCCGCCTGGAAGGTTGGACCTCGGCCAAGTACTGTCGCTCATCCGGATAAATGGAAGGGACGCGTTCCCAGAATTTCATTATTCGCCTCTCAATTACAATTAAAAAAAAAAAAACTTGGCGCGGAAGTATCTTCAAAGCCTGTTCTTACCCAAGGTACTCTTTTATATTTTTTTATGTAAATTACTTAAGATTTTGTTTAGTTAATTTTATTTAGTGTGTTTCGTTTTGTTGTCCAATCTATTTATACATTGTAGCGTAACTTTAAAACGTTGGACAAAGCCACATTATTGATGAATTAAACTAGTAAACAGGTTGTGAATATTGATTGTGTTTTCAATTTCTTTCAGTGTAGTAGTAGTAGTACAGGCCCGAAGAAGTTGACTATGCTTCTTGTATGTACTATAGTAATGTCTGCACACAAAGAAAAATAAAAGTATAGGCAAAAATCTTGTTCCAAAATCTAACAAATTTTGACACTTATATTAATTGATGGAACTCAAGCAATTACGTGAAGAGTGGAAATACGTACAGAATTAATCAAGATAGGAAGCATGTACAGTTTGGGTAAATGACGCATTTCAACATTTCCTCTTGTGGTTAAGGATCAGACTTTCGTGTTCTTATAATTTGTTAATTATGAATTTATAGTGGACGAGGCTTGTGCAAAGGGAAGTGTCATATGCTGAATTTTAACAGAAGAAAAATCTATTCTATTACGAACACGTTTACATTCGTTTAACTGATCCAAAAATAAAAAAACGTGGAAGCAATGATGAAATTCATATTGTGTTAGAGACGACTCATTTCTATTTGCGAAAATATCATAAAACTCTTCAATAGTTTCGTAAATAATGAGCAGGAGCGATTATCACGTGGATATTTTTATAAAATGCGATTCGTATTTTAGCAAATCGATTTGTTTGTATGTTTGTATGTTAAATAGCGATAATGAAACTAATTTGAAGTAGTAATGTAAAAATTATTTTGGTTAAATTTCATTATATTTTTAATTGATAAATATCATATATTGAAGTTATTTTTTCTTAATGTACAAAAATTTCATAAAATATACTTCTTGTCTAACTCATAATATACATTTTTTTAAAATAAAAATAAACAAATTGATAAAATATATTTATGATATAGTGTGCATTGTGTTCACTTTGAAAACAATTATTTAGCCTCAATTATCAAAACCCCTGTTGCTGTCTACAAGTGTTATGATAACAATATTTGTAGGTTAAGGGAATGTATGTATCATTTGGTGATCCAAGGGAAATGTTCAGCACTTCATAATACGGGTATACTCTGCCAGGTCTACATCCATTTCAAATACCAGTGTTTGTGGTCTCGGGGTCTTACATGTGGTATTACAGCTCCAGTTGAGTGTTACCCTACCACTTTCACTATGAATCAAAATCCAATATAAATAAAGCTGGCAATGGCTGATGCCAGCTAAACTTGAATCTTGGGACATAATATTAGGGGCTTCAACTCACTCAGAGTACAAGGTTCCCTATAGACAAATCTGGCGGAGAATATGAATATATATATAATATGATTGATGAGTTTGACCTTTGGTGTTGAGTACTTGTAGTAATTTGGTATCTATATATGGTGAGCTAGTTTAACTGACCTAAGATTTAATTTTTTTCTATCTCAAACTTTTTCCACAAGTTTCTACTACTACTTACTAAACTTTTTATTCAAACGTCACTCAGAATTGAACCACATTCAGTTTTTAGAAAATGCCAATGATTCTGATCATGCATTCCATAACACAGGTACACTTATATCAAACTTATTACAGAGTTATTCATCTAGGATACTCTAGGCTGTGAGAGAAGCTGTCGATGAATAATCATGGCTTTAGAAGTAAACCACATCATTAATGTTTAATGCTAAATTTCAGGTAGTGACCCTGGATGCACCGTACAAAAAAAAAAGAATACTAAATGAGCATATTATTAATCATAACTATTGAAATGAAAGTGCCATGGAAAACTTAAACAATAATCTCCAAGCTTTTTTAAAAAAAAGAAAATTTTCTTCCTAAATACCCATTCTGTATACTGCTCTCAGGAAATTCTATTAATGAAAAAACCTTGTATGAGGATAAAACAAATATTTATTAATGACTGAATTAAGGTACTATTTTCAAGTGTAATCACTGAGGAGGAAAATATATATTTTTAGCTCTGAGACAGACAGAAGGATGGAAATGCTTTATTTAGAGACATAACATGGCAGGTGTTGTCATGTGATGCAGAAATTTACGTATGAAATATTTTTCTACAGGAAAGAGTTCTGCACATCTATTAACCACATTTGGGAAAACATTTAGTTTATATATAAATGATGGAGTTTCAAAGGGTTATATTTTAGGTCTACTATTATTTTTATTATATTTAAATGAGTTGCAATTATTTTTGCAGATGACATGAATATTAATAAAAAACAATAGAGATAGCTTGTTAGAGACTGCTAATAATTGATTTAATAATTTGCTTTCATGTAAATGCTTTAATTCTGAGATGTAGTAAAACAGTTAATATGGTATTTCACATAAGTTGAAACGCAGGTTATTATTAAAGTAAAAATACTAAATTTGATTTTACAGGGTAATTAACAGAATTTTAAAGAACATGTCAATATTTTAATAAATAAATGTATCTGTGTCACCTAAGCAACCAAATAATATTAATACAAAAACTAAAAAACTAATGTGTGGAACGTATTGCAACTCAAATTACATATAGAATTAATTTTTGGAGTAATTTCCTGAGAAAGTGAATCTTTCTAGTCAAAACATTTATAAGAAATAAAATAATCATACATAAGAATTGTAAGTCTGTGTCCGTTTGCTTCTCATATGGAAAATTATTATTTTATTGTTATAATTATAGCATGTATATTTATTTAATATAGGTGTTAAGATTTTGTGCCCTCTGCTGAGAGGGTCACCCAGATTTAAGTACTTGGGGTTGCATCCTGGATTGGTTAAAGCAGTTCCTAAGACTCCAGGTCCCGGTGCTTATGATCCACTTTTACCCTCTCCACATATGGCAGATTTCAACTGGGCTCGAAAGAAAGAAATTCAGGATTGGAGTCGAAACATGGGTAAATATACTAATCAATAAAAACTTATTTACTTGCGCATTTTTTAAAAAAAATTATAATAATAAATCTGTTTTGAAGGTATGGGAATAAAACTTTTTAATTTTTTATGGTCCAAAATAGACTATATTGGGTTTAATATGACATAATTTTTAAAATTTCCCTATTAAGGTTATGATATAGGCCCCTAATATGTAGTTCATGTTAATAACATATTTGAAATTATAAAATACAAAATGTCTGTGTTAAAATTATACTAATCAGATGAATAAATAGCCAAATAACAAATAAAAATAAGTGCTAAATATCAATGTTGCTGCAATCTACGTTCCTTTCATCAGGTAACTAAAAAAACAATAGCTATAAGAATGTCACACGACACAAATCAGGTGACAATTTCAAAACCAAGATATGTAACTTCAGCACAATTTTCTAATTATTTCATTCATGACTAATTTTGGCTGAGCTGTTTCGTGACAATTTTTATTGAAATGAAAACAAATATTTACAATGAAACTTGATACTACTCTATTCACTTTTATTTTAACACAATAAAAAATGGAAAAATATTATTCACTAAATTCAGACACCTAATGAATGAATTCAGAACACTTATAATTTAAAAGTTGAAAAAAATAAATATCTTCCTTCCATTTTCCTTGTTCAACATTTATTTAGTTATAAAATTTGTTATACAAGAGCAGTTATGATTTTGTTTCAATACTTTTGAATTATTAGAAGAATAAATCTATACTACCATTACTAATATATTAAGTTCTCTTACAAGTTTCGATATTAAAATCAGTTGTGCTTAAACAGACACTTTCACAGCTTGAAAGTTACGATGAAGGAAAACACTTATCATAGTTTGTTACCAAATTGTATTTTGAAATTTTCAGGACACAGAGAGAATGTTTAACTGGTTACACAAGCCAGCATAACAATGGTATCCATGCAACACTCTTCCTTAACACCTACTTTGAGCTTTTATGTCTGACCATAACATTTTATCTTTCTGACACAACCCTTACTTTATAATTGCTCTCATGGTAAACATATTATATCTCTATTGAACAAAGACTTTTCTGGTGTATGTGATTAACAAAGTGTTCTTGGGATTGGGTGAAAGTACTGAGAACATTTGTTGTAATATATGTCTGTTTCCCTCACTCTGTGATAGTTAAATTTTAACTATACAATTCAATTATTTACTCCACTGCTCCCACTTTCATTGTCCTGTATTTGTCACATGAAAGGAATAATGTGCACAATTATTAGCTGAAGTCTTCATCAGAGAGCTTGTGTTGAATAGTTTTTTGCTCATATCTTTTAAATAATGCATATGGAATAAATTTAGATTGAAACTCTAACGTCTTGTTTCTAGACTTATATATAACATGTTGCTGTAACTTTTCACAGGATATCGTCATGACCTTCCTGTATGGCAACAAAAACGCCTGATGATTGAAGGACTTGGGCCTGGAACACATGAAATCCCTGACTTTACTCAAATAATTTCATCAAAATCATTTGCAAAATTCAATCAACAAAAACGCTTTGTTGAAATTAAAAGTAATACTCCTGGACCAGGTTTGTTCTTTTATAATTTGCAATTCATTTTTGGCTATCACCTCTCTATAAAGAAACATTATTTTGGCCACCGTCATTGCCTCGCATCACAGAGGTCCCGGGTTCAAATCCTGGCATGGGAATGGATGTTTGTGGTCGTCCTGGTCACGAAAATGTGGTTAAGACCAGGTGTCACTCTTAAATCCAGAATGTGTCATGTAAGATGACAGTCTGACACCTGCCTCGGTAGGCCAAGGCCCTTCATGGGCTGCCAAGCCAAGGAATAAGTAAGTAAGTAAGTAAGATGATATAATATTTAAAGTTGTTCCTGACATGAGGTTAGATATTTCTCATTTTTAGAATATAAATAAATTTTATTAGAATTAATATATTTATCCAGTGAATGGCCTTCAAGTAATGGATTTGAGTGGTGATGAAATTTAATTTGCAGTTTATTATTTATAGGATTGAGTTAAATTATAATTTATTTCCTTCCTACCTTATTCTTCAATCATTATACCTTTTTTTTTGTATTGCATTGTAACTTGTATTGCATTGTAACTTTAAGGAATGTATAAACCTGACATGGATGAGACTTATAAAGGAACGCCTGTGTGTCCTTTTGAGTGGGACGCATTCAAGCAGCGAGTTCTTATCCCAGACAGATCTTGGTGTATGCCTCCTGGTTACCTGAGAGTTCCAGATAGGGAAGACATATCAGAACGAATAAAACGAAGTACTTCACGGAGAGGTCCTTATGATATTTTCACAGGTTAGTTAAATCCACTATAGTAGACGAATATTTAACAACATCCTTTGATATAAATAACAAATTTTAGATTTTTTTATAAAAATTATTTGTGTATTATTTTGCTTAGAATAAAAAATTGCCTTTCACTTGATGTAGGAATAATTATGACACCTATTCGCATAGTTTTAGAATTTGCCTGTTCCAGTAAGGTAAGCTATGTTTAATTTGTTTATGTTGCTAATAGCAAAAAGAAAAAAAAATGCTGAATTTTGTCAAAAGGTGGAGGGATTAAAATTGGAATAAAATTGTAAACATTTAAATTTATGATAAAGTTTAGATTATGATTCAAGTTAAAATTGTTATCTTCTAACCATAAATTTATAGGATAATGCTTAGTATTTTCAGTTTTCGTTTTTATTAATGTAATGATTATGATTTTAACTGCCTAAGTAAAGCCTTTCTTATGATGCGAGTTCAAGATAACTATTTGACAAGATTTTTTGTTTATACAATAAATAATGGGTTGGACTTTATCAATCTTTCTTCTCTGAAATAAAGTAATTCTAAGATTGTCGATAATAATATTGATAAGAACCATATAAGTACCATAAAAAATAATTATCCTGCTACCTCTCATCGTTCATTTTGGAAAATGCGATAATTGCAAATAAACACAATAACTAGATCGGTGAAGGCATTCCCTCAAACAAATACGATTAATTTAAGACTACCGAGTCTTCTATGTTTTTAGAGTAACAGATACATGAGGGTAATCCATATGGTGGCACCTTCCCTTTAATAGCATAGGAAGTGATTTGAAAGGGAGCATATGGAAAGGTAGAGGAAGGTAGCCAAGGGTTAACTAGGTCCCCCGGACTGTAGTTTAAGGATCCTACCCGGCATTCGCCTAAAAGTGATTCAGGGCAAACCCCTAGAAAACCAGTATCAGGTAGTTCGGGCATTTGGTATTTGTCCCACGCCCTTCCGATGGTGGGAGAGGGGTTTTCTGTGAGGACGCAGCATTCCCTTCTCCGTGCATCGACCAGTTCGGGAGACAGTTGACCGACTGTTCCAATGGGAACATCGGAAACTCTTATCGTATGCCCCAGGTCTGCGACCCCGGAACATACACCTCTCAAACAGGCCGATTGTGGGAACCTTAATTCAAAAACGGAGAGAGAAGAACCGTTTTTTTTTGGTAACAGGCTACATGAGGGTAATCCACAAGATGCAACTCCCCTTTAATAGAATAGGAAGGGATTTGAAAGGGGAGATGTGGAAGGGTAGAGGAAGGTAGCCAAGGGTACTCCAGGGCCCCCGGAATATAGTTTAAGGATCCTATCCGGTAATTCACCTAAAAGTGATGCAGGGAAAACTAGAAAAACCTGCATCAGGTAGGTCAGGCATTGGGTACTTGTCCCACGCCCTTCCGATAGCGGGAGAGAATTTTGCTGTGGGGACGCAGCATTCCCTTCTCTGTGCCTCGACCAGTTTAGGAGGCAGCTAGCCGACTGTTCCAATGGGAATAGAGAACAACTCTTACCGTATGCACAAGGTCTGTGACCCGGGAACATACACCTCTCAAAACAGGCCGCGGTGCCTCGGCTTGTGGGCGTTTTTTTTTTTTAGGGCAACAGGCTACATGAGGGTGATCCACTTTGGGCAACTCCCCTTTAATAGCATAGGAAAGGGATTTGAAAGGGGGGATGCGGAAGGGTGGAGAAAGGTAGCCAAGGGTTACTAGGGCCCCCGGGCTATAGTTTAAGGATCCTACCCGGCATTCGCCTAAAGAAATGCAGGGAAAACCCTAGGAAAACCTGCATCTGGTAGGTCCGGCATTGGGTACTTGTCCCACGCCCTTCCGATAGCGGGAGAGGAGTTTGTTGAGGGGACGCAGCATTCCCTTCTCCGTGCCTCGACCAGTTTAGGAGGCAGCTGGCCGACTATTCCAATGGGAATGGCGAACAACTCTTACCGTATGCACAAGGTCTGTGACCCGGGAACATACACCTCTCAAAACAGGCCGAGGTGCCTCGGCTTGTGGGAACCTTAGTTCAAAAACGGAGAGGAAAAGGCATACCCAAAGGTAGCCCCTTCGTATCTCTCCTAAATGGTTCTGCCTGCGAGAGAACATCCCTCGCAGGTATTGCCTGCGAAAGAATAGCCCTCGCAAGGCCTAATTCTTGTTCGGCTTGTGGGCGGTTGTTCAGTCTCTAGATATGATAAATGAATATATAACAAGCAGCAAGAGAAGAGATGAAAGCCGTAAATTCGTTTGGCCCTATTTAAAAAATAATGTGATAGGCCGATGCAAGTACATATAGAATATTAAACTACTTTTCTAAATTTCATCTTAATATTTTGAATATTGAAGTAGTTATAAAGCATAATGTTTAATTTTTCGTACATAATTATGTAAATACATGCTGTAGCACAGAATTGATATACTTTAGGAATATTCGTTAAAAATGTTGATTTATGTATCCGATGATATTATTTAGCATCAAAATAAACGTCTAACATCTATTCCCAGACAATTTAGTAATACAAGCCAGTCACCATGTTCTACATCTGAAATTGCAAGATTTGCGTTTTAGAAATATTTTGTTTATTTTCAGGACCCCGCGAAGACAAGAACATTAAGAATCACTTTGCTCCGCCTGCGTTTAGGGCTAACCCCGACTGGGAATACCTTCCTCCGTCTGGTGTAGAAATCCTAAGTGCAAATCCTTACTCCGGAAAGTGGTCATGTGAAGACCGCTTCAGCAAGGTTGTCACTACTCGAATCATGTTACGATCATATCATGACCCAGCCATTCCTGGGCCTGGCCAGTATGAAATCACGGAACCCATAAAAAAATCGCTAACTGATGAAGGAAAATCGCGCTTCCGGAAGAAATCAAACGTCGCCTTTGGGTCCTCCATCAATGTGCCTGCCAGGCAGCCGCTTACCACCAGCGTCACCCCTGGGGTCGGCAGATACCGTTTCCGTATGAAGAAAAGAGCTATCACGTATTGGAGTGCTTTTCATTCGAAAACGCAACGAAAACCGTTCAATGTAACTAAAAGTATGGATATCAACTCCTGAACAACACATTACAATTATGACATACAAAATTTAGTCAAATTACCGAACTGAGTCACATTTGAGACCAAGCAAGGACTTCAGATATAATTTTCATACAAACAACTGAAACTAAAAGTTCACCACTCTGGCATTATATTTCTTTTTCTAATAATAAATTTGACGCGCAACAGAATATCGGCCCTGGAAATTATTTATTGCCTTTTGAAAATGAACACCGACGTTAAGTGCAGAAATACTTTCTAAATCACTAAACATTCCGCATGATAATGATTCGGAGTAGGGATTGTTCATTCCGGTTGATGTTTTTTGAATTTCACGGTTATTAGCGACTCCTTCATTAGGTTGACGGTTGTTGCAAAATAATCTTACCGGTTATGTCAGTTTATTTCACCTATGATGGACGTAGCGATTATAAACATTCAAAATAACAGATTATTGAGACTTGGGGGACTTTGTGCTGAACAAAATATTAGTAATCAAGTGTAACTTTTTGCAATGAAAATTTTTACATATTGTAATAAAATTATATACGATTTTTTACGTTTTAATACAAATTAAGTTTTTAGTTTAGTAGAAGTCATTCGCTGAAATATTTTTGTTGCAATTGTTCAATGAAAACTCTTTCAGGAACGCGTTGATCAGTTGAACCAGTAGTCGGCAATCAACAATGACGAATTACATTGTTGTGCAGGAATAACACATTTTCTTGGTAATGACATACACGTGGCGTAAATTTAATATTTTTAAAGTGAAATGGGAGACTAGTCGGAGTGAACGGGATAAAAAGTGTTTCATCCTCTGCCTTTTCTGTTTCAATGAAATTGCTTTACATTATGCTTTTGCTCAGCTCTCGACTATTTAACAAATTCTTGGGCTTAAGCTTCATCAAGACTGTCACCAATTAGTTAGCGACCCTGAAAACGTTTGAATCGATACTCATTTCGGCCATTAAGGATACTTTTTGTTAACTCCTTCTCATCAACTCTTTCTTAGTGACAACCTGAGATAAAATGAATGTGTATAAAATTTGAAAGCAATCAGCTTAGTGGTTCCGGATGTGTAAGATGTTATTGACTATTACATATGTAGGTAGTGATTTATGTAATTTTATCAACACTTTCTTTCAAATTTCCAACACGTCATTAAATATGCCCCACATTTATCAGACAACATACTTTATAATTGAGAATATTAGTCAAGATGAATAGTTCGTACACTACATAGTGTTTGACATTAATGAAGGCAAGTACATAGCAGCAAGACTGATATTATACTGAGTACTTGTTTTCCGCCAGATAAACGAGTACTTTATAAAGTTGAAAATAAAGGAGGTGATATAAATGGACCAGATGGTTAATCAAAAAGAAATGTTAAATAGATGGAATTAAACCTAAATCTGGGAGAGCCATTATCTAAAAATGTAGTATGGTTGAAAATATATTAACATTGAAGAACTAAGGCACCAACTAGACGTATTTACATTAATAATTTGAAAAAGAGGCCAAAGACTTGAGGAGTATATGTCGTATGATTTCCGCTAGCTCGTTATTTATTCTAATTCTGTCGTGTTCACATCTCTCTTAACAGGTTAGTACCGAAGTACTCGCTATATCCCTAATAATTTCTTTACTTTCTGTGACCTCAATATTTCAGAATATTTATGCCCTTTGCCGTACCCGCTGTTACAGAGTATTTTGGATGACATATTTTCATATTTACGATACTTAAACTACATTATAATAGCAATGTCGTTATATAATATTTACGAAGACACATAATTATATTAAATAATATTTTATATATAATCTTTATGTATAATATATTTTATATATAATGTATACGAAGACACAAAATCATATTAAAATAAAATTAAAATAAATTGCTAAATAATTACAGATTTAGAATATACAGCGTATGCTGCCGATTTCGTTACGTTATAAAATTTGATATAACATAAATTATTACGAAAGTATGAAGACCGAAATTATACGTAAAGGAAGGAAACATTAAGGTTGGCTCTTATATTTGCCATATATTCTCAAGGTACAGTCCGTACTTGAATATGCGTCCACCCATGCTGATGGACAAGTATATCCCACTGGTTAATACGTATAATATAGTTTCGACCAACTTACATGGAATATAGACAAATTGTGTGCACAAGAGTATACACCGGTGCAAACTCTTATAAGAGGGTGAATCAAACATAAACAAGACTTATTTTTTAAAATATTTATTTTGATTTTAAACGCACAAACAATCATAGTTTATTTTTCTACATAATCTCCTGATTTATAAACACATTTTTCCCAGCGTATAGGTAATTTTTTTAATTCCTTCCACGTAAAAAGAGTCAGGTCGTGTTTGTAGCCAATTGCGCACATATGCTTCAACCTCATTATCGCTGTGGAATTTTTGCCCTCCCAAAGCTTCCTTGAGAGGACCAAAGACATGGAATCGCAGGGAGATAGGTCTGGACTGTATGGAGGGTGTTCCAGTGTCTCCCAACCCAGTTGCTCCAATTTTTGTACGGTCAGGGCCGCTTTATGGGGGCGAGCATTGTCATGGAGGAGAATCACTTTTCTCATCGGAAGGTCTCGTCTTTTGCGGCGATATGCAAGTCTGACCTCAGTCAAAATTTGGCAGTCGTATGCCGCATTAATTGTTCTGCGCTCATACAAAAAAACAAGGTGCAGCAGGCCACGCTGGTAAAAAAAAACGGTAGCCAAAACCTTGCCAGCCGATAATCGTGACTTGGCTTTCACTGGTCCGGTTACTCCTTTCTTCCTCCACTCCATACTCGCTTGTTTCGACTCAGGGGTGTAGTGATGCACCCACGTTTCATCACAGGTGACAATGTGAGAAAGAAATGGGTCTCCTTCTTCCCGAAATCGTGCAAGAAGACGCTCACACACTTGAAAACGATTCAGTTTCTGGTCAACTGTGAGAAGGCGAGGAACCCACCTGGCACACACCTTGCGATACCCTAGCTCCTGTGAGAGTACAGAGTAAGTGCTCCCATAACTTATTTCAACCTCAATTGCAACATCCGAAGTTGTTAGACGCCTATCACCTTCAACAAGTTGACGAACACTGTCGATGTTGCCCGCTGTAATGCTGGTGCGGGGTCTGCAGTCATGGCTCTCATTTTCAACACGTTCACGGCCCTCCACGAACTGTTTATGCCAAGCAAACACTCTAGCTCGCGACAGCGTCTCTTCCCCGAACTGTGCAGTCAATCTTCTTAAGATCTCGGCCGGTTTTACACCTTCTGCAGCTAAAAACTCGATAACAATACGTTGCGCAATAGAGGGAGGTACCTCCTGCTCGGACATCGTAACGATGGACACTGAGCGAGTCTATGATGATGAGTCACGTGCTTCCCCCACTCCTGACAAACCAACCTAACAGCCAATAACAGCGGAACGTTCTTCCATCACTATTGCGCGCGCAGGTCCAAAAGTCTCGTTTATTTTTGATTCACCCTCGTACCAAGAAATATATTCGTTCTTCAAAATATCGATATGTATTTATTATTGAATTATTAAGACAAACGTTCTTGAGAGAGTACATGGAGCGTATTTTAATTATCACCGTTAAAAAAGTATCATTTCACAAATTATTACTATTTTATAACATTTAAATGTAATCCATAATAAACAATTCTTTAGCTTTTTAAGCTTAATTAATAGACTTGGTTTCAAAATCTTCATATTGGATGTTTCTGAGATACGCAAATACTATTGTTTCCTGCGTGTGCTACGGTATTTGCAGATACTTCCCTGAAATTCTCCACAAAGTTCACGCAGACATTATTTGTTTATTCATGGTATTGCCCGACGTGGTACAGTTGTGGTATTTCGAGGAACCGGATTTCAAACTCTAAGCTCATGGTTATTCAACTCCGGGCATTTATAATCGGATAGGAGTGAGAAATTAACTGAAGGAGTCGGAATAATAAAAATTTGTAAGGAAAACCTATTTTTTTATTTGGTTTAACAGTTTTTGTAATTATTTTTTGGACCGCTTATTATTTAAAAAATCACTAACCTAAAAATACGGCAAAAATGGCTTAGTGAAGAATCTTATAAATTAAAGGAATATATATTATACAGTTTTTTTTAAAAAAAATAGCCAGTATTCATGAGGCATTTATAGAAAACCATTTCAGTTGAAAATTCGTTTCCAAGTGGACTGAAGCTGTCTGAGTTGTCCAGTAGTAGTGATAATTTTGTTTTGAGGCAGCCAAAGTGACTTACATTCCGGGTTTGTCATCGCTCAAAAGTGTTTGCCTTTTTTCGGAAGCTCTGCAGTGTCTGAAAACGCGGTTTTCGTCATTAAATGATGTTTGAGTCGTTTAACCCAGAAGTCGGCAACTTTTTTAGGACAGTGGGCCACATTCAAAAGAAACGTATTTGGTCAGACGCATAAACTAAAAAACAGTATTTCTGAATTGTAGCCCTCTAGTCCTGTCGTGCTTTGGGCAGTCGTAGAGGATGTGCTGGATCGTCAGGGCAGCCTTGCATGCGTCGCATGTAGGATTGTAGAGACATTTTTTGAGCATTCTATTGCATGTAACATTAAGAATTGTAAGGGGACAAGAAATTAAGAGAACTGTGAGAAATGGCCCGAAACATAATACACTAAAGTTGAGTGTAATAATTTTGTGCTACACTTTTTTTTTTGGCTTTTTTTCTTTATCCTTTATTTGTTAAGGCAATTTCCATAAAATGATTCTACAAGTCTCACTTATGACAGCTTGATATGACACCTGAGTAGCCTGTTTTACATTTTTCTAGTTAATAAAATGTCCATATGTTGAAAACAATGAAAACTTAATACACGAAGACATATGTTGACCTACAAATACTAGCTCCGTTACACGCACGCACGCAAACAAACACACACACACCTGTAATACTATCGAAAAACTTGAGTTTTACGCAATAATGCTAATGGCTTCAATTTCGATTCGATAAGCCGAAGTTATCATAAAAGTGTGAGCGGTAATTCATTACGACCGACACAATCATTTTAACTTGCACACTCGGTGTGTACAAGTCATTCATTTTTAATTACAATTATGAGTATTGGAAGGTCGGGTCAGCTAAAACATAAAAATTAAATACAAAAAAGTTTTTCATGGGAACACTATAAAATGTAATAATTTGTTTTATAAAGTCGTCATCATGTACTGGAGTGTCATATTTATAGTATCAGTGAATTATTTTCAGACGGATTTCTGTATATAATTTACAAGAAATATGTTTTTCGGTTATAATTCTAAATATATTAACGGTTACTACAGAGATTGAATTTATGAGTGATTTCAATTTAATTTTAACAGTTTCTTGTAATCAATATAGCGAATAAAATTTGTTCACCAAGTAAGTAATCGTGATTAAAAACTATTGAATAAAGTAAATTGGTTTTAAGTAGTTAACGTTCGTAATATGCGATATGTTATTTATAGATAAAATTACTTAATCATCTGTTAGAAAAGTTTAAACATTTTCATAGCACTTGTTTTACTTAAAATCTCTGTGATTATCTGACTTTAAG
Organism: Zhengitettix transpicula; assembly: GCA_037074705.1. Taxonomy (NCBI): domain Eukaryota; kingdom Metazoa; phylum Arthropoda; class Insecta; order Orthoptera; family Tetrigidae; genus Zhengitettix; species Zhengitettix transpicula. The sequence goes on along the minus strand of CM073593.1, from coordinate 46,650,450 downwards.
TGCGACAATTTCACCTGGCTAGTCTTTCAATCCACGAAATTTTGTTCGTCTGTTAGATTAAATTCTTATTATGTTTACCACTTACACTTGATGGACTCCATTTTCCACGCTTATATTGCATTTTATCATAAAATACCTTAAAAGCACTTCGTTTGTGATTGAATACTGTAACGTTCTTGACGAACACTACATTTCTATTACGTCAAAAATTGAAATTATTTTTCCGACAAACTTATGTTCGACAGAACTTTAAAAAATAATTATTTTTGATATTGTATCTCGCTGTAGCTAATAACAATTATTATTATATCCATAGTTGTTTGCCTGTAACTGAGAAAAAAATTGATATTTTTAGTAACTTCAGTTTGGTTTTTTAGATTGACTGAATTGTTTCTGATTAATTTCAGTCGCCTGTTTTTAAAAAATCTTGACTTTGTGTAATCATTAGAAAAAAAATACTGTAACAATTAGTGTCGAAGTATAAAAATTCTGTTTTGTTCTTTTCTCACGTTTTTGCAGGCATAAATCATGAGGTGCCATGTACTTCTCGGGATTATGTTTCTGGTTAATGTTTCTTCGTGTGGAAGCCGCGTACATGACGTGGCTGCAATTGTAGAAGAACTTCAGTCACAACTAAGGTTTCAATATGTCACAATTCCCAGTTTTGCTTTTTACAGACGCAGTGAGTTTACAGACAAATTTTTCTACTGACCCTTAGTCATTATTTTCTACATGAAATTTATTATACAGTGTAATATTACTTTTAAATAGTTACTTAAATCATTGACATTAAGTTAATTAATAATTAATAAGATTCTTTTCTAGTAATTGAGACGTTAATAAAACAACATATTATTAAATTATCTTAATTTATGAGTTTTATGTTTTGGTGGTATACATTATTTTTTGTCCTAAATATATTTGGATGATTTGTTTACCATAAATTCATAGATTCATAATATGATTTAGTGTATCCAAAAAAACGTATTAAATACATTTTTATTATGATACTACGGCATATTTATATTCTAGATTTAATTATTACTATTATTTATGATGTAGATGTAGAAAAATTCTGAAAGCTTGGCTACCTTAAAAATCTGTGTGGAATATTTTCCCTTGACTCCAATGGAAATTTTGGAGTAAACAAAAAAAATGCAATCAATGCGGCGATTATGGTATCTTGGAAGTTAATTCACTATACAGACTATTGTAATAAATCAAATAAGAACCCATAATTAAAATGTTATTATTTTACTTTTAAAATTTTAAATCCCTGAAGTGTGAATCATCAATAGCAGAAAGAAAGAGAGTTGATTTTAATATTTTCAATTTCTATTTACAAGAATTAGAAGAATGTAGACTAATATAAAAAATAAGTAGTTTTGTAACAGTCTACCAATAAAATCATTGTATTTTTTATGTGTTTGAGGAATGCCAAGTTCATTGTTATAACATTTCACGAAAAATATGGTATACGAGTACGAGGACATACGAAACTTGAAAAAAGAATGTGTCTTCAATTACTTGGAAAGATCGGAATAATCACTAAGTAGTGTTATTAGTGTCCTTTACACAGAAGCACGGTCAAATAACTAATTTAAAGCACTACAAAACGTTGGGCAAAAATTCCTTTCTTCCAAAAATATCATATTTTAATTTTTAAATTGCTAAAATTGATATTAGTTGGGTATACATCTCTTCTTTGATTTTAATTGAAAAAATGAAATTTTTAAGTTACTAAAATTGATGCGAGTCTGTAATAATTAATATTATTTTATTATAACAGAATTAGGAAACATTACTAGGGTGATGATTATTTCAATATAAACATTTATTGAACTGAAAGTGTAACTTTTAGAGTTAAGAATTTTTCTGTTTCGTCGTAGAGAGTTATATAGTCCACTAAAGGTAAAGTAGAATGGAATTTATGCAGGTAGCAGTTTCACAACGCACCAGAGACTTGGCGATGGAAAAGCGTTGTTCGTCGCAAGGGCTCATGAAGGTTTCTCAATAAACCTTAGTTTATGGGGTCAACAGAATATACGATATTATTATCACCGTCAAAATTCAATTGTTAGCTGATCTTTTCATTTTTTTTTTCTATTAATGAATTTACTTTGAGATTTTTTCGTTGTAAACTATTCTTGTTCACGGTGAATTTCGCATGCTGGGCTGTTTAAACTGCACTTGTAAAATTATCAAATCTTTCATCACCATAAATAAATCAATTCTTAGTACATGCGGTTATATAATGTAAACAATTCGTTCATTATATTCCCAATCTCTCATGTTTTCTCAAATTGAGTTACACTAGAAACTAGAAAATTATTCCACAGGTATTACAGAAGAAAACAGAATCGGAATCCTCTTCAAATTACTTTCAAACAAAGGCATACTTGTGAAAGCTCCAACGTTGGCAGCTTCCGGTTTCACCCTGGCTTGTTTGAATCCTGATTGTTACAGCACATCGAAAGACAGATCTCTCATTGTTGTATTAGACAACATTTTTGAGAGTAACAATTTCGAAGTAAGTAACGTGTGATTTTTTATATTACGTGATCTCAGATTAAGTAAATATTAAGAGATTGCTCGTATTATTGTTAACAGCAGTGGCCTTATATTTCACCCGATGGCTATTGGAAGGCTTCATTGTGGTTAATAATACGATACGAGGTTGCCGACTTGAATGCCTTATTTCAAGATATTGTCATTAAATTTGACTGCCGGATATTAGTGGCGAGTAACTCTACGATTACCGAGGTTCGCAAGTTATCCCCCGAATTTGCCTTGAGCACAGCGATCGTCGGAGAGAAGAGAAACGAATATTGGGCCATTAGAGATATAAACAGACGAACAACTGACCTGAATGGCACGAAAATTAGTTGTCTGACCGCCACGGTAAGGATGCACTATTTCAATAGAATCAATCAAAAATCTCGTATTTCATTTCGTTCTTCGTTCCAGAACCTTCCATATACGAACGTTAGTTTTGTCGGAGGAGCGGTAAGAGTTTCCGGTTACATGGGAAAAGTTTGGGTCTTAATTGAAAACCACATGAACTTCAAGTACGTACGTCGAATTTGACATAAAATAATATTTTTATTTAAATAATTATAATACATGTAATCAATGTTAGTCTAATTATATAATATTTTAAGCACTTTTTCATTAAATATTATGATTTACGGAAATTTTATAATTTTATATATCGTAGGAAAGGAAAATGCATATCGTCGTCTCATTTAACTTACTTTAGCTACGTTTGTTTATTAATTTGAATTTGGTAATTAATAGTCAAAATTTTCGACATGTAAATCGTTTTAGAGAGTAATGAAGCCAGAATATAAAATATCACTTCGCTTAATTATAATTATAATATGTTTACATGTGAAACATTTACCTCAGAAACAGATTATCGTAATGAATCTTGTACCTTCAATATAGTCAAATACTTGTGTTTTCTGTTGTATGTAAGCGCAAGGTTGATTTTTACCACTCCTGATCTCAAATACTGTTAAATAAGGATGATAAGAGGAATTAGCGCAATTATTAAAGTATTATTTCATATCTTGAATGAAATTCGTTACAGAAACCTGATCCAAGTTATTAAAAAATATCTGTCAAAATCCGCCGTTATTCTTTATTATAAAACAGTATTGGATTCGTATGAATGCGTTCGGGTTTATACGGGTTGGTGGTCGGGTAAGCTCGGGTTAGTACGGAAGGCATACGTCTTTAAGGTTTTTCTAGCCTTGGAAGGTTGCAAAGCCAATGGGGCAGGAAGTAGAGGGTTTTCCGTCTTCCCTTGCTTTGTGTAATTCTCATTAATATTGAGACGCCCTTATATTTAACTTTTCGGACTAAATTAAGCGCCAATAATGTTAGATTCACTCACAACTATAGTCCGTGCCTCACCCCTCTCATATACATTTGTCTACCCCCTCACTACTCGTTATCCCATAATTACCAGTTATAATGTTTGGCAACTCCGTGACCTTTATATTATATTTTCTTGGCGCGGACTATAGTGAAAGTTTATAGCAAATAAGTGCAATCAATTATGTAATGTTCAGTACGATTTACAACCTGACAATGCTGATTACACATTTCCTCAGGACTGTATATAACTACACACGGAAGAATGGAAGTATCTTTGCTAGAATACTTCGGAAAGGTGCATATGACGTTGGTCTAAAGGACACAGTAACGTCGTCACCAGCTTTAGCAAGTAATAACCTCACTTTTACGGTACCCTTAAGGTTTGCAAGGTAATCTATTTAATACTTTTAATTAGGATTTTAAACCAATAACATTATCTAAAAAATCAAACAATTTAGTATTGAGATTTGTTCTAGGGATTCCGTTACGTTGATGGATGTTGCCGTGTCTTTAATGTAACCTTTACTGGCTTATTATTAAATTTTTTTTTTTTTACAATATAAATATATTTTTAAAATGTATTAAATAGTTAATACACTGTAGTTTTAAATATGAACTTAGCTCTTGTTCTCTGGGCTTCTTAGGAAGTTTAGCATAACATATGATACAAATTTCTGTAAAGTTTATATTTAAAATTTCTTATCCATTTCTCGGTTTTTAATGCTATCTGTGGTCTCTGAACTGAGTTCCCCATTTACTGCTTTACGACTCGATACAAAAAGTTACTCACTGTATTCCACAAAAATGGCTGTTGAGTTTATAATGGATTACTGGGCACCATCATCTACCTTTAACACATATCAACTTTCAGCTTTCTACTAAGGTAGAAGGTCTTGAAATAAAAAAAAATTACGTGCGATTGAAAATTAATAATAAGAAAGATAGTCAAATACAGATAAAATAAGTGACGAGTGCAGTTGTGTCGCTCTAGTCTCGTCTGAGCACTTAAAGAAAGGGACAAGGATCCCAGATACGTTGTGTGGTATTTATATTATCATTTATTTTGTCTGTATTTGGCTATCTTTCTTATTATTGGCGATCTTCTGCTACCTGCTATTCTCGGTAAGTCCTACCAACTCGACGTAGTTTCGGAGAGACAGCTAACAACTTGAACTGAATGTGAACCCTTTTTCCTCCATGCCTAACTAATGCTGAATGTTTTACAGAACAATAATATATTTACTTGGAACAATATACAGTGGAATATTCTTCATTTTACACGGTGAAATGTTTTTGAGAAACAACAATGATGTCCACGGTATTGTTGTCAAAATACTGCGTTCCTATAAGCAACAATGAAAGTTTCTTACCCTGGCAAGACAATAAATCTCTTTGCGGGTAGGAAAACTAGGAGTTTCTTCTACGTCGTGCCCATCACCGCCTTAATGCTAAATTATTATAAAAGGCTAACAATTATAATAATACAAGCACTAATTTTATAAGTACTAATGACCTAATAACGGGAAAGGTTACGTAGTTTTTATAATTGTTGTAAGCTATTCATGTATCTAATCTCTTTTGACAGGAATCTGACATTTTTCTCTCATCCTTAAGTCCTTGAACTGATTTATAAATACCACGCAACGTTTGCTATTCCTATTGCTGGCAGGCAGAACCTTTTAGGAGAGATACGAAGGGGCTACTTTTGGGGATGCCTTTTCCTCTCCGTTTTTGAACTAAGGTTCCCACAAGCCGAGGCACCTCGGCCTGTTTTGAGAGGTGTATGTTCCGGGGTCGCAGACCTTGGGCATACGGTAAGAGTTGTTCGCTATTCCCATTGGAATAGTCGGCCAGCTGCCTCCTAAACTGGTCGAGGCACGGAGAAGGGAATGCTGCGTCCCCACAGATAACTCCTCTCCCGCTATCGGAAGGGCGTGGGACAAGTACCCATTGCCCGACCTACCCGATGCAGGTTTTCCTAGGGTTTTCCCTGCATTTCTTTAGGTGAATGCCGGGTAGGATCCTTAAACTATAGCCCGGGGGCCCTAGTAACCCTTGGCTACCTTCCTCCACCCTTCCGCATCCCCCCTTTCAAATCCCTTCCTATGCTATTAAAGGGGAGTTGCCCAACGTGGATTTCCCTCATGTAGCCTGTTGCCCTAAAAAAAAAGCTATTCCTATTGGAATAGTCGGCCAGCTGCCTCCTAAACTGGCCAAGGCATGGCGAGGGGAAAGTTGCGACCCCTCAGCAAACCCCTCTCCCGCCATAGGAAGGGCGTGGGACAAGTACCAAATGTCCGACCTACCTGATGCAGGTTTTTCTAGGGTTTGTCCTGCATTTCTTATAGGCGAATGCCGGGTAGGATCCTTAAACCATAGCCCGGGGGCCGTAGTTACCCTTGGCTACCTTCCTCCACCCTTCCGCATCCCCCTTTCAAATCCATTTCCTATGCTATAAGAGGGGAGTTGCCAGTATGTGGATCACCCTATACATAGCCTGTCTACACCCCCCCCCCCCCCAAAAAAAGCTCTTGGACTGAGAAAATTATCAGGAAAAATGATTTACTTCTTGGCCTAGTTTCTTTTGGTGGATCCGGGAGCTTAGAATAGACTGAACTTTGCTCTTCTTTGTGAAGTTTCAGTAAATTGAAACCCTTTTATATCTTAATCTACCTTTACAGCAGTAGCTGAACCATATTATTTGCGTCATCAAGATAATGCCTGGTGATATTTACGAAGAAGGGCTGAACAAAATCTCTAAGTTATTTAATTTATTTAAAAAATGCGAAAAGAGTTTTAAAACATACAAAAAACCAAATTATAATGAACACTTACGTGGAATGAAATTTAAAACTTTAAATTTTTTTTATTTCTCCCATCTATTTAGTTGTTAATTGTCCAATAAAAATAACAATAAGTGTACTGTTGCTTATTGGTAACAGGGTAGTATTAATAATACAAATTATCATGGGGATAGGAGCGCAGAAATTTAAAGAGCAATTAAACCGTTAGATAATTAGAGGGCGATTAAACTTTAAGGCAGTGGCTTTAAGTAAAATCAGTAATTTGAAGTAAAAGTGGCTCCCTCGTTAAAGAGAACCATTCCCGTCCTAGAGAAGGAGAATCGTGTTACGCTCATGTGTAATATAAAAACTATTAATGAAACTTAAAAAAAATTGTTAATATTGATTTAATATTTGTTTTTCAGTTCAGAGACGAACACTTTAATCATCTTTTTGAGATACTAACCTATTATCCAATTCCTAATTTTATAATATTTATTTAAATTTTTAAATAAAAAAAATATTTCGAATTTACTCTCCAATGCTGTTGTATTATCGTTGAACAGGTTGCCTTTAGTTTTTAATATAACTCATAAAGTTCTTTATGCCATGTAATGTTCGGTCTGAATTTTAACCAGTAAGCACAACGACCTAAAAGTTTTGTAAATGTGATTGAAAGGTCGCGTCCCAATTCCATGCCCCTTAAATAATACATAAATGAACTGATCGAGCTTTGGAAAATTTAATCGGTAGTAATACTAATATTTGTAGTTCTAGCCTTATAAAACATTACAGTTTTAGATATCTATGCGAATTCCGTTTACCTCTGTTAACTGAATACATTCGTTATTTGTGATTACCGTTATTATATGAATATATTTACTCTTTCTAGGTTGGTTGTAGTAAAGCAGTCAATGCATCATCGTATGGTTCATTGGCTGAACTTCCTATCTCCATTTAGCTACAACTTATGGGGAGCAGTGGCTATAATTTTCTTGCTGCTGACTATTTCATCGTGGTGTATGCATAATTTAGATAATATCGTTTTACCGAACGGAAATATACAACCAGTTTTCGCAATAGTTTGTGCCTTCCTCTGCCAGGGCAAGTAAAGGAAATTTACTAATTTTAGTATAAAATATTATATTTGATTCTGAGTAACAATTTTCGTGTTGCAGCTATTCCCGCAACGAAGAGGAGTTGGTATCGCATTTTAATTTCTTGTACCCATATTACTGCATTAGTCCTAATTTCTGGTTATTCAGCTTATCTGATATCTGCATTGGCTTCGGATCATCCCCCAAAATTTTTTCCGGGTGGCTACAAATTAGTAAAAGAAGGGCGGATTCAAGTGGGAATGTTACCTGAATCACACGATCTATTTGGTACAAATGTAAGTGTTGTATATTTAAATATTATCTCATGAATACATTTTATATGTGCTACATTCGATGCTATTTGGATTTCCCAAAGTTAGCCCCGTTTAATCTGCTTGTGAATTTTGTGCTTGTGTCCAGGAAAATAAGCCTTCGCATTTCATGTGCAAAGGAAACTTCCACCAGCCGAAAGTGGTGGGAGGCTTGCTGTCAACGAGGCGAAACGGTGATAGTTGTACTGACAGCCATGTAATAGGAAATAATTTAGCCTAACACAGTTAAGATTGTAAACCTTTTGAACCCAGTCACTGCGGGATTTGATTTCACATATTCAGTAAATTCTGTCTTGTTCCGATGGTGTACATGTACTGGAAGAGAGGTTACCTAAATAGATCAGGTGTAGTTAAATTTAATATTTAAGGGATGATGCCATTGAACAGTCACCATAAACTATGGAAATTTATAACTAATTTAAATAAGGTGTAAAATTTAACTCTTCTAGTGATTAAATTTCATACAGTAAATCTCTCAATATATAAAAGAAAAAGTGACACTTGTAAATGGCAGCAAATAGTTTTTATGATTCTGAATAAAAAAAATGAGATAATCTAAATTATTTGAAAGCAGCATTATTTACCAAAAAATGTACGTTTATAAATTTTACTTTAATTGTTATTACTCTAAGTTGAGAAGGAGCGACGTTGTAGGAAGAAATAAATGTTGAGGTAAGTGGTAAGAAAAATCAAGCTCTGGTAATTTTTTTTTTGAAAATTCAGTTAGTAAAAATGAATTTCTATAAATCTAGTGCGAATGTTTTAATAAATAATACCTTTTTTTCTGGAGAATATTTTCATGCGTTTCAATTAATAATTTCCTGTTTTAGATTTCGTCGAATGAATCAACTGGAGGAATTTTTATACGATCCCACTATACGTATTTAAACTACCCTGAGGGATTGAAATCTGTTTGCAATTCCTTCAATAAAGCTTTAATGATTTTGGATGACCACTTATGGGTATTCGGGAAACAATTGCCTTGTAGAATGGAATTTATTTCTGATCTCGATGTGCATTTGACAGTGGCCATTCCTTTGCCACAACATAGTCCATACAAAGATGAATTCAATCAGCTGTAAGATTTGCCGTATATAATTACATGAACTTGTATATGTTATTTCAAATTAACAACATATTGTTAAAGTGGCCCTCCAATTATATAAATTTTTAATAATAATTTTCTGTTGGAAGAAGGAATTATTTATGTGACAAATACAAATGTCTTAGACATAAATGCTTTTTATGAATTTTTTATTGAAATATTTAAAAGTGCTTATCTTAACATTATATTTGTTTAAAAATATTAAGCGATTAAATTTCAGTAGTTCGGAAATAACGTTGTGTAATTAAATATCTTAAAAGTGCAGTAAATAATTCAGCCAAATTATAATTTCCAATTTTTCTGATCATAAAAGAGAATAAAAAGTGTAATGTAGCACGGTGGGCAGAAAAAATGCGAAAGATTATGGTTTGATAATATAATTCCTTTTATTAAAGACATTAACAAGAGCTAAGAGCTTGGCAAGTTTCAGTGTCGATTTGGTGGCGCCGTGTTGTCGCGAGAGTAAGCTTTGTAATTTGTCACCAGACACGTACAAGGGCTGTAGAAACTGTCGTAAAATTAAAGGATCTGGGCCTTCGAGTGCACGAATTTGCGATTGGTTAAAATTTGGGATTAGGGAAAAAAATATATACCAGAAATCAAATTCCGTCAACCACGTTCTAGATCAACTTGGAATTCGCGGTCTAGAGAGACGGCCAAAGTTTCTGGATGAAATAGATTATTCCTTGCACATGAGTTGACGACTATTTGTTGGAAGGGGTATTCGGAGGCTTTATGTTTAATTTTATGTAATAAATTCCACATTTTGTCCAATAAATCATTAAATATAATTCTGAATCTCATGCGTCATTAAAAATGGTCACTGTCTGTAACAATCAGGCAAGTAAATAGAATATATATATGTGTAATAAATAGTATCGAAAACGAATTAATTTTAAGACATTTACCATGTTACAGAATTAATAAATTTCGTGAGTTCGGACATCTGGACCGTATACGGAGATCGGAGTTCCGCAGGATGAGCCCTTCACAGCCGCCAGGTTTTTCTTCCGTGAGCATGAGGTCCATCATGCCACTGATTTTTGTAGTATTAGTTATTTACGCATTGGCTCATGCTATATTTATTGTTGAAATATTGTACTACAGGTTTGGCAAGATTAATGTTTCACGTTAGTACTCTAAATAGCATACTTGACCAAAATATTTACACATTTAATTATAAATGAATCGCATAAATAAAGCACGGTTGTAAATGTATGCATGATTGAATATGTTCATTTGACTTCCTATTATCTTTGATTAAGTTTACATTGTTTTGATCTTGTTTCAATAAAACTCCTCAGTTTTTTTCATTTTTCTGTTTTGCATGAAACAAAAAATTTGATCATCTTCAGGAATTGAGGTACAGCATGAGATTACAAACATGTGTACAGGTAGAAGCTTGTATAATTCAGTCAGACCCAAGAGAGTCGTCAGGCTCTCCTTTCGTATCTAAGTGTGCAAGCGTGGAATTTTTTGATGCATTTATAACGTGACTTGGATCGTGAATGTACTGGATGAGTTTTGCTGTTTCGTCGACGAAAACTAGTTCTTGGTGAAATAATGGAGCTATGGTAATTTCAAACCCGAATTTAGTTTAAGATTTCTTTTATCATTAGTCCTCCAGATTGGAAATAAGTTACGTCAATAAAATACGCACAAATACAATGAAGAGTTTTTTGTAATCTTAAATTTATGAAGTGCGGTGCTATTAGAATGGAAGTAGAAATTAAATGTTATCACCATAACAACGTACGAAGAAAATCTCCACTGTCAAATTTTTTTTCCATAATTACAAACGAAATAAAGTCAGCGGGATGTGACTTATTTCTCAGTGCTATTTTGGTGACTTCCTTCAGGATCGAGTGGTTTCGTTAGTCACACTAACAATAAAATAAATAACTTCTAACTTTTTTATTGTCGTTTGGCGTTCACGCTGTCACTTCCATCATTCCGGGAGAGTTATCAGTAGGGATTATAAAATGTAATTTATCTATATAATAAAATAGCGTGTATATTTGTATGAATTTACGGTGTTCTTTATACAAATTTTATCGCGTGGACAGAATTCAAACAAATATATATTCTGCCAAAATCGAGAACCGGTACTGTGGGGGTAAGAAACCCCTAGAATAAACGTGGAAATAATTATAATTGAAATAAGTTACGATTTAGTGTTAAATTACTGCGCGAGACGATGACGTCATAAGTTTTCAAGACATTGACGCATCATAAAAATTTAGTTCTGTATTTCGTAATGAAATAAAGCAGAAATATTTTGATTGAATAAAAAGAAATTTTTTTTCCAGTAATACTCCATCGAATAGTAATAAAAAATACGAAATACTTTACCATCCTTGCGCAAAGTAAATTTGGAATAGTTAATTATCACCGCCATCTTTGATATAACGTACTATTATATCCTGTATAATATTTCAGAAGATAATAAGATTTGTCTAAGGTACGACTGCTGAATTATATGTTTGTAACTATAAAAGTATTGAAAATGACGTACGGAACTCCGAAAGTTTTTATGGTCGTTATTCAATTAATGCACTATCAGTCAAAGGTATGTACAGAAATAGGAACATTTATATTGAATTAAAAGTACAATTAATTATACTTTACGCAACGTATTTCTATAAATTTGTATAAATTTAAACAAATTATTGCGTGCAATTTGTGTCGTGAAACAAAAAATTTGAGGTTAAGATAGCAATATTTGTTTTCCATTTTTGGGAACGAAGTTATAGATGTTCAATTTTTGAGAATTGAAGCTGAGCAAAAATATTTTGATTGAATAATAAGTATAATTAAACCTACCAATACCACATCGAGTGATAAATATAATTTATTATGAAAGGTTATAAAATCCATGGCATTAATTTTCTTTTAAATAACTTGACTTTTGACGTGGAATATTTAACGGGATCAGGTACCAATATGTTGCCCAATTATATCTTGCAATACGCACTGGAAGATACATAGAATTATGATAAAAACTATACTGAAATGTACAAAATTGATTTTTTTCTATTGAAGACAGCTTATTTCGTAATGTTTTGCATTAATTTTATACAATGCTACCAACTGCAGATTGCTAAAACCACCAAATAGTTTATTTTCAGATGGAAAAATTATATGTCTACAAATTTAATAATTGTTTTAAATAGTGTATGTATATCTATCTATATATATTATATAAAATTGTCTTATACGGGTATGTATGTGTGTATACATGTGGGTATGTATATGGGTATGTTCCGCTTACAAATCTACACCCTCGAAGCAATTTCACCGAAGTTCGACAACGTTTTCTTTACGACAGGGAAACAAACAATGTGCGGGTGTAACACGCCCTCCACCCCCAGAAGCATGGGTGGACGGTGGTGGAATTTGATGATATTTAAATCAGAATATTTTTCCAGCTGAAAATTGTCTACACTACATAGTAGTTGATAAATATTGCACATCTAAATTAATGTGCACTGTGTCAAAATTCATCTCATTCAGATCAATATTTGTCAAGTCTTGTAAATCAAATCAAATTTTGAATATAAATCAGATAATGTTTTTATAAATAGTCCTGTCACGGATACAGATTAATAATTGGTGCATAGTCATCATTAATCTATAAACAATAAGTCCTGAAGTAGTGGTCTTAAAATTTTAATTACCATTTAAAGTATACCACCTGTTGAGGTTAGGTAAGTTACCTCCAACTAATAATTACTTACTGAAGAGAAAAATCATCAATTATGTATACGTATGGAATCAAGTTGTGAAAATTTAGGTTTCTGAGATGTGACATAGTCAAAATAATTAGGTCATTTGAATATAAATCAGATAAAATTGTTTACAAATAGACCTGTCACAGATGCAGATAATAATTGGTGCATAGTCATCATTTTAGCTGAAAAGCAAAATTGTAATAGAAGTAACAGGGTTTAGGAAACAATAACCCATTTACGATTAACATTGTCGAACAAGACACATATATATTTTTAAAACCTGTGTAACTATGATGTTTTGATCTCTATAAATATTCTATATTTATTATAAACTGAATAATTTATTTTGTTTTTCTGCAAATTGTCAGCTCTTCACACTGGAATATTAGTCATATATTATTATTTTCACGTCTTTTTTTAACAATGAACATCCCTAACGGCCATAGACATACGTTTTTTATAATTTCAAATAAGTATTCATCATAAAATCTTTAATTAACAACACGAAAACCGTTTCTGTACATATTTGTAACATCTTCAGGCTGTCTGAGTGAAGGAAAGGTTTGTGTTTGGATGTTTTAAACGTTTGCTCAGTCATGTTGATGATCGTTGAATATATCTTCTTGTAATTAATTTCTAATTTAAATACTGATACATTATGTGACATATATATATATATATATATATATATATATATATATATATATATATGCATATTATGACTGCTGATGTCGTCTGCTAATGTAACAATTTATATGTTTAATAAATTTTTCACGGTTACTCACCAGGTTCTGGATGTTGTCGTTGTCCACTGCTGGTCTGAAGACTTTGTGGCGCTGCGTGGCGTGCTCGTGGCGTATACCATATATGGTGGCGGACATGCTGCGACCTGATTGGCTGCTGACGATCGCCTGACCACAGCGTCCAGGACACATGCCGCGTAGTAAATGTCAGGCGATCCTCAACGTCCAATCAGGTCGCAGCATGTCCACCACCATATATGGTATACCCCACGGACACGCCACGTAGCGCCACACAGTCTTCAGACCAGCTGTGGACAACGACAACATCCAGAACCTGGTACGTAACCGTGAAATCTGTCTTTCTTATTATAATTATTTCCGTTGTGAGAGTCTGTGCGTTGTTTAGGAGGTTATTGTATTTAAGATGCACGTGACTATTGGGAACTGCATGAGACGCCAGCTACTGTTCTTCCTTCCTTCCTTCACACATTACAGGCAGCCATTTAGTTGTGTTTATGGGACTTTACATGAAAACTTATGCAATGAATAAAAAAAAATGATTGACTATAATTTTAAATTTGTAATTATTGCAAGTACAGTAATTGTAGATTATACAAAGAAGATGAACCCCAACGTCATCCCTAACTTTTAAAAAAAATTGATTTGCAGAAAAATAAATAAAATTAAACAAATAGGTTTTTAATTTAAATAAAAATTAATTATTTAATTTCAAAAATTACTAAATTAAGTACCACATTATTAATTTAATTTAGTGAATTTTCAAGCAATGCAACCCTGGTCGATAACACATTTAGGGATAGGGGGGGGGGGAAGTTGCGTTACACGAAAAAACTCAGGGGGGGGTGTGTGTGTTATGGATAGATGACGTCTCGGGCAACGCCGGGCACTCAGCTAGTTATAAATAATACTGCATTAAATATTAGTGATTGTAAGTAAGACCATAATGGTACGAAAGCAAATTTTTCTGTGGAGATTGTAATGCAATGTCATATCTTGTTTTGTAATTTTAGGTGGAAATATGTAAAGATTGAATTTTTTTTATTGAAGGAATTTTAATTTTTTTTTATTAAACGTGTGATAATAATATGTTATTACTTTAAATTAATATACATTCACCACATTAACAAAATCATCAAAACACAATAGGTTGACGTGAAGTGATAAGGTGATATACATTTAGCATCTTGGCCGCTAAAATGTCCAGAATGTCCACAGATTGACCAGATCGGCGTCATGAATCAGAGAATACTGGGGAGTGCATGATAACACCAGAGACAATCCGCTTAATCAGCCACAAATAATAGATAGAATAAAATATGAGAAACGTCCATTATAAGCTAAAAGTACACCCCACTGTGATGCGTGCCATATTAGCCCAGCAGTACGAAGTTACGGTATTGACCATATAAATAGATAAAGACTCACTTGAAGTAGAAAGTTGCACAATAATTCATGAGATTAAATTAGTTTCTCATTCAGTTTCATTTGCCCGAACGATTCAGGAAAACCGTTTTGTATTATGCCGATTTTCTTCTTATAAGAATAAAAATTACAAGGATACAGATAAAATAAATTTCAAATTAAAAAATATTCGTTTATCATTAACGATTCACTATAAAGTGGTCTCAGCATAATATTATTCCTTGAGAAGTCGATTATGATTTCCAGTATTAATGAAACCTATTATTGACATATTTCCTGTGATAAAGGCTTAGGTTTAACAGAAAGATAAATATGAATAATTGTGACTCTATGTATAGGTAAATTCAATCCCTCAAAGTTATAGGAATTGTTATTATTTCTTTGAGATTTTCATATAATAAAATATATTCGCTCATAAAAATAAGTTCATATACACGCAATTATGTCAAATATAATTGAGTTTTTAGCATTTTTTATGCCCAGAATTAGAGTTTCCGTTGTAATCCCGATTTGAGTTCTCTCTGGTTCGGTCCACGATGAAAGCTTCACTTTCTTTCATTTAGGATAAAAGTGACAAAGAATCGGGGATACAAATAAAGAGCAGCGGTTCATTGACCACGTGTTTTTTTTCTATAAACCTACATTGTGTATTTTTCGGCGGTTGTCTCGGCCACCATGGTTCTCCAGCAAATCTGTAAACTTCGATAAAGATGAGAATATTAGATATTAATAAATTTAAATCTCTAAGCTTCTAATGCCAGTAAACGCCATATGCTCTCATTCATTACTGAGGAAGCGCCTTTGCGCAGCCGCGTGGCGTCGCGGCGCAGGGCGTCCCGGCGTCCGTGCACACTTCAGCAGTCAGAGGTCCGACTCCGAAGCCGTTGCTGCCGCCAGCCCCTGCCTGCCTGCCGTGCCGCGATACACGTCAGACCGCACAGGTCAGCCGGCACAACTTTTATACTTGCTAGTTTCTCACTAACTCCATCACTTTTTATAATAAAAATTAACATTAATTTATACTGTCAAGTTTTTTCATTTAAAAAATGTTTTATCTACACATGCACTAGCTTACTTCAACAATGAAAAAGGACGAATACCTGAACGTTTTTAGTAACATTAAAAAGTAAATTTGTTTTACTGTTTTCTACTATAATATACGTAATGAATAGAGATATATGAAATTATTCAATTCTAAAATTATTTTCGAATAATTTATCCTTAACTTTTATAAATATGCATAAAATAACCGTTAAGCTTTATAATATTGTATAAAATACAGTACAATATCGTTTAGAGTATTATTTGTTCATATGATTATCCCTAGAGTTAGGCTTAGATTACAGAGTCTTTCTTCATGTAAGTAATAAACATTCGATACGTGATCAATTTCTTAAGGTATTTTTCTGATACATCTGGCGATTAAAAATACATCCAAATATGTATGTATTTTTCTTTATGATTGTAAGTAAATACTCATCTCAAACCACGGAATCTGATTCTACCGATTCAGAACTTAAAGAAATTTGCTGTTTTCTTTTTCTTTTAAAATTTTACGTTTTTAAATAATCTGGCGGCTATAATTTAAACAACTATGGAAATATTTTCTGGAATTATAACAAAAACTTTTTTGATCAGTTAACGCGAAGTTTCCTAATTACACTACTTGGAATCTGTCAATAGTTTATATACCTAATTAATAACATCTTAACGCTTTTACTAATGAAAACGAATTGAATTGTAAGTAAATGTCTTAAATTGTATTCTACAAACAATTAAAATAACTTGGAATAATGGTATGTGGGTGGATACTACGTTATTTAAAAATATTTTTACAAGCGGTTTCGTTATTAAAATATGTTACAAGATCTTTATAAGCAGAGTTTATTAGAGCGTCATGCACGAATGGAGGACATTTGGAAGACTTTCACTGCTACGCAACCAGAGTGCGACATAATCAAGAAAAGTATTAACACGAGGACCAGAAACTACTACGATGTGCATAAGTCGCAAGTCACCAAAAGGGTACAGAACTGGCTATGTCGGCGGAAAACTAGAATAGTTCTAATGAGATTTTGAGCCGTGCGTTGATTGTTACAGACTTAACAAAAGTATGGGTATTGTAAAATATCTTGTTGGTGGGAGACATTGAAAAACGAGAAGATGCGTGATAGTCGAGAGGAGAACGTACATCATAGAACATTAAAAGGCCGTTGAATAGAATTAAAAATTTAATATAAAATATGGCAAAAAGGAAGGTAATAAAAGCTGCCTCATGTGTTAAAGGGAGTAAATTGAGGGAGAAGAGTATAAAATTGATGGAAGTAAAAAAAGGCTACAGATGAGAAGAGTAACAGCAGTAGTTGATATCTTCATAAATATCTTTACGTTATTTTTTGGTCACCATAGACATATAATATTTTAAAATCCTGCACATGAATGTACTATATTTTATAACTTAATAAACTCTAAGTAGGGTGAAGTTCTGAAAACAGGGGTAAGTTGAGAGAAGTTGCTGTTAATGAATAGAAATTTTATTGCATTTTAGGTACCTTTGAAGATGCTAGACTGCCGGAGATTGCCGCACTGGTATTTATAACTATAATTTGAGCACATTACCATATCTTGATTAATATATTAGTACGATGAAAGGGAAGCTCTTAGGCGATTGATGGTGCTAATTAAGTACGAAAAGATATATCAAATGATCAAGTAACTCATTGAACTGAACATTTGTCTGTGTTAAAACTGATCCGTGGCAAAGTTTTGCCTGATAATACGCTTTCTGCTACACGTATTACAGGGTTCGCTAGAGCTTAACGTTCACTGCCCTTATAACAAAATTAATATGTTTTACATCAATTGGGCGGGTCATAAAATTCGGATACAGGGCAGTAATTGTAGCTGCTTTGACAGCTAGAATATTAATGAGAAATGGTGGCGCGGGGGCGTGATGTGCAATGAGCAAACAATGTGCTTATTGTGCCACATAGTTATGCTATTATCAATTATACGCTTGTTGATGGGTTCTGTGTTAATAGCGTTAGGATCACTACGATGCATTAAATTAATAAAATGCATCAGAGCTCAGGCGTTGGCCTGATTCACGAACAACGGCATATTCTTATGATTCTATGACAGGAAACTAATTTTTATACTGAAATTTTAGGGCGGCTATTGATTACAGATTTTATTAGCGCCCAGATAAATACATTAAATGCAGTTAATTTGAGTTTCTTAAGGTGGAAGAAACAACAGTTCTACGAAATCAAGAAACGTGCAATAAAGAGGGAGAAAATGTTTTCATTTACTATAAAAATTTTACGATCATAATAAGTAAATGATTTGGTTGCGATTATTAAATTTTTCAATTTTTTTTCTTAAAGTATCTAAATTATAATAACAGTTAAAGAAGCATTGAATAAGTTAATCATTGCGTTTATTTCTGCTCTGAGGTAATAGATAGCATGGAATACCGATTCTTTTTTTTTTCATTTCTATTTTATGACGCTTGGATGCTCTCAGCTCGGAGCCGGCTGTAATTAACTTATTACATTGTGACCGGGCGACGAGTACGTCGCTGGGAACATACGGCTTCCCACGACCAGAGAAATTCGGCTTGCGAATATTACTAACATAAATCGAAACCACAGCCATTTAAAATTACAGTCCACTGGTTACGTAAAGTACGGATTTTTCTTTCATTGTGCGTTGGGAAGAATAGTAACAGTTTTCAATAGTCGAACAAATAGGTCACTTGAATTTGTATGTAATATGAAATTGCATATATTTAAATGCAGATCATAATTTTTTTTAATTATAATAATGCAATAATGACACAATAGCCAATTCTAAAGTTACAAAATACTAAAACCGTTTTCATTGCATATATTTCATAGCTTCCAATGCCGTCACAGTATCTCCATTATGAATGGAATACGACACACGTATGCTTAATATTCCGGTATTGTAAATGCATATATGCTGCCAACCCATATTTTTAATGAAGGTATGCTTATTGACTAGCCACAGAGCTTCGACGCCAGACGATATGTCACATTTTTATAGCTTACTTTAATAATTTTATAGCTCCAACTTCAGACTGTCAAAGACGTTGTAAAATAATTTTTAAGTGTATCTGTGCCAGATATTATAATAATATTTAGAAACTTAATTTTGTGCTCAGTTCGATGTAGCTGGATTACTCGTCGTGAGTAAAAGGCACGGAAGAAGTCAATTTTAGAGGTGTTCGCCAAAGTGCTAATAATGTCTGGCGAGGGTTCAAAAAATTTACCTTTCTTGAATTTTTAATAATAAAATATTTCTTAACGGTCCGTTATTATTTATTTCAAGCATTTTAATTAATGACGCATATACTTTAAATATCAAAATGCGTGTTGACCATATATTACTTGTTAATTAAAATTTTTAGTCTTCTTTTATAACGATTAGGTATAAAACCATTTCGGTAGTGTTCTGTTTTCATGATATATCTGTTACAATTGTACAAAGAAATTTGGAGAAAAAAGTGCCGCTGTACAGTGAATTGTGATGTTAGTTGTCTAAGGGACTATTTCGTAGGAGCAGTGTTATTAAGTGCTTTGGAAAGTTCTGTTGAGTGGCAATTCATACTATATATGAATACTATCTATTTCAGTTATTAGCTTATAGACATACGTTTGAACTTCTTATAATGCTGAACCTAGATAGTTTTAGTTTGGAGGAACACTACACTATTTCTATTTCCGATAGAATCATTTTCTATGACGAAAAAATTTGGTTCAGGTTTGTTTCGGATTAAAATCTGTTCTCTACGTAAAATATATCAATTGGTGATATCGGTTCTGGAAAATTATCGATTTGGGGTTCTACAAGAGAAAGTTAACAATGTATGAGACGTGTAGAAATGTTAACATAATGAATTTCAAATATTAGACGCGAATTTATCTTATTAGAAAATGAAAAAGGAACAGTACGTAATTTAAATAGACAAACACCCCCTATATATATACCGTATATTACGGACTATAAGACGCACCGTAATTTTTAAGCAATTTTTTTAAAAATAAAATTTTTACCATTTCAATTATTATTAGATTACAAAGACAGACAAAAAAATTCTTGTTGCCAGATAGAACTAGGTTTCTCGTGGAATAGAATAAATGGCCATTTTTAAGACAGACGGGAATTTTAAATCAAGCACTGGACATTTTTATATTAATTTCGAATTAAGAAGACCCTGAATTTTGAAGACAATTTTTTGAAAATCAAAATTGCGTCTTGCAGTCCGTAAAATACGGTATATATATATATATATATATATAATTTTTGATCATAGATAGCGTTTGTTCATTTTAGTATTTATTGTTATCGTTCAGTAAATATTTTTTTATTAATAAAATTTTTACATTAGGGTAATTTTCACATATTTTAAATTTAGAAAATTTACCTCAAATAATACAGCTTCCATATATGGTAGTTTATTTATCACTGAAACTTAAGACTTCCCATAGGGATACTGAGAGAATTAAATTTAGTACAATGATGCTAACAGACAGTAATCATGTTGGTTGCATATCTTTGTTATCCCCTCTTGCAATTAGACGACGCTGAATCATATATCACAGTGTGCCAAGATTAGCTCGAGGATCAGAGGACTCACTTACCCAGGTCCCATTTAATTAGGTTTGTCTGTATTCTCCTCGTTAAGTGGAACTGCCTAATTGTACCATATCAGTTAGAGCTAGTGAGTAATGAACTGGCGTAGTTAGTAATAATCCTGGAACCGTGAACAGAGGTCCTTCTAACAGATTACGAGTTTCATACAGACCAAACTCATTCGCTGCTGGAGAGCACGAAGCTAAACTGTAGAAATGAAACCTTGAAATTCAATATAAGACTCCATTTTAATTAAATAATTCGTGAATTCTTACTTCAAATATGTTTTGTGTTAAATATTGCATCTTGGAGAAAATATATTTATTTTCTGCCCCAATTTTTGAAAAGTCTCGTGACTTGTGTTCGATCCCTGTTTGTAATGCTATGTTTAAATTCCCGAATGTTGACGTAAATGGCGTGGATTTGAAACAAGAAAATTGTTCCAATTTTTTTTAAGTCGTTACAATTTAACAGAATCAGAACATGTAAACAGAATTTAAAAATCCACCAGCAGACAAAATAATTTACTTGTGAGATATTTATTTTCTTTTAATTAATTTGCGTGGGTAAACTAGAACAGTATTGAATATGAAAAAATAAAAAACAAAAAACAAATATTTATTTTTAAAATTGAGTGAATATGTCTCGGAAAATATATATTTCCGATTTCCACCAAGGTTAATCTTCGTTCTTCTTGAGGAGATTAGTTTTACCTTCTAAATAAAAATTGAAGTAATTTTTCAAGTCAATTAAAATTGTGTGTATAGTTGTGAGTTTTATTATAATTCTGTGAGAAAAAAAATTGAGCGCCCCTTCCTGAAATTGACTGAATGTGGAAGGAAATAGTTCGTCATATTACAAGAGGTCTAACGTGTTATGTAACTTTCGTATAGTTTTCGAATGTTCCTAATTTAAAGATATGCTTAATAAATACCAGGAATGCGTTAAATTTAACTTACAAAACCCCGAATTCTGTCTGTAAATGTTTGTGAACTGTTACGATTCAATTGAATGGATTAATGCAAGTTAATGGGAGTCACAAGGTCGCAAGCTCTTTCTTAACAAAGACATAATTTTTTCAAGTGTGATATCGATCCACGCATTTTATATATTTTGAATATTTTTTAGCAATATATAAGATGAAGATGATATATTCTGCTGACTACAGATTCTACTTCCACGAACATTTAAGTTTGACATAAATTAAAAAATTATAGCTTCACCGGAAATATTAATAATGATGTTATATTATTTTGCAAGGAGCAGGAATATTTGTTTACAGTTGAATATATTTTATATTGAAAATTAATCAGTAATTTAGGGATACTGTGAGCCTTTATTGTGGACAAAGATTCTGGGATTATGGATGTGAGAATTCCGTAGCTGAAGCGCCCGCTACACGCCCTGCACCGCTGTTTCCTGTGCAAATGACGTTATAACGATTTCGAAGCTAATTCAATAACCGTGTTCACTCATCCACGTCCCGCCCACGCGAACTTCCCTCCATGTACCTCCGGCGTCAAAATGCATTGTCATTACCTGCTTCTAGCGGATTAGAGATCGTAGATATGGGATCTTGTTGAGGATTACTACAGCTTTTGGACTTTGCCTTCATTCGCAATGAGTATTGTTGCCAACAACTATTTTGAATTAAATCAGGGTTTACAAAGACAATACACTTGAGTAGACGTCACTTTAGAGTTAAAGGTACTATCGAAGCGTAATCAACGTTTCCCAATCAATCTATATAAATGCAGAAGATATTTTAGCCGGAAACTCATATTAATGGACGATGGTCAATGTTCCGCTTTTGTTCACCCCATACTTAAAATTTTTTTATTGTAACAATTCTAATTTTATGATTTTAAATTATACTCGTATTCGAGCAAATCCAAAATCATATTAAGCATTGCTGCAACTCAATCAAAAACTGCATTTACTTGGAACTTTATTACTAATGTATTAGAACAGGCAGCAGATTCGTTTTAAGCCAATATTGAAAATACGTTTAATGGAATAATATCAGCAAAAATGTACTATCGCATATTTTTCAATTTGACTTGTAGGTCTTTAATTTTTAAAAATTAAAAAGCAGTAGATTAAATTTAGCAACCAGATTTTTAGTAAGATAAATATAACACGGAAAGATAAGCAAATAATTTTATATTAATTTAACTGCGGAAAATACAACATTAAAAAAGTACTAGTCAAATGAATTTCGGTATTGTATTAAAATATTTTTCTCGTTTCAATTTCAAAACATTATGTATCATCAGATGACGTCTAGCTTTCTGGATTAGAGTTTTACATTATTCAATGCGTAACATTTCCTCAAAATTATAAACACTCATATTTCGACTAACAGTAAATAGAAGTACCATTCATTTCAAATATCATTTACATAATAGCAAATTCGAGTATTACCTCCTGAGACACAATAATTTCCTCCTCGTAGATCAACATAATTAAAAATACTCTTACTCACAAAAGATCTTAAATGTTTGAATAAAAAATTTGAGAATAGACAAACTGTTCGCTTTTATTATTATTTATATTTATAATTCCTTTATAAATTTATAAAGATTTCTTGGTATTCTTAGATGAGATAATATATGGAATATATCTTCTTCAATTCTAATCCTTTTTAAGTTTCCTGTAATCCATGAATTATTTATGCGTAATGCCGCAATTCACGGAACAAATTCCTAATCCAAGGTTGTAACATCACTGATACCTGTTATTGAATAATGTCGTTTTAGTTTGTGTGACACACTTTTGATGTTTTCTTTTCCTGTTTTATTATTAAAAAGTTCTGAATCTCGACCACGCTATTAATCGAAATTTTCGATTTTTCTTTATTTTTGTTTTCAGATTAAAAAAGGTCGTGCCGCATTCATTTTCTACACCTATAATTTTAGACAGAGATACTTTCTTCATTCTAGTTTTAATGTTAGTAGTCAATGCTGCTGAACCTTTCGTTAGGATAGAAGTATATAAAGGAGATAAATCCAGCCAGTAGCAAAGGTTTCGGTAGGATATTCTCTGAATTTGAATGGTTTATTTTTTATTTCTGCAAGAACATATATATATATATATATATATATATATATATTATAGATTTAGTTTTTTAATTTTAAAAACGTATTTCCTCAGAGAATGCAATACTCGGCATTATCTTTACCAAATACGAGGGCTGATCAGAAGCTGAGGTTTAAAAGTCACAGTGAAACGTGTACAATTTATTTCATATAATCAATAACAGCGAGGAAAAAGGTAAAATTCGCTTGGAGCGGGGACGGGGCTGTAGGGATGGTGGTCGATGATGTCCCAGCGAAACTGTTTCAACAGCTTGGTGGTCTTCAGGGCTGTACGAGACCGCGCGTTGTCGTGAGGGAAAATGACGCCTTTAGAGTGCATTTCACCTTTTTTTCCTCACTTAAAGGAGCACCGACAATTCGCTTCAGACTACCAGGTGAAACACTTCTCGAAATGTGGCTGAACAGGATTTTTACCAAGGGGGAATATTTCAACTCTTCCCATGAAGAGACAAGTGCCTAAATTTATATGGAGACTATGTCGAAAAATAACCTACTCTATGTACTGTCTGCTTTATTCGTTGAATTAAATGAAATTTACACGTTTCACTGTAGTCTTTGTAACCTTAGTTTCTGATCACGCCTCGTAATATACTGATGTTTCCCTGCAAAACTACTAATCGTATTCAAGCACTTCTCAACTTCAATTGTAATTTGAAAACTGTTCTAAACTATTTTATCTGCCATTGACTGTTTTAAATTATGATGCTAGCCCTCGTGTTAATTTAAATTCCTGATTGAGCGTTTTGTAAGACACACGAATTTTACTTATTTGACGGTGCCTAAAATATCAGAATACGCAATGTGGTTGGTTTCCTGAGTAACATGACATCAGATAGGGAGAGTTTGCTGTGCTACTAAAGAAAAGTAGTCCGTGCAACGTGATCGTTTGAAACAGGGAATTAACAGAATCGCAACCTTTATGAGCACTTCCGCGCATTGCAGGTGACGCGTCGTAAATGGAATTGATGATCCGGCTGGAACTGTTAAGGCCAGATAGGACCCGCACTGGAGGTAAATGACCGATTACATGGCCGCTGTGGCGGGACCTCATTTACTCCCTCACCGCCATAAAATTCCTATCTTATTACACGCCACTGTGTATGGGAAGTATGTTCAATCCGGATTTTATGGGAATGTAAACTAATATTTACTAAAAGTTGAGAAGAACATATTTTCTTTTGTTATTTCCCCCATTAATATTTCTGGAGCCCTATAAAAATACGCGGAAGTTAGTTAATACGTGAAAAAATATTTCTTTAAATTAAAAAGTATTAAGTTCTTCAACATTGAGAAAATATTTTATAAAATATCAAAATAATGTATTCTAATGCCGCAATAAATAATCAATTAAAGTGTGGTTGTAAATAAATTAAGGGAAATTCATCAGTAAACCATTATCTTTGTTGTGCATAAAAAAGTACAGTTTTAGCAAATGCGACTTCTTAACTATAATGCTTAACTAGGGTTAAGTGCTATTAAATAATTTCAGATTCATATTAGCTGTTACGAATAACAAATCAGAACGTATTTTCTGAACCAGTTACAATATTCACTTCTAGTTTTCTTTATTCATTCCTCGTCCATACCCTGTTTCAACCTTGTTGAACTCACTCACTTATAAGTCCCTCCCTGGCCTCTATATATACATATATAGTTCTTAATTCTATTCTGATTAATTTAAAATAAAACAATGTAACTCCCTCTTTTTATTATTTACTGAAAATTGGTTATATACCATAGGATGATTGACTAATAAAATGTTTATAATTAAATAACATATTTAATAAAAAAAATTGTGACGAAAAAGTCCTCTCCTGTGGTGTAGGGGTCAGCGTGACTGTCTCACAGAGGTCCCGGGCTCGAGTCCCGCCGAGGGCATGGATGTTTCTTTACGTGAGAGTTACTCTTTTAAAATCAGTCCGCCGACAATGTACATTGAGTTTCCATACTGAGTCACTAATAACCGTAGCTGTTGATGCGACTGAAAATAAATCAATATAAAAAAAGTCCTGAAACTTAAAACCACACTCACTGGACACTTCACTTAAATCAAATAATCACTGCAGCCTGTACGTTCATTATTTATTTATGGGCAAGAAAAAAAAAGAAAAACAAAAAAAACTATGCGCGTCACAAATTTATTTAGTCTTTTCCTAAACCTTAGAAACATAAGCCGGAACTTTCGGTTTTGTCGTGTGTATTTCCAAGATTTCTCTCGTACAGCATTTAAATAGAGCGTAAAGACAAATGTTTGTCTTCCACTTGCCAACGATTTCCGCCATGATGCACTTCAACCTTATCTCGCCCATGGCCAGGTCCCAGTCCTACAAATTATTCTGAAGTTTTTATAAACCCTCTATATTGTGATTATTATAGGGAATACAACACCCTGTAATATATTAGAGTGTGAGACGAACCTGCGTATTAGAAGTCAGTTTTCTTGATATAAAAATGCACGATTGTATATAAAAAAACAAAGGACGAAGATTTCTTTCAATCCAGTTATGTCAATAGTGAAAAAAATAATTAAATCGGTAAATATTTGCATTAAGAGGGCAAAATACCTTTGTAATAAATTTACAACGCTTCTCAGAAATTCCTAGAAATTTACTATCATATTTCGATTCTTATTTTCATTTGATTTATTTTAACTCTAATATTCGACTCATCCAAAACGCTTCCAATTTTTCTATGAACGACAGAAAAAGTAAATTTTAAAATTAATATAATTGGTATGTCCTTAGTATATGCTAGGAACAGTAATAGTCCGAGTAATTATACTATTGACAACGAATACGGCCTCAGTCGTGTTTCTCTACGAAAATGCCATGCAGCAATATATCAAATGCTTTTAGTTAAATCTATAAAAAGGGCTCATATACTACGAACATTGTCAATTTCATGGGCTAATTCATGGAATAATGAGGAAACTGCCTGAACGATGTTGACCTTAAGAGACCCACGGATATTATCTCTGGATAATTATGCAGAGGTAAGGCAATCCGGTCTATAAATTGATTTTTCAGACCAGTATAGTGGCGCGATAGTTTATTGGATAATGTATCTAACAACCGACAAATCCTATCATTTTGTAGAGGAGATAAAAGGATAAAATTCATAATATTAAAATGTTGTTCCAAATACTTTTACTAATATTAAAATTTTCAAAACGCATACGCTGAAATAATTCTTCCCTATCTAAGTTATAGCATACGAAATTTATTTATTGTAAGTTTTATAGCTCTCATATTTTCTGAATACTACAATTTTCTCTCACACTATTAGGGATTTATTGGCTGCTTGCGTGTCCTACAGTCACAACGTTTCACCTTAACGTTTCATTTATAAATCTATTCCAATCATTGTTGAAAATAAAAGATTCATTATTTTATAATGGTTAAATTATCGTATATAATATACATTTTGTATTGTAATTAATGCAACTCATCGACGCGAGTTAAATTACGGGGAGGAATTAAGGTATCCTAAACTATTTAAACAAAATTTTAGAATTTCACGGCCCTTGTTTTATATGGTTATGGTGTACTTACCCTTATTTGGTAAGTTCATAAGAAATTTTAGTTTCCTAAGTTCTGATATCGTGGTGACATTTCCAGATTGGCTTCATTCGGTACGGAAATAGAAATTTATACCGAAAAACCTTTTCTTACGTTTACGTTTCCCTGAAAATGTAAACCGGCTTTTCCTCTGTAATTTTCGCTTTGAAACCTCATGTACGCTTCTTGATTGGAATTACTCTTCTTTACATCTTCTTCAATCAAGACCATGGAACACCTTAAAAATTATATTTCAAGTACATTATTAATAAAATAAATAATTGCTATTTTCGGTAAGATCATATGCAAAATTCAGAAAAAATTGACTAAAGTACAATTGTGTTGGGAAACATTCGAAGTGACACAATAATGCTAATGTCCGAGATAATTTACGACTGTTGACTATTACCTTATCGCCCGTTTCCGGGACAGTTGAGTAACATTAAGAGTTATCGATTGGACGCCAGTGTTTCCTGATTACAAATCCGCATACAACCGAAGCTTCAAAGCAAATCAGAGAAGAAAGAGTCAGCATTTGTTCTACCATTGTGGGAAAACTCGTTATCAAATATCTCCAGCATCAAGTAGGATTTTCACGGGTTTCTAGTTCATGATAATTAGTCGGATTATTAGATCTGTTAATATATTTTAATTTTTTTTAGAGTAACAGGCTACATGAGGCTCCTCCACACGGTACCAACTCCCCTTTAATAGCATAGGAAGGGATTTGAAAGGGAGGATGCGGAAGGGTAGTGGAAGGTAGTCACGGGGTAACTAGGGCCCTGGAGCTGTGGTTTAAGGATTCTATCCGGCATTCATCTGAAAGTGAGGCAGGAAAAATCCAGGTAGGTCGGGCATTTGGTACATGTCTCACGCCCTTCCGATAATGGGAGAGGGGTTTTCTGTGGGGTCGTAGAAATTCCTTCTCCATGCCCTGACCAGTTTATGAGGCAGCTGGCCGACTGTTCCAATGGGAACAGAGAACAACTCGTACCGTATGTCCAAGATCTGTGATCCCGGAATATACACCTCGCAAAACAGGCCGAGGTGCGTATTTTAAACCTGTGGATCGTGATAGGGTTATATTGTCTTATTTCAACTGTAAAGGTTTTACTATTACATACAAAACAGAAATGGCTTCAGCTTTACGCCTTGATTCACAACCTTTCTAGCGTTAAATAAGTTCGTTCAGGACTTTGATTTATAACTACTCTTATTTATACCCAGATGCCACGAATAAAACTGATGGATTCATGTAACAGTTTTTCCAACTATTAGTATTAGAATCCCATTAGAATCCCACAAAAAATTACATTAAATATTATAAATATTAATAAAACAAAATCAACAATTATAATCTAAGCGTATGAACAAAAAATTAATCTCTGAAATTTTGAATCATATTAAGGTAATAAAACTCTTAACTTATGTTTAGGTCTACGCTTACTAGCTTGTAAAGTAATTCTGTATTCCGGACGCCGGGTGGAATAATTTGCTTACGTGGTTAATCAACATTATGTTCTCAAGGGCTTTGGGAACCATAAAGTGTGCACATAATATGCTTTAGGTCTGTAAAGCGGTGGAAAATAAACTTCGAATAATTTGAAATAAATAATATTAAAATACTGGTAGTAAATATAATTCATTTTACTACTCTTCGAATTAAATATTATAATGTGTAATTTATTTCTGTTACCCTACGTTTTTAATACAATCGGAAATTTTAGTGAAATTAAAAAAATATGAAAGAAAAATAATGACTTAGTCGAAATTTATCTGCATTATGTTGCGAAATAGTGGAATAATTTTGACTACAATTATAGGTCAGAGAATTTATAAAAAGTAAGTGTAAAGTTTTCAATAATTTATACTTAGTCAAAATATTCATGACGTAAATTAACATTTTACATGAACATGATGTTAATTACAAAATTACTTGTTTATAATACAATTCGAGTTTATAATCAGCGTTTTGTTTGGCCAATATAACACGAATTAATAAACATTTAAATAATCTGAAATTATTCACAATTTCGGTGGGAAAAATTTTAAAATTTTATATGAAGAAGGAAAATATGATTAAACCTTTAGGTTGTTCAAAAGATCAAATAATTCGGTTAAAATTTTTCGCAAATGTTATAAAATAATTTACAATAACACTGTTTCATTAATTTTATTTGAATTATTTGTAATATAAGTTAACATATACCCAACAAGTTTTTATATTTTGAAAATGAACTGCCTACAATATAAAAAAATACGCTGAGTAGCCCATATCGGTTCCAATTCCGTGAAATGCACACACAAAACAAAAAGTGTTACCGTGTGTACTTTTACGCCTGTTACAACACAGGGATAGGATTCGGTATTAAAATTATTATGACGAATTGACCATTTTATTTATTAATTAATTCATGTAAGATAAATATAACTATTTGTAATAGGTTGCGATTAATAGTCTGGAAAGTTTTTCAGTTTTATCTTATTTATATAAATTTACCTAGTGTGGGCAATTTAAATGAAATATTTCTGTACTAAATTTGCTCCTATGCCTGTAAATGTGGTAGTTTATCCTTACTCGCTTGCCACACTTTGGGTTTGAAAAGGTTCCCACAAGCCGAGGCACCTCGGCCTGTTTTGAGGGGTGTATGTTCCGGGGTCGCAGACCTTGGGCATACGGTAAGAGTTGTTCGCTATTCCCATTGAAATAGTCGGCCAGCTGCCTCCTAAACTGGTCGAGGCACGGAGAAGGGAATGCTGCGTCCCCACAGCAAACTCCTCTCTCGCTATCTGAAGGGCGTGGGACAAGTACCCAATTCCCGACCTACCTGATGCAGGTTTTTCTAGGGTTTTCCCTGCATTTCTTTAGGCGTATGCCGGGTAGGATCCTTAAACCATAGCCCGGGGGCCCTAGTAACCCTTGGCTACCTTCCTCTACCCTTCCGCATCCCCCCTTTCAAATCCCTTCCTATGCTATTAAAGGGGAGTTGCCCAAAGTGGATTACCCTCATGTAGCCTGTTGCCCTAAAAAATAAAAAAATAAATTTATTTTTATTTAGTAATTGTTAATCCATACTAGTTTAACCGAATAAAATTAAATTTACTAGGAAATCTAATTACACAGCAATGTTGTAATCCGAGTAAAACTAGCGATATATGTATATATATATATATATATATATATATATATATATATACTTTCTAGGCAGTCGTATATAAGAGAAATTGTTAATAATTCATGGAATCTATTTAATACTTGTCTTATTCGCAATTCTTTATTTAACAAGGTAAACGTACAGAGCTTCTGAAATTTTATAAATGGGATATTTGGAAAGTGTTCGTGCGTCTATAAAGTTTTTTTTATATTAATTGTGATGTTAACAGTGAATCCTACAATATCTTTGTTGTTGAATAGTTCATGAGTTGTCTGCTTCATATCTGCTAGCGAAACGAACAGCGTCTACCACTGGGAGCGAAATATATCAAAGCTGAAAGGTTATTCAACATTATTGGAAAATATTGCCTCAGGAAACAAAGCCCTTTGTTCAAAGGGGCACGAATACGAACAACTCTTGGTAGAACTCGTAAAGAGAAGTCTTGCGTGATGTTTGCCGAAGTCTCAGACCAGGCTATTCGTTTCTTCAGAAAATTTAAAAAAATCGTATACTTCTTCTTTAATTGATCACTAATCACAATCAGCGAGATTACTTAAATTCAAGTACGTAGTTTCAGAGTAACATTGAAGATATTGAAAAGTACCGGTTTTTTCTCAAAATTTGTTAAATGTACAAAAGACGGAAGAAATAATTACTTAAAGAAACAAATAAAATTAAAACTTCAATCTTTTTTAAGTTAAGGTTTTTGAGTTATCATTTAATATTTTTAATGGGATTAATACCTAAATTAAATAACAGCGCTAATATAACTTACAACCTTGTATTTTCAAAAGACATGGAATCAGTCATTAATTTAGTCTGTACAGTAAAAACTGAATTATACTCGTATTTTAAATTTACATTATGTCGTTACAATTCGGAATGAATGAGCTTTTGTTCTACGATAGCTTCAAGGTGTGGTCGCAGTCAATAAGAAATATATATGATTAATTTATAGTTATCAATAGTTCAATACATGATAACATTATGGAACATTAATTACTCGATTTTCAGTATTTATTAGTTTTTCTATAAAAAATAAACATTATAAAGTACTGAAAGAGGAAAGCCAATTCCATCGTTTCAAACGGTAAATTTCTATGATAATTTAAAACGGATTATTTCACTTGATTTAATTTGAAATTCTATTTGGAGGTTTTTGTGATAAATATAAAGCCTCGGAGTGAGCCTGGTGTTTTTGTTGGCAACACTGAAAATTTCTCGAATTATGGTTGAAATTTCTGTATGCGTTTAATAAAGTATACGGAACATACACGGATTCGTACGCATGTATTATATGTGTATGTGAGTCAATTCCGGCTTAATTTTTTGCGTTTTTCCTTCGAGCTGTTTGGAATCATCGTCTTTATTGTGTGTTAATTTTAGCAATAATTATTATCTGTAACAGAAAATAATTTCTGAAAGGTATTTTAAAAACCGGTAACTGCTAAAATGAATATTATGGCGGTCCAGAAACTTAAATAACTTTTCTACGAGAACAGTGTTTAATAACGAGAGTACGAACATAATATACATTTAGATTTCCAAATATCTGTGGTGTGTCAGCCCAGTGAATCAGGAAACTGACTGAAATTAAAGAATAGAACAATGTGGACTTTAAATTTATATTCCTCGGTTATTCATAACATTATGCAGATAAGTTATAATGTCTAATTAACAGAAATGTGAGGGCTGTTTCCTCTGGGCTATTTCCCCAAACCACAGCATGCGGCTGGGGAGTGTGTGGTTGGTTTAATTGCTGAGATTATGAACTTGGGACGCAGACTCAAAGCTGAATTCCACCAAATCTGGGAATTAGCATTAAAACATATAAATGTAACGAAAAATTAGTAAAACCTTCTCTGAAATCTTAAGCTATATACTTTAATATAATTAATAATACATAATCCTGAAAAATGCAAAACAAGTGTTGACTTTGTTATTACGGAATTTTTTAAAAATATTTTCAGACTAACAAGTAATTTTTCATAATAGTTATACGAAAATCGCCTTCCTCACCTCAAAAATATGAAGTAACTGCGTAACTGTTGCTTAAGCCTTTGGGAAGTTTATGCAGATATGTGGATTAAACTAAACGTTCAATATTTTACTAAATAAAGTTATTTACAAATTTAATTTAATTTATATTAGAATTCATCTACCGTTTTTGACGGAATTTGTTGGTGAAGCCGACTCAAAAACGATTTCGTATTTAAGTTAATTATTAGATTTTATATTGACTTAATATATTTAAAATTCGTAATTGCTGCAGCTCACAATGAAGAAGTCTTATTTTGAGTTTCAAGTACTCAATATTATTGATGTCATTCTTAGATTATACTAACTCAACCGATTCGGGCAATGCGTCGTTAATAATACTGGACACATTTTCATATTTAAAAGCTATGTTATTGAGTTTCTGTCAAATATATAAATGTGCACGTTCGACAGAGCATTTTTACAGTTGTTTCTGATGAATAGTGCACACATATATCAAATACTGTAAGTTGAGACTCAATAAGATGTAATTTAATTTTCAAAGGAATGACTAGGGCAACCTAGGATAATGATAAACGCAATAGTAAACTTCTATTAAATCAGTGCACTATGTTATCAATCCAAAACAGGTTTAATATACTTTACACTAAGAAGGCCGTTTTAAAACTTTCATTTACGTGTGAAAACCATTTATCATAAATTATAATTGTTATCTATCTTTTTCTTCTATATAATAAAAAAGGATGTATATTTGTAGTATGTATGTATGTATGTACGTATGTATGTATGTATGTATGTATTTACGTTGTTCTTTATACAAATTTAAAAGCGTGGACAGAAAGCAACAAAAATTGGTACACATATTCTTCAAAACACGAGAAACGGTACTGTGAGGGTGAGAAACGCCTAGCATACATGTGGAAAGAATTATAATTAAAAACCGTGATCATAAAATATTAAATTACTGCGCGCCAAGAGAAAGACGTTACTACGCAACGAACAAAGGAAATATTTCCTTTATTAGGAATGAAGATAAAGCAGAAATATTTTCTTTAAATAAAAAGTATAATTTTATACAGCAATACTCCATCGAATGGTAATAAAGAAGAATACGAATTACTTTACTATCCTTGCGTAAAATGTAAGTTAATTTTCGCGCTGTATTAGTTGTGAGTCTAGCTAACAATTTCATCAATGTAATATTTCGTAATGTATGAAGACTGAGTGACAATTGACAATTATATCCTGAAATACTCAAGGAATATATTTAAGTATTCAATTAAATACTTTTTCGAGTTTTTATAAATAAGTACACGAGCAACGCCGGGCACCCAGCTAGTAATATAATAAACTACGAAATATAAATTTAATTCTCATTATCGGTTGCAGTTATTATATTCTCCAATGACGAATCATTCATGACTTACCGAGAAATATAAAATGAGACATGTTTATATTCCTTATTATTTATGGGGAAAATATAACAGAAAAATTTAGTTTATATTTGAATACTATGAATATTAACCACAAGTAATATTCCATGGTTCTGTAAATGACGATTTATGAAATATATAAGGGAAAAAAGTTCACCCCGTAAAATTGCTGACATACAACAGTTGAAAATATTTCCGACTTCGGT
Organism: Zhengitettix transpicula; assembly: GCA_037074705.1. NCBI lineage: Eukaryota > Metazoa > Arthropoda > Insecta > Orthoptera > Tetrigidae > Zhengitettix > Zhengitettix transpicula. Next base: position 46,616,229 of record CM073593.1, on the reverse strand, counting down.
GCACAAGAAGAAGGGAAAGGTTATGAGTCGCCCCGCGAGTTCTCCCCTCAGCATAATCGTCCCATTATTCTTCAGTTATAAAGTGGGTCATGGCTCCCGTAGCTTTGGTTTGAGATTTATGCCTTCCAGCCCATTATTTCGTACGAAATGGGGCACATCTGGTGGACGTTACGCGCCGATTGTCCTACTGTCATCTAATTTACTTGTACGCTTCCCGTCCCAGAATTTACGCTCTCCTATTTCCCTTATAAATTATCTTTCTGAAAAATAATGCAAATCATATGCATGCGATGCCTAAAGCATCGGCGCTCGGCCAAGTTATAATTAGATTTCAACCTCGCTTAAAAGTAACTATGCAAGGAAATTTCCAGCACAACCATCGTTTATGAATAGGAAGGTCGACGGCTACGGAAATTCGATTAAATATACTATCCTGACGCATCGACGATCACGCACCGCCGATCACGGTCACGGTAAAAGAGCCATGAAAATTTTGAATATTACTCATTCCGTTCTTTACTTAATATATTTGAATACATGATACAAGTTTATCGGCGCAACTGGTGTAAAACAACGAAAGCAAGGCGAATAGCTAACTGAAGTTTGTACGACAATTTACAGACTACAACTTCAATGGTGTGAATATGTATGTTAATTAATAAAAAAATTATAGAGGGGGAGGCTGAACAAAAATATATTTAGTTTATGGGGAGATTTATGTTAAAAAGAGAAAGAATAATCAACACACGTATTTATATTGCTTCTCTTCAATTTTGAAATCACTATAATTATTAGTAGATAATAGGCAAAAATACCTCCATTAATATATATATATATATATATTGTAATAATTAATAATATAGCTTAATTTCATCTTTTACAATAATTCAAGATGTGAATTATGTGGCGTTTTTAAATGAAAAGATCTATTACGTGAAAACTATTAAACAAGATTTATTAACAATTTTAAAACAAGTATTCAAATTACAAAATATTTGGGATCTCAGGGTCTTGAACTGGGTTTGATAATGGCAGAATTTATATAATCAAAATCACAAAATTTACATTTACTTTATATGGGAATCAATGCGTCTGAACATAGACGAAATTTGTTGCTGAAGGAATAATGCTAAAAGATTTAGTTTAAACAATTTCATTTTATCAATAAATTAAAGAATGATCTAAATAATTAAAGATCTCATTTTATCGATAATTAAAGAACGATCTGACGTTTATCTTTTAAACGTGGTTTACAATGATTTTAAAGTTTTCTTTCTACTTACGGCAGCCCAGGTCTCATTTTAACTTTTCGTGCACAATTTTGGGGATATCACTGATTCTAAGTACTCACAGACTCTAAATGTTCACAGACTCTAATTAGCGTAGTTTGTTAGTTGGTTTAAAATAACTTTGTCGATTCTCGATGATTTACTGCAACCTGGATTTGTAGATCTCGTGGATTTTTGTTGAAAATGCACCTGATTGGTTTTGTCTGTTGACTGAAGACTAGTTCAGTTTCTGCATTTTCGATATAACAGCGTACTGGTTACTGGAACACTTTCTCATCCTTTAAATTAGATCTTTCAGTCTTCACTGCTGACTGACAAAGATTGTTCAAGTTTTCGTGAATTAGAATTTCATGGTCTTTACATCTCGCCGTTTACTGCCCAACTGTTCGTTCTTCTACTGTGTTCTACTTGCTGTCTGCTGCCCAACTATTCGTTCGCCTCGTAAATTTTGAGCGCGTAAAACCTTCTCGACCGATCAACAATACTTTTTTTTGCATTGCCGGTTTGTTGCGGCGTCCGCTATATCCACCAATAATGAGTCCTCTACAATTCAACTTTTCAATTAGAACAATGCCTTAATTACCAATTACTACAATATATATATATATATATATATATATATATATATATATATTGCTATTTGACGTTTAATATCAGCGCGTTTGCCAATGTTTCGCTCTTTAACACTTCCGAGCTCAGAATTAATTTACCCAGGAATGCCCAGTAGTATTGTACTGCTATTCTATGATTTGTCATGCGACGGATGACAAATTAAACGTTATTTTGATTATCTTTTGCGCTCTTTAATTTAGGTTGTCACGGACCGGCCGGTTTCCCCTTATAAAATTTAGCACAATCACGTAATATTTTGTAAATTTCTGCGCCAGTAGTTTGTTCTGTCCAACATAGTTGAAACCTTGCGTATGCTCCTCAATATGATACTTCTTTGTATTCTTTCATATTCGTTACCCACAAATATCCATAGTTTTTCATGAAATTTATAAACTGTTAGCAGAAAAAATTAGAATGTTCCCATACTTCCACTTTTACAGACTAATTGCTAATGTTTGGTGATGTGAATAAGCATAATCGTTTTGTTCTCGTAAGTAATTGTCCTGCGTAATACAGGTTTTTTTTGTCTTGTAGTAGGGGAAATAAGGAACTGGCTGGTTTGTTTCGCGAGACGTGAGTGAGTTTCCAGAATGCCTCGAGAGGAGCTTCAAAGCGTGGCAGCGAAATTGGCCTTCATTAGCAGCGCATTCCACATACCAAGCACGTTTACCCCGCGCCTGCCAGCAATTACTTCACACAGAATTATGGACAGCGCTTTCGGCGCCGATTCATTTGCTCATCATTGTTCTTTACCGAAACAACTTGTCTCTTTGTCTCGTCAGCGAGAATTTGTATGCAGGAAACAATTTTTTGCTGGATGAAAAATTATTGCTAAAGACCTTTCATATTTCCCAGGTAACACACTCTTCACACGAGCTGAGGAGTTCTTGTTTGATATTATATATCATTCTTCTTTTTCAATGTATGGTAAAAACGTTTAACAACCGCCAAGAGTTAATCAATAGCGTCTTGGCGATATAGAAGGTTCGTCCAATTTCAGAGAGTTTTTCTGCATGTTCATAATTAATTATGAAAATAGATATGTCATCACTAAATAAAATTAACATTAAAGAAAATTGTAATTTAAATGGTAATTTATTGGGACTTTTAAGGTTGTGTAAAATTTTGTTTTATGGTTATCAAGGGTTTTAATTAAGTAAAAATGGATTCTTTATCATGTATAAGAGATAATTTTGCAATTTAAAATGAGGTATGTATGAGAATCTTTCGTATAAGATGAAAAAATTGTTCTAAAACAGAATGTTGTTTTTATTACGAAAATAATTGTTTATTGGATTCCACAGGCACTATTATGTTAAAAAAGAATGGAGTAGATCATTCAACAATATACTTTAAGTGAATTTTAGATAGCGGGAATTACCGTTGTTTTTAACATTATAAAAGTATTAAGATCTCAAACATTTTGTAAACATTTTTATTTTTTAGGGCAACAGGCTACATGAGGGTAATCCACATGGCGGCAATTGCCCTTTAATAGCATAGAAAGGGACGATGCGGAATGGTACAGGAAGGTAGTCAAGGGTTAACTAGGGCTACCGGGCTATAGTTTTAGGATCCTACCCGGAATTCGCCTAAATGTGTTGCAGGACAAACCCTAGATAACCAGCATTTGGTACAGATTTCAAGCAGGAGAGGGGTTTGCTGAGGGGACGCAGCGTTCTCTTCTCCGTGTCTCGACCAGTTTAGGAGGCCGCTAGCCGACTATTCCAATGGGAAAAGTAAATAACTCTTACCGTATGCCCAAGGTCTGTGATACCGGAAGATATACCTATAAATACAGGCCGATGTGCCTCGGCTTGTAGGAATCTTAGTTCGAAAACTGAGAGAGGAAAAGGCATCCCCAAAGGTTCTGCCTGCGAGAGATCATCGCTCGCAGGTTCCGTTCCTTTTGTTAACATCTATAGAGTTATTGGAAAATAATAAGAACGTTTACGTTAGAACAGTGGGAAACTTTCATATTCCAAACTACATATTAATCATTGTGTCAAATGTATAAACGTAAGTTATTGTATGCTTATGATAGAGTCAATAACAATTTCTCTGAGAACACAGCTCGATGTTGTAGTAATTAGAACATATAATTATATTATGTGTATATATGTATATTTCTAAAAGGAACTTAAAGTATATCGTTAAATGAGGCCAATCCATTACTTTTGAACAGAATAGTATCCTTGGTACCCAGTAAGGAATTATTTCCATTAAAAATATCCCAGAGGTTTTAATCTATTCAGTAAAAGGATCTTTTTAATATTAGCAGACTTCAATAGTTTGAAAGTGATGATTCCGTGCGAATAATTAATTGGATACTTCAGTCAGTATAGCACATTCAGTCTAATAATACTTTAAAAAATATATATTGTAATATAATAAAAAGAAAGGCTGTTAAATGAAAAAATGATTCAAATTTTAACAAACAAAAGAATTTATTGTGGCAATACTTGAAACAATTACACAATTTACAAATAGAACTTATCTCAGGGTCATTACTGGGTTTGATATTTATTTATTTATTTAGAAATATTATCAACACAAATTTCAATAAAAGATTTACTCGTCAATTAACAAAACGAAAATTTACTTGTCGACGAGATTATACAAAAAGATGGATTCTACTTAACAAATTTTATCAAAGGAAGAGAACAAAATCTGACATCTATCTTTTAATCCGGTTTACATAATTTATTGTTTTATATTGGTACTCACGGCTGCATTCCAGGATACTTTTGACTTACGAAGCACTATGGCGGGTTTTTGCACAGCTTCTACTCAAACTCACAGATTCTAATTAATATTTTTAGTTTTAAATCAGGAACCTATGAGCAAAACGTTCATGGCTCAATCACCTCTTTATTTTTCAAAAGAATATCTCGTATATTTCAGTACGACCTGTACTTGACCAAACTTTCCAGCCAACTTAATGCGAACTGGCTCCTCAATATTTTAATGCGACCTGTACTTGACCAAAACGTCCACCCAACTCAATACTGCCTCGCAATTTTGAGCGTGCAGTGCTTCTTCCGACAAAGAAAACTATACTCTGCTACATTGTTGTTTTGTGTTCGGTACCGCCGTCAAGAATATGTTTATATAGCAATTTAGATTATCAAATTTACAATTAATGCGTTAATTAATTGGCATTACAATATATAATACTTGAAATCGCCTTCTTTCTATTCAGTAATAATAATTAGTCGCCTCACATAATTTGTTATTGAAGGAACAAATAGAAATAAAAATAAAAACGTAGTTTCACTGTTTGATGTATAGACTAAATTAATTAATGAGGAAATGAAGTAGTTTTGAGCTTTATACAAGCCGCTAGAGAGTAGTGTTCCAGTTTTGCTCAAGCGTGGCTTACGAGTAATTGTGTTACGTTCGTATCTGAGTTGGCGCCGCTCTGCCAATCGAGAACCACATTTCTACCGCGGATGTCTGCTTTCCCCCGTGTTCAGCTCCCTCCTCTCCGCCCACGCCCTTCATTTCCCCAAACTCTCTCACCACACTCACGCACGCACACACACACACACACACACACGCTCGAGTGTGAAGTTCGCGCGGCAGCTTGTTACTGATGAATAACACATAAAGCTTCCCGCGAGCTGACGGAATTCGCGGTACGAATGGATTTTCCCATCCACTAACGTAATCGCTGTTTTCAATTAGAGATTTTAAAGTAGTCATACATGAAATTTTATCGTAAGGTATTGGAAATTACTGATATTAAAATCATAAACGTTTTTAATATTTCTCGTTAGTCGAGTATGGCAGCAAAGATAATTTTTTTTATCATTCAGACATATATCAGATTTAGAGACAATGGGTAGGTAGGAAAGGAGAGTAGACTGGGAAAGTGAAAATGCGATATATGGCGAGGTAGGACAGACGGACACTTCTTCAGGGAGTAAGGAGTTGCAGTTGAAACTTTCGGTACGATAGTCCGTAATCAATAGTGACATGGACCCACTCAGATCATCCCAGTACAGGGACACGTCAGTCTCGTCTTTCTCCCTCAAGAGGCTGCGGATTCTCCGTGCCTTTTGTCTGAATTTATGATCCTTAATGCCCGAAGACTAACAAAATTTGAAACTTCCTCACTGTCCTGATCACATTTTCAGTTTCTCATTCGCTTCGCTTTCTCATCATCTAAATTTTGTCTTACCTACTCTTAACTCACTTATTTTTTCTCCGAATCGTGGGCAATATCAGTCATTAAATCTCTATTTCAATTTCTTTATCTTTCGTGGTGACGATGGCCCACGCACAAAAGAATTACTTAGGTATGTGATTCAACTAATTTTTTACCCATAAATATAACCTTTATTTTTAATTTAAGCCTGATGGATACTAATTATTTCCGTGTGAAAAAATTCGGATTTATTTTTGATGTTGTTCGAAGAAATTGAAATGTAAACAATTCACCGTTGCGTAATTTAAAATCTTTGAGTACGAATGAAATGTCCTGGGATTCCAAACGGGTATAATCATCGAATACCCCTTTGTTCTCTTTCTAGTTGTCCACAGCCACAATTCATTTAAATTCTTCCCGTGAAAAGAAATAATAACTGTTCTATTTATCGTTTTCATAACTTAGTCATTCAAGTAATCGTTCCAAATGAATTTGCTACATGAAGTTGAGAGTTGTGGCTTAAATATTTGGAATTTCGTTCACCTACATAAGTATATATAGCCTACCTTTCCTTACTCAGTAAGAACCGTACTTGATTTACGTTGAGTAAACAGGAAATAATTATTTCGATCTTGATATTTAAATTTATCTTAGTAGTTCTGGAATTTTATGAGGAATCTGATATAAAATAGTATTAAGTGAGGCATGAGTAGTGAATAAGACAACCTTTTAAAATTATAAAAAAAGCAACAGCCAATTTTAAGTCAGAAAAAATATATTTATTTATGGAAAATTAAACTACGTTTAGTCGCTAAATTTGCAACCTCTTTAAGTTTAAGTTTTACAAAATATTCGACAACGGCAGTCCAGGGAGAACGACCAACTATCAAAATTTTGTAAAAAATAATTCTGAAGAGGTCTCAAATTTAGCGACGAAACGTCGTATAGTTTTCCTAAAGTAAATATATTTTCCCTGACTTCAAATTTGCTGTTGCTTTTTTATAAGTTGTCTCAATAGTCAGAATATACGTATATATATATATAAATATATATATCATTAAGGCACCTTTTTGTATAAATATTAGTAGTCTACGTAAATGAATAATTTATAAAAGAGTGACTACTCTGTTATTTGCTTTGATTCAAAAGTAGCAAGCGATGAAAATTATATTATATTATTTAAAAACATATTTTATGAAAGCTATAGATTTTTCTGGTTCCGTTTGTTCCAGTCTCTTGCGTAACCGTTCATTTACTAACATATTGTTTCCGGCAGAAGATTTATATTGGGATTAATCAAAGTCTCCGTCTTTGCGATTTATTACGGAGAATCGTGTTAAAAATCCCTTCATGTTGACCGTATCGAAGGATCACTCGCGATATTTCAGGGACAGCCGATTGATATTTAGAAAATTTACCGGTACAACTACAGGGATATATTTTAGGCCATTCAGCTCAGACATACACTTTCCGATTATGTATAGAACTACTCTGTATTGCACAGAACAACAAACAGAGATTGTTTCCTGTAAATGTTTAGATTAAGTCACAGTAGCAAATATAAACTATGACAATTCATAAATATTTATAACGGTCTGAATTTTTTTAGGAGAAATGTGGTCTGAGCGATTATTTAAACGCAAGTATTGGAAAAGAAAAACGTTTAAATCGTGAAAGTGCCAGGAGATGCGTCAGGATAGTACATTTTCTAGGTCACACGAAGTTCCTTGTATAAAATATACTCCACCTCCGATATATTAGTTTTTGCTTAAAAATATAATAATAATACAAATAGTAATATAATTATAAAATTATAAGTATTACGAGAGTAGATTGGAAAGAGAGCTTCAATCGCAGTATAAAAATGAGGAACTATATGCAAGATATCCGAATCGCGGTTGGATTTGTGTGAAACTTCATTTGATTTATGTGCGATTTAATATATGTATTCATTCAACTGGGTGCTTATAATCACGATTGATAGCAAATCACGACTTACTTTATCAAGTTCCGTATGTATCCTATTTTTTAACTAAAAATTCGACTCATACCTTATTTGTCTCGAAATATTTCACAAATACGTTTCTGAGTTCTATTCAAAGTTAGGTTGGACCCATAAAATTTAATATTCATAAATGTAAACTGAATTTGTTTACAGTAATTGTTTTCGTAAAACTATAAATTATAAATAATCACGTATAGAGGAAGAGTTTTTTTAAAAAACTGTCAGTGATTCAAATACGTAAGACGAAAGGATTTTATATTTCATCCTTATTTTGGGTCAGTTAATTCGCTTCTCATTCAAGAAGTTTCGTATTCCGTCTGTGCAAACTTGACGCTCAAAAACCCTTGAAGGGGAGGTAATGATTCTGCAATTTCCCACATGCACATTAACTGCAATATTTATCCTTCAAAATGTACGGATACAATTTCTTTAGATTTAAAATATCTAAAGAAGACATTCAACATAAAACATTTTTACGTTATAGATTTTGATTAAAAGCTGATTCCTTATTTATGATGAATTTAAATAGACGTGTTTATTTAGTCAACTATAATTAAAATAATATTAATAAAAACTAAACGTAACGTATGGAACAAAATAATGTAGATGTACGATATATAGGAGCAATGAGGTTGTTCACATTATTTCATAAATAGTTTCCGTGTCCTTTAATAAAAACAATAAATTAATTTTTTTAAAAGTTTAATAATACCAAGTTTTCAAATGTAAAATAGTGGAGAGCAAATGTAAATGATTTGGGCTTCTATTTATCTCTGAATACAGCCCGGTTTAGTAAAAGGTCATGCATTCACCCAGAATGTCAGGAGGAAGTTTGAGCTACTGAGTCCACGAGTATGCTTGAGCAAAAAGCCACTTACAAGGAAAGTATTCTTATTATTCTCAACGAATTGCATTTTTCTTTCACATACACATAATTTTTCATCATAAAATCGGAGGAATATGAACCACAGTACATCCATGATTCGGTTTAAATTTCAAATCAAAGTATATTCGTTACTTCCAAAATTAATCAGTTTTTTTATTCCTTTTCTTCAAAAACCTCTGTTATCATCAAACGAATTTTATCTAAAAATTATTAGTGAACAATGAAATATATTCACGCAAATTAATATAACTTCATTAGCTTAATTACTGATTCCTCGTCTTTTTTCGTAGAAGCTTTAACTAATTAATATACATATTATTTTGATTAAAGAGTTAAGTGTGAAAAAAAGATGCAGTCATTGGAATTACATGAATATATGAAAATGTCTTACAGACATTATTTCAGTACTGTGATGTTTTAAATTCTAAAATTAAATCATAATTAATGCATTTAAATCATTAAAGGTAATGTCTAATATTGATGCGTTTTAATATAATATAGTATAAGAAGTTATGGTAAAAGTTAATTTGTAATTGAAATTTAAAGGATAAATTTCAAGTTTTCCGACATCTGTTACACTTTTCGGACGTCACGGCATTCAGATACTTATGCGCCGAACACAATCAGCTGATAACTTAAACGTTGAAGTTGGGATCACAAATCAAGGTTTTGAAATATTCTAACTTTTACAGAATACACAAACACAAATATTTATCAAGACAAAACAACAGCTTTCAGTTATAAGATTTGAGTATATAAACACAATTTTAAGATTGTTGGCCGCCAGGAATTTGACTACAAAGTTTTTATAGATTTTCACCACATGAATTAACACAACATATTAGAATTTCTCCACTTATTAAATTTGTGAGAAAACATTTTCATCAGTGGTCGTGATTCCTTACATTCTAAACACAGCTTTGAATAAGAGAAATGGAGATTATGAGCTCATTTCACAGAAAAACTTTTGATTATGAATTATACAGCTCACAGTTTTTGTTTGATTGTGTTCTAAATTGATGATTCACTTGGATAGATTGGAGCACTCGTGGTTCCGGAGTGGTTCCTCTGTATGACGGGTAGATTTTTGGATTTTGGTTGCTCTCTGCAAGTACATTGAAGTAGAATTGTATTTCGCGACATGTAGTGTTATCTTTAATTTAAATTGTCAAATTACTTAACCCTTTAGTACATAGTGTGTCACCCCAGAGTTGTCTGTTGGTTTCTAAGAGAGGTAATTTGTGATGAAGATATGAAACAACAAGTATTTAAGAAATTGTTAAATTTTTGGCATCCGTTGACAGGGTAAAACATGCCTGCCTAGCTTTCTGTGAGTCAACCCCTCAAGCCAGATTTTTCGACCCGTCGGGCAACTTGAACTTATTTTCTGTATTTCTTAAATGTTTTTTCAAGAAAGAAAATTTTAGGCGTCATTTTTAGATCATTATAATAGTACTAAAATAATAATTATCCACTTAATGTGAATTATTGATAAATCAGACCTTTGTTATTCACAAAAAATTCATCTTAAAAAATAGACGAAATCATGCACTAAAAAGTTAAATAATGATTTGATTCTTAAAATAATTTTAGTAACACCTCATCAGAAGCAGATTATTACTACTTAGTTTACTGACTAATATTAGTATTAATTTTTCAGTATATATCAGTTACAGTAATAGATTTTTCCCATTATGTAATTTAGTTGATTTGTCATTCCACGGCCTGCTTCATTTTCAGACATTTTCGTGGTGTAATGTTCATAACTGGTGCTTTTTAAAACATTCAACTATTAATTAATTTCCAATTAAAATCATTTCAGCGAATCAATTCATATTAATTTTATTTTACTGATTTACCGACTCAGCCGTTTTACTACAAAAACGAACAACATTGCCGACCAAGCAATTTGAAAAAGATTTTTTGAAATTAGGGTCATGTTGTCTCAGGATGACGGATGGAAGTTTGATACAGCTAAAAGCCTTCCTAGATTATTTATAACAACGCAAAAATAGTTTATTGCAAGTCAGTCCTTCTGTTTCCTTTGGGATTACTATATTTAGGTTTCCCTAATGCATGAAACGTTGATTCTATTGAATGTGCGAACAAAATTATTATTTTATTTACGTACATACCAAATAATAGTTTGATCAAATTTCTGGGGTTATTGTGTTAAAAATACGATGATCTTGTTTGGTTAGTGGGAATGTAATGTACTTAGTAGAAATTTGGCCTTTGTTGTCAGGAGCCATTACTCGTTAGTAGCCGTTGGCAAAGGTCAGGCTCTTGGTTGCGGTCTCCAGGGGGCGCTAACAGTCAAGGTGTCTTGAATATTTCAAAGCTCTCTGTAGCGAACAGCGCTCACAAACCTGTACCATTCCTGACAGTTGTAATTCATTTTTAAATTCTTCTCGTCCAAGCGAATACTTGTCAGATAATTACGTGGACCTGTTTCTGGAACAGCCCTACTCTCCAAAACTCAATTACGCAAAAAGCTAATTGCTATTGCCATAATTTATAACTTAATACAAATATTAATTATAATTTGATTACATATTCCTGCTGGAGGAGCTAATTTTTTGTATCATATGTGTGGACCATAACGGCGCGTACATTAGAATGAACTTTTTTCTCGGGCAACGATGCTCTCCATTAAATCCAGTCTGTTAGTTTTCTGGGTTACTATGATAGTCCAAGTACTATGCAATTTCCTACTAGTTGCGTTAATTATGTCCCTAGGTACAAGGGGAAAATACAATTTAAGTTTAGATTAAGAATGTTAATAAGAAATGAAGCACTAGAAATGAAGAAGAGAAGAACGAGAAGGTAAAGTAGAAAACGACGAATAAAATATTTATGAAAAATTAAAAGAGATAGCAGACGGTAAGCAGTAGGGGTTGTGTATGTTATCACAGATTATTACAACCTTGAAAACTTGAACGTGAAATAGCAATGAGTTTTAAAAGACGAGTATTTAAATAACTCATGAAACGAACGTTAACTTTATTAATTCTCCTGAAATAAATTAAAAGCATGAATAATTGTTAAATTTTACAGAATTGTGAATCTTAATAAATATTATGATGAATTTGGCGGCCGAATCAAATTAGGCATGAAAAGTTCCCAGCAGCGAGTCTTGAATCAGAATAATCGATTGAGTCCACGGAAAATTCTCGAAGAATCGCTGGTCATGGTCACGATTTATCCTCCAATAAAACATATTCATGTTAGTTTCAATTATTTAATTTTTTTAACTTTGTCAAAGAAACAAGACACGAAAAATAAATTTGAAATGATATTTGAACGGATTACTTAATATCGTCTGGACAAATGCATAACGAATATCACATGTTTTAACGAAGTATAATAAGTCAAATTTATTACATGATTTTCCATTTGATTAGAATCAAACACGTTTATAAATAAATGATAATGTTTCGCATGGCGCGAATCTAAAGTGGTAGGAAAATGTTTGTTGTTAGAGTCATGATTTCGAGATAAACATATAGTAGAGAGGAAAACGCAAGTTTATGAGCATAGCATACTGTAATAGCAAACATGTGGTATGGTCAATCAATCAATAGTGATTATGTGTAGTAATCTGTTATCATGATAAATAAACTGCAAGATGACTAACAATAAAAAATGATATTTTTGTAAAAATTATAAATTCACTTATATTTTACGTAATAATTAATAAGGCTAAAGGAAGTGAAATGTTAATTTCTTATTCTACTATGTTTCAGGAATAAATGGGGAATGGATTATTTTTTAAAAACGTGTACGATTATATAAAATAATATATTTTACCATCAATATACGAGATAAGTATGCAAATTTCTGTCTCGATTTAAACAAGGTAACGAAAATTATATCAGAAGTATCACTGCGACATAGTACACAAGAATAGAACAATTTAAATACTCTGTAGTAATATTTAAGGAGTGTAAGATGATAGAAGGGTAATAGAATTAGTCACGAAAGGGGAACAAATAAATATTCAATTATGTAACATTTAAATCCAAATTCGAAAAGTTAATAAAATAAATGGAAAAGGAAGTCTGAAAACATTTATTTAATTAGTTGCTTTCTTTTTGTACTTGTAATAAATCTCAGTTTTTTGTCAGTCATTTTGGGACATCTTAAGGGGATACAAATTAAGAAATATAAAAATATTTTATATTTTCAGTTTTAAGAAAAGTTTAATTCTTTTATTTGATATTTGTATTCTAAAAATTTAAAAGAAATTATAATTTAGCATTTATTAAGTACCTTTAAGGTTTAACATACATATTATAAAATAATATAAACTTACAATTCTGTGGAGTTTTTATATTATAAAACAATTTCATTTTCGTGTGCATGAGTAGGAGACGAAAGGAGGAGATAACAATGAATATACAGATAGAAATAACATTTATATTGCTAAAATTAAAAAATAATAAAAGAAAAAATAACTCATAAACTTGAGCTGTTAATTTATAATAATAAGATAACATATATATTGTTCTAAGGTTTTACTTCAATTTCCGTAATATGAACTCTAATATATAACATTTCACTTATCAATATCATTCAGAATTATGATATTGGGCCAAACGAAAATATAATTATAGAGGTACATTACTTTCGGAAAAACAAAAAAATTTTGAGTACTTTTTTATAGAATTCACTTTCTTTTCACTAATACGAGTGTTAAGAGAACGTTTTATTTATCTAATTCAAGAAGCTTTTTAGTCCAAACAATTAATTTTATAAATTATATGTTTATCACAATTTTTAATAGGATCTTTAATAATTTTAGCATAACTGTAATTTTAAATTTTATTAAAAATTACTTTTAATATAACAAATGTCAATAAATAATGTAATAAACACGTTTCTTCCCTATAATCAGGAACCTCTTGAGTTGTATCAAAAAATTAATAAATAAAATAATGAAGGCAATAATAAGTTGACTCACAAAAAAAAGGTATATAACATAAATTTTGTGATGTGTTCGAATGTTATTTAGACCCTGGTAGTTGTTGGGAAAATATTTAGTTAATTCTAACATGTATAACCATGTTTAACTAAATAAATTTATTTGTTTGAGACTTTTTCTTCTTCATTATTTTATTTTTATTTTTTAGATGCATACTGAACAGATCCCCGAATATAGGGAGGAAACGTGTTTATTACATTATTTATTTACATTTTATTACATTAAATGCAAATTTATCAGTTGAATGTAAATTTTAATAAATTGTGAATTTTGGCCATCGTCCACGAATTAGATTTATATTTAATACAAATTTGATTCAGTTTATATTTGTATATATAATTTTTAACACAATTTATAATTTTTAACACTACACGTAAGAATGTGACAAGTTAATTTTAATAAATTAATAAGAATGTGACAAGTTAATTTTAATAAATTAATAAATTTTAATAATTGTGACTTTTGGTCATCGTCCACTTTTTAGATTTATATTTAATACAAATTTGATTCAGTTTCTATTTGTATATATAATTTTTAACACAATTGAAATTTTTGTCTATTTAAAAATAATATCGATTACATAAATATTCAAAAGGCCAATAAATTATATTGGCCATTTTTCAAAGACGACAAACCTAATAAACAATTTTACCGTAAATATTAAAAATTAATAATTTACCAGTGGGAAAAGAAAGTATTCATCCTAATTTTGAAGTTTTTATGAATAAAATAAAGGAGACATGAATTTAGTGAAAGGATATTAATAATTTTGTCAGGATTATTTGCGTGAAATCTAAGATGAAATAAAATGAATGTGCTACACGTAAGAATCTGACAAGTTACCGTGAAGTTTTCCATACAGAGTTTGCGATATCATTTTAAATTTATGTTCTACCTCACGTGGGCAGATAAAATGTTTGCGACTGAGATATTATTATCAGAGCTCTCGCAAACCTTGGGAACGATGTAAACATATTTTTCCAGGTTTTTCCATGGAGAATCGGAATAAATGTTTACGGGAAAGAAATATATTTTTTTGGTTTGGAAGGAGCTTAGTTTGGTATCTGTGCATCAGAGCGCGTAGATTTTCCTTATCAGGAAGACGACGCGACGCCCAAACTTTTCCCAACAGAGCCGCTCGACGTTAGCTTAATCTCGCCAGTGGCTTCTGCCTGCTAGGCGCATCCCATTTCTCGGTCGAGACGTCTCCGTGGACTGCACGACTAATGAGATTTCACTTTGAGCCGATCGTCAGACACAGAAAGACGTCGTACATGCGACCCTTGCTCTTAATATAGATCACTTCTTAATCGAACTTTTCTCTTTCTTTTCCTTCCTTTAAAATATGAATTCCTATCAAATATTATCTACTGAGAAAGCTTTTTATATTCAAGATGAATGGATAATTTGAAGGCTATACGTTGAGAATTACGTATTTTATACCTACTGCCCTGTCCGTATACTGCGATCTGAGACTCTGTGCTATTGAACAGTTTTCTTCAACTCATAGGGTTTTGATATCATTTACTGTGAAACATTTAAAAAAGGATTAAAGATAAACATCAATATGATATAATTAATCATATTTGTCTACAGGATATGATTTTCGTTCTGAAGATATCCCTTTAGACAGTTTTTGAATCAACAACAATGACGGGTAAAGAAATTTCTAGTAATGATACGAAATAAATTAAAATAACGTAGCGTTAATTGAAAGCTTTTGAGTTCGTCAACTGGTTTTCGTTGTTTTTCATTCTTACTCCTCTTTCGATTTTTTTTAATCATTTACGAAAGCAACAAGGATTACAGAAACGTTGAGTGGTATTTATTTAACACTTATTTTTGTCTATTTATTTAATTAGTATAGTTTTAACACACGGTTTATATTTTGATTAATTACTACTTTGCTTTTAACATGAATATGCTCTTCACTGCGCTGGATGATGGTCCTCGTCGGTCTAGCCATATGACAAATGTTTCACAGACAGACTCAAGGCAATTCCACTTGATCAAGGATTTTTCGCCACAGATTCCATTCCTTCGCTGAACTTAAATGTAACAGTGTAGGATACCGTGAGCGCTAATTACAATGAATAGTTTGTTCTAAGAAGCATACCTAATAATTTTTTTTAAATTGCCATTATGAACTTACATTTGGGGTGGGAAGTCAGTGACATGTAAAGATAGTAGTAAACGACTAATATTAGTGTAGATCCTTAATTTTCAGTACCGATAAGATAGAATTCAGTTTTCCTCGGTGAACAGACGACGAACGAAAAGTCCAAAATGACTGATATTAGTACCGAATCCATCTTTTTCGGTGGTAACAGGTTAATTTCTGACAGTATAATTCACATTTAAATTTTTATTCATTTTAATAAATCATATGGAGATTTTTAGAGCTTACTATTAGGTTACGGAAATGGAGAAACGCCACCGGACAGTCTAAGTACTGTGGAGTGACTTAATTAAAATGATTCTTCCACGTTACTTGCTCAAGGGTACGTTCACACAATAATTTATTTATTTTTGCTCCATTAGGTGAAAGTTAAATTTTCTTTAAAATTATCTTTTTAGAAAAACTGAAATCGTAGTGAATTTATAAGAAACATGATTTTATTATCTGTATACTTTCAAATAATAGTAAATAAAATTATTTATATTTTACTATATAGATAGAATCAATTAATTTTCCAGACCAAGAGACCAGTTAAGTAGAGTATATAACTTTAAAAATATTAAATTGATTTGTTTCGACTAGTAAAATAATTGATCTCTGTTGAAAGTGATCAGATTACATGATAATATTTCCCATTCATACTTTTATGTACTGTTACCACGGATTGGGATTGACATTATTTTTTATTCTGTCAGATTATTTTAAAATACCAATTTTCCCAATAATATGAATTGAGGAAGTTAAATGTAATAAGGAATAATAATAATAAGGAAAAATTTTATCCAATAAATACTGAAATAACTAGAAGAAGAAACCAAAAATGGTGTAAATGAGTAAAAATACTCTACGGTACGTTTCGCCAATATTTGTTGCTTTACTCAGATGTGAAATTTAAGTCAATAATACGTTATTCAATTATAAATCCACATGCCGGAGTTTCAGACTGTCGTGAAGATAAATAAATGATAAACAATACTATATTGAAAAGCTAAAAATCGTAATGCTAGTTGTCAAATTCTTTGCAATTAATAGCAACAATTCTATAATTTTGGAGAAAAACTCGTTTAATACAGTTGATAAATTCTTGTAATCGTCTTGCATTCAATGTTCGGAGAATTTCTACTGACAAGAATTAAACAATTACTGGTTTCATACGGAAGACATGAAACCCCGGATCAAGAAGAGGGATGAAACGTATTTCTTATTTGTTTTTGAGTGTCCGCAATAAAATTCGAAATATCACAATAAAGATGCGCTTTTACGCGCTTATAGATCTCTAAGAGCGCGGATGAAGATTGAGGTCGTTGTAGAAATGGAATCCACTCAGTGAGCAGACGTCTGGGACTGAAAATTGTCGAGATATTGCTGTCGTCATTTTAGCCGCGAGCAACAAAATTGGCTCGTCGAAACCCTCTTCGTAGACAAGCAATTCCGTGCTGCCGGTATCGGCCCTTCAACTGAGCCCAATCTGCTGCGTGCTAAATCTTTCTGTCATATTGGATTTAAAATATTAGTTTTAGTTCAGGCAAGCCGGAAATCTTCACACGTTTCAAACAACAAGACGCTGATATATGATACGGATAAGATTCTCAGTCTACACAACGATGAATTATGGGTAGAGATACACAGAGGTTAAGGTCCCCATTTTGTCTTCATATTTTTTATAGAAGTTTTAATTTTAACAATAAATTTCACTCCATCACTTCAGTTTTCATTTTTCGTTCATACAAATAATTAGCCAATATCAGATTAAGATGGGACAACGGTGCTATCTCTTAATGCAGCTCAACAGAAAATTAATTGATGGTAATTCAATTTTTTTTCTTCAAAATATTAAGTAATTTAGTTTATTCAGCATCGAATAATAAGAAAATTTTAAGGACGCTAATCTTTGTGAATAAATATTCGATCCCTGCAGATGTAAAACTACGAAAAATAAAGAGTTAAATTAAAAAAATATCGACTGGAGTCTTGATACAATCTATAATAATTATAATCTTATTTGATAAATAATATAACAAGTGTTTCCAACGAAAGAAATATCTCTGATTACTTACACGGGGAATATTTACATGCTATTGAAAATTTTTACCCCTGCTGAATTCGAATGAAGGAACGAGACGTATTGCTCACTCAAAGAAACAGATATTAATTTAATACAAATAATTTTTTTACTGGATGATGTTGGGACATAGGAATTATATTATAATTCATTAAAAGTTGAGCTTAGAATTGCATTTGAGTTCTGTGCTTTTTAGGGCTAGCAGGCGGCAGACGTAGAGGAACGAAGCGGATATCCCCAAGCAGATTAGTGAACCATGCGGTATGACTTAATTAGATGGGAATTCAATTACAAGTCAATACATTTTCGAAAATTTTAGTAGTTTATTTGTTTGCAATACCCGGTACGCTGACTAGAATAATGAAGTGGGAGACGACGAGTTTGTTATATAAGGTCAAAAATTAATCCGACAGTCAACTTAATGAGCCAAATTTTTTTTATCTCCGACAAAGAGACCAGAAAGGCAGTCAAGAAATAAGTTACTTTGTATACCTCAGATAAAGTTGTAAAATAGGTAGAGATAAAAGCAGTTAGCAGCCGGTAGATTTCCAAAAAAGGAGAAAGACGAGAGTTGCAGGGTTTAGGAAACAATAACCCATTAACGATTTATATTTTTGTATTTCAAAAAATTAAGCTGTCGAACCAGACATATATATTTTTAAAAACTTGTGTAACTATGATGTTTTGATCTGTATAAATATTCTTTATTTATTTTAAATGGAATAATTTATTTTGTTTTTCTGCAAATTATCAGCTCTTTATACAGAAATATTAGTCATATATTTTATTTTCACGTCTGTTTTTAACAATATCCTTAACAGCCATTAACAGACGATTTTTATTATCTACTTGGTCACAGTGTAATTAATCTCGAATTTAAATATTGATACATTATGTGTATATTATGATACGTGTATATTATGATGTCGTCTGCTAATATTTAATAAATGTTTCACGGTTACGCACCATGTTTAGTTTTCTTGACATTGTCGTTTCTGCTGCTGACTACTGACGGTGGCTCTGCGTGACGTGTGCGTGTGGTATTTATAGTGGTCGGACATGCTGCGACCTGATTGGCCGTTGAGGATCGCCTGACATTTACTGCGCTACATGGAAAAACATGTGTCCTTGACGATGTTGTCGGACATGCTGCGACCTGATTGGCCGTTGAGGATCGCCTGACATTTACTACGCTACATGGAAAAACATGTGTCCTTGACGATGTGGTCAGGCGATCCTCAGCGGCCAATCAGGTCGCAGCATGTCCGACACTATATATACCGCGCACACGTCACGCAGCGCCATACAGTCAGTAGACAGCAACAGAAACGACAACGTCAAGAAAACTAAACATGGTGCGTAACCGTGAAAAATTAGCTAATAATTTACACCGGTAAAGTTGTCTTTCTTATTAAAATTATTTCCGTTGTGCGAGTCTGTGCGTTATTTAGGAAGTTAAATTTATCAGTGTTTTTATTTAAGATGCATATCTTTAAAATGAGAACAAGAAATGCACGTGAATATTGGGAACTGGGCTAAATTTGTATTAGACACCTAATTTTTTTCTTCATATTATAGAAAGCCATTTAATTGTGTTTATGGGACTTTATATGAAAACTTATGGAACGAATAAAAAAATGATTGACTGTAATTTTACATTTGAAATTATTGTTAGTATAGTAATTATTGATTTTAGAAAAATAATTACGGAATACGAAGAAGATGAATATGGGAACGCCAAAATCATTCCGCTTCAAAAAAATTGATTTGCAGAAAAATGAAATAAATTAAACAAATAGTTTTTAATTTAAATAAAAATTAATTATTTAATTTCGAAAATTACTAAGTTAAGTATCACATTATTAATTTAATTTAATGAATTTTCAAACAATGGAACCTGGCCTGTTACACATTTAGGGATAGAGGTCGAGTTGCGTTACATAAAAATAACGAAAAAATCGGGGGGTTATGGATAAATGACATCTCGGGCACCCAGCTCTGTGTTGACAAAAAATAAATATAACCCAAACAACCGGTAAATTTTAAGCGAAATTTTATAACGTTGGATCACTTGGTTTCTGGTACACTTAAAACTAACTATGATGATACTATCATATCATGTGCATCTGTATGGTATGTAGAACACAGAATTGATCGTAAATGTACTATCGTGACGCATCGCCGGCACTGTAACGATTTATTCGACTTTACTGTCTAGTAAAATGTATTGTTGAATAATTCATCGATAATTGATAATTTAGGAAGTTGCAGCTGCTGAAACGGCTGTCAAATAAATTAACAGATTGGGTAGTCGAGAAATGCTCCATTAATGCATTAAGGGTTCCGTCTACAGTAAAAATAATCTTAAGCAGTGTAATCAAATATTTTCATACAATTGGTTGGCGGTGAAATATTAGCAGTTGCATGGTATGTTAAAATTAAAAGAGGAGAGTTTATTTCCATTGTTTTTAGGGTAACAGGCTACATGAGGGTAATCCACATGGTGGCAACTCCCCTTTAATAGTATAGGAAGGGATTTGAAAAGGGGGATGCGGAAGGGTATAGGAAGGCAGCCAAGGGTTAACTAGGGCCCCTGGCTATGGTTTAAGGATCCTACCCGGCAGTTCGCCTCAAAGTGATGCAGGGAAACCCTATAAAAACCTGCATCAGGTAGGTCGGGCACCAACTGTTAGACGCATTTATGTTCTGCCCCATTCCCATCACAACTGCGGCTGCTTCGCCAGATGTAGAATAAATGTTAGTTCCATTTAAATGGAAGTTGAACAAGAGGACTCGTGGGAGTACTCGACGTTGGGTCAGGCCGACGACCAATCTCATGGGTCTTAGTTGCAGATCGGCGCCGCGACGATCAATTCAACCATCGGGTACGCGTCGCAGTCCCCGACAATACATTCTCCTTCACATTTGCATAATCCTCGGGGATAAAGTCTTGCCTAGGAGGAGGGATTGAAACGTCTGGCAACTAACGTTACGGTTTGTCTGATATCATTCGTTTGACGAGGTTTATCAGTAATTGTCTCCCAGATTTCATTACAGCCATTTACTCCGCAAAAGTTACATGCACAAGGAAAATACAAAGTTAAAAGTACTTTGGAACGAAATAAAGCTGATACTTAATGTACACAACAACTGCTTCACGGAATTTTATTTTATACGCAGTAAACAGTCAACTACTCGTCATGTTTTTATTAAACCTAACTCAAGGCATATGAGATTTAGGAAGAGATAAAAATATTACTAGAATGAGAGGAATCATGTCTACAGAATATTTTTATAATACCTTTGTTTAAAAACTGAAATGTTAATGTTTATACCTAAAAAAACATTTACTTGTTTCTGAACAGAAATTTATTGTGCTGAGAGAAGTGAAAATATTGAAATGAATGAAATATTATTAATAAATACAATTGAATATTTTTTACTATTTTCGATATTTTTGTTTTATGGTTGTATTTTTGGTGTGTTATCAGATTAGTTCTATAAATATCCAACACAAGTATTTTGATGACAAAAATATTTTTTCAAATCAATATTTTTGATTTAACGTCTGTATTTAATCATATAAAATTAAATGTAGTGTATGACAGATGGTTAATAAAAAAAACAGTTTAAAATAAGATTCAACTAGTTATTTTAAACGGAATAATTTTAATAACATGTCTGATTTTGGCCACAAATAACAATTAATTCTACTTTTAAAAATTGCGATGTCGAAAGTGCAATTATTTTTTTACAAGATGAAAAAAACAATTTTTGACTGAAGACCTAATATTATAGTATCTTCATTGACTGGTTAATATTTTTTAGTCCTGTTTCGCGGTTCTAGAATTCGTTTTCGTGTTTCGAGTAATTAACATCTTATTAACCAACATTTTAAAGTAGTTACATGGTATTTTATTTGTACAGCGACGTATCTTGTTCTTTGAAAATTATTATACAGAAAAAACAATACAAAACAGAATGTGTGAACTTGACATAAATAATGTGCGTTCTCATAAATCATTCCAGAGTACCCGAATTTCCTCTCTCGGCCCATAATTACAGACAACCTAAAGCCCATGCTGAATAGGACAGCAGTCAGTTTTCCACTTGGATGTTGTAAATTGTCCTGTCACTCCCATTTACTGGGAGTTGCGTTTTCTACAAAAGCCTTTGACTCGTGCAGTTGAATAATAAATCCAATACTGCGTAAATAAAAATATATTTATATTATTTGAGAGGAATTTTAATATTCTTGCTGTGCCAACGTTTAGTTCCCTCTGTATAAATATCGTCAGATCAATCAACATACATTTATACTGTTTCCTTATTTGCATATATATGAAATGGGATTCGTCACGATAAATATTATTTATAATCATAGAGCACTCGCAGTCTTATAAAATTGAATTTTAAAAAAAATTATAAAATTGTTTAGAAATATTCGGATCCAGAGAGCTCTGGCGGAGGCTACCTTAAGGAATACCTTCACATCTCTCTGCTTTTTGAACTAAGGTTCCCACATGCCGAGGCACCTCGGTCTGTTTTGGGAGGTGTATGTTCCGGGGTCGCAGACTTTGGGCATACGGTAAGAGTTGTCCGCTATTCCTGTTGGAATAGTCGGCCAGCTGCCTCCTAAACTGGTCAAGGCACGGCGAGGGGAAAGCTGCGACCCCACAGCTAACCCCTCTCCCGCCATGGGAAGGGCGTGGGACAAGTACCAAATTTTTCTAGGGTTTTCCCTGCATCACTTTTAGGCGAATTGCCGGGTAGGACCCTTAAACCATAGCCCGGGGGCCCTAGTTAATCCTTGGCTTCCTTTCTCTACCCTTCCGCATCCCTCCTTTCAAATCCCTTCCTATGCTATTAAAGGGGAGTTGCCACCATGCGGATTACCCTCATGTTACCTGATACCCTTTAAAAAAAGAAGAAGAAATATTCGTGTTAATATTTGCAATTGTTATTCATAAAGTGAACAAAAGTTTTGAAACCTCATAGAACAATAATCGAAGTTTTAAATGATTTAAAGACTTGATGCAGATTGCCTTGAATTTAAAATACATCAATTTCCTAACATCACGTTTTATACTTAAATGTATATTTAACTCAATCTTTGGAAATCACACTACAATATAATTATTTTGCTGAAACTTGATGTGTATTCCACAGATGACAGTTGAACACTGAAAATACGAGCTTTTGTTTTCTATTAATTTCCCGCTTTTGTTTTCAATTAATTACCCGCGTGAAATTGTCTGTACCGTAAACACTAAAATATATGACAACAGTTATGTTCATTGCTGAACCTTTTCTTGATTAACTGTAACAATATCCTTATTTTCACGTAAAAAAATCGAGATAAAAACTTAGTGATAAGAGGAAAGTATTAAACTGTAGAAGATTAATCTATTTAAATAGATAAGAGAATTCGATACATTCAGAAATTTTTTATGACTGTTGCTAATTAATCTGCGTTTGAATTATTTACGATTTCCAGCGTCAATTAAATTATTTATATTTATTTTACAACGAAAAATATCATTTCAATGAAATATTCTTATTATCAATCGATAGAATATGTAAGGCAAAACAGAAACAGAGATTTAATGGGTTTTATCTGAACGTTTTTTAGTGCTACATGTGCGGCAAATCCGGTAGCAACAGTTGTATCTTAGTACGGCTTCTGATTCTGTGTTGTAGGTCAGGAGAGCGCTGACGTAACAACACCTACACTTGGATCTTTATATCAAAGAGAACTTACTAGGTTTTTCATTGGTTTAGTCCGGTGTGAAACCAAACATTTTGCAGAATCTCGCCTTTCAGGAACCAGCAACTTTTACGATCCATGATTGGTTTTGTTATGCGGAATAACGTACCTCGAAAATATATATTAATATATATTCCACGTGCGTGGTTTATTCTTTCTTGCACTTGTATCCATTGCATTGGGAATAAAATTAAAACGACAAAATCACGATATCTATACCTAAGGTTAACTTTGCAAATGGCGACCCATTGGAGGTAATAACAAAAATCGGTGAAACGTCTTCTTTACGTTTCACCGATATATGTTCTTTTTATAGTTGCCAGTGAAAAATACAATGTATCTAGAATTAAGTTTATATTTCAATTATTTGTATATTTATGTCACTAAAACACAATCTTTGGATGTGGATGATGACAGGCGCTCGTCAGTTATCCGTCTGCGTTATTTTAATTTTTATAATTTTCAGTTAGAAATCGAAGATTTTTAACCATAATTTGACACAAATTATTTGAATCGCAATTTGTTGTAAACATATATATTTCTCTTCAGATGTAAAAGACAAAAAATTGTCATCACTTTCTGGCTTTCAGGCGTAGCTTACTCGTAGCCTTCTTATAAACTAATTGAATATTTCTCCTGACATTAAATTAAAAATAAACAAAAACTGTGGAAGTCTTCGACGGCTCTTCTCTCGCAGGCAGAACCTTGACGGAGAGACAGGAAGGGACTACCTTTGGGGATGCCTTTTCCTCTCTTCGTTTTTGAACTGAGGTTCCCACAAGCCGAGGCACCTCGGCCTTTTCTGAGAGGTGTATGTTCCGGGGTCACAGACCTTGGGCATACGCTAAGAGTTGTCTGCTATCCTCATTGGATTAGTCGGCCAGCTGCCTCCTAAACTGGTCGAGGCACGGAGAAGGGAATACTGCGTCCCCACAGAAAACTCCTCTCCCGCTATCGGAAGGACGTGGGACAAGTACCCAATGCCCGACCTACCTGATGCAGGTTTTTCTAGGGTTTTCCCTGCATTACTTTTAGGCGAATGCCGGGTAGGATCCTTAAACTACAGCCCGGGGGTCCTAGTTAACCCTTGGCTACCTTCCTTTACCCTTCCGTATCCCCCTTTCAAATCCCTTCCTATGCTATTAAAGGGGAGTTGCCCAACGTGGATTACTCTCATATAGCCTGTTGCCCTAAAAATAAAAATAAAAAAAAAATAAAAAATCAGTACCTTCTCACTAAAATTTGTTGTTCACTGCATGCCTGCGGAGACAGAACTCAATCAACATTGCGCAAAATCACCCACAGATGATTCAATATTTATCATATTGCACTTTAAATATCAAACACGTTTCGATTGACGCAATATATTATGCAATCTTTTAATCTGATGTACAGATGGTCAATATTACTGTGAAATAAGTTGAGTACGATATTGAACGTCCTGGGGCTGCTTTATAGACGGAAAAGTTTTAGAACTGAGGAAGAAGTGAAGGAAGAAGACTTACCAATCATTCCTTTGAACAAGTTGGAAATTCACAATCTCTTCCATGATTAAGATAGTTTGAATTTATTACAATATTCTCAGTGAATCAGGAATAATGTGAACGAGTTTATGCTCTCGATTTGCCACGCCTCGGTGCATGTGTATGTGAAATTTAATTCATTGGCTGACATACCTGATGATATTGCGTAAAGAAATATATCAAATAAAATTAAAACTTCAATTATATATGAATATAAATAATTAACTTATCTATTTAACAAAATGTACTAAATGCTAAATTTGGGAAAATTCATACTATTTAATTTTTTGACTAGCCATTGGAATTGAGTGAAACATTGAATGTAATGATATTTTTCTGGACCTTGGAATTTATTGTAGTCGCAATCCACAATATTTTTCCGGTGAACGTAATAATAATGATAAATACTTTCAAAAACAAAATAATTGAATAAAAATCGATTTTTGAAGTAATATTATATGTTTATTAATAATAAATAATTTAAGAAGTTTTAAAATTTTATTTGACATAAATAATATGCAAAATAAATTACATATAATACAAGGAACGCAAAGAGGAATACTCAACTATCAGTTTGAGTCCAATAACTTTCAAAGTATAAATAATTAGTCTAGAAAATAATTATATTTAATGTCAGAAACGAATTTGTCGAAAAAATGTATTAATTGTAACCAATTATTAATTAATTATTAAATTAAATTTTATAGATATAGCTTAATCGTTACCAAATGACAACTATATTGCACACATATATTTCACAATATATTATAATAACTTACAATTGATCCAATTTCATTTGCATTTATTGAATACTACGGAGATGCTACAACAGCTATAATTTGCAACAGAAATTGATTTTTAAACTAGAAGTTTTAATGTAATTTGAGTAATTGCATATACTTTTTTTTCCAGATATTCATTTTCTATTTATGTACTGAAATTTAAGTATCATAATAAATTTTGTTCAATAACTACGGCCGTGAAAAATAAAGCTACCGTCGATATATTGCTGTTATCGCACTATAATTGCGTCAATAATGTGGTCGCAATTATAATTCTACCCAAAATTAAATATTTCAAACTCAATAATTCTAATTTGTTAAATTGAATATGTATATTTAGTATCGTGTAAGACAACGGCTCAAGAGATTTATGTTTATGCCCTTAGGTAATTAAGGTCTGGATGTATTCTCCTCATGTACAATGTTCTTGTTCCTGTATTCAGGCCACGTGCGCTACGAAACAATGTTACATGATTTGTGAGTGAATAGAATTTTCTCTCATGAAGTTTTGCTTCGTAGGAAGAAACGCCGATTCACTGATTCATTCATAATACAACTCACAGGGAACACAATAAAGGTACTCATTGTTACACTCGAATGAATAAATTATATATTTTTATTTCTCAATAATTGTCCAGGTGAAAACTCCGACTGAATCCTTTACAAAGTCTGGAAAAAACAATTTGAAACAGAAAATATATTTTTCTCTAATTTCTCATTGTACTTTCAGTTTTAATAAATCGCTCAAGTTTATTATCAACTGCATGAAATGATGTTTCCATATCTATAAAAGGTGAGTTAACACATATGAAATATCATATGACAGCTTAACTGCTGATTTCTATAGATACTTTTGCAGATATGGTTTACACAAAACTTGGTTTAAAAATAATAAAAGAAGTGATAATTCAGAAAGTAATGCAAAACAGTAAATTACGTTCCTGATTTGTCTGTTTTGTGTGAATAAATTAATACTGCAAATAATTATGTACACCCTGCTAATGTACGTAGTAGTAAATATTATTACAGTATATTCAGTTCGCTTCCAGTAATGGTAGGGTAAACAGTATCTAGAACTCTATAGTGTGTGTTTACATCAGTAGCCGTTGGTTCAAGCGGGGCTAGCTATTATCATGTGAAGGAGTGTATAAGTACATGATATCTAAGCTATATAAAGGAAAGTCCACTACTCCCAGAAAGTGTAAAGAAGAGGAATACCTGAAGATGACGTCCACACAGAAAATGGAGGCTAGATTGTATTCGAAGGTGATGGCCACGGAGCATAAACCGGATGAAATGCATGACATAATTCTGGACGCTGTTGCAAGTTTAAATACAGATGAGTACCTAATAGGTTTAGCTAATATTATTGACCCCATCAGAATTAAGTACATCTCTGAAATAGCCAATTCCAGAATATGCGCATTTCTAACATCTAAGGAGGATGACGAAAACCTAATAAAATTTCATAAATCAATAACTATAAAGTAAATATAAGACCTTTAATGCAAAAATACTGCCGTGTAATCCTGTAAAATGTATGCCCAGTTATCCCTATCGAGATTATTGTGCTAGAACTAGAAGGGCTAAATATAATTCCAGACTCTAAAATATCGGATATTAGAATAAGTACTGGTGACCGAAGATTTTCTCACATTAAAAGTTTCAGAAGACAATTCTTCATTAACCCGGATAAGCTAAATTCCCTTCCGAATTTCATAATGGTGCAATATGAAGAAACTAGGGTGTATGTAGCAGCGGAGAACGATAACTGCTATATTTGTAAAAGTCCCGGCCATATCGTGATAAATTGTCCTAATAGAGATGCAATACTAAAGAATAATCTGAATGCAAATGAAAATTATGACTAAATTCAGTGTAAGAACCCGGCACCCGCAATTCAAGTAATTAACCCTCAAAAAACGGACATGGATAGTTCACAACTAACAAACAAAAAAAGAACTGCATCTACGAGCTCGACGAGCCAAGCTGATAAGAAAGACGCCAGTAATCCTGAACATAAGACAAGCACTAATCCACCCCAGAAAACAAAAAAAAACATTCAGGATCGTAAATATAAAGCGCTTAGTAAATCATTAGGGCCACTAAAAATATTATATGAAGAAGAAACCAAAGCTCCACCTATCCCTTTGGAACAGTTAAAGACTCTTATACTAAATGCTACGGACTCAAAGAACCCAAGAGCCATTATAAGAGATTACCAAATATCCTCTACATCATTCATAAATATATTGGAGTCTTTTTAACCAAACTTAAATGATAAAACGGCAAAAAGTACAATAAAAAGACTCATAAATTTAGTCAAGAAACAAGAGAGTGATACATATTCAGAAGCAGACGCATCTTCCTAATAAAAACAGACTATGATTACAGTACAGTGGAATTTGCAACAGTCGCAGCTTCAAATAAGTTAATATAGTTAATTATCCTATTATTATGATAAATGATTCACAAATGCGAATTGTAAAATTAAATGTAAGAAACCCACATTTGAAATGTATAATTATTCTTTCAAACTGTTCAATCGTATGTATATTCTTGGAATCAATGTGAATCGCAGCATACTTACGTAAACAAACAGTAATTGTAATTTATTTATGGGTCAGCAATGACCAAGTTGTTAACGCGACCATTAAAACCTTTAATTAAAAAATATATATTAATAAGTCTATCTTTCGCAATATTTGAGAGAATTTCACTATATCACGAGATGACGTTTCTGATGTCTTGGACCAGTCTTGAACCATTCAACTGTCGGAAAAATCGATTGGTTCAGAGTTGAATTATCACTTCAATATTTGCTACGAACATAGAATCAAATCACAGATTTTCTGCAGACTACACGATTTTGGTAGTATTTATGATCAATATATTTAAAATAAGAACAAGAAAGGCGAGTGAATATTCGAATTGGGAAACTGTGTAATTAAAATTACTATTATTGCAGCGTGAGTAGTACCAATTTTCAATCAAAGGAGTAATAATAAATAAATAAACATCAACCAATTTTAAGTCAGAAAAAATAATTTATTAAAGTAAACATAAACAATGTTATGTATCATTTTTCGACCTCTTTAGGTTCAAGTTTAAGCGTCAATAAAATTTATGACAGTTTGCTTTTGTAATGTTTAATTTATATATTGTTATGATTTCAAAATGTTTACATTGTAAACCGCACCCAACAATGTAAATTAATTTTTACTGGTCGTTCTCGTTTTAAGTTGTAAATTTCAGCATAAATTGTAATTTGTAAGATTAACAAAATTTATATTTTTGTTATCTGCCAAATTATTCTTAAAAAATGTTATTCTAATCATTGTTATTGTTTTGTTCTTTTTTTGTAGTTTTAAACTCGAACCTGATGAGGTCGCAAAATAAGCGATGAAACGTTATTTAATTTTACATTAATAAATTATTTTTACTGACTTAAAATTAGTTGATGTTTATTTATTAGTTTTCTTAGTAGTCAGAATATATATTATATATATATATATAGTCAGAATATATATATATATATATATATATATATATATATATATATATATTTATCAAAGGAGTAGTACTTGTTGTATTCAAATAGCGTGGTCAATTTTTCTGGTTAGGTGTATTCCAAACGAAAGGATCTGGTAAAATAAATTATATGTGCCTTCTATAGTAATAAAATCAATTAAAAAATTTAATAATGAATCTTTGTGATTATTTATTCTCAGTTAGAGGAACTAAATAAAACAGTAACTGATGTATAAAGAGTGCTGGCAGATACTATAATTTCAGAGAATGTTATAAATGCAAAATTAGTCACAAATATAAAAATAAATTATTACAAATATAAGGATAAATATTATTTGAAGACGGCGTAACACGAAAAAGCCTTTTAATTATTTGAAATTACAAGGCAAATTTATTTAAATTATTATAAAATATGATTATTGGTGTAGTAGAAAATATTTTTATAAAAGTTACATTTATTTTAGAGGAGATATAAAAATTTTATGGTTTTGGTGTGAACTTAAAATCTGTATGTCTAATAAACTGACTGAATCCAAAGTAGAATATGTTAATTGTCTTTAGAGGACATGAGAAATCTCGGAATTGAAGTGTCATAAATAAACTAACATGTAATCTTCTGCATAGATATATCTTTAGTGTATACCGATTTTTATCTAGAACGAACTAAAAAGTTAACCCGGGAGCAACTGAATTAAAATGGAAGCTTCTTGTATAGCCGTGTTTGTGAATAAATGTGGTATGTTGAATAGTTTAAAAGGGCCAGGTCCATCTTCTTTACCGTCGTTTTTTAATTCTTTACGTCACAAACAAGGTCTGATCAATTTTGACATAAATAAAAATTTATTGTCTTTATTTAGTTACATTAGAGTCTAACTTAAGGTCAATAATTTACAAAAGTGATGAAAAATAAATTAAATAATGTCTTAACTTTCCTTCTAAAAGTAAAATTACCTGAAAAGAGGAATTTTCTGCCATCTCATATTTAGTCCAGTATAATATTTTCATTATGTTACAAAACTGTCTACTGTAATACAGTGCTCACACACAATTAATCAACGATAAATAATTTATAGTTGTTTTAAAAAGAAAAAAAATGCAGACAATATTTGGAATATTGTTTTCAATTTAAAAGAGTGGTCTGGGTTTTTACTTTTTCTTTGTAGTTTCTTCCAATGCTTTTTATCTCACAAAGGGCTCAAAAGTCCTCTCTTTCTATGTATCTCTCTGTTGGCGCCAAACTTTGATCCGTGTCCCAGTTCACTGCTCTTTTCAATGATCTTATTTCGAAACTTTGATTTTACTTTTCTAGATACTTCATGCAACACTACTGAAACCACTTTAGATTTATTACAATATATGATTTTAACACAGTAGTGAAATGCATTCTTACCTAGTTGTGTATACAACGAATTAGTCTCATCATCAATATATGCTGAATTTGGTTCTGAATAACTTTCAGATCGTTATACAGCTAGTCAGTAAATAATAGAAAACATTTTTAATAGGTTATAATTGACGTAGATTCGCATCGTTATATTTTCATAGTATTCAGGAAGCTGGTGAGACAAAACACTTTTCACTATGCTTTATTTTTTGGCACAATGTTTTGAATATTGTGCTACTAACCTAAGACATTTTCAAGTTCTTTTCAAAATTAAAACTTCTCATAGCTGTCTTTATTTAAAATTAATTTTATACGCCTTAAACTACATCTTTATTAATTGCTTGTAACGTTTAAAATCATGGACTGATTCCTTCCGTTAACGAGCAATTAATAAATATACTGATTTTTCATGGTATATTGTATATAGTCAGTAAATAACACATGACCCACGAAATCATTAAGTGATATATATTTTTTAGGAAAAAATGGATTTCTCTGAAGTTTCTATTCACCGTTTACAAATACATACAATAAAAATGTTTTTCACACTTATTTCAGCATATTCATGTGTAGACCGCAAAGACAAAATATCCATAATTTACATTTATCGTCAGAAAAATTCCTGAATGTAAAATCATAATTTCTTTTAAAAGGTAACGAAGAATATTAACATGATTTCATTACATAGGAAAAATATTATTTTTACGGTAAGATACTTCGGACACTTCGACATTATCGTGTGAACAAAATGTTATGCGACAATTAAATTGTTAATACTTCATAAAATGCCCAATTAGATACGATAAAACCATTGCTTTGCTATAGGCTACATAATTTTGGAAGTTGAATTTATTTGGAATTAAAAATATGTTTTTTAAAATAACATGAGAAGAAAGGGAAGTTCGAATTCGGAAACAGTGCGAGGAGTAATTTAATCATTCGACACCTTGTAGTACGACGAGAAATTATTTTCATTGAGAATAAGAGGCGAATAAACTAAACCGAACCAAAGGTGAATTGCTTATTGCATACAGAAAGGGGCGAAATTTTTTTTGACGATCAATTAAAAATAGATTGATTTATCTCTATGAGTCACTAGTGCCTTATATTTATACAAAAGTATAATTCTGTCTAACAACAAAATCAATATATTGTTATGTGTTAATACACGTAAAAAAAACAACACGCACGACTCTACACAGGATTAAAGTAATATTCGCAAGAATAAAGGGAACACTAAATTTATGATGTGTCCAGCTCAATTGCAAGAAATTATAAGAGGTTCAAAAATATTTATTCCTTGCTTCAGAACTTTTTGATACATTGAATTATTCGTAAGATCTTGCGAAGTGTCCCGACTTTCCCTCAAGTCCCTCAATTTTATTCAAAACTAACAGTGATTTATAAGGTACTTTTAAGTTTGCAGATACATTCAATTTCACGCACGTTCGTGCATGCATTAAGTAATCACTATTTGCACTCGTGTGGAAGACTACGTATGCTTACCCTCAAGTCGTCGGAGGAACTCACATAGCACACGCAGGTATAACACAACAGAAAAAAAAACAGATCACTTTTTTCTAATAGATAACACACGACACAGTGAAAACAATTTTATTTGTTCATTCCCAACGAGTGAACGGAAATGAGACTACAGAAGAAAAAAATCGAATCAGATTGAATGAGGTGCTTCCTGTTTGGAAATTTAATACAACGGTAAGGTTATTTTTGATGCTGGTACTCCAGTGGTAGAATAATTTTTTAAACCAAATTTATTGAACTAGTATAGCAGAATTGGCAAAATCTTTGTCATCCGTTTGGGCCAGATACGGTCTTTCAAAATAAGTAACTGTTCAGTAAAACTAACAAATCGGGTTTAAAAGGGCTACCCTTTTTTTAGTGACACTTGAAGTTATACTCACTTAAGACCGAAATTGCAATCATTTATTTGCCAAACTAAAGACCGAGGGCTGGGTGGGGGCTTGGCTCCAGTACGAGTGTAAAGTGGCTGGTACGGCCTCCTCTGTCGGTACCGAGTCCATGGCGCAGGTAAGGCGCCAGAGGAACCTTTAATGGGAAGGGCACGCCGTGGCGCCGGTCCATGAATGAGCCTGGAGCGAGCCCTTCGATCAATACCGTACAGTGTGCGTGCAGCCATTGACAAGAAGCAGCCCGGGGCTCGCTGGACCGGAAGTGCTTGTTGATGCCATTTTACAATCGCTCACGTGCGTTTTCATTCATGGATCCGTGTTTATTTTGGCACGAGTGCAAACTCTACAGAAAATGTTCCAGAGACGGTACCGAGGTCCGCAGCTACGAGGAACCTACAGGACGCTTGGTCCAACAGCATCCCTCGCCTCGGAAATCGAACCAAAAACTGTGTTATCTTTGGAAGGAATCCAAACAAAAAAAACCACGTGATAGATCCTTGGTGTTTCATGGGCTGAAGCTACATGTCTCCTCACTTTACTTAAATGCTTTGAAATATATACTCTCAAAATTTTTTTTATTTTCGTATAAAAGATAAACAGTTAAGTGGAATAGTATGAAATTAATCGTTGTTCATATATAAACGCATTTAAAAAATTGGCAAATGTTAGTTAAAAAGAACAGATGTCTTGTTAAGCAAGAAAATTGGACCCTTAAATGTTTCAATTTTTATAATATTGAATATCAGGCATGGAACATGAATACGGTAACAGTAGTAGTATAGCGAGTAATTGTAACCACTCTCGCGCCCGCTGTTTAATTTCATCCTTTAACTCGCTAATTACAGATTATGACTGTTTAATATCTAAACGGCTAAATTATTCAATAGGCACGAGCGGATAGCTTAGCGTTCGCTGTTCATCGAATTATGGCGGAAATCTCTTGAGGCTATTGCCTGTAACTTTTAACAGGAAACATGCTGATAGAGATAATGGGTTTATAATTAATATAATATAAATCAACGTTTTCAATTAAGTGAAAATTAAGTTATTTCATAAGAGAGAGAAAAAAACGAAAAATCTCTATTGAATTGTTGATTATGTTAATCGTAGATGAGATAGTCGTGTACTCCAAATGAATGTGAATCAGTATTTTCATTCTTGTGCATTTAAATATGTTTTCATAATGACGAGGAAGGGCGAAAAGGTTATTCGTTTGATACAAGTATATGAACATTCATGGTAATATCAAATATAAAATTTTGTTTTCCAGAAAATCAGTCATGTTTCAGTCTCGAATTTAATGACAGGCTTTATATTTTTATAGAATGTCTGGTTATGCGATAGTAGTGATTTTATTTCAAAACTGTTATTTATTTCACGTACTTTGGCAGAAAGTTTTAACTTTCTTATTATATCAGCTTGTATGAATTAAATTTAAAATCGAAGTAAAGAATGATCTATTTTTCCACCTATATTCTTGAGGGTCTGATTGCCGAAGAGCAGTTGTTATGGTGCCGTGGAAATTACGTGGTTTTCATTTCTCTCAGTCGTACTGTTCCTCCGTTCCTTACCAGGATCAACTCGGCAGGGTCGCCGTCTTTGAACTGTTGCGGAGTCTGCTGTTTTTGCAGCAATCTCTTGCTTTGACGAAGCTTATCTCGCGCCGTTCCGGTAATGGAAAGAGGCTGCGCCAGGCTTTCATCTGGCGCGAACTAATTGAGGTAATCGGAGCATTGCTCTCCCACTCGCGGCGGCTTGTGGCGGATCGCACCATGAAAGAATGATCACAGTCGTTCAGCAAGTCCTTTGAAGCCGCCACGTCACGCGGACAGGAGCCTGCCCCCCCGAAACACGGACATTCGAACTTTCTGACACGGAAAATTAGGTCTATTCTGTACTGCGGCGGTTTACTTCCAACATTCAAAAATTGAATCACTTTGAACAAACGGTTAATTGCTCATCAACTTATTCCGTCGTGATAAACCTGCTTCGATACGAATATGAACGAAAAATTGTATCTTTTTTGGGTAATAAATCTTTTTGACGCTGTATGGTAAGTTGGCGAGTTGGGGAATCTAGTATTACGTAACAGGAGCCCCGTAACGTTACGGAATTAATGTGATGTTACAGCCATCCACCTAAATGATCGAATGCCAACCAGAACAAATTCCGTGTAGAATTAAACATTAACTTATAAGTCTCTCAAACCGATTATAAAATAAAATCTTAAACTCATGTTTAAGGAACTGCTTTTTAATTAACAAAGCAATCGTCTTTTGCAAAATTAAGTTCGTTTAGCATCTGAACGTCCTTTTATAAAATCTTGAATGGAAATATCTAAAAAATTATCTCAATATTAATATTAGCTAACACGCAACATTAATACTAACATATATGAAAATTTTGCTTATTTTCAAAGGCCAACGAAACCGAGCTTTAAATTGACTTTGTTAATATCGTTCTTTAAATGTTACTCATTTGTTATTTTCACACAATAATTCTGATCAATGTTTATAGAATTTAATAAAAGGTATATTAATTTACACATATTTCAAAAGGATAGCAACATTTTACAATACTTAATATTACTGATATATTTATTCTAAGAATTTTATTACGAATTTGTAGTTTTATTATTTGAGTTATTTGAATCTTTATAAAATTATATTACGATAAATTCTGATGAAACTGTGATTTTATGATATTAAGATGAATTGAGTACGATAGAAATAAAATCGATAGATAACTCAGTTTCTATACGTGAGATTTGGAATAAGCATATCTATTCACATATTTAAAGTATATATAATGGAAATGTGTAGAAAACTATAGTAAACATTTAAATTTGTAAACAATTAAATGAAACTTTAAGTTTCCGAATATGATAAATAATGAAAGTCATTCATAAGAGGCCGCCGCCAAAAACAGTTTCTGCAAACTGTTTTGCTTTCGTAAGGCGTGGAAAAAATTAGTTAATGGTTTTGATTAATTAGTGACTCAGTTAAGTGACCTGCAGAAAAATTTCTAATTGTGAATTATCTGACATTCTTAGATGATATTGTATAATTATTATTTGCAAAATAAGTAATAAAATACGATTTTTCATCCTGCGATTAGAACCTCGTCAGGTATTAAAATTAATTAACAATGCATAAAAATATGATTTGATACGAAATAAATTATTTTTCGTGTTTATGATAAAACTTTCATCGATATATATAGTTTGTTAGCTACTTTAATTTTTTCAATTATGGTTTTCATGGAAATTTGTTAAAATAACTTTTTGTAACAAATTACAAACTCTTAATGAAAGCGAAATTGTTTCGGTATTATTAATAATATATATATGCATTTTTATGCACACATCTAAAGTATATATAATGGAAATGTCTAAAAAACAATAATTTATTTAAAAGATTTAAACAGTTTAATAAACCGTTAGTTTTTATTCTCCGATTGGGTTATCGTTATCTTCAATTTAATAAACGCTGAATTCATATATATATATATTGTAATGCCAATTAATTAGGCCATTAATTGGTTTTAATAAAATTTAATTGTAGCGGCAGGAGCTTCCAAAGCGACAATGGAGGCGAGCTCTGTTGCTTTGTCGGAAAGTCAAAAATGGCGTATGCGCGCTAAAACTGGTAGCGCACTAAGAGTTAGTTGGTGGCGGGACATTACAGAGGACGGAACGAATAATACTAGAGCAGAGACTAGCCATCGTTAATGTATTATAAAACAAAGTTGTGAATTTAAGACTAAGTAAAAACATTCACGGAAGTATTACCCCGTAAATATCGCGAAGTTAGCTGTTTTTACGTCTATCAGCAGCCAGGAAAGGAGTGTAGTTTTACGTCTGTAGCCAGCCAGGAAAGGAAGTCTGTTGAAGTCAAAGCGGTAAAAGACTAACAAATCTACGAATCATAGGATTCGTATAAGGCAAGCAGACATCAGATAGCTGACAAAAAAGAGGATGATCCGAGTTACTGGGAGCCTATCAATTTTGACTTCAATAGTGTAAAATCTGTGAATCTTAGAATCAGTGTAAATTTTTGCAATAGTGGACTTCAGAGACCAAAAAGAATGCTGGAACCAGCTGGACATTAAGTAAGTAACAAAACCAAAACTATCGATTAATTGTAAACGTAATTAAAGGATAAAGTCAAATTTCTTTCTCTTTTAATTGTCAATCAAAGTTAATTTATTTTCTTTTTAATTTGTTTCTATCAACGTATTGTTCAGGTAAATGTGAACTGTTTGTTTATAAGATTTTAAAATCAATTTTTTGTGGCCATTATAAAACCCAGTGAAGGCCCTGAGAAATTAATATTTTAAATTTTAATTGTTTTTGAGTTAAATTTACAAAGTGGAAATAAATAAATTCTATTTATTAAATTTTATGAATTCTTTCATTTAATCAATCGCATATCCGTTTGATTATTACAATATATATATATAAAATATATATATATACAATATATATATATATATATATATATATATATATATATATATATATATATATCATACGTCACCATTGATGACGTAGTTTTAAATCTATGTAAATGACTTAAGGCTGCTTACCCATATTTAGAATGGTAATAGAACAATCATATTATTTATTAACATGAAAAAAACAACCAATACCAACTTTTAGTTACGATTTCGAATTGATATTATTATTTGAGATTAGTTGCTAGCAGAGTAACGATAAGCATTGCAAAGAAGTCGTTTTGCAGAAGCCAACGTTTTTGCCATGGATACAGTCGCAGGTCTCTCTCTACCAGTTGAAATACGACCCAATTAGCAGCAACTTCGTCGACATTTAGTTTTCTCCTTTCATCCACAAATAACGTGTCTCTGCATATGGTTGTCAACTTCCTTGTTAGTTTGCCAGTGACAAACGCTGCACGTATCCATCCGACATAAAATAAACATAAAAGTGGACCAAATAATTGTCAATCGCACGACTCTTGCTTTCTGTCCTAAAAAAAAATACTGTCGGGAGGATGATAAACATCATCACAGACAAAGTAATAGGAAAGAAACTGTTTTCAAGAAGTTCCTCAAAGTTGTCAAACGCTTGAGTTTTGAAAATGTATCTATATTTATTTAATCTTTAAGGAACCAATTAATTGAGAGTGGAATTTTGGTTTTATTTCAGATAATGATCTGACGAGGCAAACGCAGTTGCAATAACGAGTAGGGATGGTTAGAAAAAAATTTAATTAGGTTTATAAAACACATTTTAATTTCATACGTATAAAAATGTTATAATTGAATTACATGATATCAGCTTACGGTTTGATGATTTTTTGCATGTTGTTTTAATTAACATTCGAAAACATAAGATATAAAAATATATTTTGAACAATATATCTTTATTAGGTTGGGTTACGATAATGCAAAATAAACTGATACCATGCCCTACGCTTCTCTTTTATGAGTGAAATTCTTTCAAAAGCCGAGCTGACCGATATCAATCTCCTTTTACGGGTTTCACGATATTCTATCCAGCGGCCAAGTGAAATTACATTTTCCTTGTATCGGTTTTGAGTTTATTAATTAAAGCTCCCAGAAGGTTACTGTGGGATTTCATTGCAGTTCTGGCGAATCAGTCTGTCGACTTCAGAAAATTACATAAAGTATTGATGTTGTCAAGAAATTATAGAAATCAACAAACACTTCAACTTAATTTATTTCGCTTCACAGAAAAGCGAATTTATTAAATTAATTTTACATTTAAATGTCGTTAAAATAATTCAACGACTTGTGAAAATAATATATTTTTTTGACAATTAAATCCAAATCATTAATTTATTTTGTATTTATATCTCATGAAAACGTCCTTATTAAAGCTTAATTTTTTTCAGGTACGTTCTATGACTGAGTGAGCGTTCAGTTAACAACAAAAGTGGTATGAAAAGATAAATCATTTTCAGTAAAATAAAGACATGTTTCTTAATTGAGTTAATTCATTGTTCCGAACAGGGCCGATATTTCGCTCGATACGAAACCATTATTTATGAGCCGAATGGCGCAATTAACATTTAGTTTGTGAAGGTCACGGAAACCTTCAGAAGCTCTAGTTTTATAATTTCAAGGCAGAATTTATGAATGTGAGTTTTTCGTTGGGGTTCGACTTTTTTGTATTACACCATTAATAACAAAATAGCATATAATTATTTTTAACCAGTTTTATCACCTGACGGATTGATTTTTAAATTATATATATAATTATATAATGCAAAATATACTAGATGTAACAGATATTCTATATTTTAATTTAGGCATGTCAGACAAATATAGTTCCAAGAAAGTTGTTCGATAGTACAATGATTGTTTTATTTAATTAATATTGCAATTCGAGTTATTATTGTGACCGCTTCATCACAATAGCTATTAAAATTAACAGCTATACGTACTGAAGTATTTATGAATATTGGACTGTCGTATTAATTATTCATGTATATCCGTACATGCAATGCGGAAATTTAAATTTATTCACTTTTCAAAATCCTTTTATTGTTATAATTTTCACAATTATAATTATAAGATTAAGTAGGTTCTATGTGTAGAATTTTAATCTCGTAAGGTGAAGTTGGTACTTTAACCTAAGTTGTTGCTGGGTACATCGTTGTCACATCAGTTTCCACTGCGCTTTTGTGAAATAAAAATGACTAGTCATGTGAGGGACTTCCTAATAAAACTCTAGTCAGTTACGAAACTTATTATTATTTGTCAAGAAATACAAACAAAAATATGAAGAACCAAAGATAAATACAAATATTATTAAACAGATGAAATTCAAATATGCCCAATCACTTCACTTTAATCACATCCTAATTGTCTGTTTCATACGAAAAGCGTTCCGATTTTTGTTGCCTGAAGGTTTACCAGCAGCAAAAAATTCATACAAGATTGTAATAACGGTATGGATTGAAAAACTCCAATGCGACTGAACAAGGGTGAAGGATGAGCAAAGAGCAGCGCGTCCAGCCGTATTCAGTATTGATGATTATGCTTGTCCGTTTCCTGGTCCTTAATAATCGATACGAGATTATTGATGAAATGACAAACCATATAAATAATAGTCATGATTCCACAGATTAATTTATCCGTAACAAGCATGAAGTATCTGCAAGATGGGTCCTCAACTCACTAAAGATCATAAGCGCCATCACATGACAACCCACTGGACCGTCATGCTACCGAAGGTGAAACATTTTTGAAAAAACGTAGATACATCTCTTTGAATCAGTGAACAAATGTTAAAGCATAGAATAGAAACATTCCAGTAAATTCAGGTGCCAACCCTCCGAAGAAAAAAAGGCGTTTGTTTGGGATTCACAAGGGCCAATTCGAGAACGTAAGTTGGAAAAGGGATCAGCAGAAAGTTACAGTGATACGTTTTCCTACAAGCTAAAGCCTGCAATACGAATCAAATGCAGGGAACGATAATCGAAAGGCGTTCTTTTGGAGCGTGACAACACCAGCCGCCGCCCACACCCCTCAATTTTCATAATCTGGGCTTGGAGGTGTTGTAGCATGCTGCACACAGCCCCGATATCAACCCGTCTATTTGTTCCACTTAAAGATGATTTAAGAGGCCATCGATTCGGCTCTGATAAACAGTTGAATAAAGTGCTGCATCTGAGGCTCTCTGCTGAACCCAAAATCCTGATACTCGAAACTTAAATTTTATAATTTTACCCTTTTTGAATAATATTTAACATATATTACCGAATTATTTTATAATAACGGTATCAGTGTTATTTTTAAATATTCCAACAATTTAAACCTATTAAAAATATTATAAACAAAATAAACTTTTTGGATGGGCCTAATGAAGTTTACAAAATTTATTGTGCAGATTGGTTCTGGTTATATCTAATGTTCTTTGCAAACCCGAATTAAAGAACACAAAAAATTTTTAAGTTTCACGTTAAAAATTTTTCAGTCGTGCCCAAACACATATATTTAAATAACCATAGTATCTATAGGCAAAATACTAAAATTTTTAACCTAGAACGTGTACATTTTTTTGGAAGATTAAAAAGCAAAATTTTGCATATAAATACCAATAATTCGGCAAGAAAAGTGATACTAAGAATTAAAGAGAGTTTATTATTATTTATTATTGCAAATAATTTTTATCATTCAATTAATAAATTAATTTATTATTGTTAATTTTAAATATACACAAACCTTCTTTCGGTATCGTACAATATCATTTACCTTCTTTAAGTTAAATATTTTGCTCTGCTTATACTGTATATAGCTTAAAACACATTATTACGGTTGCAACTGTCACATAAGATAGAGCAAGACTTGGTTTTTTTTTGGGAGGAGGGGAGGAGGGTAACAGGCTACATGAGGGTAATCCACATGGTGGAAACTCCCCTTTATTAGCATAGGAAGGGATGTGAAAGGGGGGATGCGGAAGGTAGAGGAAGGTAGCCCCCGGGCTATAGTTTAAGGATCCTACCCGGCATTCGCCTAAAAGTAATGCAGGACAAACTCTAGAAAACCTGCATCAGGTAGGTTGGGCATTGGGTACTTGTCCCACGCCCTTCCGATATCGGGAGAGGGGTTTGAAATTCTACACAAAATTTAGTCATATAACATCAATATTTGACTGATAAACAGAAGAATTTGTCAATTTATGTGGTATTTGTAAGTTAAATAATTTTATACTAAAAATTTGTCTTGTTTAAATATAATTTGTAATTCGGGTTTTAAATTTACTCTAAATTTATTGTACTCCTAAAGAAGTCCTAGATTTAGGACGAAACTTCGTGTAACATTTTATGTTATTAAATTATAAATTCTGGCATATTTGGCTGTTTTCATGCATTTATAATTATTTTGAAGTATGATAAAATCAACTGTCGCCTTTTAGTAGAATTGACTTTCAAGGAAATTTTATTCGATTCACGCTCAGTAACATATTCTTTAAGTATGTTTTAAGAATTTGGATGTTTTAAATTGGTCGAATAAACTATTTCAGTGCGGAGTCTGTTTTGGATCAGGTCAATTACCTAAATCAGAATTGAGTATCTGATTTCATAATGTTAGGATGATAAAATATTCGGGCCGGTTGAAATCCTTAATGCGAACGAGGCGCATTACCGACGTAAACTTCCGGTGTGAGGAAAAGTGAGGAGGACTGAGTGATCCCAGATTCCCGGATCGGCCCGGGAAAGCCCGCAGGAGCCGAAGCGAAGCGACGCGACGCGACCTGGCACAAGACCAAGTAGGGATTAATTGCTGTCCCCATCTTCCTCTTCTCAGTTGTAATGTGCGACGGCTTGAAATAACTCGTTTCTCTCTCCCATTAAAACATTAACCTAATTTTCGCGAGGAATTCATGAGCCGGTCGTCAATAACACGAAGTGGTAAAACAACGCCAACGCTCAAATTGAAATAGGGTTTATATCAGATTATTTATTATTTCCATTAGGTCTGACCCGAAAGAAAAGATACGTCGTTTCGGAAATATATATGTGCAAATTGTTGATCAATTAGAATGATAACAAACAAAATTCGCTTTTTAGGGACGTGTATCAATTCGACTATCCATTTTTATTATATAAATAAAAGTCGCAAGGAACGAGGAAAAAACGTTCCATCAAAATGTGATCACGCTACTTTTATTCTGGTATAGTAAAATTTGCCCATTATAACTGTTATTTAACACGTAAAGCCAAATTGTAAACAGAAAACCGTAATAAATTTTGGATCAGAAATGTAAGCACTAGATACAAAATTTAAGAAGGATAAATACAGTAAGGTGCGTACATGATATCGGTGTTGAACACTTCAAACGTATCACGTTTAGCAAAATTTGAAATTTCTTTTCCCTCCGAATACGTTATTTTATGTGATTTATGTAAGTTGAGACTTATAATATGTAATACATGTAATTATAAAAACTGAACAAACCAACCAACATTTGTCAGAAATATATTTTTAAAAACATTGTAACACATTCATAAAATAAAAATTTGGTCTCGACGTATCCTTCCTTTTTGGAATATCTTCAGGTAAAAATATAAAAATTTTACAGGTCTGATAATTTATTTAATTATTGAAATATAAACACATAATTAACGTCTTGTGGAATAAATTTCTAATCGTTTACGCTTAACCCGCAAATTTGAACCTAAATTTTTATTTTATTAAAATTTATTTCTGATAAATTTGACTGGTTTCTAAATTTATAATTCAATGAAGTCATCTGAATACGACTATTTTTAGAATAAATGTTACTATATTTTTGGTATATGCTAAAACAAAGCACCTCATTCAGAAAAAAATTAGTGGAGATTCCAATAGTACTAGTATTGAATAGTTATATAATTGCGTTTAATATTAATTTGAGAACTCATGTTCTAATACATAATTATAATTAGAATGAGAGATTTTTATTTTAATAGCAAAGAATATAATAATATTTTTATTTAAACTCAATCAGGAGGTCTTGTTGGACTGTTTGCCACCTGCGTTTCTTATCTGACACGTTTGGCCTGTCTATTATAGATAGATAAACCACATTTAATCACGAAATCAAAATAATTTACGGCAGGTTACTTTCTGTTTGCACAAAGTAAAATTATTTTTAACTTGATGTAATGCATAACGGACATCACATAAACGATTAAGAATGGTGCCTGGGTATTTAATTTCCTCACATTTTGTCATCAATATTTTGCGCCACTTGGAAAACTTTATGTTGTAAAAACGGACATTGTATATATCAAAAAGCTTGTATAAATTATATTCAACACGCATTGCAATTATAAATATTTTTATTTTCTCAGTTAAATAATGAAATTTTTCACGAATGAAAATATTTTGTTTTTTTTTA
This sequence comes from Zhengitettix transpicula, assembly GCA_037074705.1. Classification (NCBI taxonomy): domain Eukaryota; kingdom Metazoa; phylum Arthropoda; class Insecta; order Orthoptera; family Tetrigidae; genus Zhengitettix; species Zhengitettix transpicula. Next base: position 46,572,271 of record CM073593.1, on the reverse strand, counting down.
CGCTTCTTTGGCTTTACGATCCCGCCTGTGATATATTTATACCGTTAATAAGTTAATCGTAATACAGCATACTGAATGTACTAGAAATAGAGTTGTTTTTGTAAATATAAGCTCCCTCGAAATATAGAAACAAATATGTTTATAAATACCGTTATCCACGCTGTTCACCGATTCACATTATAATAACGACATAAAATTTCCCCTAGAGCATTACTAAATACAACCAAATTATTTGCTCATATTACCTGCGCTGAAACAGGCCATTAAATACTGTAAATAACAGTTCATGCCTTTTTGTCACTAAAGGTTTACTGAATGGTCCAATATTTTTAATAAAGTGTTTGTTGTCGCATTAACATATATGACCAAATTTATTTGTACTCCCAGTGTGTGTTAATATATATACTTGTTTAGACCTCATTACTATCTGTTCACTGGAAAATATCTCTCAACCGTAAATGGAATCGATTTTTCAAGGATTAATATAAATCATGTAAATACACGTTGTAACTCGAAATAATTATAAAATAAAACTGTTTCCATAACTTGTATCGAATCCAACGGTCTTTCACCTACACCCTACTGAATGCTCTAAGATACTCTCATTTTGTGCATAAATATTACTTGTTTAGAAATGTTGAGTAAAATTTATAAAATTTCTTAATAAACAACGTTTCAGTCGGTCAATATCTATTTTAAATTATATTCACAGCTCATTTGTTCACCGGTGACGAAAACCTGTGATTGAAAAGCTCAATAAAATTATATCTTCGTTAAATTATATTCTACTATATATTTAAACAGTTTATACCAAAACTTTTTCTTGTAAAATATTCCTAAATATAAATAATCAATTATGTTTTCGTCGTTACTATTATTCAATGTATGTCTCAGAGAAAAAAAATTAGTATTCGTCTTAGGTAGTTAGTTAACAGTACGCCATTAGTTTGCGTGATACGGGGCCGTGATGAATCCCAAGTTAAAGTTCGATCGCCACGATATTACGACGCCCCTCGTGTGGCCAACATGACGCTTATTGGACACGAGACCGTGTCAGAAGCTGATTCCACGGGAACGCGTCCGGCATAAAGACGAGGTCCTCCCAAAATGTGTTTGATGACGGCCTCATTTTAGGAAAGTTGACGTAATTTGGCCGTTTTTGAAAATTGTAGCAGTTAAGTCACAATTTAGATAGTATAGGAAGACTTTAGGGAGCATACTGACAATGTTTTAGACAAGTTTCATATTTACTATTGACATTAGGCGTGGAATATCTACAGTACTGTAAGATATAAAGAGGAATCCCAATTGAATTTTCATATTTAAGAATAACGTAAAAATATAAATTAAGATAATATATTCGAAAATATTTATTAATGTAAGTAGTATTAGAACAATAAAAGTGTTTGATACTTTATTATAACTATATTATAAACAAATTATTGTTGTCAGGTGCAGTAAAAAATTATGCAATTATAATACATCTCGAACTCGCAACATAAAACTTCTGTGTTAAAAGTATATTAATTAGAAGAAGAAGTATACGACATAGATCTTTCACAATATGTAAATCTTAAACTTCAATAGATATTTCAGAATGAGATAACTCTTAGACTCCTATAACATCGGCTTTGCCATTCCCACTTTTGTTTCTCCGTTATATAATTCATTTCTAATATTTAAATCTGAATGCAGATTTAAGTATGGATTTCCTGATGAGAACATGATGAGAAGACGTTGTTTAGACAGGAGTGCCCCTGATGAGGCAACGATCTTCAATCTGGAGTGTCCTCTTCATGCTTCTTAGACGGGGAAGGGGAATGCTTGATAACGAAACCAGGGCAGCGAATATACACCCTATTAAATACTTCTATGAAGAACTCCATACCAGTTACCTTATGTATGACATTAAAGCAATGAATTGTGTATGATAATTTAGATGAGTATGAATTGCAGAAACCCCTATTGTGTCAGACGTTGTGTTGAGATCACTCTAGAGGATCACAATTCGTTATCATTAATATGAAAATTGTTGTAATATTAAGATAATGTACAGCATTGTACAGACTAACAATTCTCCTAGTTAATAGTTGTATTGAATATCAATAGAGATGTATTTAATTTGACAAAATTACCACCCCATGAAACAATTAACTTTCTCTTCTTGCCCCTTGTGGAATATAAATTGTAATAACCCACTCTCGATAATTTATGTTTATAGGAAATTATATTAAACACGTTATTCAATTTTATCAACAAAATAATTTTATTAATCTAGAATACATTTTAATAAATCAGACTCGGTACCCCAGGGTCTTTACTGGGTTGATAAGGAAACGGAACACAAAATTTACAATTAAACAAATGCAGTTAAAATAAATGACAAACGAAATGAAACGAAATCTGACTCATTACCCTTCTTTAACAATTTAAAACTATGAATACAGACAAAAATAAACTTACAATCTCTCTGGTCCATGCAATTTGGATCTCTCGCATACCAGCACACACTCACTTCATACAGGCATAAAGAGCACAAGGTTGCGTTTACACTTTGCTTTCAGAACCACCTCTTTTCGATGATTCTCACAGCGACTTCCTCCAAACAACCAACCCTGCTGACAGACAGTTTTCCACGACGAAACTCCTACCGACTGCTAATGACTGCTGACTGATGATTCCTCTCGGCCACCTAAATTGGCCTTCACCAACGCTCTCTCCTCAATGCAAACTCACTGACTTATAAAAATTGTTTCGGCCACTTTAACTTGGCCCTGCGTCCTCCCTGAAGAACTCCACCAACGCTCTCTCCCAACTGCCTCTTCTCCTCTCCAACTGCTTTTATCTGCTTTCCCCCTCTCCAGAATATTCCCTTGTTTTCACAGTTTTTGAGTTTCCACGTTCACCAATCAACACCATCTGTTGCCTTTCTCACGTTCCGAGAGCCACTCAATACAATTAAAAAAATATTTCCTTTTAATATAATTGTATGTCCATAAAACGTCTGTCATTATGCATTTAGGGTTCCGACCAGAAGTCTGTCAATACAATTATAGTCCTCCCCTTCTCTAAAAGCCACTTATCCATAATTTTATTATTATCTTTTTTTTCTACAAACCACTCAAGAATCCCCAGTCTGAGTTGGTAAACAAATCGGATAAAATAAGAACAAAATTCATGTCCTTCTTAACTGGGTATTACAATATAAATTTCGGAATGAAACTATGCAGATTATCTTTTTGGTTAACATTGCAACTCCGAGAGGTTATAAAAGTGTGGACGTATTTAAATAAAAACAAACATCGTAAAACCGAATATCAGAAGGCTGCAATCAAGGCAACGGCAAGTTGGAGTTTACTAAAGTCTGTGTTACGGTGTTGTAATCGAAGTAATTTGTTATTTTTACCTGTATTTTTTATTATTTGTTGGAAATATAACGCGTATATCCTCAGATCCTCTTGTCGGACTTGATCGATATTTGCCGAAGTTGACAAATTATTTTAATTAGCGTTTATAAAAATACTGATTATTAATTCATAAAATTAATGGAGAAGAAGATAAGCTGTAGAGGCAAGAATTAAGATATCTATTCATAGATAACTACGCTTAGTGGGCCAGTTCTGTTGGATGCTTAAAAAAGGGATAAAATCTCATCTTTGCTCAAGAGAAATAATGTATATGATTATAAAATCTTTTATCAGGCAAACAACGTTTCTGGGATCCTTGTCCCTTTCGTCAGGTGTTAAGAAGAGCCTAAATAAACAAAACTGCACTCTCTAGGCTCTTCTTAGAACCTGACGAAGAGAGCAAGGATCCCAGAAACGTTGTGTGGTATTTATAATACCATTTTGTCTGAATTGGCTATCCTTCTTATTCATTATTTTCAATCGGACGTAAATATTTTCATTTTATCAGGCAACTTAAATATATCTGCAAACTCAAGGTAGGAATTAAAGTTCAAATTCTAAGTCGAAAGCAGGGATAATTTGTGTCGATATTCGTTCCGAAATTATGGGCCAATAAAATGTAAAAATTCAGTTCAGTGGCCACGATGAGCACACGAATGGCAGTCGTGATGGTATTGTTGAATACACGAGCCAAAGAAAATCGTTCTGAATTTTTACAAGTGTCTCTAGAACAACGTTGTCGAGAGTCGTGACTGAAATTCTAAGTTGTGGGAAACTGTTTACACGATGAGTGCCAAAAGACGTTTTACAAATGTCAAAGAATGGCAACTGAAGTGCTTCTCCGAACCGCATTAACATCGAGGAATAGGCCTGTCTTTCCAATATAGACACTGGTGATGAATCGTGGGTGTCGTTCGTTACTGCTGAAACAGAATGACGTCATTCCGTTTCACCTAAACCGAAAACTTCCAACAAATCCAGAGAAAAAAAATTATATTAATGCAACTGTATTTTGAGAACAAAAAGTTGTGTTTTTAATTGATTTTATGGAACCTGGAACCATTATTATACGATAAGGACATTGTGACGACAGATGACGAGGAATGCTAAGTACTCCTTCGTGATAGTGCACGTTCGCAAATCGCTGGATTCGCTAAGAAATATATTTGAAAATTAATATTAAAATACTAAATATGTCATTATCTCAGTCCTGGGGACTTAGGTAACTTCCGACATATAAAACTACATTTTGGGAAACATAATGAATTGGAACACTCAGTTGTCTCGCGATATCAAACATTTGGTGATTAAGTAGAAATTTAAAAATTTAAAACCGTTCATAAATTGCTATTACTATTGTTTTCGTTTTATTACTGGTCAGTTCTCAATTTTAAACCTCGCCTCTTATATGCAACATCAGAACACAAAGAAAAGACGGCCAGTTAAAAAATATTATAATTCACATTAATTCTATACACTAGCTTTTAAAGTCCACAGCATCTATTAGTATTAATGAAGTATTCTGAATAGTGACGATCATCAAGTCTCGATGACATAATTTTTAATATGTTGTGGCATGTGCGGAACTACAACTTCGTCAGCCCTGTAAGGTTTACAATTCTTTATATTGAGACTTTTACTTTTGTCACACTTTTACTGCAACGACATGTGACGGTGTCGTTCTGCCTTCTTGCTTTACGAGTTTGCCGGCCTGTGCAGTTTCGACTTTTGCTTCATTTGTCAATATTGGGGCTTGGTGTGGAGCGAACAATCTCACGCGATCGAAGATATGTAAAACGAAGATTACTTATTTAGAAGAAAATTTTTTATTACAACGTTTGATCCTAAAATTAAATTCTTTTTCTTGTAATTATAATAAATCTTCAAGATTTTAGATGAAAAGTTACTTGAAAACCAGACAAAAAAATGAGTTTCCAGGATCTTTGTCGGTGACTGACTAAAAATAAGTATGTGTCGGTAGTTATTTTCTCTCATGCGTAATTATCCAACCACTCTTAATAGATACTGTTCTAAGTAATGCCCGACCTACCCGATGCAGGTTTTTCTAGGGTTTTCCCTGCATTTCTTTAGGCGAATGCCGAGTAGGATCCTTAAACCATAGCCCGGGGGCCCTAGTTAACCCTTGGCTACCTTCCTCTACCCTACCACATCCCCCCTTTCTAATCCCTTCCTATGCTATTAAAGGGGAGTTGCCCAATGTGGATCACCCTCATGTAGCCTGTTGCCCTAAAAAAAAAAAAAAAATCTACAGATTAATCATGAAGAAAGGGATGTTCCCTCGCAGGCAGAACCTTGTAGGAGAGTTACGAAGGGGCTACCTTTGGGGATGCCTTTTCCTCTCCGTTTTTGAACTAAGGTTCCCACAAGCCGAGGCACCTCGGCCTGTTCTGAGAGGTGTATGTTCCGGGGTCACAGACCTTGGGCATACGGTAAGAGTTGTCCCCTATTCCATTTGGAATAGTCGGCCAGCTGCCTCCTAAACTGGTCGAGGCACGGAGAAGGGAATGCTGCGTCCCCACAGCAAACTCCTCTCCCGCTATCGGAAGGGCGTGGGACAAGTACCCAATGCCGACCTACCTGATGCAGGTTTTTCTAGGATTTTCCCTGCATTTCTTGAGGCGAATGCCGGGTAGTATCCTTAGAAATATAGCCCGGGGGCCCTAGTTAACCCTTGGCTACCTTCCTCTACCCTTCCGCATCCCACCTTTCAAATACCTTCCTACGCTATTAAAGGGGAGTTGCCCAACGCGGATTACCCTCATGTAGCCTATAGCCTTAAAAAAACAACAAAAAAACCCAGATTAATCAGAGATCCCTGCAGAAGGCTACCTGTGGGGATGCCTTCACATCTCTCTGGTTTTTGAACTAAGGTTCCCACATGCCGAGGCACCTCGGTCTGTTTTGATAGGTGTATGTTCCGGGGTTACAGACCTTGGGCATACGGTAAGACTTGTTCCCTATTCCTATTGGAATAGTCAGCCAGCTGCCTCCTAAAATGTTCAAGGCACAGCGAGGGGGAGCTGCGACCCCACAGCAAACCCCTCTCCCGCCTTCGGAAGGGCGTGGGACAAGTACCCAATACCCGACCTTCCTCATACAGGTTTTCTAGGGTTTGTCCTGGTAGGATCCTTAAACCATAGCCCAGAGGTCCTAGTTAACCCTTGGCTACCTTCCTCTACCCTTCCGCATCCCCTCTTTCAAATCCCTTCCCTAAATAAGAGGGGAGTTTCCACTATGTTTATTACCCTATACATAGCCTTCTTCTTCTTATACATATTAATATTAATTCTGTTATGGGATAAAGTATAACTACTGACTTAAATTATCGATACGCAGACACAAAGCGCAGCCGTGAATCTGTTGAAATTCGTTTAATCCTAGAGATTCTGAACGAACAAATTCATTTATTAACAATTCTCGGATCAAGGAGGTTACAAGAGTGTCATGTTCCAGATGTGTAAGGCAACAAATTCAGCAAATTCGGAAGTAGAGAGCACTTCCGTGTCATGTTTGAAGACGTCTACTACGGTGACTTAGTTAAAGACGCCGTGCTTCCGTCGCGGACTGGATTCCTGTTCTGGTGTACGCGAACAGACTTCAATATCCGGAGCTGTCTGCGAGGTGACTTAATTTTGAGTGACTTCCGCAGAAGAACGCGCAATGGCAGGTGGAGCTCCACGTGCGAGAAGCCTGAGAGAGAACAGGCGTCCGACCACAATATATCAATAACCAAAGCTCGTAAATCCCGAAAGGCTTGGGACGCAAGAGGGGCAATAATGTAAGAATATCACATCATCCGCTTCTTAAAGGTGTGTGAAGAGACACTAAACGGTGTGTTCATACGTTCATATATCATGCTAAGAGTATCATTTATTTAATAGTAAAAGGTATACTGTCAGCAATACAAATATAAACACCAACTTGAATATCAATATAGTAATTTGTTTTATAACGTCATCAGACAACTTTATTGTATAAATTACAACGTTTCGAGTGAAAGTTTCGGACTTATTAAGGTAGTAACAATAATTACGAGACTTTGAGACTAAATATTAACTTCATTTTTTTTTAGGGAATTGTGTATGACTTCATAACGCGCAGCGCTCTCTCGTTTAATATACTCAAATATTCACTCAAGCGATAGGGGAATTTTTAATTAACATGTAGACTGTAAAAATAAACGTGAAAAAAATATAATAAAATAATTGTGGTGATGTGAATTATGTTTACCATCAATGTGGCATTTTCCATTTCTGACGAGTTGTAAAATGTAATTGCTTTTCTAGAAACGGTTTTCCTTCTGTATCGAATAATGTCTGAAAACTAACATTTTGTTCGATAATATTAGTAACAATAATACTGATCCAATTATTACTGAGGTGGAAAAATAGTTGCCTACGTTCCAATACTTTTCTATATCACTTAAAAAACATTTACGCCTTGTTAGTTATGATATTTGTAAATCTTCGAATTTTAAAGTTCCACACTTGCATACGAATCGATCCTTTATCGTCTACTAAAAATAGGTTATAATAATTATTGATGAAATATGTGAATAGTGTGTGGCATGCGTGTTAATCGACTTCTGTACAATTAAGCTTTAATTGTTTGGGATTAAAATTAGTTTGTAACATATTGTCAATGTTGTGACATAAAACTGGATATAAATTAATGTTCGTCTGAACTGCAGATATTATCGAAGACGTTCGAATCATACTGAAAATAGCAGACGAGCTAAATATTAGAATATTAAAACCACGAAGGAAAAATTATTTCTGACATGTTGAAGATGGCTATGGAAAGTTGCTAAACGAACCAACACATTTCAAAATTAACAAATTATTTTGAAGACATTTGTTAAAAAAGGTTTTATTTTATAAATTGGCTTAAATAAACTGTTTAAAATCATTGGGATAAGGATTTTAACGATAAAATAAATCAGTGATAGTAAATTTTAAAATATCTCTGAGAAAAAATGTCGATATTTGATACTTGACATGAATTTAAGTAATTTTAATGTATTTGAAAATATGATACGGATTCACACATTTTTTACAAAAAAATTATTTTCATCACAAATCTAAATCGTGAACTAAAAATAAATAAATCTTTATTCTGTAAGCCTTTGGAATGACGTAATATAAAATAATTCTGGTCATATGTCAAAATATTCAATAAAATTGGTGTTCAGGAACAATTATATAAAAATTTAAACCTTTATTATTATATTTATGTATTATAAGTAACGTCACGTAACGAACTTTAATAATAATAATAGTAATAATTTTATTTCGCAAACAGCCACTTATTTACTTTGTAAAAAAATTTTTCAACACTTGAAATTAAGTATCCAATTGGCACTTTTAAATGTCCTCATTCTATCATATTTTATGACTCGAAAACCCGTATTAATTATTTTTCTTAGAATCTAACTTAGAATTAAGCTTGCTCTGGACACAAGTAAGGCTAACATTTTATGCGTTTATTTGATTGGTTATTAAAATGATGACTACTGCCTGTTCATAAATGCATGGAACAATACAAAATCTAGTATAAACTACCATTTCTCTTATTTGTCTTTTATTTTTACAGTAGCTGGGTGCCCGGCGTTTCCCGTGTCTTATTTATATAAACCCGAAAAAGAATTTAATTCTATATTAATCTTTAGTCAAGAAGACACAACCTAAATCTAACTATTCCTAGTTCCGTACACAATTTCGACCAATAGTGCTTTAATTGAACAGCTATAAAATACATTGAATTTTATTGCATCAATCTCAACAAACATACCTCCGAATTTCTTTACCAATACATAAATATACTGCATTAATTTAATAGCTATAAGATACATAGAATTAATTGCATAATAGCAACAAACATACCATCGTTATTCTTTAGAAATATAATTCTCCGCGAACAAATAATTGTCAGTAAGTCTTCAGACAGTACTTCTTGAGTATTGCAGGATATAATTGTCCATCAGTATTCGCACATTACGAAGGATTGAAGTGAACAAATTGATAGCTACATTCCAAATGTAAAGAAATGGTGGCCATATTGCACTCACTAAATTAACTAACATTTTCCGCAACGATTGTAAAGTATTTTGTATTGTTTTTTATTATCACTCGATGGAGTATTACTGGATAGAATTATACTTTTATTCAATGAAAATATTTCTGCTTCATTTCATTACGGAAAAATCGAACTATTTCCTTTGTTCGTTGCGTAGTAACGTCTCTCTCTGTCGCGTGATGTCATCATATATTGGCGCGCAGTAATTTATCACTTAATGATCACTTTTTAAAATTATAATTCTTTTCACATTTATGCTAGTGGTTTGTCACCCCCACAGTACCGGTTCTCGATTTTGGCAGAATATATATACCAATTTTTGTTGCATTCTGTCCACGCGAGAAAATTTGTATAAAGAACAACGTAAATACATACATACATACATACAAACATACAAATATACATGCTTTTTTATTATATAGATAAATTAATTCGTAACGCTTTATGAACAGAGTTTTTAAGGAACATATTAAATAAATGGAGAATCACGGTATGAACTATTGAATTTATTTTTAATGTAGAAGGGAACAACTTAAATTTTATTATAAATATATATTTTCACCGATTCATGGTACACTATTTTTTTTAGACAATTTGGAATGATTTTTCTATAGTAAATATTCGTATGTAGAATTATGATAGATGACACATTTGTGACATTAATTTGCCATTAATAAAGTAATCTCAAAGTGCGTACGCTTCTTATTACATTAGGCTAAATGTTTCGGGTCGTTTATTACATAAACCTGGAACGGAAACATTTGAGGCGGGAAACACTGGAAAGTTTTAACCCTCCAGCAAAGATTGCAAACAATTGAGATTTGTTTGAGTTTTAACCCTTCATTGGAGAGTGCAAGCAATTGGGAGTTGTTTGAGTACAGAACTTTAATCAATTATGGTTATGTGGATTTTTGCTTTACAATTTCTGTGGTCGTTTGATACGCAGGCGGCAGAGAATAGTCGCAGCCTTTCCGTTGTCATTCTACGTGCTGTTGTTGACGTCGGTCTGACAGCGATGGCTTTTTAATATTTCACAGACGTTCGGTCTGACTTCAATCGATATCAGAGATGCAGCTAACAAGCCACCTGCCTTCATATAAAGCTTTACTACCCATCGCGATACGATCCCAAAACGGTAACGCAACATTTTTTATGCAACACAACGTCTCAACGCAGACTAATAAATTTTGTAATGGCGTCCGACAGAGGCAAATATTTTCACATTTTAACTATCGTTGTGTTCAAAATGATTAATAATGAATTAGATGTTTTTTATATGTATATATTTTCAAGTACTGATAAAAAAATTATTTTTTCAACGAGTTGTTAACAGAATTTTATTTGAGTTATCTCAGTATTTTATTCGACTACCCGTCATCTAATTTTGCGTTGTAGTACTGAATTTGAAATGCAAAAAGGAACGAGACCATAAAATATACCACCGGAGATCATAAAAATGGGGCAGAAGAAGAGACGGCAAGAATTGATAATGAAGATAAATGTTGAAAGAAAATAAACCACAATCAGTATCATATTTTGTATGGCGGGTCTCAATGTATTCAAGTTATAATAATAATTTATTATAATATTTTATCTGAGATTTTTTATTAATAACTAGCTTGGTTCACTCTATTTGACTCCAATCTCTGTTGCTTTTTATAAAGTTCGCTATTTTTATATAACCGACCTCGTTCCCTATCCCTGTAGATTTTTATGCGGAACATAAATACAAACAAACATACATACATACAAACACTCTGTTTTAATTATTAGACTCTGATTATTACAAAAAAATTGACTAATTAATTTCATTTCAGAAAATATTAATAATAAAAATATTTTTACAAAATTAACATGTCATAGTTTATTCAATTTTAAAAGATGCTCAGCTTTAATATTTTTATCAGTGTTATAATGAGAACAAAACTTTTTTTCTGCCCCTGAAGAAAGGAACAAGGCTTCCAGAAATGTTATGTGGTATTTTTGTTATCACTTCTCTTGTCTAGCTTTCATATTAATAATTTTCAATCAGACGTAATTATTTTTATTTCGGGTCAATACCGTTGTTCTCGTTACTTAATATTATGATTAAAAATATTTACGACACCTGTCTAAAATTAGCTGTAACTGATTTTGCCTCTGAGACCTGTCGACGAATGTCGAACTGATTGATATTTATGATGCTTTCCAGATCTATCAAATGAACTCCATGAACTGACTCACACCATCTATGAACCATCCACCTTTAATGATCATCTTCCGATTAAACATTTTCTCATCCGAATTCATGATGTTCCAACTCCGTTCTTTTGTTTCAATCTTTTCAAATTATCACAGTCAGAACCAGTGTAGTTTAGTTTTTCGATCTGGTCACACCCACTGACTGATAACAGATTCAGAGCACAGCCATTTTTGCCAAATGACAGGGAAATGGGGGAAGTCTAGTCCCTGCGTGAAGGCGGCTCTGATGGCTTAATGGGTAAAGATCCCGCATTTTGAGTGGGAGACACATGCTCGATTCCCGCTCCGGTCAAGATTTTTCCATTCCTGATACTTTAATACATTTCTTACTTTTCTAGAGTAACAAGATTTCTCTGTTTATCGCGGTTTACACTTTTTGTATGAATTGGCTATCTTTCTTATTCATTAACTTAAAACAGCTAGCACCTGCTTACAACAAGTAAAGCGTCCTGGATCACACCAGAATCAAATTAATCTGATAAAATCCAATACAAAACAATGGAATTAACCGAAAAATGATTGGCCAGTACCAAAAAAAAAAGTCACAATCGACTAAGGATTAGAAATAAATTTCCGGAGGTTGTTCTTGATGCCATTTTCGCTAATCAAACCTGGATTAATATGCAGTAAAGATGATTTGTATCTTTCTAGGGATCATCGATACGCAACTCTGTTCACATCTATAAATATATTGTAGTAATCACAATTAATAGATCGTCGTTTAATTGATTTAATTAAATGAATTTGAAGAAATAATCAAATGGAAGGTGTTATTTAAATAAAAGAATTAATAAAATTTACAAGTAATATTTTTATTTTGTGGCAATAATTTAAAAACAATTACAAATTTAAAATATTAGATTTTAGGGTCTTCACTGGGTTTGATAATAGACACATCAATTATGTTTAAAATCTTATTAACAACAAATCACATTTACCTAAACAATACGTCGGCTAAAAGAAAATAAATTAATTCTGATAGAACAATTTAAAATAGGAACGAAATTAAAAGTAAAAAGATTAACTCTGATTAACAATTTAAAATGAGAACGAAATCTGACTTCTATCTTTTAATTACGTTTACATAAATAATTATTTTGTAATTTGTTATTAACATCTGTTCAGTTGGTTCCAGCATAACTTTCGTTTTCGAATTACACTATTACGAGATTTTACACTGATTCTAAGATTCACAGATTTTACACAGATTCTAGTCAAAATTTAGGATGTCAGGAACTCGGATGATCCTCCTTTTTTTTGTCAGCTATCTGTTGACTGCTTGCCTTAGGTGACTTCTGCTTGCCTTAGGTGAATTCTGTAGTTTGTAGATTACTATTTCTGGGTGGCTATGAACGTAAAACTGCTTTTACTTAGCAAGTTTCGATGCTTTCGTGAATGTTTTACTTTATCCTCAACTAGTAATACAATAAATGTCGGCTAGTCTCTGCTCAAGTATCACTTGCTCCGTCCTCAGAAATGTCCAGGCACCAACCAACTCTATTAAATTCTGATCACCAACTCTGCTAAATTCTTCACCAACTAACAGTTATACGTCGACGATGTATTTCCGCGAACTGAACTCTCGCCTTGCGTTTTAGCGCGCATAATCCATTTTCGGACCTTCCGACAAAGGAACAGAGCTGGGCTACATTGTCGCTATGGAAGCGCCTGCCGCAATAATAGATTTCTCAAACAATTTAAATTTTTATGTTCAAACAATTAATGTCCAAATTAATTGGAATTACAATATATATATATATAATCATGGTAAAGATAATAATATACCAAAAATAAAAGTCCTCACAACAATTATTAATTGTCCGAGATTTTGTAACAGAATTACTTGAAACTGCTAAAGAAGTTTTAGTGCGGCAATACTAATAAAAGTTTGTCATTATGAATATCTAAAGCTTAATAAATTGGTTTTGAATCCATTCTAGCTACAAAAAAAATCCCGCTTCAGTTTGTCTAGTGACGGTAAGCTGAAAAATCATCTCTCCGGGAAAAAAACTGCAGTTGAAGTGTGGACTGATCCCCTGGGCCACGTTAAGCCATCGGAGTTTGTCGGAACCGCAACAGTGTGGAACAGATGCGGATTTCCCGTGTCGTCACGTATTCCACATCAATTCATTCTCTCATAAATTTCAATTTCTAGTCGTTGCAACGGTCAGCAAAGGCATTTCGGTCGACACGTGTAAATCATCTCATAACGCGATGTAGCGTTTTGTAACAGTCGCTATCGTCGCACAAAATATAAGTAATTGAAGAACGGGTCCAAGATTCAAATAAAACAATTTATAATGAATTAATGTCTCTAATTCACTTTACAGTGCTGCGTGTCAATCATTTTCTATCCACCAGATTTATTTTAATATATCTGTTGTGATTATCATATTAATATTTGGTTTCATGAAAACTACAAATACTAATTCCAGACGTTTTAATTGATTATATCTACAATTAAATTTGTAAGATTTATGGCCTATACCATGAATCATAGATTTAAATTAATTCTGAATTAAATTATTGTGTTCAAAGAAAAATATTACATGATTGTATTTAAAGTATTATTTTTATTTCCATAAAACTATTATTCGATAAACCTATTATTGCAAATTAATTTTTAATAAGAATTTATTGTGTTACTCTTTTCACTACAATATCAAATAAGGACTGTATTATTCGTAATCATTTCCTTCACTGTTCCACACTACATTGGAACATCAAATTAGTATAGAAACAAAAATCATGCCGATATGTTGTATTTTAAATTTAAGAGTTTTGTTATTTTTTATTAGTGTTTCAGGAAAAGTATTTCAATCCCTAGTAAACGTATTGAGAAAAGAATTTTTTACGTAGCCGTGTATTCTTTAATTTTATCATAGTGAACATAAGTGAGTATAATTTCGAATTTTTCCTAGCTTCCTTGCGTGTTTACAGCCTGGTTGATTTTTATAAGCATAAAAAAATCGTCCACAACACTGAGTAATGTGCCAATTCCAATTTAATCATAGTAAATATTGCAATTATTATTTTACTTCAGTTCACCGATTTACATTTTGCATACTTGAGGAAATAATATTTTTTACTTCCTGAATCCCGTGTCCTTACTATTTTTTTTATTTGATTTTCATTTTATCCCCTATCGGCTATTCGAGAATTTTATTCAAGTCGCCCTGAAGTAGTTCCAAGTTTCAGGGTGCCTTTATGTCTGTGAACACAAAATATAGTCTTCCACGAAAAGTTATGAAGAGGAAGGCAAAGTCTTTCCCTTATTACTAAAATAAAAACGTTGACTACAGTATTGTAAATTATTCATGTGACGTTTTGGCAACTTTAGCGGTATGTTTTAATGACCCCAGTGAATCTATTAATTACAATTAGCAAACATTTGGACCAAAGTATTTATTGCAGCACTCTCCCTCTTTCTCCAAGCGTGCCAAGTTTCAACTAATGTAAACTCAACGGAAACTTGTTCTCATATTACAAAAATATTTCCATGTACTTCGGGATATTAAAAACCTTTGAGCTCTTTTCACTCTCAATTTAGTCATATAATAATGCGAATCTGTGGCATTACTTTTACCATTATATATATATATATAAATCTACAATTAATTTAGCTAATATGATTGAAAAAAAGCTCCAAGTTAAAAGTGTAAATATATCTATTCATATACAGGAGAATCATCGCAATGGGTCTCAAAACATTGTGAATATTCGAACCCGGTTTTATTGGCTCACATTTTAGGGTAAATGACTATAAATGCTTCACGATAGTACATTTACGTTTCCTGCACACTAAACCACATGTAGTATCAGCACTAAAACATTTACGCAGCCGACACAGGCTCAGAATTGCACGACTGGCATTTAAGTGAATCCGAAACGGAATAAAAAATATTCTGGCTTTAATTTAAACTAATTTGACTATCTGAATGTATAAATATTCTGTTACCATTATATAATATGTTTATTAAAATAATTCGAACATTATATTAAGCATTATATGACTTAACACACAAATTGTTACTGTGATAATTTTAAATTTCCATTAAAAACGATTATAAGGTTTTTAATTGATAAAAAGGATTAAACAGATATATTAGTCTTTTTTTCCTTGACTGAAGTTATAATTAATTTCTGCTCTTATTCATATATATATATATATATATAAACAAAATTATTTGCGAATGATATTTGTTTAATTTTGCCACTTAATGAATTCGGTCATATTATTAGTTAAGTATTAATAAAAATGCTGAATAAATACAAGAAATATCAGTTTACAGAATATTTAAAAACAGGTATTGCAAGAAATTTGAGACTCACTTATCGAATTTACGTGGTAGTAGTTTCCTTACAGATACCCATTTCGTCCTTCACTTTTCTCGTTGCGTAAGCGAGATCAATAGCCGTCGATGATTCCAGGAAATGAGCTCTTGCGAATGGGTTTGCATAACTCCCACTTCACATACACACTTTATCCTGAAACATTTAATCCGTGCATAAATTATTCAGTATTCGAGTTCAGTAACCAGTAATCTTGATTTTATTGTAGGTGAGTGATGGACCTTCGCTACAGCTGATATTCACTTAAATTACACCCAAAAAATTCTTTAGTGACAGAATTTAGAATTCATTATATATGGAATTTTTTCAGTCATTTGTTATTTTTGAAATATAATGCCGCATAATTTTCATTTTGATATTTGAATGAAATTATTTTTAAATGGAAAGTTAACAGCAAAATATTTCATTTTCATTGATCCCACATTTTTTGTCTTCTTAGGACTCTAACAAGTTTACGTTAATAGACGCGAAGTAAATATACAGTAGTACCACGAATCATAAAACTTGAATTCATATCCCAACCAGAAGAACCGTCATAATTTAAGATATTAATATTCTGGTTTTGTATTATTATTAGTTTTAACGTAGTAACTGTAGAGCATCTTCAAGTAATTCCCAGTATACTATAATACTGAAATATATTGAGGTTTACTAAATGAAATACCAATAACCCTCTTCTTTTGATCAATTAATATTGACTCATTTCAATAATTCTGGAACTGCGAAACCGAATGCCTTGTAATATACATTATTAATGGAGTATTTATGGATTTGAAATTGATACAGTTTATGTATTTACCAAACTGTTGAAATACGACACTAACAGAATAGACGGATAATTATATATGAACAATTATTTCCTATTAGCAAGCAGAGTCCATCTGTGAGCGATCCAACTACTGGGCAGTACTCTAGAATAATTGAGGAGTTCTCCGCTGGCAACATTGAAGCTTGAAGAGCGCAGAGCTTAAATGTGGCGTCCTCTAGTCCGGTCCAGGCAGACTCAATTATCCGGGATTGGCTGCGATTAGGCTTGATAGCCATGACACAGCGTAGCGATCGATCTTTGTAATCGACAGTCCACGCCTACGCATTTTAACGCACCAAGGCTCTGACACACTAGTCTCGAACCAAACGCGTTCATTAACATCGTGATTACGGCTTAAGCCTGTTGGCTTTGTTTAGCCGACCGTAACTGCGTTTTATAAATGACGACTATATTTATTTCGTAAGCAGCTCTTTGTTAACACTCAAGTTTTATATTATAATTATATGCATTAACATGATCTCATTGGGACAAGTAAACTCGACTTTCCCTTTGAGACTTCACAGTACGACTTTCTTACAGAAACAACAATTTTTTCCTAAATGTCTGCTGAATAATTTTTATTGTGCGTATTTAATAGTAGTTAAAAAATTAAATGTCTGTTTATAAGTGCAGCTTGCTCGTTTACTTCACATCCTAATTTTCCTGTACAGGTATATCGTAAATTATCTGTTTGAGGAGAAGATAAGTTATTCATAATTACTCAGTATCTTTCTTATTCGATACTAATTTTTCCGTTATATTAATTAAACCGTTCTGGTACATTTAAAATATAAGTATTTAAAAACGTGTTTTGTATAAAATTAGAAAAAATATTATTAATAACCTTATCTACAAAAATAAAATAAATTGCGAGCAAAGAAAATTTTTATTAATATGGAGCATATATCAGTTATTATAAATCGGTTTAAATAAACTACGCTCATGCTTTGCGGAAACAAAGTCGCTCCTGCTATGGTCGGAAAGGCGTGGGTCAAGTACTGTGAGCCCGCTTACGTGATGGAGCTTTCTCTGGGGTTCTTCCTACATCAAAGTACTGTAATGTCGGGTAGTACAGATAAATTATAATCAAGGGGTCATGGTTGACAAATGCACTCTTTATCACTTTTCTTCATAACCCTTTTCTATCCATTGTTATACTGTTATAGAAAACTGGAAGAAATATGATTACCATCAAGTAACATATTTTTTTAAAAAAAATTACATCAAAATAATAGTAATTGTTTTTGGTTCTGTATTAGACAAAAACTTTTTATTGCTCTCGGTAGCATTGAAGAATTTCCTATTTTGCTATTTTTGCTTACCTTTCCTTCGACGTTTATACTTTTTTCTATTTTCCTCACACCCAATTTGATGTATTCTTTTCTTTGACGTTTTCACTAATGTATACTTCGTTGATTTTCTTTTGTTTTTATTTGTTTTTCTTCAAAATTATAAAATATAAAACGGCTAATGCGATCATTAACAGTCAAAATAAAGTTATAAATATATTTTATATATTATTTTATATATTACATATATTTTTATCAGTTAATTGTGTATTTATTTATCTAACTTGTTTCTCTCCGTTCTTTTCATTATTCATAAAATCAAATGGCTGATTAACTCTCAAATAATATTACCTGTCATTTCCAACAAATTGCAGTAATAGACTATTTTATCGGATCTTTATATCTTGATATTTTAATAAATCACTTCAGATTCCTTTATGCCGTTTTATCCTCCTGAAGAAAAAAAAAACAAATCATATAAGCTGCTAGTGAAATATGACTTGTTGCTGTTAATACTGACATTTTGTCTTTCTTCTCACGTTGACTGTTTTTCAACAGTTAGCGTTACTACAATATCAGAAAAAAAGCAATACAGCTTAAGTAAATCGTACAATAACAGTCATTGAATAAGCGTATGAAAATTAGAATTTTAAGTAAAGTGTGTAACTAGTTTCTTATTCAGTAGCTCCATAATACTACGTTGTTGTCGATTATTTTTATCACTGCATACTTTACATAAATATTAATATATATATATATATATATATATATTTAACGTATAATTTAATTAATAATTAATTATAAAACCTTAGCTTCTAGACAAATATTAATATGAGAAACAATTACATTGAAAATTTTTTAAATGTATCGGGGCGCTTCTTTATGTTTGTTTTAAATCATTTTGAACGTACTAAATTAAAGTAATAATGTATTCCTTAAACATACTCCTGTTATGAAAATATAATCCGTAATAACATTATAGTAAAAGTTTTGGAAAATATGGCAGTAATACATTAAATATAAACTACATTCAGTTTACGTCGGGTCTTGATGCTGAGACAAGACTACAACACAAAAGGAATTCAATAATAGCTTTGCAAAGAGTCTTCTTTGAAAGTAGCTGAATGCGACGTTTTCTTCTGGGCCGTTGTTTCAGCATGCTCAATGGTTTCCGCTGTTTCAGCGTGCTTCGGTTGATTCTTTTATCCGAGCAGTTTCGACTGATGCAATGCGCGTAGCTAATGCATGTGCCAATAAATAGACGTCTATGTCGTACTCGAATGTTGTCAATTAAAAAACCCGAAACACACTAATAATAAAACCTGTAACAAACACATTTTAGAAATACATTTAAAAATATTTCAATAAAATTAGTTGAACAAAATGAATATTTATGCAGGAGAATAAGAAGCATAAGAATTTAGAGACTTATTGATTTTAATATACTAGTATATAATACTAACATTCTTCTTACTAACTGCCGATGACAAAATCGAAGTTACAATAATTTAATTCATTATCGTCTTTGATCCAAGACGTTAAATACCATGGATGGTTTCCATCAGGAATCAAAGATTAAAGTGCCCGTGATATTTTGTAAAGGAGCATTTGATAAACTGTCTAAATTTTAAATTAATTTCTTGTTCACTATGCAACTATTAGGAAACTTATGATTCCAGTGAAAATAGAATACTTTTGCAGTTGTCTTTCAGATAATATTACAGTGACTGTATTTCATATTTATCCGTTTTATGATACATTTTTAGGCACTGTATCCCATTAATTATATATTAATAATGGATTATGCAAATTAGAATTTCATTAATTAGAAATTTATTATTTAAACAAAGAAACATTTGAAAATTAAATATTGAGGTTTATTTTGAACTTTAAAGCGTTAATTCGTAAGAGACGCAATATTCTATATTATATTATATTTTATTTTATATATATTATACATATATATATATTATTTTCGAATTTAGCTAACCAAAAGACGACAGTGACTGAAATAAAGTATGGTATTAAAAATAGTTATATTTTATATTTACTTGCGTTATTATGTAAAGTCAATATCATCGGTCCAAGTATGCAGTACATTGAATAATATTTCAATACTATCAAGAAGCTGAGAAAAGTCTACTGGATGTTACGGCAAAAATGTAATGCAAGACGCGAAGAAATTATGGCGCTGCTCTCGAAATCGGATGTCACAGATGGCACCCTTTAGGCGGAAGAGGTTGGAATACAAAGTAGGAGGCAGATGCTATCTCCTCAAGCTCCAGATATCTACAGCTGAATCAGACGGATGTTAAATAATGGACGTGCTGAAATGGGAAGTCATAAGCTCGCGTGCTGAGTGAATAATATTCGAACGCCATATTAGATAAACGCGATATATGCTTGAATTATATTGGTATACTTACTAAATCAGTTAGTTATCGTGAAAGCTTATTTGTAATTACCAACAGATATTTACATAATAAAATTTTCCAAAAGGGGCAATTCACAAGAATTTAAATACTGTATGCAAAAGTTAGAAATTGCTGTTCCATTTTTTATGATTCGTATTCTCATATTGAATCACAGCCTTCAATTTTTAGATGACTATGACGAGAGCCAACCAGTGTCTTAGTATGAAATAAATATTTGTGTATTGTGATTGTCTCACTGTTAAAAATGGGTACATATACGAATAGTATCGGTGGTAAAATAAGTGTTTGTGCTTCTGCAATAACAAGTTGACAATATTATTAGTAAGTTGATAAATTAAAATTAATTTTCGATTATTTGTAAAGTTTTTATAATTTATGTAATGATTTTTCACTTCTCATTTATGTATGAATATTAATACTTTTGTGTCGTGTATTTAACTACCAAAATATGTTTACTCATCCAGACTGCTTTTTATTTTACTTTTTATTGTAATTTATATATATATATACACACACATATATATATATATAAATATATATATATATATATACATATATATATATATATATATATATATATATATATATATATATTTCATTTGTTTAATTGCAATTTTTTCTTGTCTTGTGTATTATATATAACACACATAAAAGAAAATAAAAAGTTACAATTAAAGATATATATTTATAATTTATTTATTCATTATTTAATTGTATTTTTATTTTCTTTCATGTCTTTTATATGTATTATTCATATTTGTGTGTGTGATGTCTTTAAAATACATAAAGTTAACAGTAAATAAAGTTTTGTACTTTATTGTTTTGTATGTAAACAAAGTATATTTCTATGACTTGTTCTATTTTCGCAGTAGAACCGTCAAATAAATAAAAATCTATGCATTATTAATGAAACATATAGAACTAAAACGAACGGATGGTTACGTAACATAATTATGCGAGCTTAAATAAACGATTAACAGTGAAAACAGAACGCGTTTCATTGGTAATGGCCATTAAGGGGCAATGTTCAATGCTTTTATTTCCATTAAAATGCATTTCATGCCCATTAGATAGTTATTTGTTGTTTATTCTTTCTCTGGTTCTTAGGCTATATGAGATTTTCGCAAATACTGCGAGACATTACTTATGGGGCGTCAGCTCGCTAGTATGAGAGATGATGGATGCATCATCATAGCCGAGTTTCTTGTTTTCGAGACTGGAGGATGTGACATGTTAGACAAACACAAACATCAACTCTTTGCCCAAGGCTCAAACGGCCATGAGAGGAGAGAGATATACGCCTCACAGTGTGGACTGGCTTACGATGGAACACTTTAACATATTATTTTGAAAATAGACAATGGGGTCACCAACAAACGATATGTAGATAAGTAAATGTTGCTACTATCATTATAAACTGTGACGGACACAAGCAGTATCATACAAATATATGGAGACGCGGGACTTTCATGTCAACGCTAAATCAAATTGGGGAGAAATAAATAAAAGAAAAATATGATTCACAGTTAGTGCATGAAATAGTATCGCTTCAGAACCGTAAATTAAAACACGATAACGACACAACAATGTTCAAATATAACCAAAGTATGTTCAAAGCTAAGTTTTCTATAGTTTTACACCGGGGATTACACGATGCAACATTTTTGTTTGCCCGAAAACAATAATCTAAAAATAATGGTAGAAGATAAACAAAAAATCTAAGATAAAGGATACAAAAAGGCGTTTTCAAATTCATTGCACGAATGATATTTCGGTAAACATTTAATACGTAAATAAAGACAATCAAAATCACAAAATTAAGTGAAAAAATATGTACCACACAACGTTTCTGCAATCCTTGTTGCTTTGCTTTTGCGTTTTCGATTCACCTGACAAAAGTAACAGGGATTGAAGAAACGTTATAATGGTATTTATGTTTACTTAATGATGTCTATTCATTTGATACTATTCGACACATTAAATTTTAACAGCTAAAATGCATTTGAGGAAAACTAAGACGTATGGCCAAGAAGTGTTCTATCCGTACAAGCAGAAGGCTTTCCGGGCACTTAACGTCAACAGATCTACAGAATATGGTTCGTAAAATTATTTTATGGGTTAGATAAAATGCCCTGAAATCTGTTTATTTGGCACGAGAACAACCTCCGCAACTGTTGCGAGAATATCTAAGACCTAAACTGTCTCAGTTTACTTCATAATAATAATAATAATATTAATTTATTTCCGTGAATTGAACAATACAATATTAGAAAAGATTATCTGCTAATTTAAATGTGTTACAGGAAAAATAAAATATTTAATGTGGCGCACAATAGTAATTTTTACCAAGAGAAATTTCAGACACCTCATTATTTATATTTAAAGATTGAGATTATAATTATTTATTTACAAAAAGTTGCGTCTACATAGTTTAAAGAAAGAAACAACATTATTTGTATTTAGCGTTATTAATTACACTTTCTCAACATTGTTATATATATATATTTGAGTACACATAATAATTTATGTGCTAAAAAATTTGATTTACAAGATTCTCGAACTTTCAATCCAAAAGTAAATCTAATTGTTTTCATTTTGGCTTTCGAGGTTAAAGAGGGAACCCATTTTGCATCGAGCCATAAGAAATTAGTTAAAGAAATTTCATAGAAGATAAATTTAGTAAAGATAATATAGTTCGTGGATAGATCAAGGAGTTCGTGATTCGGAACACAAAACTCTGATGGAAGAGAGTTATTTATATTACTGCCGAGTATTGAACAAACTGTGAAATTTGGATGTTATAATTATTTTTGTTATTATTAAGTTCTTCAATTAAATCAATTATTAAAACTAATTGTAATAAATATTAAAATTCAAATATATTTTGTATTAAAGTAAAATCCATAAAATAATTATTATACCACTTTTAAATTATTATAATATAATACTAAATATTTAGTCAAACTTTATTCGGTTTTAGTGTTCAAGCACATAGATATATGTCCAAACTCGTGTACGTAATATAAGACGAAATATTTCAGAAAAGCTACGCTAGGAGGCCCGGAGGATAGTTACGTAAGTGAAGTTTTTGATCCCTTGAGCGCGTTGAAATAATAGAACGGCTTGACGAGACTGTATAAACAGTATCTCACCCGTAAAGCTGGAGAGACGAGAGAAGCTGGAATACCCGTTATAGTCAAAGTTATTCGCAGCCCTTGTGATAATCAAGGACTTCTTATGAAACGTGGGATCACGAAACGTTTATGGAAGAACTTGTCACAAAGAAGTACTCAACCCCAATATCCACTGAAAATTAGTACCCATATCTTCTCTGAGATTATCGTCGTAGCTGAAATGACATGCAAGAGAGTTTTTCAAGGATACTGGAAAATATACTTTATATAACAGAAGCGTCACTTACATTGAAACATATAAAAGAAGAAAAAGAAAATTCAAAATAATTTAGAAAAATCGCCATCGAAATATCTCAATAAATATTTATCTAAAAAAATGGATATTCTCGTACTTCAGACATGAGTATGTCATTTTCAGGTTTATTATGTATCGTTTTTATAAAAAAATGCACGAATAGAAAATGCAACCCGCCTCACACCTGAGTATAACGAAGACAAATCTTCGTACAGAGTTGGCCCACTTCATATCGGACTCGCTGCTTCATAATCTTACATTATACATAAGTAAATAGTCTGTTCCATCTGATCCTTTACCCAATTTCAAAATAGGTCCTACAAACGCTGTTTTCTAAACTACGACTTCATAGAATGTTAAATATTCTTATTATGAACTAAATTATTTCCTTCCGTGATAAATTAAATATTTCCGTGGATTTTTAATTTATGTCTCTCTATTTCTCATTTATCACATTCCATGCACAATAAGTAAACGAGCATCGCTCACTAAGGGGCGTTTCTTGCCCCCGTGACATCCACCACGATCCGTCTTCTCCGTGGACAGTTCAGCGTGTTGTACTTGGGAATGAACACTTCATTTTTTTCTGACGAGACGTGCACATTTAACAGATTAAATAAGTATTTGGCTAATATTGTTCCGAAATAAAAACATTAATTCAAATAGGAAGGAAGAAAACTTCACAAAAGTACTGAAAATGTCGAAGATTCATTCCCGTCTTTCCTGAGAAGGAACGAAATTGGAGAAAAATTTCTAAAATCAGCAAAAAACTATTTGTAAACTTAATTGAATAAAAATTTATTGTAAAATTTCGATAATAAAATACTCATAAATTAAATATTAATATTAATTTGTTGTGCGTGAAGGAACTCAAATCCTTGGAACAAAGATTTAATTGACATGTCATTTTAACAAGACAAGAAAGTTTATGATGGATTAAAGTCTTGAAACAGGAAATGTGAATGTACTCAATTATTTTAATAAGGTTGATTGCAGTGTATTGGCTCGTAACTTGAAATATTATCCACATCACTTCGTGGCACTAATATTGGTGATTTGAATTTCTTCACAGTTTAGAACTGTGTGATTGAAACGGGGTGAAAATGAACTACCTTAATATTAAACCAAGAGGAATAAATTTTCTATATAAAAAAAGATGTGGTTGACGACTAAGTCAGATAGTTGCAAATACCTTTCGATACGTGTGTATTAATTGTGATTACAGAATGAATCCAGCTGTTAAAATTTATGAATATGAGGTTCAATAAGTAGCGAGGCCAGTTTTGAAACATGTTGCAGTGTCTTGGGATCTTTACAGGAGCAGAATACAAAATCAAGCAGAGAAATGAGTTTACTTAAAAACGCAGGGCAACTTAGCTGATCCATTGGGAGTCGCTGTCAAAACGAATGATGAATGTCAGGCTTTGTTCTGGGTATAAAGCCTCTATAGTCTGACTTACCTAGAGAGAAGGCCGATTGCACATATAAATTCGTTAAAACTTTATTAACTATTTCTTTTATCTTTTGTTATTCAAACTATCGATATGCGGGTAAGAAATATTAATTATTTATAAAATTGTCTTTTTTCCTAATAAGACAACCAAATATACAATAGCGGTTTAAACGTTAATTACAGTCCAATAACTTAACTGGTGCTAATGACTATCATTTGATTTTTTTTTATATTGGGCAACAGGCTACCTGAGGATAATACACTTTGGGCAACTCCCCTTTAATAGCATAGGGAGGGATTTTGAAAGGGGGGATGCGGAAGGGTAGAGGAAGGTAGCCAAGGGTTTACTAGGGCCCCCGGGCTATATTTTAAGGATCCTATCTGGCATTCGCTTAAAGAAATGCAGGGAAAACCCTAGGAAAACCTGCATCAGGTAGGTCGGGCGTTGGGTACTTGTCCCACACCCTTCCGATAGAGGGAGAGGAGTTTTCCATTTTCTTAATTTTTTACTTAATTATACTCTGATAATACTAAAAACAACTTACAAACTTAAAATAGAGAAACAATAACTAAGAATATTTGTATTTAAGATTTCAAATGTTCTTAGTATTGTTACTCTATTTTAACAATGTAAATAATCTTATTTATTGTTTTTATATTTTAAGAATTAATATTCAAATTTTCGTAGTTATTTTAAGTTTGTCGGTGCAAATTTTTTATTGTTATTAATTTTAACAGACTTTAATTTATATGTTAATTATACTCTAATATTAATTTTCTTCCGTAGCATAACTGTTATAATTTACTAATTTTCTTTAATCATTTGAATTTTTCAATTAAAAAATCCTGGGGTCCAATACGTGTATGAAGGAACAATTGTGTCTGTATTTCAATTAGTCCGCATGCTTGTTTTAAAAAATAGCTTCACATAACAATACGTTATAATTTTGAAAATTTAAAGGAAAACTGAATAAATTTTTTTTAAGTGAAGCTTAAAATATGTAAGTATGAATATATTTTATTGGATTTCGGGCTCGCTTAGTAGGCATTTCAACGTCCAACGTGTTTAGGTCTACACAACATACGAATAATTTAGTTTATTCAGATATAGTATCGGTTTACGAATTTTGAAAATAATTACATAATGTGTAATACGTAGGCCCTATACATAATCGGAAATTCCCGTAAATGTACTATCGTGACGCATCGGCGGTCATCGTTACGATTTTTCCCGTACAATAAAAAATATTAATATATGCATTTAATAATAACTAATATATCACCAGTAATGTGTCACTAAATATTTAATCATGCATTTTAATGTATCCAATTAATTTACTAGAAACGTATTCTAAAGGCTAAAAATGCTTGTCATAGCGTACTTTCTAATCCACTTTTGGATCAATGAAGGGTCTACTGGCGGCCTGGGTTATTTCCGTTTATAGCACGTGAGAGAACGTTTTGAAGACGCCTTCCATTGATTGAGCATCTGTCGCCGTGGCAACGAGCGCGTCTTTGTCCTCGGCTCCGAGCGAGCGCCTTATCGTGAAGCCGCGTGGGTCGTGCAGGGTTCCGGGACCTTTCCATCCGGACATCCATAACCCAATCTCACTCACCACAACGATCGCCGAAGTCTTCGGAATATTTTAATGTACGCTTGTCAACTATATTTTCATTAACATGTCATTAATATGGCAGACTACTACAAAACCAGGAGTCTTGTGAGACCCCAAACGCATTACAATAAAAAATCTATCGCTTGCTCAAAATTCTTGAAATTCCCAGAATATTCGGAGTGAAACTGACACCAATAAATTATTAATAAAAAGAATTCCATTTTACAAATTTATTCGGATATAGGAAAAATCGCGTAGTTTCTTATTAGTTGACTTACCTTTCTATCAATATGTTACACTCATCCTACACTTATGAACTGATATGTTGTCATTAAGACAGTTAAACCAATTAAGTCCCGTATAAAAAATAGATATTGAGTTATATTTTAAAACAGAATTCACGTCTTATGACGTTTAGCCATTTGGTTAAACAAACTACACAAAAATAATTTAAATTCGTAACTGTCATGTTATTCGTAATTAATTTCTAAAATCGTATTGTACGCAATTAGCGATGTACGCTTCAGAAGATATTTCCGTTAGCTAATTTTACCGCATCAATACAAGGCAAATCCTCGGAATTTAATTATCTTCAGAGATTGTTCAGTGAAGACACGTAGCAACGAAGTAATTGACATCAATTGACTTTGCCAGAATCTTCGTCTTCTGTAGTCGCTGTAATCCTAAGAGATTGATTTAATTCTTTCATGTGCACAACGTGGATCTTAATCGCTAATTATCAAAGAATTGTAATTAAAACTGATAACACTTAAGAAAATGTACATTTTAATTTCTCATTAAGTTATTTGTATATTAAAAACCCTAGACACTCCTAACTCTGATTTGTATAATATAATAGTATACGTGGAATTTTTACAGATTTAAAAATAATTAGTCGTATCCAAATAAATATTTATGTCTCTGAAACTAAAACTGAAGAGTCTGTTCCGTGTAAGATTTTATCAAATTTTCTGTTCAATAAAATTGCAACAAAAAGAGACCCCACTTATTTAGGATTAAATTCCACAAATATTAAAACAAGATTGAAAATTTCACAACTTTTCTTATTTCTTTTTAATATTGTCTGTTAATGTTACAACTCAATTGCCCTTTAAGGATAATAAATTGGCTTCCATATATTACTTGGATAATAAATATATATATTCTCACACTTCGAACCTTGTATCATTCACAATACAGCTTTGTAACCGTCGTTTGTTGAGGTTAAATTGTTAGCACTTTATAAACGATCCACTTAATCACTCGGAAATCGCTGTTTTGTAATAGGTTACATTATTTTAGAAGCACTTTCCACATATTAATGATACATATTTGTAAAATAACATGCAAGTAAATATTTGAATTGGTAAACTGGGCGAAAACTTAATTAGATGTATGACACGTTTAAATTCGAGCAGATAATTTCTTTTACAGCATATAAAGGACGAATACAGTCTTAGAACAATGTGTGTATTGCTTGTTGCATTCATAAAGGGGTCCATCAATTTTTCAGACGGGAAAAGAGAGATGGTTTCAAGGTAATCATATTTGATGGTTGAATAAATCTGGAAAACCCACATCGTTTAACGAGCTGAAAATATTCGGCAAATCATATTTACATTCCTGATGCGGCAAAAACTCTGCTACTGCAGAACTTTCGCTAATATTTGATAGCCTTGTTGACCTACTGAAAATCTGCGTATGATCTGGTTATTACAGCATAAACGATATATGTATGATCTTTGATTACGTCGTCTTTATATTTCACGTTATTTTCCTGTCAACATTAAATTTTCAACGATAAGCAAGATAATAATGATATAATAAAGGATATAACGATGGCCATAAAGTTCGTGTTCTGTGAAAACATAAAGACCGATAGGAAAAGTTTTGTAAAGTCGTATGAAGGTTACTCGCCACATAATTTTATGTTATAAATGTTTAAAATTGAATTAACAACTGAAGTGAAAAAATTTAGATCTTTTTCTACTTCCATGAGAAGGATTAAAAGTTAAAAATAGAAAGAATACATTATTCTAACATATTTAATTGTGTGTAAAAAATTTCTGTGAACTGTATGATTTTCATTGTTTACTCTCATTTGGCCATGGAAGTTGATGGAGATCTAAATTTTTTCACTTAAATCGTTTATTAAAATTTAAACATTTATAACAATTAAAATTGTTTCTTTAATAATGAAAGTAACGATATTTTAACCTATTTATTTGTTATTATATTTCTCAAATAATTTTTAATTATAGACTGAAGGGGTCCCTATTAAAAGGGAAGAAACCTTGCGATGTAATTTGGTTAATATATGTTACTTTTAATGCTTATAAATAAATACTCTGGCTATTGACAAATTTGTACTAATTTAACATCATTCGGATGTAGTTTCAATTTTAATTTTTATGTATTTTTTGTAAGATGGTAGTTATTTTACGTTTTTTATATTGAACATAGGAAGAATAATATAATTAGGATGCATACGGGAAAATGAAAATATAGAAAGTCAGATAGAAGGACGTAAAAAATTAACTGGGCCGTAAAGATAAAACAGCATTAGCGCGATACATCTCTTAGCGTAAAATGAATTACAGAATTAAAAGATGTTGACAGAGAACAATGAAAGTTTCGGCCAAAAGAAGTTTTATTCTACGTGGATTCCATTAGGAAAATACTACACACTTCAATTAGGAGACCTGAGAAGCAACAAATCACTGTTATCAGCTTGCTACGAATCGATTCCTAGCTTCGGGTGCTCGAGTAAAGAAAGCTTGGACTTCTGCTGCACCTCACAAAATAAACGTTGTGAAATAAAGTAATGCAATTTATATAATGTTCTACAACAATAAATAATTGTAATTAAAAACAATAACACGATTTTTTATCAGCATTTGGAACAAATTTTAATTTCTTCAGAGTAACAGGCAACATGAGGATAATACACGTGGTAGAAACTCGTCTTTAGTAGAATAGGAAGGGATTTGTAAGGGGGGATGCGAAAGGGTAGAGGAAGGTAGCGAAGGGTTGTGGTTTAGGTATTCTACCCGACATTTGCCTAAAAGTGATGCAGGACGAACTCTAGAAAACCTGCATACGGTACGTCGGGCATTTGGTACTTGTCCCAAGCCTTTCCTAAGGCGGGAAAGGGGTTTGCTGTGGGGTCGCTGAATTCCCTTCTCCGTACGTCGACCAGTTCCAATGGGAACAGTGGACTACTCTTATCGTAAGACAAATAAATTTACTATTTACATAATTACGCTTAAAACATGCGAAACAATGAAGGTACTGTTAATTTTTACTGTTCTAACACAGAATTAATTAATATTCAGATAATTTTGAAATTCGAGTTCACTATCATTACAGTTTGTCTTAAACGCTACAGTAGGAAACCCAACACATCAGATGTGTTCTTGAAAATTTGACCCAATATAAATATATGATCTGTCTTACTTTGCTCCAAGTTTGGATTAAAAATATTGAAAGATAATCTATTTACTTGATTCCTTGTTGTAACGTGCTACACACTTGTCTTTCTATTTCTATTTTTTAACATTCGTGTTCAAATATTGTTTTGTAATAAATTCAATTAATTTTCAAGTAGTTGTTTTTCTTATCTACTTAATTTTTAAATACAACCCTTTTAATTTCGCTGTTTTATATTCTTCCAGTGTATCCAGTTTTGACATTGTACTTCTATTAGTGTACACAATCGATAATAATTAGCCTATTCTGGACACTTTCAATGCGTTATTTTTTATGGCAGCTAGATGTTTCTAGTGTGTAATGAATATTTCAAACATACATAATAGTCAAATAAAACTAAATTAATCAGGGGTTTTCTTTGGATTCTCAGCGCAAAATGTGGGTGTAATCGCTTAAACGTTTTTGTGGAAGATAATTATAGAATTTTCTTCTATAAGTATAACTATCATATACTGGAAATATAAAGCGGATCTTTATTGCCATGTCTCCGTGTGCGTTTTCACATGAGAGCGAAGATGAGTATATTGAATTCTTTCTAGAAACACATAATAGTAGAGACGTAAGCTGAGGAATGAGATGTTATTTGTGGCGCTGTAGCTGCTAAAGAATTGTACGCAGTCCCCCTGGCTCACGGCAGCGGCAGAGGACCACTTCAGTATTGACCCCGCCTAGGCATTGGACGCAACATGCAAACCTCGGCCTCAGTCACAGCACGAGCATACCACACATAAAGTGAATTAATGAGTATGGTTAAAACAAAGTGAATAATATATATTTTTTAAAAAACTGTGCCTAATACTCGTTTACATCATTCGACTGTAGTTCCTTTTACCCAATCCACTTTTTCGGAAACAGAAAGATTGATTTGTGTGGCCTTTGTAACGATCCATGTGTGTTAATCTTCTATAACTAACTGAAAGTAATAGCGGCGTGACCGGTAAGGCACAAAGGCCAACGCCACTATTGCTGGCGTGACGCTGGAATGTTCTAGACCCACCAGCGCCGTTCACTGAACACATAAATAGGCGTAAAATTTTGCGGCAGCGGTAATAAGCCAGCCAGCCAGTTAAGCAGATCAGTGAGTTCGTTAACGATTCGGTGTGTAATGTGGCACTTATTATATTTAATTGATACTAAGATTAGTAAGAGGAAAATAGTCTAATATTTGGTGTCTGGTGATGACCCAAATGGTGTCTGTGAGCATTCTGTATTTTTCGTTTGGGTTAACTGTAGTAGTTAAGCTGCCAAACTCTTCGGTAAAGTTTAAATTGTGGTAAAAATAGCATTATTTTCATATTTACTTACAGATACTGTTTAAGGTTACTTTTATTGGTGGCCCAAACTATACACCGAGAAAATTTCATGTTATACGGTAACACGTAAAATTTATATTGTTCGCGCGTCAAATAAGCTGATCATTTCAGGCATATGTATTGTTTCATGTTTGGATGGTTTTGTTGTAAATTCCATAATAAAGGTTAATTATGTTAATCTGAAATTAGCTGAATCTCTCCCATAATGAAATAATATAAAATATTTTAAATTAAGATTCATTCCACTTAATTGTCCTGGTTGAGGAGCGCTTTCTTCTGCTTCAACTCACTCCGCAATAAAGTTCTCACTGTTTTATGAATTTAAATTATTCAATCATGATGAAACCCCGTGACTCACTTTTCCCGCTAACAAATCGAATTTCGCGCTTTCACTTTCGCTTTCACAGCCGTTTTGCTTCCGGCGTGTATTGATGGATTCGGTCACAAAACGTCAGTTCCTTCGTATTACGCTGCAAGTTTTCCAAAAAAGATTTGGAATGTTTTTAGGCTAGAGCCAGGCAGCGCTTCAAATATCGTGCACTCGGATTTTCCTTCATGCGGGATATTATGTACGCATTCATATGAGGTGTGTGTCACTGTTACGAAATTTAATGCAACGGTATTATATCACGAATTCATATATTTTATCGAAAAAATTCTTTCAGAATAAAGAACAATCCTGAAAGTTCAGCACCTGCAGGAATTTCGCGCAGTCGCATTTAAATTCTTTTATTCAGTAATAACTGCTCTTCAGTGTTGGCGCAGAGGTTTTATATTGGTTGCGGTCCACGTTTCAAATGAAAAATGTTTTACAGCAGCACGACTTCAACTCCCACGGAAAGTAATACTAACCACACAATATAACTGACGTAAACAAAGAATTACATGCACAACACTACGTTCTGGAAAATACGAAAAATATCATGGCCACGTGGATCAGAATTTTTTTTTCATTTATTTGAAGGTACTACCAATTATGTAGATACTATGAATTTGTTAAATGATTAAATGAAATAATAAAATGTGATATTGTTTCATAATAATACAAGGTTTGATACAATATAATACGTAAATAATTGGTAAATATAAAATAACTCGATTTTATTTAAGAATTCTAATTAGATTAATAAGTAGTGAATTAACGGACAAAATTACGAGAGGCGGATTATATTTTATAATATGAATAAGAAATAGTTTTTAGGGAATTGGAGTCATATAAATGTAATTGAGGTGGTAATTAATTGTTTAGGGAAGTCATTCTGTGCATTGGAGCCTTTGAGACTGTTTTTTATTTAATGGCTTTGTATAATGTTTGATAGAATAGATTCACGAAAATTGTGTATTGTCATAAATCATGTCATTATCGAACCTGTAGAGAAAAATGATTTTACGTTCGATCACGTCTGGTTGACAGTTTTTCTCAATTATATCTTTCTAAGAGCTCGTAGTATGACGTGTCTAAGGTGAATCACACAATTTCGATCTAATAGAGAAATCTGAGATTTTTTTTTCTTAATTTTCTCTAATTCCTGAATTTGTGTCTTGTAAACAAGACTGCAGATTATTCTAATGTTGGCCTTGCTAGAGATAAATATAAATGTAATGGGGTGGATTTATTTCTGAACAGTTTATAAATCCTATACTTCTGTTCGTTTTTGTGTGCATTTGTATACTTGATCCTCGTAAGTGAGTCTTTGGTCGATGATTACGCCGACCTATTTTACCTATCTTATATCTATATAATAAAAATTATGTATATTTTTATGAATGTATTTACGTTAATTTCTATACATATTTAAACGCGTAGACAGACTACAAAAAAAAATTGCTACACATATTCTTTAAAACACGAGAAACGATACTGTGTGGATGAGTAATCCCTATCATAAAGTTGGAAAGAATTATAATTAAAAAATGTCATAATTTTGAGTTAAATTACTGAGAGAGAGAGAGAGAGACGTTACTACGCGACGAACAAAGGAAATAGTTCCTATTTCCGTAATTAAATAAAGCATAACTATTTTCATTGAATAAAAAGTAAAATTTTATTCAGAAATACTCCATAGAATGATAATAAAAAAACAATACGAAATACTTTACGATCCTTGCGGGAAATGTAAGTTAATTTTCGGGCCATATTAGTTGCTCCAATCGAAGCATTTTTTGACGTCAGTTTATATTACGCCTGCTTGGTTTCCAGTATTTAAAGCTTTAGTGAAAGGAATTGCACATACGTTCTAAGATTAGTTACCGTTGATCTTACTTTCACAAACCCGTGTTGATTAATTGAAATTTGAGGCCTAACGTGCACAAAGAGAAATTTGTGTGATACGCTCTCAAATATTTTTGGCCCGAGCAAAGAGAAAAATGACTAGAATGTAAAGTATTGATGTTTACACGGATATCGTGAGAACAAGCTTTTTAGAAAACTCTGGTGGTGTAGAACTCGTGATAAAGGATTTAAGTAGCTGAGAACTTAAAATTGTTGTTTATGAGTTATAGTTAATCTATACATAGTTCTGTTAGTAAATATATATTACAATTTATATTTGTGATCTGTGAAATTAATGTATTGCTGGGAATGAGGGTTAGAATTTGTTACGACTGTGACTTTTTATTAAGTCTACCACATATTGGTTAATGGATTATAATCTCTAAGTTGGATTAGAGTACGATATTTATTATACTATCAGCAAATATTTTCTAACCAAGAAACTCAGAAATTATCGCATGGATGAAGATAGCGCCTCTGGTTTCTGTTACTTACGTGACATATTTGGCCCTTATATTATTTATATATATATTGCTACCTGTAAACCCCTTATCCGATGACACGCGATATGAAATCCTCGGAAACCTCCAGCTTGCCATTGAACACTGAATTTCTTTAGAAAATCTAATATAACGCAACTATGCGAGTTTAAGTTCTGGATACATCTGAATTAAGATTACCTTCATAATGGAAATGAACACTGGACAGCGGGCAAGCCTAGACTGCAAAATTTACTAAACGAGGAAATGAGATTATTCGGCTAGGACGGGGTATTAACAAACAAACGGCGATAAACACAGCTCCATTCTCTCCTGAAAGCATTTCCGAGGAATATTCTGGGCGAGATATTAAATTCCGGTTGTAAGATCTTACGAGCAACGACCAGCGGAAAATATGTTGTTAGATGAAATCTCTGTTCAGGGAACGGTGCTGGAGAAGATTGTGAATGAGTTCATCAAACGTCGCAATTAGATCTGCGTTTGAGAAGATTTTCTAGGATGGAAAAACTGGGATGAGAAAACAGTCATGATGAAATGGCTACTAAGGTTATTTTTAAATTGGTCTCCTTCTTCCAATAAAATTGAAACGATGACCTTGCAATAGAAAATTTATTTTAATTAATGATTGTGTTAAAAGTAAGCAAATAATATGCATGGAACGATTTTTCAAGGAATGTGCGTAGTTGATATTAATATATGATTCCAATCTCGTATAAATTTATTATTATGATCAGTTAGCAAACTTTACGAAATTTCCAACATAAAGTGTCTCTCTCTGCTCTCTTCTCCAACCTCGTTACATTCCCTCTCTTTTTACTTAACTACCCTTTTATGGGTAGAAATCTTCCTAGTTAGTAACACACTTCTCTATTGGCTACAGGGACGCGTCTGTCTATCGCCGCATTCCTAGGGATTTCCTGGAACCGTGAGCTGTTGTTTATAAGCTATTTATGGAGGGTAAAATTCCTTCCTGGAGTTTTTCTACCTTTATCCAAAGCTAAAATTTAAAATGCATTTCGATACTTTCCATTTCAATAAATTAACTTTAAATAAACCGCGCCAAAACAATGGATTAAAGAAAGTGCGATATAGAGAATTGGATGACATCGACTGGTTGTTAGGAGAAGCAGGAGAAGGTAGATTTTGACAAAAAGAAAAATTGTGACTGAAGAAAGAGAGAATAGGAAGTAAAAATTTGAGTGGTTGCACTAAACGATCTAAATTTTAAAACAAGCCAATCGAGAATTTTACGACATATTTTTTATTTCTTTTTGTGGTTGATAATTATGGACAGTTTTGTGGTAGAAGATAGATTAAGGTAGAGAGAGAGGCGGAGTTGATGAGTAAATAATTCCTAACTTCACCTAAGCTGCAGATGTCCGTCGTGTACGACAGATTTCTGAGAGAATCATCCCGGACGTTCCATGACTGACGTACGTCTGATCGCGAGAGTGAAAACTACTACTGTAGTTGTGAAGAGTC
The DNA here is from genome assembly GCA_037074705.1 of Zhengitettix transpicula. NCBI lineage: Eukaryota > Metazoa > Arthropoda > Insecta > Orthoptera > Tetrigidae > Zhengitettix > Zhengitettix transpicula. The sequence goes on along the minus strand of CM073593.1, from coordinate 46,536,088 downwards.
CATGCATGTACCTAAATTATTTATAAGTTATACTTTGATATACGGCTCATAAAATATTCTGAAAAATTACATTAGTTTCTCATGCTGGATTAAATATTTTTATATATAATTAATATCGCTGTAGATTAAATCAAAGCAAGCAAATAATTTTTAATACACAAAACATACAACGCCGCAAGTAAGTTTAATTTGAATTTTGATATCAGTTATATTAGAATGTGCACGAAATTCATGGAAAATTGTAAGCCTGGCTGAATTAATGGTGGTAACCGTATCAAATCCAAGTAGAATCAATAATTTTAATCCTGTTTAGCATTTAGCAACAAACAAACACGCAGCATTGAAATAAGCCGCCTCGTGACGGCTTCACAGAAAATCCTTCCAGCAGCCCAGCTTTGTTCTTAACAGTTAGATGAGCACAGAGCAACGCAGATTAGTCTTTAAAGTAAATGCTTTTGTTCACTGATCTGTAGCAGGTAGCATTCTTTGACGCCTTCTTTCTTATTACTAAATATCTTTTGTCTTTGTAATATACATTTTGGTGTGATGTGTTGTTCTCGCGTTTAAATTTTCGTCTGTTTGAAATGTTTTTTTGATGCATTTATCGTTGAGCCAGAGATTGGTCTGAAACTGGACAGGCGCTGAAAGTCAAAAAGTATTTATTTAAAATTTTGATGTAATCAAATTACTTTTGAGATTTAGTGGAATTTACTTGTAAACAATGAATAAAAATTGGTATTCTTTCTCCTGAAGAAAAACACAAATCGGATCTCAAGTTATTGTGGTTTTTTCGCTGAAATAAATATTTCTATCGTCTCTGTTAAAGTTAATAAAACGATCTCAAGGCAGTTGTTTACATCACGGTTACTTTGCATAAAAACGTAAATACCCACCGTGGTCTTCGGTCGACGGTGGCACAAAGAACAGTCAACCGCAAAACTGAAGCAGATCAGAGTCGTTCGGGAAATTATCTTCCTCCAGTCCGGCCACCTGAGAATTATTGTGCCAAATTTGAAATCTGATATAAAATGACTTGAAACTTCGATTAATCAACCATTCTTAGTTCAACAGGTTTTTTGTTGACGCGACTCTAAACTTCCCAAGAATAAAAAAAAGTGTTTGATCAACTTCGTGATGACAACAGATGAACTTTGTGATCATAACAGATGAACTCCGTGATCTCAACTTTTTTTTAATAGATTTTTATTAGCAATCAGATTACATATGATCTTTAAGCTAATTTGATAACATGTACAATTTAATAAAAGGGTCTTGTACTGATGTCGTGGAGAGGTGAGGGTCCAACAACGTCACCTCAGTTTTTATTGCAGTCTATTGGCCAGCATCTCTTCGGTTGTCAGTTGGTTGTAGTAACGGCTCTAGTAGTCGATTGGGATGGCGTTGAAGTTTAGTATGGTGTTTACTATTTTTATCTTTGAAGACGTCTGCTACATATGGTGTATTGAGGTCAGTATGTAAACTGAAGTTGGTGGATACATACCAGGGAGCATTTGTAATAGTGCGGAGGATTTTTGATTGTACTCGTTGCATGATAGCGATGTGAGACTTGGCTGCACATCCCCAGAGCTCTGTTCCGTACGTCCATATAGGTTTTATCACTGTTTTGTAAATAAGTAATTTGTTTTCTACTGATAATTTTGATTTTCGTCCAATCAGCCAGTTTAATAATTTAGTTTTTATTTCTATTTGCTTTTTCTTTTTATTGATGTGATCCCTCCATTTCAGCTTGGTGTCTAAGTGAAGACCAAGATATTTGACTGATTCTGCTTTTGGAATTTCTTCCTGATTGAGCTTTACTATAGGACAATGTTCGTTTTTAAGGGTAAATGTTATGTGGGATGATTTCGATGCATTTACTTTTATTTTCCATCTTTTTATCCAGGTCTCTATTTTTTTAGATGTTGTTGAAGTTTCTGTGATGCGGAATCAGGGTCTGTATGTGTTGACAGTATTGCTGTATCATCAGCAAAGGTACTTGTGCTTACGTCCATTGAGGTTGGCAAGTCGGAAGTGTATAAGACGTATAATAGGGGGCCAAGGATGCATTGATCTCAACTGTTAAAGAAAATTTCAAGTTAAATATCGCTCAGACATGAAACATGTTAAAATTTTTAATCCGGCAACAATACAGTGACTCTTTCCCGCTTTCCATATGACAATCCAAATTTCCTGTCTCACCGATGACGAAATAAACAGATAAAATAATCCCTAGAGACTATGGCCAGAACTGAATACAACAATTTCAATATTTAATTTATTTGCGGAATTCGAATTGAACACATCGGCTGTGAGCGGAAAATGTGGTTGAAGAATATTACGAATATGTGTTACGTATTCTAATCACCATTTTTCCATATTACAATTGTAGTGTTTCCTGACTTTCACTCATTGTATCGTGTGATATTAAATTATGCTACCGTAATCTTACGCCTGACGAAATTGATGGTAGTTGTTGATTTCCCCAACATTTATTACATGAACCGAAAGTGGCTATTTCCCAGAATTACGGAGGCTATTTCCGCGTGGAAAATTTGAGTGTTGACACTTGCAGAGTCCTTGCCGTAATTGCATTTAGCCCTGTCGCGGCGAAATGGCCACCAGGACGCTTACTGCATTTGAATTGATTTCCGCAGCGCCGAGAGCCCTTCAGAATCCCTACCTGGAGCACCAACCCTGCGGCGCTGCAGATAATCAAGACAACAGGATTTCTACATCAATTTCACGACAGTATATTTATTTTCTTATTTACAAATTCGATTGCTAAAAAATTATTGCATCTTGCAGATAAAATTTTAATAATTCCCATTAATAAATAGCAGAAAGTTAAAGTTAACACTTCGATTCAAATTGACAGCTTAGCATCAGACATTTAAAACCAAAAGAAATAACTTTTTGTTTCTTATCGCTCGAATGAGACTAAACGGTTATTTCTGTTTCACTCAAGTACCTAAATATTTTTAAAACACTTTGTTGTTAGAAAGTTTTTTTTATTCTATTTAAAATATAATCTATATCAGGCACAAAGTTTCGTCCCTGATTGGAACCTCTACAGCTGAATAATGACATTCAATTATCCAAACAAATAAATGAGGAAATAAAGTCTTACACAAATGATAATTTTCAATACAATTATGTGTAAATAAAATATAAACAAAATATTTACTCGTAATTTTAAGTACGATATATCATTTTACAGATAATTAAATGACTATTAATCCAACATTTTCATCGTTCACAAAGTAACCGTAAATGAAAATATAGATACTGACAACACATTAAATACATGCGAAAGAGAGTCTAGCATCCATTACAATTTTAAGTTAATGCACACGAATTATTGTTTTGTAGCTGATGTTGTCTTTAATACTTAATTATAAATTAATAAATAATTAAACAATAAATTTGTAATATTTATTAAATTAAAATTCAGAAAATTTTTTAATTATTAGAATTATGGGTCTCTAGATACAAATCGTGTTAATTAAAGATAATTGAGAAAGTACGGTCGATTAATAAATTTAAAAACGAATTAGCTGACGGGTTTATAATTCAATGAAAATACAATTAATTTCGCTAGTGTCGTACAATATTTGTAGAATTTTTTGCTGCAAATAATATAACGTGGAATAATATAATCGTTTTATTATGAAATCGAAAATTTTATCTGTTTCATATGCATTTATTTTAGAGGGTGAAACGAGTTTCATTGCAGTAAGTTTAACAAAAACAAAATTTGAATTAAAACAGCACTGTGTTAATTACTGTACGTCTCATATGTTATCATTGTCGTTGAAGCTGCTCATTGTAAGCGAATAACGTACAGCCGGGCTTTAATTAAAGTTGAGTAATTAATCTCTGTTTGCTATGACCAGATTTATCTAGGCTAAAATAAATGTTCAAACAAACGAAAGATAAATGTTTTTGTGTCTATTAAATTTTAATAGTTAATTCATGCGTTAAATAGGTTGGTATATACAAACGTTTCATTATAGATCGTTGTAAAATATTATTTTAACAGAACTGGCTCAATTAGATTGGGAGCGGGGGGGGGGGGGAATCTGTTACACGTCCAAAACTGTTTCATTTATATCATATAAATTTATCGTAATTTAAGAATGAAATAAATTGGATTTTAAAAATTATGCTCGCGGTTACACTCTGATTTTTTTCTTGGTATTGGTGTAATTTGTTAATATGTATGGCAGATAATAATAAAACTTGGTTGATAAATGTGCCAAGACTTCGCTTAGGTAGATTAAAAAATTGAATCGACTTCAATAACATTATTTTTGCCCATAAATTCATTAAGGTAATTAAAACTCTTAATGTTATGAAAGAAAATTAGTCTTTCATTTGAATAATAGCTTGAAAACCAATTTGAATTTATTATCGTTTTACGGTACATGACAATTTTTTTTGAATGTTTTCTCCCTTGTAGGGTTTTAATCTTACTCCTCGGACAAATATACTTTATTATTTTAAAATATCATCAATGCCTTTTTTTATATTATTGCTTTTTATTTACAAGAGTAAAATAATGTTTTCGTTCCCTTACTTTTTTTGGTTATCAACGTAATTTTAAGTTCATAGATTAGTAGGAAGACTTACGGAATAATTGGTCAATATCAGGAAAAATTATTCGTGAATTTTCAAGCGAGTATTCGTTCAACATCTTTTTGTTAGCGGTGGAATGAGCTCTGTTATTTAATTAATACGTTTTCGTAATTACTCATCCAAACTGAAATGCGTTAATTCTTCTCAGTAGCTTAAAATCGTTTATTCAAAGGATCCGAAAAGGAAATGAATCTCGTTAACGCAAATGCACACATCCGTTTACTAAGCAAAGCGAATAATTAATTTCGTCTGTACGCTATCGATGCTTGTAATTGCACTGTATATCTCTCGGTGATAGTTTATCGGTGCATCTGTAACTATAAAGTCGTTAATGTGTCTCAGTCCGCTGAGCGCATTAAGCTCCGCAGTTGGCCAGTTTCTGCGAAGTTAAACAAGAGCTCCGCCCAGGTCCGCGCTAAGATTTGGCCGGGTCCTTCGTCCCGGAGAAACCCGCACCGCAGACCTCGCTCAAAAACAAATAATGCAGATTCCCGCAATTAAAAAAAATATTAAATTTTTTTCACCATTTTCTTCGCAGGGATAAAAACATGGTACATTTTTAAAATACGATCGAAATTGTCTTTATCCAATATATTTTCCTTTTACTAGTTTTGCTCCAATATTTTTTTTTGTACCTTCATCAGGTTGTTATGTTTATACGGTAACAATTTTTTTGTCATACATGCCGAAAATAGAAACAAATTATTCAAATCATAAATTTACATATCATTTATGCAATATTATTCATCATTTAAAAATGTAAAACAACATAATATTTAAAATGAAAAAATTACGTCTGATTGAAAATAATTAATGAGAAAGATAGCTTCATGAAGTTCATGAAATTTTATGTATTATGAATCTAGTCCTCAATTCCACTTATTTCAGGTTTAATCAGGTTCACTATCATCAAATCAAAGGTTCACCCTTAGTCCTTTTTTTTGCTGAGATAGTCAAGAGAGATCTAGAAATTTCTTGTCTTTCTCTATTTCCTGTCGAACCTCTTTGCTGCATCAGATATGTAGATGACATTTTTGTATTGTTAATACCTATAAAGCAACCTTATAGTCAATACGTTCAGTAATTATCATCCCAACTTACAATTCACCCATGAACTTGAATTTAACCATTCTATTAATTTCCTTGATGTCACTGTATCCATTCACAAAACTTCCATTCTCACCAATTGGTTCAGAAAACCTGTGTTCTCAATTATCTTACTGATCATCCTCCAAACCAAAAGATACAATCTTTTAGACAGGGTTATATTACTTTCTGCCTCCAAGTTCCATCAACAAAACTTAAATATTGTCCAAAACATTTTAATCTCCAATGAGTACCCTACAAATTTTATTATTAAACACGTAAACAGAAGATTTATCAAAATCCAACATCCTATTGTCAATCGTCCCCAAACACCTCAAGCCAAATTTTTTCTACATCACAAATTTATCCAAATACCCTTTACTAATGGTTACTAAACCACAAGGACCCACTTGACACCTTGACAACATTGTGTTGTTTACAAAATCACTTGTTCTAATTTAATTCCTGCTACATAGGGCAAACAAAACGTTCCCTTCATTCACGTATCAAAGAACATATATCTAATATCAAACTTCCTATTGATAAACAATCTGTAGTATCCATACATATCATCAATTCTAAACGTATATTTTATTGGCAAAATGCTAAGATTTTAGACATTGACACCAGGTACAATTCCAGACTCATTTCAGAGATGCTTCACATTAAATCAAAGATCACAGCTATTAATGTACAAACAGAAGCTATGAAACTCTATAACTGATATGATCCCTTATTATTATGTTAAACCTTCTGTTCTCTCATTGTCGTTGCTCCCTTATTGTTCCGACAACCCTTCGGCTTTCCCATTGTCGTGCGTTTTCGTCGCTTTTGAGTTTTGTCAACTGACAAGTAGAGTTGTGTCGCTCTAGGCTCTTCTTCGCACCTGACGAAAGGGACAAGGATCCCAGAAACGTTGTGTGGTGTTATCACTTTTTGTCTGAATTGGCCAACTTTCTTTTTCAATAAAATATTTAATATCAAATTAAAATTTTTCAACATTCTTGTAATTTAGTAATAAACGTTCACTGTAAAGTAGTTGTGAAATTTAGTTTGAATTACAGATTTATACAAACTGGTTAGATCTCAAGTATTGTATTCGTTAATTTGACGTCAAAATTGTTGTTGTATTTATTTTTATAAATTTTTAATTAGGTTTCAATTGTAAGTGGTACGATTTAATGATTTAATAAATAATTATAAAACATTATAACGGGGACGATTGGAACAATAAAACCACGTATTTTGTTCATGTGTTGAACATATATACAGAAACTCATCTAGAATATGTTAAAGCTGTTCGGAAAAGTTTGATACAGGTACTCTAATGATACTTGAATGGTGGAATCAAGATTTATGTATTATACTTGTAGCGCAGTTTCATTAATCACAGACGATGGAAATCCATCCACAATGTGAATAGTAAACAGATTCTTCATTTATAACGGCATTAACGTAGTGAATACTTGTTGCTTTGTGTTGTATTTTGAGCTATTGTGATGATCCTGCTATTTTGCCTGAGGGCCGAAGTTGTGATGCGCGAGAACATAAATCGTATGCAAAATTTACACAGCTTCCAAGACAGTATTTTATGTCTGAGTATAATTGCTCGTTGCAAATTTTTTGGTGATTAATTAATTATATCACACAGTAATACGTAATCCGCACAATTTTATATGTGCTGTTGCTTCATCAATAAAATTGTCACGTTTTTCGACGTCTTGCGCATCTTGTGATTTGCTGTTCGAACAATGTACCTGGAATTACATGCATAAAAAACATGAAATGAACACTTGATTTAGAAAGCAAAGTCAGGGCCACGAAGGGCTTTGTACACAAAGGCGCACCTAATGGATGGGGGCATATCGAACGTGCAGCCTCCTGCTTTTGTTTACACCGGCCATTGTTCCTAGGCGTCGCGTCGTCATGCCAAGCGACGTCTGCGAACGGCTAATCTCACCGTCACACATATTTTTGAATAACATATATTCTTCATAACAATTTATCATCGAGATCGACAGCCTAACGGTACTTCACATCTTCCGATAAATTGATCAAAAAATCCAAATTTTAATATAATTTTTACATTTATTTTGAGAAGCCTTGAAATCTATTAAATTAAACGCAGTGTTTGTATGTTTGTATATTTGTTCGTATGTGTGTTCCGCATACAAATCTACACCCGAGGAGAAAATTTCACCAAATTTCGTACTCGTGTTCTTTGCGACCAGGAAACAAACACTGTCGGGGTGAGGCACGTCTTCCACCCTCAGGAGAGGGGGAGAAAATATTAAAACACGCAAATAAGGTCGATATTGCGTGGAATAAATATTTATCCGGGACAATGGCATTGATAGTCTTTTTATTGATGTTATCTGTGTATAATTTCAACCCCTTTCAACACATTTAGGGAGAGATGTCGAGGTGCGTTACATAATAACAAACTGAGATTGGAGTAAAATCGGGGGTTATGGATATATGACAAACCGGGCAACGCCGGGCACCTAGTGAGTTTTTGAATAAAATGTACCAGGTTTTACATGCATTAACAACATGAAACTTGATTTAGACAGCAAAGTCAGCGGCGCGAAGGGCTTTGTGCACAAAAATATGGAAAAACTATGTAGATAAACAAAAAAGGCTGTTCTTCAGTTGTTATTTGTCGTTTCTTTGAAACTATTGGCAATGAATATTTTTTAACTACTAATAACGTAAAAAGTAATTTCTGTAGACTGAAGTTTAAATTTTAGCTTTTTCTAATGAAGGCTGACAATTTAAGATTTATATTTTCAAAATTCATTCAGCCGTATTTCTGAAACTGGAAAAATTTTCCTTTCCAAGAAACAACAGTCAGGTTTCGGAAAGTTCCCTATTTATTTATAATATTGGTTATGGCAGTTTGATATTGCTTACAACTTATATAAACTTTAATCTAAATCGTTGCGCGTGATACTTTTTTTTGTGTTTCTAAAGTATTGTTTCTTGTGGTTTTTTGCTGGTTTTCGGGTCATAATTGATGTGAGGGCATTAATGTCTCCCCGAGACAGATAGCCGTATAGCCCTATTCCAATTAACCAACTCGTCGTTCTCTTCTTCTCTCAATGTAACATTTTCATTTAGTAAGTGACGTTAAGCATATTATTTCCTCGTAAAATTTATTGAAGTTACTTTTTTATAATTATTAATTCTGATTAATGCAGAATGTCTCGTATCTGCGATTTATTGAGAGGCTTATCGTATTTTTTTTTCATTCAAAAATTGCTCGGATGGCGATGCAACCTACTTGAGTCGATAAAATTAACTCGCAAGTAATAAAGTAAAAGTGCATGAAGTTTTTTAATATTACATGACAATAATAGAAAACTTACAGTTACATCAATTTTCATTCTTCTTTTTTAATAGATATCAGTATCTGATACTCTTAGAAAAAAGGGGTTTCTGTTGAGCAACAAGCCACCACTGGATCTTTTTAATGGTTTGCGCTGGACTATATTTGTTTTGTTATTTTATTCGTCTGTGGTTTGGCACATATAAGCACATTTACGATTTCCAGGATAGTCTAACTTAATTGCAAAATTCTGACCGTTGAAGTGGACAAACTTTTTTATACATGCAACTGTGGAATACATGAACTAATTCAATTGGTCTCCTGTGAAAACTGGTATACGTACACTGATGAACCAAAACATAATGACTCTGAATGTCTCTTTGTGTCGTTGGGGACAAGCGAAGCCTGGGAACGAGCATTTCGGAAAAGGCGAAACTTGTCGGATTTTCGCGTGCTACTGTCTTGATAATATATGAAAACTGGTTTACAGATGGTGAATATACGAGTAGGTGACAAGGCGCTAGGCGTCCACGTACCATTAAAGAACGTGGGTAGATTGCGATCTGTGGCTGATCTGACGTCGTAGTAAAACGCTGGCACAAATGTTTTGGAGAACATTCTTGAACATGCCTTGATGCCTTCTCCGACAACAATAAATAACTGTATAACTTTCCGGGTTGCGAGGCCATAACGGTGATACAGTTGTTCTAGGTGTAATATAATGAACACACACTAATGCCTTGACCACCAAACGTAAATTATCTCATTCTGTGGACATATATGAGACGCCCTACGGCACAACCAAAATACACATCACAATTACAGAAAGAAAACTATACAATACATGTCAGATTATTGTAATTTTAATTTTATTTAACGAGACGTTATAATGAATGGAAGGTGTCGTCATGTCTGTATGCATGTCCGCGAACGGGAGTTCAACGATCTCGCCCGAAGGATTCAGGAGCGAAGTATTTGCATATAGTGCAGACACATAAATTACAAACAATTCAGCGTGGAGGAATACTTAGGGTTGTTGGCCGCCTGTCCCTTCTAGATAATCAATTAATATTGTGTGCATGATTAATATATAAAAATACAATAACAATCTTGTAAACAATATAGAGAATTTTTACCATTTGAAATTTTACTTGAAACTGTAATAATGCTTAGTAGTTAAATGCAAATCCTGATGCTAATTTAATTTTCACAGAGAGAATCCTTTAAGAAATGTCTTCCGCCGTGTCTTCCTCCGCTGCAGAAGCAGCAAAGGCGAAACGTCTGAACCTGGAGCGAGCTACGAACTTCATGCGACAGTTCCGGGATCCGGACAGCAGGGAGCTCAAAAAATTGTCAGCCAACCAATTTATGGAGGTGTGGAGTCATTACGATAAAGACGGTGAGTAAAATTACTCTTCAGATACAATTTCATGCATATATTATTCAACTATGTTTCCCTTTCAAACATTCATAAAGGCATGACACAATTAAACAGATTACGTTCACAAGAACGAGAATAGGTTGTCTATAGATGTCTATGATTTGATCAAAATTTTTTAAAAAAATTCATCAATAGTAAATTGTTAATGAATTATTAATTCACAAATAATATTTTTAACCAAAATACTCCGTATTTTAAGGTGAAAGCCATGGCTGGCAGACCGCAATCGTACACCAAAGGGATTAACGGAAATGCCCTGAACGTATGAAACTATCGTTCCATCTTTTTGGAGATTTTTCATATTGTTCATTCTCATAGTGATACATCCTCATAGTGATACTTCTGCTCGTATAATTAATTTATGGAATTATTATCAGTTTATAATTTACGTCATAATACATTCCAAGAAATATTATATGAACATGTATTCAATCGCTTCACAAAATGACAAAGATCACTGAATATATAAGTACGTATACTTATAGAAATTAAAGTACCGTTACATGTTTTTGAATTAAAAAGGAAGCGAAGATGAGGATTTTCTGAAAGAAATATTACCTTCTCAATTTAAAAATCTGATATTTTCAAAGTAAAAAATAATTTAATGAAAATAAAAACGTACACGTTATAAATTATGCCTTCTTTAATTTAAAAATAGAAATTATCTTCAAATTCATTGTAAATGAAAAATCAATATATATAAATTAAAATATAAATATAATAAATAAAGCTGAGTGTTTGTTTGTATGTATGTATATATATGTATGTTCCTTATACAAATCTACACCGGTGCACCAAATTTCGTACACGTGTTCTGGGTGAGACGCGTCTACCACCCCCAGAAGCGGGGATGGACGGGGGTTGAAATACTTAAACATGCAAAAACAGCCGATATTTCAGTCGGATAAATATTTTTAGGGGTCAAATATATTTATAGTGTTTCTACCGATGTTATCTGAATATAATTTTCATCCCCTACACCCTAAAAAAGGTCACCCTTATCGTTTGGGGTGGAGATGCTTTAAAAGAAAATAACGCGAATATAACCGAGATTGGAGTCAAATCGAAGGTTATGGATGTCACTGAGTTATGACATTCAACTTTTTGGAACATGCAAACACGGCAGATATTTGAATGAATATTTTTCAGGGTGAATTTTATTGATTGTATTTCTACTTATGTTCTTTGTGTATACTTTCAACACCTTTCGGCATGCGAGGGTAGTACATGTAGGGATAGGGATAGGTTCGAGGAGCGTTACATAAAAATAGCGCAAAAGAAACCGAAATTGGAGTCATATCGGGGGTTACAGATAAATGACATCTCGGGAAATGCCGGCATCCAGCTCGTTGTAAATAAAATTCGGTATTGAATAGTCTTCTCTGGTTTCTTACGAGTAAACAATTGTATTCAGGAAGTTTCGATAGCGTTCTCTGCCATCGTCTGCTACAAAACTTTATTCATTCTCCACACCGAGAAAAACTGCATTCTTTATTAAACTTCGGTATTTATATTTGTCTTTTTTTTTCGCATTTGAGAAAAGTAAGTTTTGAGTCATTTTAAATGACTGATCATGGTTTGGACTGTTTCCCTTCAATTTATCCGTTGCATTATTCTCTAAAGTTGTAACAATAAAAACGGTGCAAATAAATTGACAGAAATAGGACGTACAATGGAATTTTAATTATAGCGTTCACTTTGCGTGGCATGGTGTTTGTGGTTGGGCGGAATTCTGAAAAATTGAAATCGATGCAGGGAAAAACGCAACCCCACTCAATCACGTTGGGCACTTCAAAGTAAATAAACCGCGAGCTGAACTTGCAATAAAAGCGCCATTTCAGTCGAATTTTAAATAATTTATTTTCTGCGACTTCGTATTATTAATCCAAATAGTTGGGATGAAATTCCTGGGAAATTGAATTTACTTCTACATTTCGATGAAATAAATAAAATAAAAGGGCGATTGAGTTTTATACGTTCCAATAAAGGCAAATAATGTTAAATAAGGGTAATAAATCTCAAAATTACTAAAGTAATATAATTCTGTTCCTTAAATAATGAAAATCATTATTTTCTTTCAATTATCATATTCGTTCGAAAGTAAACAATAAATTGATATTTCACCTCATTAACATCCAAATTTATTTCTTAATAAGTTACTTTTTGCACAGAGAAATAAAACTTAGTTACACATTATGAGGCTTAAACTATTTACGGATAAACAGATATTTATTTAATCATAAATTCCGATTATAATTTTTCTCCTGGCTTTCAAGATATATTTCTCAAAGTTTTCAGTAATTTTTCATAAATATTAATAGTGTTTGTACACTCGGAACGTATATGGAACCAGAGACGTTTCAACAAACAATACAAAATATGACACGCCCAAAATTGTTTTGTAGAGCACAGTTTCTCATTAATTTTAAGGTGAAATTTAGAATTTTCAGAGTATTCATTATGTATATATTAAAAATAAGTACACGTGCGGCAAATGAATATTCGAATTTGTGTAAAAAGAGCCTTTCTTGTGAGATTTTTGATGGGGAGGAAAATAAGTAATGCGTGTTGCATTCATGTAGGGCGCTAATTTTTTTGTGAGTGTAGAGTATTATTAAAGTAATACGAATTATGTAATATATGTTCAGAATTTTGATGGTTTTGAAGTGAAATATTACTTTTTTTGCTTACTTCCTAAATACATACTAAGTCTAAGAAAATAATTATTTGTATTAGTTTTTTTTATATAAACGTGGGTAGTCCTGATCCAATAGGAATAACCGAATGGACGAGAATATACCGGGGAAATATATTTACAATTACATTTTAATGTTGTTGTGCTGTAAAAATTTATGCAGAGACCCTTTTTCGTTACTGGAGATAGAATTAATTAAGAAAAACAAATTATGTGAAAGTATATTGTTTTTTATAACGGGTGAAGATACATATGGAACGCTGGTTGCATTTTCAGTGGATTTCGATAAATGTGTTACGTTTAAAATTCTACAGTTTGTTCATTAGTTGTTGTAGGGATCTCTGCAAAATTTTTGTATCACCCTTCCATCAATTTAGATACCCTTACCGATACCTTTAATCAAATATATTCCTTACAATTTGTAGCAAAAATATTACTAATATTTAATACATAGAACCAAACCTGGGCCTATAAAATGTGGGCTATGTGTGTTTATTACTTTTTATTTATTAGTCCGTTGAAATGTAGCCAGACAGAAAATTATTACGGCTGGTCTATTTATGTACACGTCGATATATTTCCCATAATTAATATATGTTATATTCTATGCCTAGAACTCAATAACTGAACGTTTAGAAATTTATTATGAAATCCTAAGGTTGCATAAACAAATTTTAAAATTTCCCAACCTACTTCGAAATTTGTTGCTATTAAAGGAAGAATCCTTTAACCCTTGGAATAACTGAATCTAAAATGCTATCTATTTTTTTAAATTATTATTTTGGAAGTCTTACAAATTAACAACGGTTTTGTCGTATTTCCTGTATATGATATATATATATATATATATATATATATATATATATATATATATATATATATATATTGTAGTAATTGGTAATTAAGACATTGTTCTAATTGGAAAGTTGGATTGTAGAGGACTCATTATTAGTGGATATAGAGCGGACGCCGCAACAATTCGGCGAGGCAAAGAAAACATTGTTGAGGTTCTACGCGCTCAAAATCTACGAGACGAACGGACAGTCAGAAATGTGCAGTCGGGCATAGAACAGCGAGGTGTAAAGACCAGAAAATTCATATTATAAAAAGTTTTGCAGTTGGGCAGCGGACCGCAAATAGAACAGTTTGATAGCAGTTACAAACATGCTCTAAAATATTGAAAAGTAAAGCAATCTTCAGTCGGGAAGGAGAGAGTGAAACTAATGTTGTAATCGGTGGCCGAGCATAAATTCAATCTGCTGGCCATAGACAAACCAATGAACTACATTTCCAACTAAAGTCACGAGATCTGCAAATCTAGGTTGCAGCAAAGCATCGAGAACCTACCAATTTGTGTTAGACCAACTAACAAAACTACGCCAATTAGAATTTGTTGACATTTAGAGTCTGTGAGTATTAGAATCAGTGATATCCCCAAATTTTGTGCACGAAAAACCTAAAATGAGACCTGGGCGGAGAAACTTTATAAAATCATATTGTAAACCGTTTTTAAAAGATAAAAGTCAGATCGTTCTTTAATTTTAATTATTTAATTATCGATAAAATGAGATCGTTAATTCCTGATGAAATTTAAAACTGTTTAAATTCAATCTGTAGTATTATTTCTTCCACAACAAATTTCGTCTATGTTTCAGACGCATTAACTTCCATAAAAGGTAAATGTAATTTTGATTGTATAAATTCAGCCATTTATCAAACCCAGTTTAAGACCCTGAGATCCCAAATATTATTGTGTATTTAAAATTGTTAATAAATTTGTTTAATTGTTTTCCCTTAATAATCTTTTTATTTTAAAGCACCCATATTATTTAATTATTACAATATATATATTTATGTTTCGAATTATTTACCAATCATCCGTAATTGAATAAACCTCTTACGATATAAATACCAATGTAGTGTAGTCTGAACATTTGCTATATAACTTTGTATTACTTCTTTTCTATTAACAAACGGAAAATTATAACCGTTATTGGATTTAATTTCATTATCGAATATGAGTTTTATATTTGCAAGTATGTAAAGACACATCAGAGAGAGCGGTGAAGTGCTACTGGAAACGAGCGGCAGATTACCACGAAATTGCAATCAACTGCTCCTTTCGTCCGTAGCGTTATTGATTATTGAACTTCTCCCTTGCTGACTGATTCCTTTCATTTTGCCTAGCTCCCGCTGCCGCAATAAAACTCTGCAATTGGTTTCTCGTAGCCCTCTGAGCACTTCTCGCATCGCGAAGGTAAAGAAATGTTTCATTATGCGATAAATGATCCTTGTGCGTTGGGAACAAGTCTTTTAGATATGCTCTCTACCGTTTCAGTCAACGGTCTTGTTGTTAGTAGGATGAGAATCTTTTTTTCTATAGGATACGAAATAACGTCGATGGCTGACTTCAATATTGTACTCACGAGTAGGAAACATTGAATATACTACTCTTCTTAGACATTTTTTCTGCAAACCCCTTTCTTATTTGCAATCTTAAACTTACACAATATCACAGAAAATTCTTTATTTGTTGTTTCAAAAAAACATAAGAACGAAATACTCAAATGATGACATTTTTTATTTATTTGATATAAACATGTTTTATTTGAAGCTAAAATTGTAAAAAATCACGATATTTAACCGACGATTCATCATGTTAGTTTTTTTCCGCTATTTTCTCCACTGATACATGACCATTGATTTCGGTGGTTTGTCCGCAACCAGCTATACACACGATTTCTGCACGTTAAAACACAGGTGGTGATGGTATCTTCGTTGAAAAATCTACGCAGATCCTTATTTCATGACGAAGTAGCTTCATGTGAAGCCGAAACGAATAAAACATGGTCGTGGTCTAATGTTTCCGACTTTTCACATACGAAATTTATGTTATATTTTCTATCGAAAATTATACTGTATGTGTGGCGTATATAATGAAAACTGAGATTTATACTGGCATTTAATTTGATTTAGAGCTTATTAAAAAAGAACTAATTTAATTTACTGCCAAAAATATATTGAGAGACCCTTAATGCATTGAAAAAGATGCGAGATGAAAAGTTTTGAATAGCCGAAGAACCCTTGGTCAACTTTTTGTCCCGCAATGTTCAGAAGGAAAAATTATCGGAATATAAACTACGAAAGATAACTCTTACGATGATTAACTAAGATTATAAAGTTTACAATATATACAAAAGTCCACATATTATTAATACTATTATTATATAATAACATTTTAAAAAATTATTATATGACTAGCTGGGTGCCCGGCGTTGCCCGAGATGTCATTTATCTATAACCCCCGATATGACTCCAATTTCGGCTGCTTTTGCGCAATTTTTATGTAACGCTACTCGAACCCTAATCATTATAATTAACTCTGAAAAATATTTCTTCAACGCAAATATCTGCCGTGTTTGCATGTTCCAAAATTTGCACCCCGCTACCCCTGCATCTGAGGGGTAAATGCCAATTTGAATGTCGTAACTAAACACAGTGACTTCCATAACCTTTGATTTGACTCCAATCTCGGTTGTATTCGCGTTATTTTACTGTAAAGCATCTCCACCCCAAACCCGAAGGGTGTCCTTTTCACAGAGCGTAGGGGATAAAAATTGTATTCAAATAACATTGGTAGAAACACAATCAATATCTTTGACCCCTAAAAATATTTATCCGACTCAAATATCGGCTATTTTAGTATGTTTAAATATTTCCACCCCCGCTTCTGGGGGTGGAAGACGCGTCTCACCGCGACAGTGTTTGTTTCCTGGTCGCAAAGAACACGTGTACGAAATTTGGTGAAAATTGCTCGACTGGTGTAGATTTGTATTTTATTTAGAAAACGTTTGTATGGGAAATAGAAAAGGGCTGTTTTTAGGGTTTTCCCGGAAATTATTCGATTTTTTCTCGCCTTTTAAACCTTCCCTAAACCTCCACGAACATTTCAAGACTAAGATAAGATAAATCCGTTCTGCCGTTCTCGAGTTTTAGTGAGACTAACGAACAGCAATTCATTTTCATATATATAGATTAATAGATTAATATAATAAATTACTAAATTAATATAATAAATTACTTAATTAATATATATTTCTCAATAAACTCATTAATTATGCTTAAAGGTATATTGGAATATAATGTATCAATTATAAAAATTAATTTTACTGCATACAAAGATTAATGTTGTTTTCCAAATTATAGAATACGTTGTTATCAGTCATATTTTATAACTTCCATGAAGGATTTATCCCTAGTCAGTTAATAAAAATTTAAAATGCTAAAGGTATATTGGAATATAATGTATCAATTATAAAAATTAATTTTACTATATACAAACACTAATGTTGTTTTCCAAATTATAGAATACGTTGTTGTCAGTCATATTTTATAGCTTCCATGAATGATTTATTCCTAGTCAGTTAATAAAAATATAAAATCTGGACAGATATGTCCAATATATAAAATTTGGGGTCTTCGAGCTACACATTTGCACAAACATACATTAGTTGTCAATTAACTGTGAGCAATATTTGAATTTTCTGATTTTCAGTGAAAATATTTCCCGGCGTTTTGTCTGCACTCTAAACATATATACGGGTAATGTCAGTGGTATTTATACACGCTTATTTGCATGTCAATCGTTGGACATTGGCGAGAGAGCTGTGGCCTGAAGCAGGAATATCGGACAATTTAAAATTAAATGTCTGTTTTCGGGGAACTACGCCAAAATTATTTCGCTGTGTGGATTTCGGTGTACGGATTCAACTATAGCGTAACATTTTCACTTTTAGTGCAGAAATATTCAAAATAATGTGATATAAAAGGAAAATATTAGTATTTGAGAAATTCTAAACAATTTTCATTAAGTGTCATTCACCAATAAGGTATTTAATGTAATCTATTTTATGTAAAGTTTGATTGAACCATCGAACTGCTGTGTTGTGGGGAACATCCTGTATTTGTGAGGATAAATCTGTTAAGTGATGATGAAGTTACAGACAAGAAAATTGGTCTTTATGCTGTCAGATATCAGTCGATTATTGATAGTACAGATAATATTAAGTTTTTTTAGGGCTACAGGTTACATGAGGGTAATCCACGTTGGGCAACTCCCCTTTAATAGCATAGGTAGGGATTTGAAAGGGGTGATGCGAAAGGGTATAGGTAGCCAAAGGTTAACTAGGGCCCCCGGGCTATATTTTAAGGATCATACCCGGCATTCGCCTAAAGAAATGCAGGGAAAACTCTAAAAAAAACCTGCATCGGGTAGGTCGGGCATTGGGTACTTGTCCCACGCCCTTCCGATGGTGGGGTCGCAGCTTTCTCCTCGCCGTGCCTTGACCGGTTTAGGAGGCAGCTGGCCGACTATTCCAATGGTAATAGGAGACAACTCTTACCGTATGCCCAAGGTCTGTGACCCCGGAACATACACCTCTCAAAACAGGCCGAAGTGCCTCGGCTTGTGGGAACCTTAGTTCAAAAACGGAGAGGAAAAGGCATCCCCAAAGGTAGCCCCTTCGCATCTCTCCTACAAGGTTCTGCCTGCGAGAGAACATCCCTCGCAGGTATTGCCTGCGAGAGAATAACCCTCGCAGATCTAATGTCGATAATAAAAAGTTTTTTTTGGGGGGGGGGGGGGGCAACAGGCTACATGAGGGTGATCCACATTGGGCAACTCCCCTTTAATAGCACAGGAAGGGATTTGAAAGGGGGGATGCGGAGAGGTAGAGGAAGGTATCCAAGGACGGAATTTTAAATGTTTTGAGGTTAAAAACAGCTGTTGGAGAAGAGAGGTTTTTGGACATGTGACATCAGCTCAAAGCATGGAATTAGTGCGATGCAATCAGGGTATCACGACATCCGCACCTGAGTCCCAGCAGCAATCAGACAATGCAGATGATTCCATCATGTATTCACGATTAACTGAATTCGTCAAGTTTGCATATACAGGAATTTGTATAATGCGCCATATCACAGTTAATTCTTTCATCATTATTACCAAAAGTAAATGATTTTAGCTCTAAAATAAAAAGGTAAATTTTATCAGGTCGATCTAAATATGTCTAATAATTTAATTTGTAAATAGAGTCTATGATACTGTATCAAATATTATTATTATTTAAATACCGGTCCATAATTGTTACGACTGTATGTGGATAATGAGCTTATTCTACTTAATATTCTCCGTTTTATTCAATGCTTTTGGAAGTGACGACTGACAACTACATTAAAGCTTTTCCTAAGAAGAATTTGCGAATACAGAAAATCCTATTACAGGAAGATCAGTGATAATCCTCTTCATTACTAGTCCTGCGACTTAATACGATGCCAACGAGACGATTAACTATTATTATGGTTCTTGGTTCTGATACCGACTTCAATGATCCGGTTTAATCTTTCATTTCATTTTTTTAAAATTAATATTATTAACGAATATATCCCTATTTGAATATAAGCTAATGGTCCCGTTCTTTTCCTAAAATCTAAGAACAATTAACGCGCTAAATTCCGCGTGCCTTAACCAATTAACTTACACCGATATAATGTGTAATCTGCTTGAGAAAATCTGAAGATAGAATAAAATATGATAAAAATCAAGCCTGCAAGGGCTGTTCTCTCGCAGGCAGAAATTTTCTGGAAAGACGGAGAGGGCAACTTTAGGGGATGCCTTTTCCTCTCTCCGTTTTTGAACCTAGGTTCACAAAAGCCGAGGCCTGTTTTGAGAAGTGTATGTTTTTGGGTCACAGACATTTGGCATACAGTAAAAGTTTTTCACTGTTCGAATTGGAACAGTCGGCCAGCTGCCTCCTAAACTAGTCGAGGAACGGAAAAAGGAATGCTGCGTACCCACAGCAATCTCCTCTCCTGCCATCGGAAGAGCGTGAGACAAGTACCGTATGTCCGACCTACCTCATGTAGGTTTTGTAGGGTTTGTCCTGCATCACTTTTAGGAGGATCCTTAAACTATAGCCCGGGTGCCCTAGTTAACCGTTGTTTATCTTCCTTTACCCTTCCGCATCCCTCCTTTCAAATACCTTGCTATTAAAGGTTTCTTGGTATCACGTGGATTACCCCTCATATAGCGTATCACTCTAAAAATTATGATAAACATGAATCAACATTTAACGCTAAAGATATGTTTATAAAAATTATAACATTTGGCCAATTAAATATATATTCAGTTAATCAATAATTTTTAGAACATTTCAGTTCAAATTATACCATGTGAAAGTCACAGGATATTACATTGAGTAAACCGAGAATCTTTGGGACTGAATTATTTCTAAAGAACACTTACTCTAATCCCTAGCATCTGTCTCTTTTGTGAAAGCGAGGAGTGGAGTGAAAGCTTCGAGAGGGACTTAAATATTTAAAACACATTTTCCTAAACCTTCTTGCATCTCCAAGGCAACCGCCCTTCTAAGCTTTCAAACGTACGTGCGTGCTGTTTGGTACAGACCACGAAGTTTCAGTTACAAGCATTTTTTTTCTGTGTAGATGTCTACCAAGATGAATTTAAAATGTTTAAAGGCTTCTTTTCCAAACGATCATTATGAACACGTATTCGGGATACAATAGAATTATATCTTCTTAATTGAAATGACACAGATAATGCCTACAGATACAAATAATTATATTCTTTACATTTTCTCCTGGTAAAATTATTTAAAAATGTTTTTTTTCTGTTTATGTGGCATATGATTAATTAAATTGACTCGAGTATTGCGTTATGGGCAGCAGTGCTAGTTGATATATGTTTTTTTTAAAAAAATTTAAGTTTATAACGGTCGCTTCGACATTGTGGTTATTGGCGACCCGTATGTTATTTACATTAGTTTCTTAGCGTTAATATTTACATACAATCGGGTATACATGTTTTGTTTCACGCAGAACAAAGTAATTTATGTTACAACAATCTTTCGAAATTTTCTCTTATTATTAAAAGTGTATTGGTTTTTATACTAAGAACAAACAAAAATGTTTTTTGACGATTATTTGCATCACCAACATCAAAATATAAAATTAGTACGGAAAATTCTGGGAAAGTTATGGTCATATTATTTAATATTCAGAGAATTGTGTTTAATTGGACATAACTGTAACTGTAGCATACGGAAGAAACGTACTAAAACTTTGAAAATATGAAAAGGCTATATTTTAGACCGTCATACTGGATACTCCAACACGATAATGCGAATATTGTTGCTCAATACTTCGCAAGAGTTTACATGTAACGATTATATTGTCAGAAATATTAAGACCTATTTATAATAACTGATTTTCTTGCTGTAACATCAATTTCGTTGCAACAGGTCGAACAAAGCAGGATTCAAATTTCATTTCGTTGCTGAATGCAAGATCGTCAATAATTAAACTATATGTCTCATAAACATTAAATATTAACTATTCATAGTTGAATGAAAGAATTTTTAGCATTAAAAACCGAGGTGAATAATTATTTATTAAACATACCTGGTGTTTGAAATGAAGAGAAAAATATGACAAAAATATTTTATTACGCTTAAAATGATCCTAAATTAGGATTCAACAAATTTGGATTTTCTATCATTAGTTAATTACCTAATTCTTCAAAAGCCTGTTTGTTGCTCATTATATTCCAGAAAAACGTTTCAATTATTATCATAAAAATAATGTTAAATAATCGTTTAATGTATATGGTATGTATTGATAATTATAAATACTGAAACAAATAGAAAAAATATATAATTGCCGTAACTAAATATTTTTATTGATTTTAAAATTTAAAATATTTTTGAACGTGTCACATTTATTACCAGTTTGGCAGTTTTCTTGGTTTTTTCAAAAATGTTGATTTCTATACCTACAGTACTCAGTTTAAAAGTATTTATATATATAAACTTTTTATATATAAAGCAAGTAAAGATTCATATATTACATCTAAGTTTGAATAATTTCAGTTTCCATGTAAATTTTTTGTAATTAAATTGTTATAAAAAATTTGAGTAATATTTAATAACAATACTACTAAAAACAAATTGAAAAAGTTAGAAAATACACATCAAATGTTTATGTAAATGCAAGTGTATGTTAGAGAGAGAGAGAGAGAGAGAGCGTGGATGGTATCTAAAAACCAATTCATCATAGTTTACTGTTAGAATTTTATATTCGCACAATATGGTAGTAATAATTTACGTTTCTGACAGTCTGATGGGAAGGGGTGGGGGTGTAAAAATGCATATTTCAGGAAAAAATGTATGCACAGAATAGTAATAAATTCGTTTAAACATATCACAACTTTTTGTTCGCACCGATTTACAGCTTTTTGAATTCTACCCTGATTAAAAAACAAAAAAATAATTATTCTTATAATATTTGTCTCCCAGACGACCAAATATAACTCAGTTCTATATTTTTTCAATATATTAACAATTGAAAGTCTATCGATTAATTTATCTTTAATTTTGTACTACAAAATAAAACGCCAAATAGTTCTGAAAGGATCTATTTAAACTCTTTTAAAATTACGGAAAGCAGAATTTCTATTCTAAACACTATAAATTATGAAAAAAAATATATTTAAGGCGATTCTGCACTCTTACATTTGCATTAAGGTACTTCGATTCACCTAATTTTACAAGTATAAATGTGACTCTTCTACTCTTTTTTATTTTATGCTTAAAATTAAAATACATGAAATGCTTATCGTGTATTATGAAAATTGTATACAGAATAATTTCTTTCACTTGACGCAACACAAGATTTGTAGGCGTTAGGAAAGTAATTTTATGACCAACGTAGAAGGTGTGTAAATTATAGGACTGCTAAAGCCAAATCCGTGACTTCGCGTGCAACTGTGTTCGCGCGCCATGCACTGATGCGTTCCTGAAATGCCGCTGGCAACACCGCATTCCTTGTCCCTGTATGTTGCGTTACACGCAGTGGGCGACACACATTCGCTTTCAGAAATGGAAATTGTTTGTTTTTAAAGAACAGCAGTTCAGTACATTAATTGTATAATAATTCCAAAACAAAAAATAGAAATTAAAGATAACTTTTCGAATTATTTTATAACGCGGTAGTGCGAGTTGGCGTTTGAAAATTACGAACGTAACATCATGGACTTCACAGCCAACCAGATCAATGCTCGTCACAACAATGTGTAGATTTAACTGCACATTATTTGCGAACAGAGAAACAGAATCTGTCATATAGAATTTATGTGTGAACTTATTAAATTTATCAAAGATTTCAACTCAAAACATCTGTACAATTCCACTTTATTTGAAGCGGCACTTCAAACTCTCATGTTATAAAATTAAATCTTGGAGTGTTGCTTGATGATGTACTTTACTCAAATGAAATGCGTGAATTTTCATTGGTTTAGCTAAGTTAACTTTACTTCTTCTATTTCATAAAGTTAAAACTTGAAACTCCATCTCTTCAATTCGCTTTTCTAGTTAATGAGCATGTGTTGGTAGGTAAGAAAAATATTTATTCTCAAGAGTTATCCAGTATGGCACAGAAGCAACCAGTAAAAAAACAACTAGAAACTGAAACATTGAAATATTAAAAACGGGTTAAAGAATAAAATAGACGCAAGCCATATCTTATAAGTATACACTTTCGATTAATCTTTTTTCCAAGTAATACCCCTAACGTTGAGAACCTTTCACGATGTTTTCATCCCCGTGTGAAGCTTGGGCACCCATTATGTTGTGAGAATAATCGTACTTAAATTTCAATTTATTTCGGAAGTAGCTCAACTATATTTTGTGTTTATGTCGTTATTTTCTGCAGCACTCAGTTGAATTCAGTCTTATGAATTTTTTTTCCTATCCATTGTCACTATAGTTATTTCAGTTTTTTTTGGACCCTTGAGTGACTGTGTGATGAGGATTTTGCTTTCAGATCAAGACTTCACGTTTTTTTGATATAGAAAATTAGTGTCAAATCTTAATAATTATAACAGAAGTGCACTTCTACCATCGTAACGGTGACCGGTGTTTTTGGGTAGTGTCCTGATGAGGACATATTGCTTCTGATCAACTCAATGATCCAATAACCTTTGACCAAACAGTCAATCAAGGTGAATTGGTAATGTTCTATAAATTTTATTTAAGAAGAATATTACAACATTTCTAAAATGTGTAATGCATCTGTTGACGTTAATTTGTGAGA
The DNA here is from genome assembly GCA_037074705.1 of Zhengitettix transpicula. NCBI lineage: Eukaryota > Metazoa > Arthropoda > Insecta > Orthoptera > Tetrigidae > Zhengitettix > Zhengitettix transpicula. Next base: position 46,511,737 of record CM073593.1, on the reverse strand, counting down.
ATTCATAATAAATTTTAAATTACAATACTGTTTTAACTATAAAAACATTATGTTTTGTATTCTTTTTTAAATTTTTATTTACTTGCCTAAGTGTAAAGAAGATGTATGTATGCTACATAGCAGTACATATTTCAATCTCATCCTGTTTGTGTATTACCGGAAGGGCGGCGACGTTGCACATAATTGTATTTGACGTCGGTGGTTTAGCGACCGCTCCAGGATCTTGATTGAGCGTCACCACACTCCACGGCCAACTTGAGATGAAAAGGCAGGAGTCGACGGCTAAATTGAAAATCTGAAGATAAACAGAGTAGACGTAACAACTGCGCGAGTATTCGGTAACAACACAATTTCAAAATTGATCTCGCTCTTGGTAAATTATGTGAGAACGAGAAAAATAAAATACTTTTAAAATGGTATAGATAACCCTTTGCCTACGCGGACATGCAAGAAAATGTTAATTCTCGAGTCAACGAGCGCAACATAATTGGTCTGTATTAGAATCATTGAGTACAGCTGAATCACTCTTATTTTAATTTTGGGATTCTCATACGGATCATTTATTTAAGAAAATATACAAGAATGGTCTGAAAAGTTTCCGACCCAACAATGATAGAAGATTTTTTTTAAATATAAATTTTATTTTATTTTTCTACATAGTCTCCATGTAACTCTACACACTTCTCCCAGCGATGCTCCCATCTCTGTAACCCCTGAAAAATAATTGTTGGAAACTTTTCAGACCACCCTGGTATATACCTCTACAATTTTAATAATTGTAGAGTTTATTGAGTAGAATCATCAAAATGTAAAGGATAATAATTAATAAAAGTTTCAACACGATTAAACCTTACTAATTATACACCAAATATTAGCTAACTGTCAAAGTATTGGAAATCGAATTAACAGATTAGTGCAGACAAATCTCTACGGGACAGGGAATGGAACCAAGCGGCTCCTCGTAGTCGACTTCTGGTCGCATACGAGATTTCTCTACCCGTTGTATAGACATTAAAACAAACTCATCTACAATTAACTAAATCAAATTCTTCACGGCATAAGTTTAGAGAAAAATACGAATAGATATCTAAATTGGGGTAGCTCATTTGTCAAAGCGGCTGCGTACTATCGAAATTTTTTATTATAATTGTTAAAATATTATAATTTTGATTTTGATGGTCTAAACATTTCTAAAATATTATAATTGATTATAATGATTAATCGTTTAATTAATATGTATATGATATTTATGATTTATTGAACTCCGAAAGCCAGTGGAAGCTGGTCTCAGTTTTTTCAGGAGGAAACTTTCGGGAGTCACGGAAGGGGCTACCTTCTTTGGATGCCTTCTTCTCTCTTTCTGATTTTGAAATTAGTTTCCCGCAAGCCGAAGCACCTTGGTCTGTTTGAATGGTGAATGTTCGGGGGTCACAAATCTCGGCCGTATGGTAAGAGTTTTTTGTTGTTCACATTAGAACAGTCGGATACCTGCCTCCTAAACTGGTCCAGGCACGGAGAAGTGAACGAAACGTTCCCACTGCAAAGCCAACTCTTACCTGATTTTCTAGTGTTTGTCCTGCGGGTAAGATCTACAGCCCGGAAGCCACAGTTAAATCCATGCCTACCTTGTTCTACCCTTCCACATCCCTTCTTTTGAACCACTTCACATGTAGAGGCTACCACGCGCATGATTCTAATGTAGCCTTACTCTAAAAAATATGTAGGGCTCTTTAGTTGATGAAGACTTCTGGGATCAAAATTGTATAACCATGTTTCTTCGCGTTTATACTTGACACGCATTTGATCCGTGCCTTATCAATGTTCCTAAAATAGCATGGATATGGAACAACAAGACATTTCTTTCATAAAAGGTTATGAAAGTAATTTAGAAGAAATATTTCATCAATATTCGTTTTATCCGTTACCATTCATTCTCAGACCTCGTTATGCTCGACGCACACTGTGAATTACTCTATAAAAGCATAATGTGCGTATTGACGAATTTATGCTTCTCGGTGGTGACCCACCCAAGGGCAGGCGGTTCGGCAGTAAATCTGTTGCGAAACAAATAAAGCAGGAAACGGTGTTGCTGCAGGCTCGGAAGAGACGAGTCCGTGTATGTTCCCCTCGCGGCAGATTTATTATTAACGCAACATAACGCTAGGTGCTGGATGCTATCATGCCTCGGGCTGCCTACAATGCAGCGTGAGGGATAGGTTTTATTGCTGCATTCCCCAAACATCCCACTACTTCGCCCGTCCCTTCTCCAGGCGCAGGATTCAAACTAAATCTCCCTGTAAACATCTCCCAGACGTAAACTATTGGGCTCTGAACAGCGGAAAATATCCGTGATGTGTGAAAACGCATACAAAATATCCTCAGAAAATGAAGTTCCAGGAATCTGATTAACAAGAAATTTTAATAGACCTACAGTTAATTACTTCAACGACGATGATTGAGTTGTTTGCCTGACTTAATATTTAATTAGTAGCTTTCACTGCATAAGTACACTATTTTAGCTATATCGCCCAACTACTATCTGTTTAAATTATGAAAGTCAATTGATATTTACTATATATTATCTATTGTTCAAGTGAAGTCAAGTTTATTTAAAAATATTGTGTTAGTAAAACACAAAATTTAAGGCATAGTGAAGTTAAGGGATGTCCTTAAAGAGGGCAGTTTTAAATATATTTTTCAAACAGGTTTCTCGTTTCGTGTTGTGAACTGGAAATTATTTTCTTCAGCGTTTTATTTTCTCTGAATTATTATGTAAAATGTAGTTCCCTATTCGGATCTTAATTTAATTTTAACTCGATATTTTTCACCCTATTATTATTATTATTATTAATATTATATAGTCGCTTCATTCTTGAAACGTGTAAATTATCTGCTTCATTTTGCCAAACCTTTAATAAACTTGTTGCGTTCTGAACGCTTTCCACGGAATTTATTTTGTATTTCATCATCACTGAGATTATCAGTGGTCGAGCACCACTGGGGTATTAAAACGTTAACATTCTATGCCAGCTTTCGTATTATGTTAAGGGCCACCATGTGGATGACGCTCATATCGTCTGTTACTAAAAAATACACAATTACGTCTGATTCCAAAATCGGATTGAATAACTAATACTGAAGAGTAAACGAACAATTTCTTGATTGAAATGAACATTCCGTAGATTCATATTTTCAATAATTGTTTATTTTTAATGGAAACTTAAAATTGAATAGTGCGTGAACCGTCAAATACGTTTGCATAAATTACATCTGTTTAATAATACATCTGATATTTTCCATCTTTACTCACGGAAAAATAATATTTTCAACAACTACATTAAGTCTCATCGCGCGATATATTTATGTTCAATTTATTACTATTTTATTGTATTATTAATTATTATTATAATGTGTAGCTGCCCCCTACATTAAATTAGTTTATTGTTTACAGTAATGTCTTAAAAAAATTTCCAGGTTCTACATTCGTATAAATTTTCGTCGAAATTATTAAAATATGCGCGTGAGTAAGTCTTTTGAAGTTACATTTGTTAAGTGAGGTGGCAACTAACCTGAGCGAATCACTCGCCTGTATTAAAAAGAACCGATGAGGTGACAGTTTCTGTACCCGAAAAAGCGTTTATTAACTATTCAAAAATGAAACAAACAGTAAATTTTAATTCTATAACTTATCGGAAATTTTAATAAATCATAATAAATTGTAGAACAACGTGAAAGGAGCCGGTCCAATGAGTTATAGAAAGAAATAGTTTGTGTAGATTGCCTGAGTATCACCGGTTGCCTATAACGATTACGTACTTGAACCAGAAACACAAGACGCAGTGTGGAAGTATTTTCTTCTAATATAAACGTTGCAGCTTATAAACAGTTTGTTTTTTTAAATTATAGTCAATTTCGTTTCTTGCGCCTTTTATGAGTTGTAATAAGGGAACCGGTCATAAAGTTATATACGGGGCATGGCTCCCGGCTCTCCGAATTTTGTCATAGCGCGAGAACCCGGAGTGTTTTCACAATATCAAGACCGTAACGGTATAGACCACAGCTGGCGACGAAGTTGCCTCTGCGGTTTCGCAGACATGTCGTGTTTTCTCAAGCAATTTCCAAGAAGTCTTACTGCTGGGACTCGACTCTGTGAAACTGATATATGAACTGTTTGAGTCTCATGAGGATTAAACATATATTTTATGACTTCAGGTAAAATAATAAGATAAATTTATATAGCGTGTAAATATCCTCTATCTCGAAATTTATTATGTTGTTGTAATATTTTTTTTATATAAAATATAGTTTTTTGTTTTATTTTAAAAATAAAAAATGAAGTATTTCGAGGTAAAAATTTAAATAATCTCTGTAGTTTCACAAATATGTGATGTAATAAGTAATATGGTAAAATAAATTATTTTCAAATTAATCTCAACTAAAATACTTTACTGTCGATAGCTTCTTACGATTCATAAATTTTGAATGCTGAAAACTCAAGCCCTTCCTGCTGTATCCAGTATAAAATTACATTATGAACTTTCCATTTCGTTCTGATGATTGTTCTACACTTGTAAAATACACATTTTATTTATATAATTAAGAAGTAATTTACAATATCTGAAATATTGTCAGCAACCTGTACATTGTGAAACACAAAAATAAATATTTGTTTAATAACCATAATCTGAATTGGTGGATATATTCCTCAGGATATTGACCAAATACAGGTAATTATAAAATAGTTCAACTCCATTCCAACCTTCAGATATAATTAAGCTTTAACATGGAGTGGTTGAAATTCATGCTACTAACGTAATATGTAACTGATTAAATTATCAGACTCTGTTTTATATAAAAACAAGTGTAATTTAATTCGTATAACAGACAGTTTATTAAAAATCTCTTTTAAAATAACAACTTTACGGTACATAGCTGTAACTTCTTCAGGTTGTGACTGTACGTATAAATTACATACATGCCCAATTTTGATCGAAACAAATTAGGATCATACGAAAATAAATTATTTTGAAACTATAATGGAATATATAAATCCCAATAAACAACGCTCTATTTTTAAACGTTGTTATCATTAATAGACGAGTCCTCGACTGCCTCGCTCAAAATCCGCCGTGCCAATTTTCAAACGGTATTTCTCTGCCCCAACGATACATGAACAACAATACACATACCATCACCACAAAATCATTTTCATAACTCAAACTGTCATACGTTATATTAAAAAAATTATCTATCATAAATATTGCTTAATTTTATGCTTTCATTTTGCCAATTAAATGTTTTCACTTGTTTTAACACGTATAAAATACATTAAAATTACATAATTCTTCCAAAAAATATTATTCTAATATATGAGCAGTGACAGCGTTATGGTTTAAGGTTTAAAGATTAGTTTCATGTCATTTTAATACTCCTTCAACTGAGTATTTAGTTTATCATACGTAATATTTTTTCAATTATGACCACTACAATTATATAATTTTATATGTCACATTAAGTTGTTTTTTCTTTTGAATTTAGTTTTTACCCTTTTCAATGATGTTACAAAGTTTATTAATTTTAAAAAGAATCGTAAAATCAATTCTTTTTATTTTTTAAAAATATATTTAGTAACTTTATCATAATAATGTTAAACTATACCATAAAATTGTTTAAGTACAGATAGATAAATTTGATTACACATGCATTTTTTATTCGAGGAAATTCAGAATTCTGTATTATTTCGGAATCTAATTGTAAATTAATTTCGTAGAACGGTATTACTATTTGACAGCTCCTTAATGCGGTTTGATACATGTTAGAAGGATTTTCCTATACTCATCCATTTGGACGTATATCAATTGTGACTTCCATAAGAGCTGAACTTTAAACTAAAAACCACATATAACTTCGTATTCTGATTTACCACGTCAGTGTTAGATAGATAGATAGATAGATAGATTTATTCACCATTAGCCCTCTAAAGAGGAAATAGGATTCGTCACAAATGTACAGTAGATAAATTGCATATAAACTTATAATACACAAAAACACACACAAAAATTCATATCTGTTTACATTAGTCTAGTCACTACAATCATACACACTATTTTTAGGAAACACGCACACGACACAAATCACTTCCTGGTATTAATCTCCTGTCGCTAGGTACGGAGGGATGTCGTCATAGATATTTACTAAAACAGAAAGCAGAGGCAGGAAAACAGAACCAAAAGGGGAAAACTGGACAAACTATTTACATATTTATAGCATATTCGGCAATTTTGTAAGCAAGGCAGTTCAACGAATGTCAGACCGATTCAAAAATTCGTGTACGGAGTAATAAGTTCCATTGCAAAGGTAAGTTTTACTCTCCTTTACGAATAAGTTGTAGTTGTTGATGTTCTTTACATGATCAGGAAGGCTGTTAAATAGTGCGATACCGGAATAATGAACACTAGACTCATAGAGACTGAGGCTGTGCTTGTCAGACCTAAGAACTGAACGGTTTCTTGTGTCATAGCCATGATTGTCCCCGTTACTTGCAAAAAGGTTCATGTTGCGTTTAACAAATTTTAGTATTTCTAATATGTAAGCGCTAGGTAGAGTCAGAATATGGAGTCTTTTGAACAGCGGCCTGCAGCTTTCTCTAGCATCTGAACCAGATATAATTCTAATGGCTCGTTTTTGCAGTTTGAAAACATCCACACTACGAGAACAATTGCCCCAGTTGGCAATACCGTAACACATATGTGAATGAAAGTAGGCAAAGTAGACTAGTGAAGCAGTTTTGGTATCAACTTGTTGCGTCAATAGTCTCAATGAGTAACAAACAGAACTAAGTTTGCGCAAGAGGCGATCAATGTGTAAGTTCCATTTTAATTTCATGTCGACTTGCAAGCCGAGGAAAGTCGCATGATCAGAGAACTTATCCGTTACGATGTTGTTGGTTTCTGTTGTAAAACGAACTAACCTAGTTTTCTGTACATTGAGCGTTAATTTATTGGCGGCGAACCAAGTATTTAGGTCTCTAGATGCAATCTCAATCTTCGCATTGAGATTATTTAAATCAATATCCGTAATTAACAAATTAGTGTCATCTGCGTATAAGACAGATTTTATAGGGTCCATATATTCTGGAAGATCGTTAATATACAAAAGAAAAAGCAGGGGACCTAATATTGAGCCCTGAGGCACGCCACAAGAAATGCCCTCCCATTCTGACAAGTGCACCTCACCAGCTTTGTTTTTTAAGGCTACCTTCTGTTTCCGATTGTTGAGATAAGATTCAAAGAGTGCCAAAGCATTGCCTCTGATCCCATAATATTCTAATTTTTGGAGGAGTATGCTGTGATCTACAAGATCAAATGCCTTCGAGAGATCAGCAAAAATTCCGGCTACTTTCAGTTTTTCATCAAGGGAATTTTGTATACTCTGAATGAACTCGTACATAGCGGTGCTCGTGGATTTTTGTTTGAGGAAGCCGTGTTGTGCGGGAGTAATTACTTTATACTTCGTCAAGAATTCAAGTAACTTTTTGTGTAAAATTTTTTCTAGTATTTTTGAAAATATCGGAAGTAGAGAAATTGGTCTGTAATTTGATGCGTCGGTGAGCGAACCCTTTTTGAAGATCGGAATAACTTTAGCAGCTTTAAGGGAGTCGGGAAAAATGCCGGTAGAAAGACACGCGTTGAATATGATTTGAAGGGGAGTAGCTATGACGTCGGCACAGTAGTTCACCACTTTGCTTGAGATGCCATATATATCCGCAGATTGGGTACATTTTAGCTTTCTTATTACGTTTATTATTTCGATATTGGTAACCGGTTGAAGAAAAATGGAATTCTGAACACTCGGTATGGCGTTTTGTAGCAGTTTATAAAAAGCACGACCTTCTGATGGCTTATTGTTAGAAAATTGATCCGACACATGAACAAAATATGAATTAAATATACCCGCAGCGTCTCTGTTGGTGAAAGTTTTACCGTTGTCGACAAGCTTAATATCTGCCACGTTATAATTGACTTTACCTGAGATATTTTTAATCACCTCCCAAGTTGCTTTTATTTTGTTATTTGAGTTTGCTATATACTCCGATGTATGTAATTTTTTAGCAGCTACAAGCACTTTCCTGTAGATACGTCTATAAGATCGGAAGAAATTCAAGAATTGTGGCGATGGATTAATATTTTTAAATTTATTCATTTGGCAGAGCCTTTCGCGAGAAACTAGTATGCCTTTAGTTATCCAATTTTTTACTTTGATATTGGGTCTATTCTTTAATTTAAGTGGAGCTGTCTCGTTGATGACTAATAAGAAATAATTTAGAAAAGTTTCGAACATGTCATCAGCATTCTTAGTTTTATTAACATCTAAAATAAAATCCCATTTTACGGTCTCTAGTCTATTTGCGATAATTCTGAGTTTTGCAGAGTTAAGGTTTCTAGTAAGTAGTACTGAGTCTTTAGGGCTAGGTTTGCAGATGATTTCACTCTTTATGTTCATTAACATACCCTTGTGATCGGATAAACCTGTTTCTATTATATTAACATTGTAAGAATCTATGTGAAGGTTACACAACAAATAGTCAATGCAAGTTTCTGAAAAGGCAACTCTAGTGGGATCTAAGTTAGTGACGGAAATGCCGTAGGATTTAAGCAAGGTCCCAAGGTCGCGTTTATTACTGGACTCGCGCAGGTAGTCAACGTTGAAGTCGCCTGATACAATAACAGTCTTATTTTCCGCGTTGATTTTCCTTAATACACGGTCTAGAAGCGAAATAAAACTTGCACAATCGCTACCCGGTTGGCGATAAATTGATAAAAATATGACATTTTTAGAATTATTAACGGTTGTTAGTTCAACTGCACTGCACTCGAAAACACATTCACGACTGAGATTACGAATGTCTGGCCTATCTTTGCACTTTTCTACATGCTCGTTTTTAATGAAAATGCACGACCCTCCATTTTTCATTATTGTTCGACTGAAATTTGATACCCTAGCATAACCCTCTAGGACAAAACAATTAGCTTCGTCTTCATTTTGCCAGTGCTCCGTCAAGGAAAGAACATCAATTTTATCCTGACGAGATAGAAACAATTCGACGTCAAGTTTTTTATTTCTTAAACTTTGAATATTTTGATAAAAGATAGATAATTTAGTAGCATTTAACTCAATACTGTCATAATCATTTGAGAGTTGAAGAATATTTGACGACTGTCTACAAAATTGCTGAATAACTGTCGGGTTAAATACGTGAAATCTGACGAGAAATATTCATTACAAATTGTCGTTTACCCTTATAATTCATATGAAGTCCGTGAGTGGTATAACCAGAACGGGGTAGGTTATTAAATAGATCAACAATACTCACATTTTTAATTTTATCAAGGCCCATAGCCAGTAGTCGCCGGTTTTCGAAGATGGTCCGGCGCTGAGCAGCAGTGTCGTCGTGTCTCGCTGGGATGGGGCTCACGAAGATCTTCTTAGCTCGCATCTTTGGCAGCACTTTCTGGAGTACAGTCCAGTCCACTTTACCTTTATCACTAATGTCGTTTGTACCACCACTGCATCATTAGTCAAGGCTGGCGCGTCCTTAACTACTTCCGATAGAGGGGCTCCGGGCTTCACAATACCACAAACTTCGAAGTCATTGCCCAGTTCTTCTTTTAATAGTTCACTACACCCGCGTCCGTGAGATGACATTAAAAGAACTATTTTCTTCTTTTTCTTCGTTGCTGGCAAAGTTTCTAATATATCTTCTGTATTGCGCAGAACAGCGGAGCGGCTAGTTTTCTGGATAACTTCCTGTTCCGCCTGATATTCCGTTGGACGGAGAGCCTTAATCAGTGTCTCTAGTTCCTTCACTCGATTTTCCAGAGCCTTGCAACGTTCGCATTTATGTTGGCTCACTTCATATTGTTGCTCGTTATCATCAAATCTTCGGCGTAGGGTTGGTTTCTTACCAGTCGTGGGCAAGCCCATAGCTTTAAGACGCTTCTTCAGCTCGGAGACGGTAAGTGTGGCGGACTTCCCGGTCATGCTAACTGCAAATTTTTCCTTCTACGGACAATGAGGAAAACACGTCCGAACCCTACGGAGGTCTGTACTGTAATGGGTATAATAATTTTAACATTACACTGGTCCACATAGAGCCAATATTGTATGTCATTAATGTTTTTAAACGTGGGATGTAAGGACTGTGATCTGTGTGATACGGTATTGTTATTAGTGTGTTACGAGTGGAATGGCGTGTGCAATGAGACGGTACGCTCAGCCCAGCTGTGCTTATGGCGTAATCCGCTGCGGCCTCATTAATCCCTTTATGTGGCTGCTGCTCAAACAATAAACTGAGATGCAGCGTTAGCAGAACTCGTAAACTTCATAAAATCTTCGTTTGGGCGCCGTTACAAATAAACAACATCGGCAAACAACGAAAATGAAGGTATTTTTCTCGTTCAAAATTTAAGAAGTGTTTTATTTTCGCATATTCTCGAATCATCGTATAAATTTTACTGCCTCTAATAATAAAATTTCTTCACCCATTTCCTGGAATTTTATGAGCTATAAATTTTATAAAAGGTTGTTAGAAATAATACTAGCAAATGAACTTTGGTTAAACGGTTAATATTTATTCTTGTATTTGACCACTATAATTATTATTTAAAAATATGTTTTTGCCTGTTCTCATAAAAATAAAAATTTACACACACAGAACATTACGTATAATTTGCTTCCCAGTTTTGATAGTTCTAATCTATAATCTTCTAGTCTGATTAATAAATATAACCACACATTTATTCTTTAGTTACTAAAAAGACCCTACACGGGGAATATACGTGTTTTTATAGACTTCCCATTGTCATTACTGAGTCAAACTGGATTGAAAGGACAATTATAACTCTTTTCAGTGCAATAATATATTTTTTAAAAGAACTGTATATTTCGTCGAATCATTAATTAGATAATATACAAATAAATTTAACCAACTGCCCACTGATGTGGAAAATCAAATCATAGATTAATACCTATATTTATGTGACCTCAGAATAATTATAAATGTATCAACACAGACAATTGAAAATTACTTCCTCCATTTTACATCTGATGAAGTCCTAGATTAAAGCTTTGTGTTAGTTGTAAATGCTAGAAATAGTATTAAGTAATAATTAAGAAATTTTCATGAGTAATTTGGCTGTGTTCATACATTAAAAAATTTATACATTATGAATAATATACATTTTGCGTAGTCATGTCTAAAAACTTGACTTTCATCACAATTTCCAATTAGTTGACGAATTAAACCGAGAAAACTCGTCTTATAATTTAACGTCTCAACAAGTACCACTGATATTTGTAAGCAACGTGTTATGAATTAATATATTTATGAATATAAGAAACCAAAGGGAGCATCGTAATTCAATAGCAAAAAATTAAAATGTGTTTTACATTCCTTTAAAAACCAACGGGGGCATTGAAAATTTTGAGGTTATTCAGAAAGAAGAAGAACTAATATAAAATTTGTTAAAATATGAACATATTTTTAAGTTTATCCGTTAAAAAGTACCGACAAGTAGAGGTGCCAGAATTTCATTTCTATAGATTTTTACATAATTTATTCCTAATTACAATTCTTCACTGATTGTTTAATGTTTCGCCTCAGGGCTATTTTATACAGTTGATTGTATCTTATCTTAACATTAATTAAACATTTGATGAGGCAACTTTTGATTGCTGCTTAATTGGTAAGTGTCTGGACTATAAGTGACGTAGTTGATGTGCCCTGATTTTTCACCAGAAACGTTTGCGATTTTGTCCATAGGTGTAGACAGGCTATGTATAGGGTACTCCACATCCCCTCTTATAGCATAGGAAAAGGAGTGAAAGGGGGGATGCCGAAAGTTAGAGCAACGTAGCCAAGGGTTAATTGGGGCCCCCGGGCTATGGTTTAAGGATCCTACCCGGAAATTCGCCTCAAAGTGATGCAGGAAAATCCCTAGAAAAATCTGCATCAGGTAGGTTGGGTATTTGGTACTTGTCCCACGCACTTCCGATGGCGAGAGAGGGGTTTGCTGTGGGGTCGCAGATTTTCCCTCGCCCTGCCATGACCAGTTTAGGAGACAATTGGCCGATTATTCCAATAGGAATAGCCTATGTTTTACCTTAAGGAAGTAGAGATTCATTTAAATCTGTTCGGTCGTTATTACGTTTATCCCGTTCAACACGAAAGTGTATTATTTATACAGATAGCGGGTAATGCAACTATAAATGAGTTGTGCAGTCTTGTATTTTGTTCATATTTTTACAATAAAAGCACACAAAGGAGGTTTATGTTTCTTATGTTTATCTGTAGAAAAGGATCAACACGAAACAGCGTTATCGAGTTCACGCATGGCCAACCACTGTACTCGTATACACGGTTCGACGCTCTCGCATTTCCCGTCGTCCGGAAAAGATACTGGAGCGGATGAGTATTGTATCGATCGTGCTATTATATCTCGATCTTCCTCTGTCACACAGACAGAAATTTTACGCTATGAAGCTGAGCCTGCAAAATTTAATATTGACTAGAGCAAAACATTTAAATCTTACTTGTATTTTGAAAGCTCCAGTGTTAGTGTTCGGGAACAAATGATTTCATAGGAATTATAAGAAAACGAAGCTATGGTATTGAATCTTGATATTGAAAACGAATAAAAATCGTTTTCCAATAAAAAAATTAGCTATGCACATTAAATAGATTTCCGTTAATGTCATAATAAATATATTGAAAAAAGTACTTCAAATTCCAAAATAAAATTTCCCGGAGCGTAACTAATATGAAAGCGACTCAATAACTCTTTCTACATTTAATAAATTTTTGCTATGGCATATTTTAATTGTAGTTGTCTATTTTTACGGAAATAAAATAAGATTTTTTTTTTCAGGAAATGGGTACATTGAAGGCACAGAGTTGGATGGTTTCCTTAAGGAGTTTGTATCTAGCGCCAATGCGACGGACGTAGGACCAGAGGTAAATTTCTCCATTTTTGAAAAAAAAAACTAATGCTCATTTTGATTATCTACATAAGGTAACAATACACGACGAATGATATTTTTTAAACAAGTCAAACTAAATAACAATAAACCCTACGGTTGAGTAAAAAATAAATATATTTTATATGTATTTTTCTTGTCATAATCCTATTCTGTGTTAAGTTTTGTATCTAACTGAGAAGACTATTAGGAACATCATTAGTCGTAAAAGTAATGAATCTATTTAAAATGTTCGGTATTTTCTCGTTTTAGGTAAATGAAAATTGCGAGGGGCGATCAGATATAAACCGAAAATATTAATGAGTTTATTGAATAAAAGTAAAAAAATTGCGATGAAATGTTGCTTTAGAATTTTTATTTAACGGCTAAAAAACTAATTCCACCTGTATTTGATCGCCATTCGTAAAATAACACTGAGTATAACTGAAAAATTGGTAACGTTCAAAGGTGAATAGAATTTATAGGAACAAAGAGTAAATAACAAATTTTTATAAACTCAAATTTTTTATTACTCAACATAACCTCTGTTATCATTTGGTCTGGACAGATACAAACTGCAGAATATTCCGGAAGTGTTACAATTAATTCATGCAGAAAAAATATTCTTTGGTGTACAGATAAATAAGTCTACGAGTTTTAACAAAAAATTCTGGTTTTTGTTTCGGTTCACCGTGTTATTAAATTACTTTTAAGCTCCATATAACCGGTTATTACTTAAAAAGAAACTAACTGATTTAAAAATGGTCTAAATAAATTTTGTAATTTTTTTTAGTAATTGAGTAATCTTAAAAATAAAAGCAAAAGAAATTAGAAAAATCACTTTTCAAAGGGCATTACGTAAATTGTTTTTCATTGATCAGTATAAAACGGAGAAACGAAAAACTGGTTTTCAACAACCAGCTAATTTTAGCCGCTATGAAGACCGGCCTAAAATTCAGATGAAAAATCGACCTTTTATAAAATCGCTTATATTAGCAAGAATCACCATCCCTATTTCAGAACTGTGAATGTTGCAGGTAATACCCGAATAAACCTGATATTGGTAGTACTCGATACCTATCCTATGCCATCCGGATGACTGAAGATTGGCGTTAGTTTCTGGGACGCAGTATTCCCGACACCATATTCAGAGGCTCCTGGGAAGTTGCTCCAGTGGAAGCAAAACACAAACCTTTCTCATACCTGACGGCTTATTAAAACCTTTATTTAGCTACTCTGGTTTAGAACCATAGAGACAAGACTAGTCCACGATCCTATCACTTATATACAGAAGGTAACAGCCACGAAAAACATTTCTAGTGGAATGTATCTGAAATTTGGAAGAGATCCACCAAAGGGTTCACGCTTACAAACAGTAAAACATAATAAAAATTCTCTCTATTAAACAGAAATTTATTTTCCGTCCTAATTTTATGTCCTCTTGGATCAAGCGAATAAACCTTTCATATATGTCAATGAACCGTATTTCATATTTATGATATTGGTAGTTAGACTGTTTTTAGCAAACCATTTCCCCATTTATGAATAAAATTTTTATTTTATTTTATATTACGTGGAATATTCGTTCCCTCGACTATTCCTCATGATTAAACAATGCCTCTTGACCCGGCACGAGGAGTTGACAGCGTCTAGAGAGGAGTTTCTTGTATAATGACTTCGATCTCTACTACGGTGTAACTCCTTCCATAAAAAAAAATTCTATAGAAATATACCTATGTTGATTCCTTCTCCTAAAACCAAATAGTGAGTTTTCCAAACTCACAGCAGCTGTAATTCATAATTATAATATAATGTTGTTTACTTAGTCTTAAACTTTCACATTGTGTGGGAACCATTACACAACGTCACGACCACTTTATATGGACTAATGAATAGGTAACGTGAATGATTTAAATTTATGAATATTAATAGACATGAAACGGTGGCTCACGGAAGGGCAATCTAGAAGGCTTTATAGAGTGAATTTTTAACTGGGAGAGGGGAATCGCTGCACAACTTCAGTATAGTTTTTGCAGGCTTTAAAGTTCTACCTGTCGAAGTTTGATTTACATATTTTAATTTTGAACCGTCGGAAGTTCTCGATAGTAAAGTATTTTAGTTGAGCTTAGTTTTAAAATAATTTATTTCACAATATTACCTATAGAATATTAAATATATTACATCACTACTGGAATTGAAATTGTTTAATTTTTTACCCTGAAATTTTTTATAATTTATTATATAAATCAAAATGTTATTTTATTTAAAAGAAAATTGGCACAAAATATTATTCAATGCAATGGTTTTATAAATTGTGTCGTAGAAGATATTTACAGGCTATACAATTTGCAAATTTAATGTAATGAATACAAATTAATCTTCATTCTGGTTATAAATGCAATAATGTTGACGCGTTACACTGGAGACGAAGACGCGTAGTATTAAATTCGTATTTTCTTATCCACATATTGCAGAAGCAAAAAATGTGCGCTCATGAATTTCCAAATTATTTCATAACATTTCCTGAAAATAATTCGTACCAGGTACCAGAGTTTGGTTTTATAATTATTCGACTTACGATTTTGTTAATTCCTTAAAGAGTCTTTTCATGAGCCAATTTCACCCACTTAACTTGTGCTTACTTATCTACCATCTTTATTAAGAGCTCTTTGTCAGATAAACCGCCTCTCGGTAACGACGTCCTCGGATGTTTTGACAGGATTCACTTTTATTGTCTGAAAATTGAGGAGCATCGATCCGTCATTTATTTGTCGCAAGCTCCTGCTGGTGGGTTGCTTCTGGAATGATATTGTATTCTACAAACCACGAAAAACTTGAATTATTATCAATTAAAATAATGTGAGTCATACTAATTGGGCATTATTGTCAAATAAATTTGTTAAAAAATTAAATTGCTATAGTGAGCGTCAGCAAGGAAAGCGGGAGGCGCAGATCTTTGCGGACGGGGGTGCGACAAATCTGGCGGCACCACGATGTTCGCGAAAATAAACACACACACAACAACGTTGTAACGAGGTCAAGCTGTAGCTCAACTGAAACTGATTGGATGTGTACTGTGGACTGTAGCACGTATATAGGATTTTTTAAACAACTCAAGATACTTTAAAGGAAATAGACGAACAATTGTTTTGGAATTATTTCCTTGGCTCCATTTTGTTCAATATACATCTTGGACAATTACAAAAACAGTTCATCTTGTAATTAATTGATAATGACAGCGCAACCACTTGTGTATGTATTTTTTCTAATTTCAGATTAATTAAAAGATGATCAGCTCAGAAAATAAAGGTTTAGCGAATAATAGTCACTGCTTATAACTTAAAATATGGCACAATAAAGCTAATAATCAATGTTATTACGTATTAAATATAAATATTCAACTTTTGTATGCAGTATATTGTAGCGTTCCATAGATAATTTCAGACAATGCTACCAACGTAACCGTCTAGTGCCTCTTATTAACACTAACCATTATTCCTAAGAATTTCATCATTATTATTAATAATTTTTTTAGAAAAAATATATATTTACCAAATTAGAAAAATAAAAAAAATTAATTAGGGATAAATATAAATCAAAAGAATCTTTTAAACGTGTTAACAATATTAATAATCACAATTTCAATATATTTGAGCATTTAAAACAACTGAATACCGAGGTATAACATTTCTTTGACTTAATTACTCGCCTCTTCTTTCTCTCTCAGACAATGAGCGCTATTACTTTGCAATGTTGTCTACTCGGCAACACTGCTGGAAGTTAACGAGGGCCATCATCCTAGCAAGGAGCAGTTTTGTAAGAGGAGCAACCGAGCTTTAAAAAACTTTGAAAGTACTTGAGCTGTCCAAAGCCACCTACGTGATCTAGTGGTTGGCCGCACTGACTATCACGCTGAGGTCCCTCATTCGATTATCGACTTTCCCAGACATGTTGTTCTTTAGGGCGTAGCAAGTGACTTTACTCCTGTGAGGTTCAGCTATCTCAGTCTCATTACTCGTTATTCAGTCAATTTTTAATCCAGTT
Source organism: Zhengitettix transpicula (assembly GCA_037074705.1). Taxonomy (NCBI): domain Eukaryota; kingdom Metazoa; phylum Arthropoda; class Insecta; order Orthoptera; family Tetrigidae; genus Zhengitettix; species Zhengitettix transpicula. The sequence continues at coordinate 46,494,679 of CM073593.1, read as the reverse complement.
CCCATACAATCATAATCATTTACGTAATGGATAATTTAATAATTTTAATGGAAGAGCCTTATCATCTTGAAGTTTTAAATTTTACTGTTCATATTCCTTTATATAGACATTTATTTTAAAGCGGTCAAGCGAATAATAACCTTAACTTATCTTCTAACAAAACCGGCTTCTACACCAATTGAAATTTCAAGATGTGTTCATCTATTAAAAAATAATAATCGCAGTTAATTATTAGTTTGAATCGAAATTTAACATTTCGTTGACAATTTAAAATTAAGTATTATAAGTTGAAACTATAGGTCGCAAATATTCTTTTAAATCTCGGGTTTTATGACTACGTTTGTTTTTAGGTATTTTAAATTTCCAATTATTCTACAATTGGAGGTTTAAGAGAATTGTGACGTTGTTAGATAAATTTTATGAAACGTTCAGTTTTTGAGTAAACTGGTATGAAACTGTGAAAACAATTGGAAATGTAAATAAACCATTTAAAGAACAGTAACAAGTGCAACGCTAATAAAGAAAAAGTTTTTTTTTAGGGGCAACAGGCTACATGAGGGTAATCTACTTTGGGCAACTCCCCTTTAATAGCATAGGAAGGGATTTGAAAGGGGGGATGTGGAAGGGTAGAGGAAGGTAGCCAAGGGTTAACTAGGGCTCCCGGGCTATATTTTAAGGATCCTACCCGGCATTCGCCTAAAGAAATGCAGGGAAAACCCTAGAAAAACCTGCATCAGGTAGGTCGGGCATTGGGTACTTGTCCCACGCCCTTCCGATAGCGGGAGAGGAGTTTGCTGTGGGGACGCAGCATTCCCTTCTCCGTGCCTCGACCAGTTTAAGAGGCTGCTGGCCGACTATTCCAATGGTAATAGCGGACAACTCTTACCGTATGCCCAAAGTCTCTGACCCCGGAACATACACCTCTCAGAACAGGCCGAGGTGCCTCGGCTTGTGGGAACCTTAGTTCAAGATAATAAAGAAAAAGTAATTGGTTTACGTTTTATGAAAAAGACTTACACTTTCAACAGATCAGCCGAAGTAGAAATAAATTACATAGAAAACATGTTATATAAATGTTAAAATAAATCATTTCACAGTCGTTAGATCGACGTGGGACAAATACCGGGAAACCAACATTCTTGAAGCTCATTTAGGCAAACGGGTAGGTTCTTAAACTATATAACTTATTGTACCATTTCACATACCCACTTCTATCACTTCCTATGTCGTAGTAGAGACGTTGTAACAACGTGAATTACCCTCAAGTAGTCTGTTTCTGAAAAAAATAATTTAAAATTTATTTCAAGATGCTGTAACGAAAATACGTCTTTGGGGGTGAATGTAGATTATTCTGTCTCTAAGATTCCGCATTTCCTTTCATTTAATTGAGAAGTTCTGTCACGCCCTATAAACATAATTTGCTCATACTAAAATTATTCTCCTAAGTTAGTGAATAGTAGCTCTGTTGGAATTAACAGATCATTGTGCGGGATTAACGCTTCGTGTGTTTAACTGAAATCCAATAACGCATAATTATGGAGGATTCAACCCGCAGATAAATGTCGCCACGCAAATTGTCACTTTCTGCAGAGAGAATGTAAACTTCTTCTCCATTATTTATAATCTGCGTTCCACTTAGCATAGAGTTAACGCTTTACAACTCGACGAACGTTTAATGAATTAATTTTTATAATTAAGTTCTGGAAGATTTACAAGTCGAATTCACGTGCATCACTGCAGATTTTCATAAAAGTAAACTAACTTCAAAATATAACCGGCTACGTTTGTTTGAATATGGTAATAAAACATTATTCTGCCATGCGTATATTATCAGATGACAATCGGATAGTTAGTACAGAAAAACAATTAGTTTGTACGTTTGACTCTGAATTTTAAGCCCTTATTAAAGTTAAAACATCAAAAATGAACCTTAAATACAAAATCAAAATTAATGTAAATTAATAACCAGTCTGCGAGGGCTATTCTCTCGCAGGCAGAACCATGTAGGAGAGATACGAAGGGGCTACCTTTGGGGATTCCTTTTCCTCTCCGTTTTTGAACTAAGGTTCCTACAAGCCGAGGCTCCACGGCCTGTATTGAGAGGTGTATGTTCCGGGGTCACAGACCTTTGGTATACGGTACGAGTTGTCCGCTATTCCCATTGGAATAGTCGGCCAGCTGCCTCCTAAACTGGTCGAGGCACGGAGAAGGGAATTCTGCGTCCCCACAGCAGACTCCTCTCCCGCTATCGAGAGGGCGTGGGACAAGTGCCCAATGCCCGACCTACCTGATGCAGGTTTTTCTAGGGTTTTCCCTGCATTTCTTTAGGCGAATGCCGGGTAGGATCCTTAAAATATAGCCCGGGGGCCCTAGTTAACCCTTGGCTACCCTCCTCTACCCTTCCGCATTCCCCCTATGAAATCCCTTCCTATGCTATTAAAGGGGAGTTGCCCAACGTGGATTACCCTCATGTAGCCTGTTGCCCTAAAAAAAAAAATTAAAGACCCAAAAGACTTCACAAAGTAACATCATAATCATTATAACGGCAGTTGGTATCCAACAGAACGTTTGCAATTGGCATTACGGATTTTATGTTTAAAAATTATTTGAGATTTTAGGAAGATAATATAATAATACTGGCACGAATAAATATATGATAAGGATTAATAAAAGAATTTCTTCATAAAAATTTTATTGGATAAATTACGACGTTTTGTCCGTAAAATTCGGATTAAAATACCTTCAAACAATTTTTTTTTCACATAACATGTTGGAATACAATACAAACATGTACGTATTTTTAAATTATTTTTTTATAATTATGAATACCTCAATTCACTATTTATTGCATTTTTGACAGCATTTTAACAATTCTGCACTTAATTTTAAATTTAGTTTCAAGGTCTCCTAATTATTGTTACTACCTGAAGTGATTCGAATCTTACGAACGAAGGTTGTAATTTATACAATGACATTTTTCTGAAGTAATTATGATTTTATTAAACCTTATTATAAATACATTTCGAAGTATCTGGCCAGTAATTATTATATGAGATGTATTAATGAACGTTTGTTTTGCGCGATATGTCATCAATAATTTATAGTGTTTGTTATAGCGACGTGTTAAGCTGTGACGGAACTTCAGTGGTCGAAAGTTTACTTCACGCTGAACAATGATTTTTCTTATAAATAGTACATTTGTCGCCATAGAACCCCGTCGTTTCAGGAGTTTTTTTTCATTATCCATTTCCAATTGGTGAAATACATGTAAATATATTCTAAATCGTACGTTTATGGTTAAGTATTTTTTAACTGTGGTTTTGTCAGTTTTTTCTTTTATGTAAATAGACTCTAAAAATTTCCAACAGTATATAGTAATATTCCAAAACATAATTCTAATCAATTAAAGTAAAATAATTTAAATATCAATTACTGAATCATTTTTATTAGAAGTATATTTAAATCAAAGAACCTTTCGGTCGGGAATATAGCCATCTACAAAAACAAAAATATAATTTGTGGTGCATGACTATGAATATTTTATCAGCCAAATTATCATTTCGTTAAAAATTAATAAAAATAAATGGTAATGGATTTATAAATTATTTATTGAGACTAGTTAAAAATCGGTGTGGTTGTATCACATTAATACCAAAATATTGATGATTATATTTGATAAGTCAAAATAAGGCTAAACGACCTGTCGTATTTTTATATTGCCTTTCATTAAAGAAATTTATCTGCATTTGAATTTAAAAATGACAACCTATAAGTCGTTTTAGCAGTTTATTACCAGACTACACTCTGTTTGGGCGAGTGATTATTAAATTTGGTTGTAATTTAGTGCTCAATGTTAACCTAAATCCAGGGCCCTAATTTCGACCTATCCTGTTGGAAACCCGCCAAAGTCGGATCTGATGCAAGGAAGGTCCCACAGTCTAGACATCGACTTAATGCTAGACAAATGACTCTGGGGATTTTGAAATTTCATGAACACATAGAATCCGTCCTTATCTCGTAGTTGGATTATTTCTAGAATTTAATCACTACGTAAATTATACTTCAGTATAGCAAACGACCTTTACTTCCCCCAAGGACAGAAAATACATCAAATGTAAGGAAATACCGTCAGTGAATTAATCAATTTTATACAAATAGTAATTTTAATTACAAATGGGTATTGTATGTTTTATTGCATTTTATGCACAATAGTTGATCCGTAAATTGTAGCAATAGTCGAATGACGTTTAATTTAAACTAAAAAGGAGAAATAAAGTGCAAATCATATTACATCTTATCAATTACAATCCATTTTTTATTATGTTAATTCCGTTCGTATTAATTTTACGGAACTGAAGTTTATCTTCAACAATTAATGATATGCTGTCTATTCCTGTCCCACCACTGAAATTAGAAATGTGTGTTCCTTATGAACTTATTAGATCAAGATGAGAACTATATTAGCCTATCAGCCACATATGTCCAAGATGACAGCCTTTAGGACTTCAATGAAGAATGAATATTACGTGTAAATTGATCAAAGGAGCAATGAATTAACTGAAGAACAGGATAAACACATTTAAAGGAATGTGTGCATCTATATATTATTTGAATCTGAATTAAAGGAGCAGGATGGAAAAATCTCGTTCAATTTTCACTTACGATCCATAATTTATTTAAGTAAATCAAGAATGTGTTTTAGTAAATTGAAGGCCTATTTAATGGTTAGTGAAGTCTTGAAACTCACGGGGAGTCAACTCGGATAGTTCACATGGAAAAGAGCAGCCCTATGTAAGTGGTTATTCCGAGTTCGATTCCCGGTCCGAGCGAGATATTTCAATCTGAACCTTGAATCCAGTTTCACAGTATATATAGCTGTTCTTCATTTAAAAGAATTTATTTTGTTCTTGAAAATTATAAATATTACATAAATATAAATAGTATCAAACAATGATTTATTATTTTCATCACATTTTTATTATCAATAACTATCAACAAATATAGTATAAATATTTCTATAATTTTTGAAGTCTTTGTTCTTAATCACTTGATAGTCCACATTTGGACTTTTTTTAATTATAACAACTTTATTGGCCTGCTGTATAGATACTATAACATGTCGTTTTTTTAACAATGTTTTATCTATTGATTACATTTTATATTTTTGACATATGTGTTTGATTGTAAATATATATAAATATAATATAACATGAATTTCCACGACTTCTTGAACATTAACAATATAAACAGAAACAAAACCACTTTTAGCTTAAAAGTTTTAACAATTATATAATTTTTAATTTGCATAGTAGTATTTTTCTACGTGGAGAGGCAGGAGGAAAACCTTCACAATTTTCTTCTCTCCTGATTCTCCTAAGAATGTTGGGAGCAAAACCCGACCTGCGTTCAATCCATCCTTCCTGCCTTTCCACTTCTATACATTTCGTTTGTCAAACAACTCCGTTTTTCCGGTTACGAGCCACGTTTCCGGATGTCCGTGAAGAGTTGGTCGAGTAGTTGTATGTTGGTATATATACTACTGAGTTTTATTGGTCCATATTTGGACTGAAAGAATTTGAAACTTTAAATTATAATTTTTAATTATCTGTTTTGGTCTTATTAATAATTTATCTGGTTTATACCTATTAAACAGAGGGAGAATTTTTTCAGCGTAATGGTTGTTTGTAATTAGTTTTACAGATCAGTGCACAGGGTCGGCGTAACACGTTTCGCAGAAATGCATTGAAACGTGTTTACTGAAGTCACATTCCTATTTTTAATAAATTTGGCAACGGCCCAAATATAAAATGAGATGGAAGAGGTTTGTGGTGACTTTTGGGAACATTTATTACAGAATAAATTAATAAAAGCGTGGTCAATGATGCAAATTTAGTACACTAGGGACATTTGGGGTTCTTTTTGCACAGATCGTTAATCTAATCGTCAGGGCGGGCCATCGCTCTAAGGTACAAGCCACTATTACATATCTTCATTTAGTTTTTATGAAATTAAATGATCGATGGGTACGGCTGTTTTTGAAGACACCGAAACGACTCGTGAAGGGACATTTCAAAAACGTATTTGGAAAAATGGCGGCAGAGTATTTGAAAAAGGGTAAGAAGGTGACACCGGCACCTATCAATACTTTCAAGTTGTGAGTTTAAATAAAAAAGCGTACAAAAGTAGCATGAAAAAGTTTTCGTCTCCTATGAAGAAAATCTTATTAGTATAGAATTAGAAAAACCATTTGATACAACTACTAGAGGAAAAGTTGATTTTTCTATTTAATTTTTAACGTGAACTCAAGAGTATTTTTTAAAATGCCTTAAACTTTATTTTATTTTCAAGTTTAAAGGATTAACAATTGTTCTTACCAACAAATACTCGATTATACTCGCGGAATCCGAAGAAAAAAATTAAAAAAACTTTGTCGTCATGTAACTAAAAAATTTACATTTATACACGGGAATGTTACTAATTAGTTCAAAAATAAAAGTCGATAGTTTGTTGAAAATTATATGAAATTATCAGTGACTATCTCGTGAAAAGTTCCTTGAACTTCAGTATTAAATGTTTCAGTCTGCTATAGTGCGATGTCTGGGACTAAAATATTAATTATAAACATTCTCATGAGTTATAATTTCTTCACATTTACATTTAGAAAAACAATTACTTTCTGGTTACTCTTATTTCACACGGCGATGAAACAAAGATTAGTCTATGGCGTCTATTATTGATGATTGAGCGTTTGTTTCTTTAGCGTGATTCCTAATGGCCACGATAACATTTCCCCCGAGCCTACATAACGACGAAATAAAATTTCATTGAAACCGTTTTGGCACGGAGAATTTAAGTGAACTAATTTTTTTCAATTATAAGCAATGTACAGACAAAACTTAAATTTTAATTGTATATAAAATAAATACATATTATAAGAAAATGCGAAGCTAAGTTTTTGATTACTATAAATTCTTGAGTAGGTTTTGATGTATGTCAGAAATCTCTTTACATTGGAAAAACTAAGGATATCATACAGAAACGATAGAGAAATTTTCAAATATCATTGGTATTTTAATTTTTCTAGAGATTCCAGAAAATTCAAGTAATTAATTTTGCAGAAATTTAATTTATATCGCACCGTTCTGTGAGTTACCGTATATGATGAAAGTCTTGCATAAAAATTCGTATATTTAATTAATACTGTGGTATTTTATTACAGGATTTAAGTTTCAATTATTGTTTTAATCCGTTCACTTTTCTTTGTAATGCATAACGTCTGAAGCCATCTGGCTTTGCCTTAGGTTTCAAATTGCCTGAACAAGACAGATTCACACTAATTGATTTAGTGATAGCCTTGAGCTGTAACCCAGAAGCTTGGAAACCAAGGATTTGTAAGGGCGAACTGCCTCCTGGTGGTTATAAATTCTCGCCTTGTTTAAGTGGAAACGTTCACAGGCGTAAAATATGCGTGGGAGGAATCTTATCTTAGAGCTTTTGTTATGGGATTAAACCTGACTTCTTACTCGCCAAATAATGGATAGAGGCGAAAGATTTTCCCTGAAGTAACATAAATACAAAACTTTTAAAATTCTATTAACATAGTTGACATAGTACTTTTTTATATTCGCTTCCTCAGCATTTTCGTTCTTTTCTCATTAAACTGTACTTTATATAAATATTTTAAATACTATTCTAATATGAAAAAAAACTATTACATCAAAACAATACATAAACAGTGATAAGTGAAATAAAGATTTCAATCAACTATAATGGTCTGACAAGGTTGACTGCAATGATTAATCTCTCTTGTCTTAAACATGCAGAATCTGTAGACCATATTTAAATTCATTTTATCATATATAAAATAAAGATGATTGGTTTCTGATAGTGCAGTGTTCACATGAAATTTCTTCCCTCTTTTATAATTAAATATTTTTCTTAGCCGAATTATTGGTTTTTATTATTTCCTGAAAATTATTCAAAATATATACAGAAGTTTTTTTGTAGTACTTTATATTAAATCGTATATCACTGCACAAACTGATACACTGAGACTCTACAAGTTCTTTGATGCTTTACTTTCAAGCTAACTTCTTTGATATTAAATTTTATTAATAAAATATCCGGAAATTTTTTAAAAAAATTATACGTTAATTAATTATTTGGAAATAATCGAAAGTTTAGTTTAATATAGCATTCATAAATCAAGTTTAGTTTCAGAAATGTTACATACTAAACTGAATGTGCATTAAGATAATTTAAAAAACGGCATTGATTTTTTAAACAGTATTTTAATCTGATAATTCAAGATTTATAAATTCTTCCAATTTATAAAAAAATCTATGTATATAATGTCTTTATTATTTTTATACTTTAATTTAATTTTGAATTTAGTTTAATATCATAAATAAAATATTTAACTTATACAACTTGTTTTAATATAAATTTAATTAATTTATCATGGTCAAAAAAGTCAGAATTTATTAAAATTTGAATTTAATACAAGAGTGCAAGAGTGTTAAATTTTCACCCCACAAAATATCTAACATTACCTGCTTAAATTATTACCCCCTATTTTCATTCATTAACAGCTTAAAAGTAGATCAAACGCAATAATATATAAAAATATTGTGGTCTACATCGTTTTACTATTTATAGTTAACAAAAACTGATTATTAATCAACCGTTTTGCCAATTATTCTATGAAGAAAATATTTAAGACATATAATAAATTTAATTTTCTTAAATCTTCTGTAAAGGTTTTAGAAAATTTGGAGAAACACTATAAAGTATACAAAATTTAATGTTTGGATTGTAATGTTTGTCACATACATCAGACGAAAATATAGCTTCAAACTAGAATTAAATAATATTTGGTAATCTTAAACAATCCTTCTGAGTGAACATAAATAGTCATAAAATAGATTACATTAATAGCTTAAATAAATAAATCAATTAAATAATGTTTTCTAGAATTTTTTAATATTTAATCAATATCAAACCGTATAAACTCGGTGAAGTGTATGACTGTCATTGTATACTCTCATTTCGGCCATGGAAGTTAAATTTCTTCACCAAGTTTTTTTTATTCAAATTTAAACATTTAAAAATATTTCAATTGTTTCTTTAAGAATGTAAGCAAACATAGTATACATTTTATATATATTCGTTTGGAATTCAAACTTTTTATTGTTTTTTTTTCATTATATTTCTTTAAAAAGTTTTAGTTAAACGTCTGAAAGAAAAAAAAACGTTACACATGAATTTTAGTTCTTTTTTTTTCTCGGGAAACAGGGTAATCCACGTTGGGAAACTCCCCTTTAATAGCATAGGAAGGGATTTGAAAGGGGGGGATGCGAAAGGGTAAAGGAAGGTAGTCAAGGGTTAACTAGGGCCCCCGGGCCTACCTGGCATTCGCCTAAAGAAATGCAGGGAAAACCCAAGAAAAACCTGCATCAGGTAGGTCGGGCATAGGGTACTTGTCCCACGCCCTTCCGATAGCTGGAGAGGAGTTTGCTGTGGTGACGCAGCATTCCCTTCTCCGTGCCTCGACCAGTTTAGGAGGCAGCTGGCCGACTATTCCAATGGGAATAGCGAACAACTCTTACCGTATGCCCAAGGTCTGTGACCCCGGAACATACACCTCTCAGAACAGGCCGAGGTGCCTCAGCTCGTGGGAACCTTAGTTCAAAAACGGAGAGGAAAAGGATTCCCCAAAGGTAGCCCCTTCGTATCTCTCCTGCAAGGTTCTGCCTGCGAGAAAACATCCCTCGCAGGTAACCTGCGAGAGAATCCTCTCGCAGGCTTCTCCCCTTTCAAGTTCCTGTATTTTAGTTGTTGTTTTTTTTGGTTTTTTTTGGGTGTAGATAGGCTATGTATAGGGTAATCAACATAGTGGCAACTCCCCTCTTATAGCATAGGAAAGGGATTTGAAAGGGGGGATGCGGAAGGGTGAAGGAAGGTAGCCAAGGGTAACTAGGGCCCCCGGGCTATGGTTTAATGTATCTAACTCTTCGTGTTTATAAATACATATTATGACTGTTGGCCAATTTCTAATAATTTTTGATTGTATGTTAAGATATCTATTCAATTGTTTATTTAACAGCAATTTTTTTAATTCTTAATAATTTTACTTACACAACTGGTAAAAAGAACAAATAATGTCAAAATGAAAATTGTTTTCAATTTATCCATACTTTTCTGTTTTTATTATTTATAATTTAATCTTAATCATGTTTACGAAACATGATATTTCAACAACAGAACAATTCAACTTTGCTTCCGTCTGATAGTTTGAACAAAGCCGTTTCAAGAATCAGGATTGAAAACAGCCGTTTCCACTTAAAAAATTATTCAAAAATTTGTAGAAATTAAAGAGGCTCTGCGTACCCATTATCTTATCGGTATACCAATATTTTATATAAGTTTGTTTTCTATGTCGGGGTATTCATAACGGTTCTGTGATTTATGCCTGTATGCGATTATGCAGGTTTGCAGAAGCAGCGTCACAGGTGTCCCTTCGTGTGCCCTGGGCGTGGTCTGCTTTGCCGCCAACCCTTTAATTAGACTGGAGCGTGCTGTAGAATGCTTGGTTAATTTTCAAATGGCTCAGCGTTGGCCCCCGTTTCTGTACGTTTGAGAGGCCGTGGTCACAGGCCAACATAATGTAGCTAAGAGGTAAATTTAACTTTTCCCATAAGGCAAGGACTGCCTCTCCCATCGGTAGATCGGGCGGACCTCATTTATAGTCAGTACTTGGAAATGGGGCATCCATGGACAAACTTCATTAAAATTATATTTAATATTTCAATTGAACACACTATAGCTATTTTTAAATGTTGTTAAACTTTAGTTACATAATTTTACATACAGAGAATTTATAGATTTTAAGTTAGAGAATTTACCGCAGTTTCCCCTAAGGGGTTTGACTGAAATAATATTTATTATTAGTACCTATTTATTATACAGTTTATTATTTCGAAGGTTGAATAAAAGTGACCTGTCTTCGTAAATTCAGTTTATGAAAATGCTAGTTTAATATAGTTGATGGTTAATTAATTCATATCACGTAGATATTTTGTGAAAATAACTTTAACGTCTATTTGATATTATAACACATATGAGTGTTCAGAAATGGATTTTAGTTTCCTGCAGCTCTGTGCGAGACAAAGCAGTTTTAACATAAATTTTTAAATGCTATCAAGTGAAGTGAAGTGAGATATACTTTGTACTTTTCTTAGTTTTATTTTGCTATTCTTAAAATGAAAGTGAAGTGGAACTTTATGCCAGGGTTGAAGAAGAAAAAAATATAATAGTGTGTATCTTAATCCTTAATTTTTGGAGTTTTTCTTACGTTAAACTTTATATAGAAATTATAGTGAACGCCGGGAAGGAAGGCGGGTGGCGGAGATTCAGGGAGGGGAGGTACGTCCGGTGTTGCCATGATGTTCGCAGAATAAACACACGCACTACAACTATCTAACGAGGTCAAGCACTAGGCGCCTACTAAAATGATTGGCTGCGCACGTAAAGGGGGAAGCACCTGCGAAAAAGGACACTGAACTCGGCAGTCATCCTACGTAGCGCTTACTATAGTATTATGTAAGTATGGAATACGCTTTTTTTAAAATTGTTCTTGTTCTCTCTTGTTCATTATTAATATAATTTACGTAACTTCCGCCGAGTTGCATAGAATCGACAAATCTCGTCATTTCCACTAAAATTATCTCAAACATGTCTTGTCGTTTTTTTCAAAATAATGGTCCTCATTATTATTTATTTTAATCGGGAATAAGAGACTGTAGCGAGGATAGCCACGTTAAAGAAGCTTTTACGAAGAAAAGACTGCTGCGATCAAGAAATATGAACTTGGATATCCGTAAAGAATTACATAAAGTGCTCGGTTTGGAGTATTGTTTTATACAGATAGGAAACACGAGCACTTAGACCAAACACGAGCACTCAGACCAAAGAAAATAACTTAAAAGCTTTGCAGTGAGGAAGGATTTAAAAAAATTAAGCGGACTGAAGGGGTAATAAATTAAGAGGTGATAAGAAGAGTAATGAAAAGAGATAAAAAGGGTTCTGGATCTGAAAAGGAACTCCGTGAACCGTAACATTATTAAGAGAAACGAAGAATTGTTTTAAGACGTGGAAGAAGGGAAATACAGCATATCGAAATTTGAAACAGAAGAGTAAGTTTAAGATAAAATGAAACAATGAGAACTTGGATTTTCCGTGAGACAGAATATTTAATAATAATGTAATAAGCTGTTTAGCTTCTAATGAAATCAAAAACGTTTACGTAATATAATTAAATATAAAATAATTTAAACCAAAGCAAACTACTATCATGAAAATATTTTACTATAAAGAATATTGATTTTTCAGAATACCTTTCATTGTTATTTATTCCACATTTACAATACAAAAAACAATGGACGGACAGGAAATTGAAATGAAATTCAAACATCAGCTTGTTGAGGTCTGGAAAGATACCTCCTTTAATTGAACACGCTTGCTAGTCGTGTAAATTTTCAGTGTAAGGATAGTTTCTTTACCTGTGTGATGCATCAACATAATGCGAATTTAAATTGAATGCCAAAACATATGGCAAAGATATTTAACCAGTTTTTTTCGAAAAGATATATTTATGAGTCCGCAGAAACCTCACAGGAAACAGAACTTCAGAAAAAAAAAATATTTTTTTAAGTTGTATGTGTATGAGATTTAATGGAATCCAATGGATACATTTAAAATATCCTTGAGGTTTTTCCAGAATCCTACACTAGAGAAGCAATTAATTTAGTATTCTAACCTGAAACATTTCAACACCAAAAATTTGTTGCCGCACCTTTAGCCTAATAATTATTCCAGGTAACTCACAAACACTTTCCATAAAATTATATATATATATATATATATATATATATATATATATATATATACGAAACTGACTTTACAAAGCAAATATTATGTAAGGATGTTAATAATGTGATTTAACATCTTTTATATATAATTACATATATATAAAATTATATATATACATTATATATTTATATATATATATATATTATTTATGAGGGAATACATTATAAATAAAACTCTGAATTAACATTCTTACATAATAATTGCATTGTCAAATCAGTTTCGTAATGAAGTACATTATTTCTGTTTGGATTTGTGGTTTTACATTAATTATAAACACACTCGTCTCTTATAGACAATTATTTTGCTTCAATATATTTCATTTGACAAAAACATATTTTCACGAGGATTGAACTTGCTACCTCAACCCATTACTCCATCAAAACAATCGGTTGGTCCCAACTTTAATTGCTACCACTTCATGAATTGTGCAAGCAGACTCAAAAATTGTGTTCATGGTATCTACGATGCATATTTTTAAGATATGTACAATGGTGAAAAGTGAGTCTATATACAAATTGTGCAGACAGCTTTAGCTGCCTTTCAGAGGCAGTAATAGTCAGTTCAAAAGGAGATTTCTTGTCCATTCATGTAGTATAGCTCACGTTTTGTGAACTGTACTAAAGTACTTGTCAGAAACAGTTCGAAGAATACCTACCTATAAGCTGCGGATCCCACGTTTTGTCGATTATTGCGAGATTCGGAATAATAATTCAGCCTCCCGAATAATCGTCTTACGCTCAGTTTCTACGCGTCAGCAAAGTGTAGAGTCGGCAGCAGAAGTCCACAGAAGCTCAACTGCAGATTATTGTGTGGTTCGGAACAGCGGTAATCTTCGTGCGCTCTTCTTCACAGCCCCAGGGACGTATCGAAGGTAGAACCAGGCGAGTCTCTCAGGGACCGGGACAATAGCTCTCCCTTGCTCTTCACCTCTATCTTCCTGCCCAGGTAAGGCGGGCAGATAAATTTCCCGTCCGATTCCCAAGTCGCATCTTCACAATATACTGCTCTTAGCCTCGCCCCCGCAGACTGTATCGTCAGATAATGGCTTCCGATACACAAACTCTGGAATGCAGAACGAATAAATTATCAGATAAGTTGATTCAAATTTACAATGTTTACAACTTTCCCAAAATAATTTTTGCCAAAGGCTTAAACAGAATATTTCGCTACTGGCAAATCCGCAATTTAATTTTTCTATTACTCAGAAAACCTATAATATTTATCTGAAATATCAGAAATTAAATTATTATGATAAATTACTCAACTAAAAATTTATTCAGGTCATGATTTTGTTAAGGAAAAGCCTGTGCTCCTTATTTAGTCCTTGATAGCTCAAAGAACGCGACCACTAATATGAGTGTTGAATTTTTTTTATTAATAGAATATTTTGTAACATCATAATATTTGTAAAATATTGACGTGGGGAAAGGTAGAGAAGGTAGTAAAGGATTAAATACTTATTTAATTAGTAACTAGTATTTTATGTATCCCACCTGCATCAGGTAGATCGAATTCTTCATACTTGTCCCGCGCCCTCCCGATGGCAGGAGTTGGGTATTCTGTGAGGACGCAGCATTCCCTTCTCCACGCCTCGATCAGTTAAGGAGGCAGCTAGCCGACTGTTCTAATAGGTAAAGTGGCCCCAAACTGACCGAGGTGCGTCGGCTTGTGGGTACCTTAGTTTAAAATCAGAGAGAGAAGAAGGCATAACCCTCCGTCTCTCTAATATGGTCGTGAAAACTGAGAACAGCTCCCATCTTCATCTATCGTTAACGGATGAAGTGACATTATCTATCATACCATTGTCTCTAACAAAAAAAAAATGTAAAAGATAAAGAGAATAGTGAGGCTGCATGTGAGCAAGCAAAATATTATAAAATATTTGGAATATGTGTGCGAAAATTATAATGAGCCAAATAATACTGATGATTCAACGTTTCGAAACGCTGTTTGCCTTCAGGGTACTCCTTGAGATTTATTGCAGAAATTTGAATTGCCAGAAGGCGATAAGGTGGGGATAACGTGTCGTGCCAGTGAGAATTTTATTGCGTCTACTTTCAGTGTCTCTGACAGATGGTGGAATGAAAAATTTATGGATGAAACACGGCCATGTTTAAATATATTTCCATAGTTTCTTTGAAGATAAAGTTGAAAAAAGCCTACTTATAATTCAAAGGGCAATGCTTTTCACAGCCAATCAGAATCGCATATTCTTGATTGTCTCAATACGGTTGCATTCAGGGAGGGTCGGAATATTTTTATGAAGACTGTAAAATAAACAACAAATTTCAGAAAATGAAATTATTGGTAGGCTTCAAATATTCAAGCACTTATACGATTTTTAAATGTTGATTAGCGGTATTTGAATATGTTATGCAGTAAAACAACGTATACAGTATTTTATTAGAAACGTCCTATAAATGAAAAACGTTTCTTTCAAATTATATTAAAATCTTAATGTTGTTTACATAAATTGGGTTCTACAAATAAATTTTAAATGGCATTCTACAATGTTTCCCCGGATATGCTTAAAATGACATAATTCAGGTTATATATTATAAAAATGAAAAATGTGAGATAGCAGGAATAAAAAATTCATTTTTCACACATCGTTTAATTACTATAGTTTCAATAAAGTGATATTGAGGTAGTGATTTAATTATATTTCTCTCTCACAAAAACGCTAACTTGCTTGTCAGTTGCGCATCTCCGAAATGGTAGACGTGCGAAAATGTTTTTCACTTGTCTAGACGATTAAAAACTCTTTCTAGAGCCGCTGATTGATGAGGCTGCGTTGATCCGATATCTGCCCTCCGGTCGTCTGTGATTAATGTGCAGTTCTGGAAAGGTGCGGAGTTGACACGGCAAAAAATTTCTATCAGTTAAATAAGCAAGTGAAAATCCAACTAATCAAAATTTTTATACTTATTTTACGATATATATTGTAATTAATCACTTCTCTAAACATTTCTGTATATCGCAATATGCCAAACTTTCCCGTTTGAATAATGAATTCATTTTACCACCGACTGGATTTTCTGGTATTTGAAACACATTTATCACTATAATATTCCAATGTCATTTTGTAAGGCTCTGTTGCTGAATTTTTAATCTTTCCGATAAAATTGACATTAATTTGCAGATACCTATCGTAACCGATATTTTTCGCAATCGAGTAAAAACACGACTATGTTAAACCGTTCACTCTCCGCTGCTGAGTCGATCAATCGAGTTGAAAATTCTAATTCAAGGTCGAAAATATTAACTGAACAAGTTTTGGTATTTTTTTGTCGTTCCCTTTAGAAATTCTCTGATTTACATCCGGGATCAAGAATTCTAAAACCTCGTTTCGCCTTTTACCGCTGTCATCATCTTGTGACGGTACTTTTTTTTTTTTTAAAAAAATTGTTTATTTTCAGGCGGTGTCCGACGCAATGCTGGTGGAACTGAAACAGTGCTTCATGGAAGCCTATGACGACAATCAGGATGGGAAGATAGACATCAGAGAGGTAGGAACACGTTGAATCCACTTTATTTTTGATTAATTCTTCTTTATAAAAAAATCCACATTAAATATAAAATTAATTGATATTTTAAGTCTATTTATTACGCCTCTTAAGAGAATTATTTTATTTTAATGACGAACAATGTCCTATATCTCAGCTATTTAAACATCCATTTCCATCCAAATTGTATGCTTCTTGGTAATCGATAGAAACTAAAAGTTTAATACAATTAATAATTACTTTAATTTAGTTATTTCTATTTTTATTGTAAATTTTCCTATTACATCATAGGTATATTAACCTTAATTTTTCTTCGAGGTGTGTGTTGAACGAATATATCATTGATCAATTTGTTGGTTTAAATCATATTTACAAAATAGAATGCAACAAGTAGTATTAAAGGACTCGTGCTCAGGAAAAATACATAAATCAGTTTGTGGAATTATTAAAACTGGAGTCCCACAGGGTTCAGTATTAGACCCTTTACTGTTCCTTATATACATATAAATGATCTTCCAAAAACTGTAGATTTGCCTTTGAAAGCCTTACGTTTTGCAGATGATACTACAATATTAGTAAAAAGTAACATTGACACATTAGCAGAGACAAGTAACAATAATTTAAGTAACCTGTTAACATGGTATACTGTGAATGACTGAACAATTAACTCCAACAAAACACAATTCATTCAATTTCACACTCACAACACAGCTTCTATAACGCTAAAATACAATGAAAATAATGTAAATGAAATTTCATCTATTAAATTCCAGGGACCCCTAGTAAATAATAAATTTGATTGGACTGATAAGATTAATGAGTTACTTAAGAAACTTAGCTCGGCCACATATGTCCACGTTCAGTGATTTGAAAACGAGAAAACTGGTTTACTTCGCGAATTTTCGTTCTGTTTTGTCATACGGAATTATATTTTGGGGTAAATAAACAAACAGGTATTGACAAGATCTTTATTGCTCAAAAACGTGTTGTCTGAGAAATATGTCAGGGTACTCTTCTGTGTCAGTAAATTTACTCATTAATGATATTTGTGACTACAAATAGGCACTTATTTATGAATAATTCTGATATTCATGGCTTCAAAACAGGAAATAACAATAATCTATACAAAAACATATAAAACATTCTGAATTGCACAGAAAGGTGTGCATTATTCTGGGATCTCCATCTTTAACAGACTGCCACAGTTGTCCAATAACCAAAGTCAATTTAAAGCTGAGTTATCTTCATTTCTTCTATTCAGGAAAATAATTTATAGAAGCTTCGGAGATGTAAAATTAAGCTATAATGCAAATAGTCAGCAGGAACTATAAATCGGAATCCAGTTCGTACCTTCTTGCATAATAAAGTGCTATTATTATATGATCGTAAATAGCAAACTTGAGTTATTCATAAGTTATACACTATTATTAGACTTTATTAATTGATTGTATTATCATAGTATCAGTGGAATAAATGTACACCCTGACTCATTCCACATCTTTCATGCTAAGCTTCTTCGGAATATGATATTATTTTTATTAAGGAACTACTCTGTCCTCATCCAGCCCAGTTCTAATTTGTAAATGATATTATCAGAGACACGGATAAAATGGTAGATTGAACATAGAACTATGTAGAATTTTAATACATACTTTTTAATGTAAAAATTGAAAACTAGTTTGGCTTTTCCCCTTTTTTAGCGTAACGGTCTTTTCGATAACAAATTTTTAAACATGAATTATATTGGCTGTATTTACAACCAGAATACAACGTATGAACTATAAATGCCAACCATGAATAAATTTTTCATAACATCTTAACTCCTTTCGAGGAGCATAATTGCGTAATAAACCCGTTTATTCCGAGATAAATATTACTGCAATAAACGTGCTGGCTGATGTTCCTAAATGGCGTCAAAGGAAGGCTATAAAAACGTCAGTCGCTGCGAAACGCCGTTGCTGCTTTGGTGTAACAAACGCTCTCTAACAAAAGCAAATAAACAGCTTGTCGTTTTATGGAAAGCAGCCTCTGTACAACGCAAAGTGAACGTAGTTTCCAACAGCACTTGAACGTAAAACGCCGCTAAATTAATTAGTGTCCAAAAGAGAAAATGCCTCTGTAAATAAATTATCTTAAAAAATGGTCTGCAATGCATCAAGTATAATAGAAAACGGATGACGTTATCTAACAATTTTTTTATTAAAAAGTACATAATTTCGTGGACATGGAATTATGAGGAAACAAACAAAATGTAGGTAAAACGTGAAATAGTTGTACATTCTGACATTCTAGTCTAAGAATAACACAAATAAAATATTGCAAATATTTGATAAGTATGCCACATATACATTGAAAATAAACTATACGTTTAAATGTAAATCTCCGCGAGGGAAAATTGATGAAAAAATTTATTCCATTCATATTTGTTTTGCCGATACCCTTGGAATCAAATGGAATATTCTCCTTTTGCATTAACTGAATGCAATAAACCTTCCTTACCCCATTCTTTTCTCGTTCGTTCGCTTCCTCAGTCTTTCCCAGACAATGACGAATAGACTCCTCAATAAAGCCTACCGTCAGATTAGGAGTGAACAATAAATCAAAGTAAGGCAAACATAGAAACCGATATCGAAGTAAACGGGGCGGAAAACGAATCTTGCTTTCGCAGTGTTTGATTGAGAAAGAATATAACTCAGAAGTGTTAGTGGCGTCAGAAATCACCATTTACTTTACCGAAGGAAATTGAGACAATTGATCATAACTTGGGTGTGAAACGTGGCCCTGCATTTGAAACGCAGATTAATTTCGTTCTTTACTTTCTTCTTCAGCAATGGAAATGGATTGATGTGAATGTATAATAGAAAAAGTTTCCACTGGTATTAAAGTGTGTAATCCTGTAGCCTACATTCAAGGGGTTGTGTGTTAACGTAATTAACATTTACTTTTCTCCCTATCTAGAGTTTATCTTGCATGTTTTCCTCGTGATAATATTTTATAAAACTACGTTTGTTTCGTATCATACATGTGAGGCTTTATATAAATTTAATGTGATATTAAAAAAAAATTCCAAATGTGTTGCATTTCCAAATTGAAATTTAATGTTAATGAAAGCCGAGGCAAGACACGATTTCATTAATCTCGAATTCTGAACTTAGTGAATGCGATTAATTTACATAAAATATGTGTTTCGGGTGACGAAACGATGAGAAATTAAGAGACCGCATTATAAAAGTTGCTCATTCCATTATTGTACGAATGTGTTGAAACTAACGTGAGTTTCGAGTACATCTGTATGGCAATTAAATTTACATTAAACCATCTCTCGTTGGCAGGAAATTTTATTTATAATTAGTCTTTAGGCACCGAAAATATACCTCGCATGTGCATTTGTATGTAGCATTAAAATTTCATTTCCATTATTTAGCGAAGTATAAAGCAGTATGATGTTGAAATTAAATTATGCCCTTCTCGAACTATATAATACTGTGTTCTTTTGAGAAATGAGTTTTAACTATCGCAGTAACTACAACAAAAAAACACACAAAGAAATAAGCGTATATATACTCATATATCAGTTGCATTTAAAAAAAATAACATATTAGCGTTCCTTTCAGTTTTCAATATAGTGTACCCATATACGAACACACTATTCAGCAAGAGATTTTACTCATGCCAGTGAAACAAAAACAGAAATAAGTAGTAATCACTAAATGATACTTGGTAAAAGAAGAATTTCTACGATCATTTCACTTCACAATGGCAGAAAATAAAAATCCTCGTTTTCATAAATGTATTTTGATTTATTTGTAAGGATGAAATTAAAATAATTTGGTAGTTGATTACATTTTACGAAGTTACTATAAATACTGTGTTAGAAATAAATACTGCTCATATATGTCATACAAGAGAATAAAATTATATTATCTGAGAAACACAAAATTTTAAATAAGAAACATTAAATATAAATTGTATCAATGGAAGTATAAGTTATTTTCCAAGCTATGAGTTAAGCCACTTATAATACAGCGTGTCACAAAATTAAGAACATATTTTTATTTAATCTATCAAAATACGTAGTTTCATTAGGAAAACAAAATAAAAATTTATAACCACCATGAAAATAAAAAATCAATTTACGCCTTTCGGCTAAATGTAAACACGATAGAAATGAGACTTATGCGTTTCATTTAATAAAAGTACGTAATTTTATGACTCGCAGTATGTAATGATTAATATATTCATCGTAAATAAAAATGAAGCATTGATCTCCAGAATACTTTTGTGTTACAAGGTTTATTTATCCCTTTATGAAGTATATTTTCTTGTTTTAAAAATGTTTGAAAATTTAATTGCGATTAAAAAAATATAGTCTAACTGAAATAAAAATCAATACTAAAATTTAGCGGAAAATTTAATCCTGATATGATAATTGCAATTTACGAGCTTTGTTACGTAACTACGTCTGTGAAATAAATTTTAATGAAATAGGAGGGAGGCTTAGCCAAACAGTACACACGAAACTAATTTTCGTTATCTCAATTTGGTATTGTGACGAGGAAATTCAACATCGAAAAACACGAAACTTGCCTTAATGTGAAAAAGTTTATTTAACCTTATACCACACGATTAATTTTAGGTCGGATTGCCGTTATTCTCTTACCTGATTGTATAATTTCACAAGTTCTGATGATATGAAACTTTGGATGGCAACTATGTCCTGGTCCAGCCACTTTAGTTTGCAGCGTAATTTGATTAAACTGACCCTAGCTTCTAACAAGAAACAACGGGGAGTTAGTATGTAACACGTCACAGTTTAGTTTTATAAACTTAGCCCTTGGTAGTTTATTTGGTTATCTAATTACAAAGTTTTTTAAATATTTCGTATTTGTATTCCTTGAACCAAATAACTGTCGAAGTTACATATTAAATGTTTACAAATTTGTAGTTTTGAAGAGAAATATATCCATAAACTGAAAAAATAATATGTAAAAAGCCGTACAAGAAATGAAATTTTTCTTATGTACCGAATACTCTTTTACAGACACATTCAAATTTATTTTCAATCTTACACTCTATATAGTAATTATCTTTCTGTGTGGATATATCCTGATGAATATGGCCTGTTGAGGGACAGATTTTTTTTTTAGGGCAACAGGCTACATGAGGGTAATCCACATTGGTCAACTCCCCTTTACTAGCATAGGAAGGGATTTGAAAGGGCGGATGCGGAAGGGTAGAGGAAGGTAGCCAAGGGTTAACTAGGTCCCCGGGCTATATTTTAAGGATCCTACCCGACATTAGCCTAAAGAAATGTAGGGAAAACCTTAGAAAAACCTGCATCGGGTAGGTCGGGCATAGGGTACTTCTCCCACGCCCTTCCGATAGCGGGAGAGGAGTTTGCTGTGGGGACGCAGCATTCCCTTATCCGTGCCTCAACCAGTTTAGGAGGCAGCTGGCCGACTATCCCAATGGGAATAGTGAACAACTCTTACCGTATGCCAAAGGTCTGTGACCCCGGAACATACACCTCTCAAAACAGGCCGAGGTGCCTCGGCTTGTGGGAACCTTACAGAATATTAAAATTGAAAACAAATATTATTGTGACTGTAAGCGGTTATTCTTTATATAAGACAAATTATTTTCATTCAGTCAATTATCATGATTATGACATTAAATATTGCGCAACAGGTATGGTATGGTCTTATTTTTTATTAAAATATGAAAAATTAAATAACAAATTTTCCTTATAAATGTATTATAACATTTATAATTGTAAAATAACACAAAAAACATACAATACAATTTTTATTATTTCAATTATAATATTTAGCGCTATATTAACTACAGGCGTTTACTAAAATTTCGTTATATTTTTAAAAAAATATTTTAATCAAAGATATATAAGGAAACCTTATAAATTAGAATCTGGCCATACGGCCATGGTTAAGTTAATTGAGGTATGTGGATGGAAAATGTCGACCGGACCGGGAATCGGTCCTTAAATTAAAGTTATTTTAAATAATAATATTTCATAATCCAAAGAATATTATGTGTCAGTTTAATCATACAAATATGTCTAACCACTTATGAATAAACATATTTAATGATTAGTCGAATCCTAAAGCTTCTCGAGTGTTTTAATATATGAAAACTAACATAAAAATACGGAAGGATCTAAAAGTTGAACACATCGAATTAAAAGTCTGTAAATAGTGAATTAATAGTAATTTAACAAAATTAATAATAGAATATAAATTTCATACAAACGCCATTATATCAGAAAATGATATCATAAACATTATAAAAATATTCAGTATCAAACGGTAAATTTTTGGTTCCCAATATATATAATAATTATTCTTGGCTTTTCCATTACTATTAGTTTGTCCAATATAACACTACGAACAAAACATTCAATTTCTTAAATTACATTTACCAAGGTAGGCTGTGAAGTGACTTTCGTGGGGGGTAAAAATACTCCAGCCTGATAATAAAGCTAAAGAGAAATTTTTCACAACATCGGTTGATATTGCGGTCTAAGAAAACGGTTTCAAGAGTATCTTTCAGCGTATCAAGACTCTTGGATTAAACTCATCTTCGGTCTCTTTTGTTGTATTTGTTGAAATGTCTCTACATATCTTTCACCCCCTATTTTAGACGTTCAGCAGTTGAATTTTGAAAACTACTTTCATATAATAACAGAAAGTTATCTTACAATTTTCACGTTCTTAGCTTCAGTAGTTGCGTCTCTGCATTTGAATTCAGGCAGTCAGCGTCTCGTAATATACGGATAAAAAAGTTAATCATAATTTTTATTAAGATCTTTTTTCCAGAATGAAATATATTGGTAATTCAGACAGCGGACGCTTTAATTTTCTCTGAATATGAACTATTAAATAATTTATTCAACAAAAGAAAAACATAAATCAGATGATGAAACTAGTGGCAATGTGTCAGTACCGATAGAAAAATTAAATTCTCATTTCGTATATGCAGTAAAAAGTCAACACTGTCAATAACATATTATCTTTTGATGTTATCACTATCTGTAAAAGCACGTGTGTAACGAACTGCGACCAATATTGCGAGAGTGAAATTTAAATTATGCTTTCCCAAGGCCTGTTTTTGTTCGAAGCGAACGCCAGCGCGACAAACGATTTCAAATACGAAATTGTGATCGGGAAACGTACTATAGAACGCGAAACGTTAATCATGTCCTGCAGGATTAAAGGATTGATCACAGTGGGCCTCTCTTTCACCGCCTGTCATGTCATCCATCTCATTTCGAGTGGTCTACTTCTCCCTTTGCTATTTGCAAATGACATTCACACGGGAACGTTGAAAAGTTAACGTATTAAAGTGATGATATAGTTATTGTGATACACACATCAGTGTAATTTGTTTATTCTATTAAATTGAACTACTATTATAAATATACATAGAAAAATAATAATATCAATGTCATTAGTTTTACATTCGCGGAGATTATTAGACTCGTGAAGTACAAATAATTAACACTTTGATCGCATTGTTTGTTAAATTAAATGAATACCAGTGGCTGACTCGTAATAGTTTCAGACCGTTTCAGCGTGGTTGTCGTGAATTCCATGAGATGATTATAAATTAAATAATTGTTTGCTCACACTTCAGTTTTGAAAATTATAAACTGCAATATGCACCCAAAAATGTTCTACAACATATAAATTTTTGGTGTATAAAGAGTCACAATAATTCTATAAATGTATATTCTAAAGTGATGTAAGTTTTTGAGATAGGTCTGATTAAGGTTGGAGTCTGTGTATCCTACGCCGATCTGGTTGTGTACGAATAACCAATAAAGACTTTCGACATATTTCTGCATGAGATTCAGAATTTTTTGAAACACCTGACCAACACTTGGAAAATATATTTTTTCGGCATTCTATTAAAATTTAAAATACAAATGTTTATACTATTTAAATATACGAATATATATATATATATATATATATTGTAATGCCAATTAATTGTTTCAACATAAAAATATAAATTGTTTGAGAAACTCATTATAGCGACAAGAGGTTTTGGATCAACAAAAGAAAACCCGACTCTGTTCCTTTGTCGGAAGGTCCGTCAAAATGGCGTATGCGCGCTCAAATTGCGAGACGAAAGTACAGTTGGCAGGGAGATATGGTGAAATACAGTTTACGGAAAGACCTTGTCGAGGTATAACAGTTTTTGGAAGGAGAATTCAACAGGGTTGGCAATTAGCAGGACAATGTGAAACATTAATAAACGTATAACGTCGAAACCTGCTAAGAAAAAGCAGTTTTTGTGTCCATAGCCGGCCAAAAATAGCAAAAGTTTCGGTTTAAGTCCGGAACAATAAAGACAACCCAATCGACAAATCGCAGAATTCACCTAAGCCGAGTGGTCAACCGATAGATGACGAAAGGAGGATCATCCGAGTTCCTGACATCATACAAAATTTTGGCTTAAAAATTTGGTGTAGAATCTGTGAGTTTAGAAGCAGTGTAAAACCCGCAATGGTGTTTCGAAAATTAAAGGTATGCTGGAATGCTAAGCAGACGTGAGTAACAATTGAAAGAAAACAATTAATTATGAAAACGTAATTTAAAGATAGCCGTCAGATTTCGTTCTCTTTTTTATTAAAATTGTTAATCAGAGTCAATCTTTTTACTTTTAATTTCGTTCACATTTAAATTTCGTTCTAGTTTAATTGACGAGTAAATTTATTTTTCTTTTAATTGTAATTTGTTGTTGATAAGATTATAAATATTATTGATTCATCCATTATCAAACCCAGTTATGGCCCTGAGAGATAGAATATTTTAACTTTGTAATTTTTAAATGATTGTTACAAAATAAATCTTTTTTTGTGAATAATTAATTCTTTCATGTAATAAAAGCCCATATTTAGTGATTATTACAATATATATATATATATATATATATATATATATATATATATCATATATATCATCTACGTGTTAGCAACATTCTTTTTTAAAAATAATCTCATTTAATGACCTCAGAAGAGGGCCTTGATGTTGTTTAAATGATTCTATATTTAACACTACTCATTGCCTTTAATCATTGAAATGCAAATAATTGAAAAAGCTTGTAATAATTAATAATAAATTATCGACAAAGTAAACGTAATTTTAAATATTTTATCTGGCATATTAATAAATGAATAAAATTGTGAGTGCCCAATCAAATCAGAAGCAGTTTTCTTAAATAATTTAAAAGATTTTAGGCAATTGAAGTGATTAAATATATACTAGAATTATTCTTTCAACAATAAAATTCAACATATTATTATGACATTTAGAAACAATTTTAAGTATTAAATTAATTTTATAACATTACAATTTTTCAAAAATAACGTACTAATATTTTATGTTCGTATTTAATTTGTAATTTAGGGATGTTTTTTAGAAATAGTTCAAATGAATGCATGCGACGGTAAGAGGAAAACAAGGAAAACGCAGTAACTGAATAAGTTCCTCCAAATAACAGATAAGTGGAGACGAAGTGGAGAAGTTGCTTCTTTAATCCCTAAAGGGTTCCAGCGCTGATGGAGGACACAAGGAGCCTCTGTTAGTGGCTGTTCATTTTGAGACTAGCTCGGATTTGCAGCTGTGCCCTTTAATGATTTTTTTCTCCTCACTTGTGCCTGCCTTCGCTTCCCTCTATCAGATATTTCAGTCTCTTGGTAAAAAAAATCTTGTACTCCTACGATTATGTTTCTTTCAATGGATATTTTCTCCTTCCTTCGAGGACTAAAGAAACGGTAGAAATTTCTAGATTCTCAAATATTTTTACACGTTTTTATTTTTATCTGGCAAATAATTGAGTTTCATGAATTTCAGAAAAACATTTATATCTAAAATCAGATCAGCTGAACAAGAAACCTTTAATATTAGCATACTTGGAGAAACATATTGTCGGTAATACAACAATATTTAAAACGGGACACGACCTGCTAAGGATTTAAGCTAATAGGAAGAACGAACAGTTTACATACGTTGATATAACTCAAAGACGGTGTTAATAAGATAATATATTTTTCTTATTTATACAACACATTTAGAACCTTTATATACCGGGACGACTGCCATATTGTCATAAATAAATTATTCAAACAGCAGAGATCTGTCAAATATCAAATTTGGCGTAACATTGACGGAATGATAAGGGAATTATGTGATATATAATTGTTTTATGTTTCATTTAAAATATATTTTTCTCTCCTTTTCTTTGAATAACCGTATTTCTCTTTCCTTGCAGTTAGCTCAGCTCCTTCCAATGGAAGAAAACTTTCTTCTTCTGTTCCGTTTTGACAATCCTCTGGAGTCAAGCGTTGAATTTATGAAGGTAAGTAATTCTTACGGAGAGATAATATATCATAAGGTAATTTAAATTCAGAATCTAAATTACATTACTAGATAGAGAATGAAATAATACTGTATGAGTTTCATACAATTATTGTGCAAAAATTCAGGTTAATGACTGAGAATAAAAATAGTGTTTGATAGTATACAGTAAATGTATGAAGCAACTGCGGTATTTGTAAATATTCTGTAAAATACTTTTTTATTTTTGGATAGTAAGTACAGGAGAAGTCTTAGATAAGAGGAACTGAATACATTGTTTAAGGTAATCGTCTGAAAATTAATGCTTAAACTTAGATTTGGACGATGTTTTCTAATATCAAATACTCTATAAACCGTGAAATAATATTAATAAAAATATATATTAATAATACAGAAGAATGTTACCATGGTCATTAGCATGGCCTTGTAATATCTTATGTACGCTTGGCCAAGAGAGTTTGAATAATCTTTGCTTATTTTATACGATTGGTGTTAAGTAGATCGAATTAATTTTGGTTTTAAACCAAACTATAAATCATCAAAACATGAACATACTTCATTAGAATCTGTAAATAAATCAAATTTATATTAACGTAAATATAGTATCGTGACGCATTGCTGAAGATGGTCAATATAAGAACAATATAAAGTATAACTGATAAATACATATTTGGTAAAGTTTTTAGATGATCTAAATACATATGTATTTGTGTGTGTGAGTGTGTGTGTCAGTATGCGTGTGAGTCTGTGTGAGTGTGTATATAGTATTAATAGTTTTTCACTAATATATTTAATTATTTTAACCTTTTCTCATTTCCAAAATTGTTTATTTAAATTTTTTTATTTGTGTATTTATTATTCATTATTTAATTTTTATATTTATTTTGCGTATTGTTCTTATTTCTGTGTTTGTTTTCCATTTATATATTGAAGTATTAAATAACAAATTGTCGAAGTCTATATTTAGATGAAAAACAGATAACAATTTACAATTAAGTATTTTGAGAGTTGGTAAATAAATCATTATGGTGATGTAAACCCGACAGAGTCTGTTTGATTATTTAACCGTTTTATCTCTGTATGAGTATTAATAACGTATACAAATGGAAATATTAGGAGTTGAGAAAGAAAGGAGCAGGTGGCAGAACCTATAGTAAATTTTAATTAATTAAATATTGATATTTATATGGAGAGTTTATCAGAATGCATCCCTTTTTAAGACAGAAAACAATAATGTAATTATTTAAATTAATTTTTTCAACACGCAAGTGCTGACATACTGTTATTAGAAAATTTAGAAGACTGAAGTTAGTGATGTAGAAAAAATGCAAGTATTGTGTACTTCATTGATGTATTTTTGTTCTCTCTGTGTAAAGGTTTTTAGACTTCTATTACCTCAGTGGAGGACTAATGAAGTCAATAAGACCTGTCTGCGAGGGCTCTAGCAGGCATAACCTTGTAGGAGATGCCTTTTCCTCTCCGTTTTTGAACTAAGGTTCCCACAAGTCGAGGCACCTCGGCCTGTTTTGAGAGGTGTATGTTACGGAGTCACAGACCTTGGGCATACGGTAAGACTTGTTCGCTGTTCCCATTGGAACAGTCGGTGAGCTACCTCCTAAACTGGTCGAGGTACGGAGAAGTGAATGCTGCGTCCCCACAGTAAACTCTTCTCCCGCTATCGGAAGGGCATGGGACAGGTACCCAATACCCGACCTACCTTATGCAGGTTTTTCTAGGGTTTTCCCTGCATTTCTTTTAGGCGAATGCCGGGTAGTATCCTTAAACCATAGCCCGAGGGCCCTAGTTACCCTTGGCTACCTTCCTCCACCCTTCCGCATCCCCCCTTTCAAATCCCTTCTTATGCTATTAAAGGGGATTACCGTCATTAGCCTGTTACCCTAAAAAAGATTAAGTCAACAAATATATCATATTGAAATTAAGGTAACACGTCGACGTTGTATACAAATTTATGAATGAAACATGTTCATGTTCATAACAAAACTATTTTCGAAAATTGGTCAAAAAATACTAATTTTTCGGAATACTGGAATTTTATAAATTGAAGTTCATGGTTGACGATAGTGGCATTAATATTACGTGTAAGGTACACGTAAATTGGTGTAACGTAAACATGATTTTTTTCTCTTACTTCACATCAAGTTTAATTACCAAAGATGAAATACTTTTTCGCTTCCAGAGATCATTCATTATTTTCCTACTCTTTGTACTCTTACAAAAACGTATTCGGAGAAAAAGTCTTTCAAATTCCGGACGCCCGTAACGGGGTCGTGAAATAAACTTTCGGATTCGCCTGTCACTCTAGCTAATTTCTCTTCCGTCGAGAAATATCTCTTGCAAAGAAACGTGTAATAAAAGTTTGGTGAAGTTGAAGTTTGTTGGAATCTCGGGACTTTACTTTGCTGTCTTGGTCCCGCTACTGTAAAGGTTGACAGCAGCTGAGGTAATAAGGTTACATTCTTATCCGGCTCACGACAACTGCAAACTTTCCGTTTTATATTGCGCACCACGGATTAAACTGTTCATTACTCGACTTTCAAAAAGTAGATTGGAAACTGTATCCGTGGAAAGTAGTACAGTAAAGTACGTAAGTATTGATAGTTTTGTCATAAAACGTTATAAATAACGTTTCAATGAGGTGGACCAATTTAAATAACTGTTCACAAGATCCTCATACTCTTCGAAATCATATGAAATAACCACGAGTAAATTATTAAAAGCGTCAACTGTCTTCACCAAGTACTTTAATAAGGTATTTTTATAATCCTGTGTCGATCTGCTCGAATCCTTAAACCAAAAAAAAAATATTATTATGAAATATTATTAATACACAACTAACTTTTGAAATTATAAAATGTGCACCACGACTATTAACATTAATAATATACACCTACATAAATACACATTTTATCACGTTTACTGAATTAATCTATATAATAAAAAAGAATGTATATTTGTATGTATGTATGTATTTACGTTGTTCTTTATACAAATTTTATCGCGTGGACAGAATGCAACAAAAATTGGTACACATATTCTTCAAAATACGAGAAACGGTACTGTGAGGGTGAGAAACGCCTAGCATACATGTGGAAAGAATTATAATTAAAAACCGTGATCAATAAATATTAAATTACTGCGCGCCAAGGGACAATGACGTCACGCGAGAGAGAGACGTTACTACGCAACGAACAAAGGAAATATTTCCTTTATCAGGAATGAAATAAAGCAGAAATATTTTCTTTAAATAAAAAGTATAATTTTATACACCAATACTCCATCGAATGGTAATAAAGAAGAATACGAATTACTTTACCATCCTTGCGGAAAATGTAAGTTAATTTTCGCGCTATATTAGTTGTGAGTCTAGCTAACAATTTCATCAATGTAATATTTCGTAATGTATGAAGACTGAGTGACTATTGACAATTATATCCTGAAATACTCAAGGAATATATTTAAGTAATCAATTAAATACTTTTTCGAGTTTATATAAATAAGTACACGAGCAACGCCGGGCACCCAGCTAGTATTTAATATAAATTAAGTAAATTTGTTTATCAATTTTTTTCAGGAAGTTGTATTAATCGGAAACTGCCATTTCGTACTTATATAATATCAGAATAACTACATGAAAACGGTATCCATTAGGATTTATCTCTGACTTCCTCAAAACATTTGTTTTTGTTGAGCATTGTATTATGTTAGAAAAATTTCACTACCATTTCTTTTTCTGCTACTGAAGTGACAGGAGACTATGTTTATTACTAAATAATTCATATTCTAATAAAATTTTAATTCTTTTCGAGGGATAAATAAACATAGGGGTGTCACAAAATTTTAACCTTCGTCCATTTGGTTTTTATTTATTTATAAATGACTCGCCAATAACTATAACTCCATTATATGAAGTGATTTTTTATATCGATTTATTTACATTCACATCAACGGTGCAGGTTATTAGAAACTTATTTTTGCATTTTCGGGGGACTGATTTGACGAGAGTTTCTCTAACGCACACAAACATCCGGGATTCGAACCCAGGACCTCTGTGATGCGTGAGGAGTCACGCTGACCCCTACACCACAGGAGGTCGGCTGAGGTGATATTTTTTTGCTTAAAAAAATTATACCTTAGTAAAAGTAGTCAATACTGTATTTAACAACTGTATTTGGCATCCCACTAATGACCTTTTGTGAAATTTCAAACGAAAAATGTTACACTGACGTTTCTATCATTAAGGTATAATTTTGATAAAATGTTGTGGCGTTACTCTCTCGTGGAATAATGTCAAAGTGCATTGATGTCAACATAAAATTCAGAAGGAAAATCTACAGTCGCTAATTAGAAAATTAGTTTGCTTTACAAACTTTTACTCATTGTGGCGTAATTTGAGAAAGGCGGGGATAGAAAACTTTTATTATTCCAAACGGTTTTCAAATTATTTTTTTAAAAAAACTTATAAGTAGAATGCTAACAAAAAATAATTGGGATTTTTTTTATTCCATAAATATATATGCAAGTGTTTACATTTCTCGCTCATTTCAGAATTTTAGTGCACGTAACAAAAACAATTTCTACAAACAAGTAAATAAAAACTTCAAATAAAGAAGAAAGGTGTCCCTTGTAAAAGGAATTATTATTTTTAATTAACTATCAGGCAACATTAAACTGTTAAAATTATAAAATAAAACGTCTGTGATGTAAAATATATTTTGATTTGATTGATTTATTCCATTTTTCCTGGATTGAGGAATCAGAATCCGTCATTACTTAAAATTACAATTAAATTACAATTACAATTAATAACAATAAGAAGTTAATGTGTTATTAACTAAAACTCACAATATAATGTTAACATTTACTTAATGACATTAAAGAAAAAGATCCCTTAACGTTACTAAAGGTAAAATATAATATTTACGGAGTTTGAATACAAATTAAACACGCACTCAGTAAAATAATTATTTACACTACTCACCTAAATATGGAACTACACAACATGCACACTAGGTATCAGCAGAAAAACACGTCACTTCACGGAACTAATTAGAAAAATAAATAGCCAATTAACAGACAAAATTGAGTGCTAAATTGAATACCATACTATTTATTTTAGCAGTTATTTTTGTCTGTAATTTATTTATCGACTAAACAGTTAAAATATTTTTGTCAAATATTTGTTTATCTAACTAAACAGTTAGATATGATTCAATTAAATTTGAAAAGGAAATGATAATTGTTTCCCTTTCGATACCTACACCTTATTTGTTTAATGATTTTTCAGACGTAAATTTATGTCAAAAATGTACACCTTCTGCAAATGTACGTGCCATAATTGACATTTATACTGAATTGAAAATAATTATTGTCTATTAATATAACATCTGTGAAAATTGTTGAACACATTGCTTTGAAGCACTTCTCGATAGGCAAGAAATTACTAAATGTAGTCTAATTTTTTCTATTAATAATTTAAATGTGTAAAAATATCTAAACCTATTATTACTGCATCCATAAACAGCTTTAACGGTCCGAAGTATAATATAAAATAAATAACTATATTCATTCCGCGGGAAGTAATGTTAAAGTTTATATAATAAACTTGAAAATTTAGTTATATAATAAATTAAGTCGATCAATGCGCTAAATATTTCAGAAAGATTTTAACTATAAATTATCAATAAAATGTTAGATTTTTGAAAATAAATTTGCCCAATTAATTAAATTGTTTATTATAAATTACACATAAATTATTAATGCGTGTACATCAGTCGCCATGTCTTCAGTAAATAATTTATTTCATGAATATCGAATTAATTCACTTTTTTTCGGCTGCATTATAACACAGAAGAAACATTGTGTTTTTTTATTCCGTAATATCAGAAGGAGCTATATATGACCTTTCATTATACATGATTCTGGTTGTGATGCATCGAGGACCGGAAACGGCTAGTGGCATTGACCAGACAATCTCGCTTATTGCTACAGCGAGACCCACGTAATGTTGTTAATTTACTCAGTCAGTAGACTACCAACAAAGTTACCGCCTGTAAATAGGTCTTGTGTTATGTATCGCAACCCGGGAAATCACTTTCCATGCTATGTTCCATCGCATAAATTGATCACATGCATTTATATCACGCACGATTGCCTTATTAACGGCGGTAAATTAAGGACCCCTCATTAATTTTTGTATATTAAAGTTCCTATGAACTTCCATAGAGAAAAATGAAGTTATGATTCCACGAAGATCATTTTAACCAATTGAATGAATTCATTAAATAGTAGAAAAATTAAGTAAAAAACTTCGGAATTTGACACCACAAATTTAAAGTAAAGGAAAGAAATAGCATATATTAGCAAATTTTTTCTAAATAGGAAATTAACCAATTATAATCATTTACAAGTTGAAATGGTTTATACGTATTTTATTTATTGATGTTTTCCCAACAAAGAAACTTAATACAAAAATTCATATAGAATTTTAAAAATTCCAAATTAATTAAAGTTCCCTGTTAAATAATTAATGAATATAAATTATTTCCCGCAGTATTATTCATTCCGGTAATATATATATATATATATATATATATATATATATATATAAGTAAGCCTGCGAGAGGATTTCTCGCAGGTGAACCTTCCCAGAGAGCTCTGGCGGGGGCTACCTTTGGGAATGCTCTCACATCTCTCTGGTTTTTTTGAACTAAGGTTCCCACATGCCGAGGCACCTCGGTCTGTATTGAGAGGTGTATGTTCCGGGGTCGCAGACCTTGGGCATACGGCAAGAGTTGTCCGCTATTCCTATTGGAATAGTCGGCCAGCTGCCTCCTAAACAGGCCAAGGCATGGCGAGGGGTAAGCTGCGTCCCCACAGCAAACTCCTCTCCCGCTATCGGAAGGGCGTGGGACAAGTACCCAATGCCCGACCTACCCGATGCAGGTTTTTCTAAGGTTTTCCCTGCATTCCTTTAGGCGAATGCCGGGTAGGATCCTTAAACCATAGCCCGGGGGCCCTAGTTAACCCTTGGCTACCTTCCTCTACCCTTCCGCATCCCCCCTTTCTAATCCCTTCCTATGCTATTAAAGGGGAGTTGCCCAATGTGGATCACCCTCATGTAGCCTGTTGCCCTAAAAAAAAAAAAAATATATATATATATATATATATTTCAGTACCTGCGAGGGCTGTTCTCTCGCAGGCAGAACCTTGTAGGAGAGATACGAAGGGGCTACCTTTCGGGATGCCTTTACCTCTCCGTTTTTTAACTAAGGTTTCCACAAACCGAGGTACCTCGGCCTGTTCTAAGAGGTGTATGTTCCGGGGTCACAGACCTTGGGCATACGGTAAGAGTTGTCCGCTATTCCCATTGGAATAGTCGGCCAGCTGCCTCCTAAACTGGTCCAGGCACGGAGAAGGAAATGCTGCGTCCCCACAGCGAACCCCTCTCCCGCCATCGGAAGGGCGTGGGACAAGTATCAAATGCCCGACCTACCTGATGCAGATTTTCCTAGGGTTTTCCCTGCATCACTTTTAGGCGAATTGCCGGGTAGGAGCCTTAAACCATAGACCGGGGGCCCTAGTTAATCCTTGGCTACCTTCCTCTACCCTTCCGCATCCCCCCTTTCAAATCTCTTCCTATGCTATTAAAGGGGAGTTGCCACCATGTGGCATATATATATACTTACTAGCTGGGTGCCGGCGTTGCCCGAGATGTCATTTATCTATAATCCCCAATATGTCTCCAATTTCGGTTGCTTTTGTGCTATTTTTATGTAACGCTCCTCGAATCCTATCCCCAAATGTGCACCCTCCGATGCCGAAGGAGGTTGAACTCATTGACACAATATATCGGCCGTTTATACATGTTAGAAGATGACCACCCCCACAAATGTGCGATAATCAAACAGTATTTATTCCACGCAAAAAAGACCGATTACATTGTCTGGAAATTTCTACCCCCGCCCACCACCTCCCAAACCCGTAGCGTTACCAAGATTGTCCCAATTCGACTCGGCGACATTCATAGTTTCTGAATTGATTCGAATCTCAATTGTTTTAGCGTTATTTTTATTTAACGTAAATCCACCCCAACCGCTAATCTTGCTCCCCTCACAGGGGTTGAAATTGTACACAAACAACATCGGTAAAAATACTATCAAAGTCATTAACCCCGGGAAATAATTATTTAACGCAAATATCTACCGTTTAAAATGTTTGAAAATTTCCTCCCCCGCCCAACTCCTCCATCTCTACGCGTACTTCCCTACCATGCCGTAAGGTGTTGAAATTATACTCAAACAAAATCGGTAGAAATACTATCAATGACATTGACAGCGTAAAATATTTATTTCACGCAAATATCGGCCATTATACATTTCTGAAAATTTATACTCCCGCCCAGGACCTATCACCCCCAGTCACTTTCCCAACGGTTGTGATAAATAACCTCAGTGACAACCATAACTTGAATTTGACTCCAATCTGGGATATATTTTCTTGTAACGCCCCTCAAACCCCCACCCCAAAGTGTGATCTTTCACGTCCTTAAGAGATTTAAATTAAAAACAGAATCGGTAGAAATATTATCAGTACATTGACCTCGATAAATATTCATTCCTTTCAAAAGTGGACCGTTAAACATGTTTTAAAATTAACACTCCCGCCAACCCTTCCTTGGGGGAGTTAAACGATGAGTTGAATGTAATAATTAAACTCATTGACATACATGACCGTGGTTCGACTCCAATTTCAATTGTTTTTGCATCATTATATTGTAATTACACTCCACCCCCACCCTTAAGGGGAGCTCCATTCCCAATCCCAAAAGGGGTTGAAATTATACGCGGAGAAAATGTGGAGAAATTTTATTAATCAAATTGATCCAGAAATATATTTAATAACGACCGGTCAACATTTTTTTAAAAATTCACCCAACTCCTCCCACCTCAGCCCACCCCTCACGCGTTGTCCAGAATGTCATAAATAAATTCAGCGACATCCTTCGATTTTACTCGTTTTTTTCTTGTCAGGCCCCTCTACCCCCATGCATCGCCCTCATGCCGAAAGAGGTGACAGCGCCTGTTTGATTATTTCACCGTTCTATCTCTGTATGAGTATTTAATAACGTATACAAATGAAAATATTAGCAGTTGAGGAGCAAAGGAGCAGGTGACAGAACCAATAGTATCTTTTAATTAATTAAATATTGAAATTTATATGGTCAGTTTTTCAAATGCATATTCTTTAACTAGTGCAAGACAGAAAACATTAATCCAATTATTTAAATTAATTTTTTCAACACGCAAGAGTTTAGATACTGTTATCAGAAAATTTAGGAGACTGAAGTTAGTGATGTAGAAAAAATGCAACAGAACGAATAATTGTATGTATTATGTGAATGCAAAATAAATTTCCTGAAAATGCGCGAAATTTTGTCCCCCATTCGATGGCTTAGGCCTGGCTCTCTGTTTAAACGTTAATTAGTGCAAGAGCTTCTCTAATTGACAGCGCAGGCCGCCACGCGTGACAGACTTGGAAATGCAGTCCACATGAATGAGGAAGCTAAAGGGTTCCTCCCTCTAACCTCAGTTTCCAAAGCTACGCCTCGAGTCCTTTGTGTGGACGATAGTTGTCAACCATTTAACTGTCGACGAAGCGCTCTCAATTACAGCCGTACATGTCGTTAATAATTGATACACAAAGTTACAATACTCCAACTATAAAAGTTATTTTAGGAACTTTATTCCAACGTATTTATAATACAGTTTTCCAGCGTCTCCAAATAAATTATAATAGTTTATATTTTAAAGAATACTGATTGTTAATCTAATAAATAACAATGGATGGACGTCTACATGTATGTTAAGCATAGAATCTGGATCGCCTGAAAAAATTTCAGCGAAACTTGGTATACATGTCACTTACTATCCAGAAACAAACGCTGTGGGTGACATATCGCGAAAATCAGTGTTGAATTCTTTTCTCGGGACCACTGATAATTATAGTTACACTTACATAATCGTACGGCTCAAAAAATTTGTTCCTTATAATTTGTATATATTTCTCTATTTGTTAATAACTCCTGTGATATAACATTGTACTTGTAGGGACGGTTGAGGGAGAAGCGCCGTGTTGAGCCAGCTTCACTGCATCACCGATCCATAGGGCATGAAGAGTACTACACCAGTAATAGGGGCATAAACATAAAAAAGGCTTGGAGCTTGTTACAATTTTGATTTATCTGAACTGGATAAGCTTAAGTAAAGCAATATTTAATTCATTACTGATACATAAATCGCGAGGATGTATTTTGACTTTTGCGGAAAAATTCTATTCCATCTTATTTATGTATCCGACTTATTGTTTCTAATTAGATAATAATGTATGCATGTGTGTGTATCGTAAAACACAACAAATGCGTAAAGAAATTGAAAACCAAAGTTCGTACACATGCCACTTGGGCGGTGTCGAATTAATATTTTTCAGGAACTCTGAGTGTTTACAATGTCACTGTCGATAAATTTGAAGTCTCATTTCAACCCCAAACGGTAAGGAGCAATTCTTCGGATAGTGGTCACTTAAAAATAAAAATTAAGGGACTGAGATTGCCGTTGAACCCACGACTTTTTTGGTCGCTGAGTTGAATGCTGGCATTGTCCATGCCAGAAAAATTAACGTTCAGCATCTTAGGTATAGAGGTGTGTGAAGATGGATGAAAATGAAAAAAAAAAATACCCTTATTCATGTCGAATCAATTTTTTTCGGTGCCGCTGAGGTGAAAATTGTCTCTGGTAATGTTGGTTGCATTACGTTTTCACCAGGGGTTAACTATATTATATAGATATAAAATTAGTGTCTAATTAATTTCATTTCCGGTGAAATATAAATAAATACCCGGGAAACGCCAAGAAATCAGACAGTTATGTAATATTATTGTATATTACAGCCTTTAACTCCATACGTTTCCGAACAATTTAGCATTTCTATTTTTGAAGCTATGTAAAACAACTTTAACTTCATTGTTGTCTTCGAACGTACAGGAATATAAAACGTTCTGCATACATTCTCAATAGGCTAAACAATTTTAATACGACTCAAAAGGTTAATTGTGCAGTTGAAAGACAAATTAACCTGATAAATCTTAAAATGAGTAAATCTTTGGAGAATATACTGGAATATAAATTTTATTCTCATTATACACATCCCCTCTAATACTTCATAACGATTCATCTCATAAATTCAAAAGAAAACAAATGGAGTTCAATTGAGAAATGAATAAATGTTTTTTTTGGGTGTAGACAGGCTATGTATAGCGTAAAACATATAGTGGCAACTCCCCTCTTATAGCATAGGAAAGGGATTTGAAAAGGGGTATGCAGAAGGGTGGAGGAAGGTAGCCAAGGGTAACTAGGGCCCCCGGGCTATGGTTTAAGGATCCTACCCGGCATTCGACTAAAAGAAATGCAGGACAAACCCTAGAAAAACCTGCATCAGGTAGGTCGGGCATTGGATACTTGTCCCACGCCCTTCTGATAGCGGGAGAGGAGTTTGCTGTGGGGTCGCAGCATTCCCTTCTCCGTGCCTCGACCAGTTTAGGGGGCAGCTGGCCGACTATTCCAATGGGAATAGGGGACAACTCTTACCGTATGTCCTTGGTCTGCAACCCCGGAACATACACCTCTCAAAACAGACCGAGGTGCCTCGGCATGTGGGAACCTTATTTCAAAAAAAAAAACAGAGAGATGTGAAGAAATGTTTTTTTTAGGTGAACAGGCTACATGAGGGTGATCCACATTGGGCAACTCCCCTTTAATAGCATAGGAAGGGATTTGAAAGGGGGAATGCGGAAGGGTAGAGGAAGGTAGTCAAGGGTTAACTAGGGCCCCCGGGCTATATTTTAAGGATCCTACCCGGCATTCGCCAAAAGAAATGCAGGAAAAACCTCAGAAAAACCTGCATTGGGTAGGTCGGGCATTGGGTACTTGTCCCAAGCCCTTCCGATAGCGGAAGATGAGTTTGCTGTGGGGACGCAGCATTCCCTTCTCCAGTTTAGGAGGCATCTGGCCGACTATTCCAATGGGAATAGCGAACAACTCTTACCGTATGCCCAAGGTCTGTGACCCCGGAACATACACCTCTCAAAACAGGCCGAGGTGCCTCGGCTTGTGGGAACCTTAGTTCGAAGAAATGTTATATTCAGCTCAGACATAAGTACAAAGACAAATACTAAACCTTCAGTGAGTAAAGAGCAGAAGGAATTATATAGAAGTATTACTTCAGGATTACTCAACACTTTGAGTCAATTATAAACAGTTTCAAACGCAGGGGCAGATGTGTAATTAACTTCAAACAACTCGATTTTTATTTCCTTAGGCGTTTTGCCAGAATTTATTTTATTTTAAGGTTTTAAAAAAATATGCTTCGACGGTGAAAACGGAACCGCTAAATGGATATATTAAAACATTTGTTAGCAGAGTATTGAAGACGGTACATTTTGAAAAAAAAAATGTGTATCGACAGTCACCACTTTAATTCGAAACCTATTGACGTTCATTATATCTTAAACAATTTCTATCACCACAACCTAATTATGTAAACCTCATTAGTGTCGCCTATGACTTTTAAGTTGACACGACCATAAACTGTAGAAATTTTTTATACTGCCGGTATTTAGTCTCAACAAAATCTGTATGTTCTACCTATCCCTTTCACTCTTCGACTCACGTTAATATTTGCTTAGTAAATTATAAGTTTTCGAATAAATTCAAACAACAAATTCAAAACTAATTTCGTTTAAGACCTATTAATACTTATGAAAGTGTTTGTTGCTCCCTTGTTTCAGATATGGCGGGAGTACGACACCGACGGTAGCGGTTACATTGAGGCCGACGAACTAAAGGTAAATTAATTAGGGATGTTACTCCGCTTTCAAACGCAACCGCCGCCACCATGGCGGCAAATTTATGTTATGGCTCTCAAAGGCTGCTTGTTAATGGCTTGTTTTGTGTTGCTCCGCTAATTGGACAATTAATGTAGTACGAACAATTAAATTTCTAATATATTTACAGAATTTCCTGCGTGATTTGCTGAAAGAGGCTAAGAAGATGAATGATGTATCAGAAGACAAATTGATTGAATACACAGATACTATGGTAAGTACTGGTTTTAAACATTTTCAGAGTTATATAGTTTCATTGTACTATAATTAATCAAGTACTTCCAGTTTTTTGTATCAGGGTAATTAGTGTTTAATGCACGTATTACCTTTTTCCTTAATAAATCGAATTCTGTATGCGACTACTTATTAAACTTTATCTATATCTTATTATGTAAAATATATATTATGTTGAGTAAACTTGTTGTCATACAAATGTTCTAGTCCTTTTCAGTTTCTTTCCTATGAAATATATAGAAGCTGGCTTCCACCTGTTCGGTGTTTGCATTTTCTCTTAATATATATATATATATATATATTGTAGTAATTGGTAATTAAGACATCGTGCTAATTGGAAAGTTGGATTGTAGAGGACTCATTATTAGTGGATATAGAGTGGACGCCGCAACAAGGCGGCAATGCAAAGAAAGTATTGTTGTCGATCGGCTGAGAATTTTACGCACTCAAAATTTACGAGACGAGGAGTTCAGTCGACCAGAAAATTCATGTTATAAAAAGTTTTTCAGTCGGGAAGGAGAGAGTGAAACTAATGTTGTAATCGGTGGCCGAGCATAAATTCAACCTGCTGGCCATAGACAAACCAATGAAGTACATTTCCAACTAAAGTCACGAGATCTGCAAATCCAGGTTGCAGCAAAGTATCGAGAATCTACCAATTTGTGTTAGACCAACTAACAAAACTACGCCAATTAGAATTTGTTGACATTTAGAGTCTGTGAGTACTAGAATCAGTGATATCCCCAAATTTTGTGCACGAAAAACCTAAAATGAGACCTGGGCGGCCGTAAGTAGAAAAACTTTAAAATCATATTGTAAACCGTTTTTAAAAAATAAAAGTCAGATCGTTCTTTAATTTTAATTATTTAATTATCGATAAAATGAGATCGTTAATTCCTGATGAAATTTAAAACTGTTTAAATTCAAGCTGTAGTATTATTTCTTCCACAACAAATTTCGTCTATGTTTCAGACGCATTAACTTCGATAAAAGGTAAATGTAATTTTGATTGTATAAATTCACCCATTTATCAAACCCAGTTTAAGACCCTGAGATCCCAAATATTATTGTGTATTTAAAATTGTTAATAAATTTGTTTAATTGTTTGCCCTTAATAATCTTTTTATTTTTTATTTTAAAGCACAATATATATATATATATATTTACAAGGAAACTGCTACTAGGGGCTGAAGATTTTCTACTGTTATTCCATTAACTTTCTTATCGATTAAACCTGGTCATCTTAATGAGCGGAAAATAATACCTTATTTATTATAATTATATTATTATTATTATTAAAATTATTATTATTGGTGCAACTCGATGTTATTATCAATAAATACCTTTCCGGATATATTATATGTACAACTTCCTTTGCCTTCTCAATTATTATTTACCGAGTTCTATTTATATTTATTTTGCTCATACTGTCGTTTCATTGTTCTCATACTGTCCATTATTTCAACTGCTATGATTACATCCAAAAATTTTATTAAAAAGCGCACAGGCCATAAAGAATTCAATTACGCGCACATTTACCCAGATCGGTGTGAAATTATGGCAATGTAGCGCCGATGATGGCCGCCCTGTTTACGCAAGATGCCGTAGCTGATTGCTGTTCACTGTTGCGATCCCCAATTACGCAGCGCGGAGCCCAAATTCGCGGCAGTAACGTCAATTATGCGACTGATTTCTATCAGGGGCTGGAATCTCAATGCTTATAAAATGATTTACAATGCAGAGAGCTATTCCACCACAACGGAATGGAATTGCTCGCAATTATTCTCATTCGGTTCTGTTCGGCACACTTACGATTCTCTAATATTGTTTCATAATTGATGGCCGGCCACTCGCCGAGGTATTATTATTTTGATTATATAAAATATATATAATATATAAAGGTATTATTATCTTTTGACTGATGCTGACATGGCTGAGGCGGACTGTTGACTGAGGGCTGATTGACTCTCACAGCGTGATGATTCAATGGAGGCTGCGTGCCCACAGCAAACTCCTCTCCCGCTATCGGAAGGGCGTGGGACAAGTATCCAATGCCCGACCTACCTGATGCAGGTTTTTCTAGGGTTTTCCCTGCATTTCTTTAGGCATATGCCGGGTAGGATCCTTAAAATATAGCCCTGGGGCCCTAGTAACCCTTGGCTACCTTCCTCTACCCTTCCGCATCCCCCCTTTCAAATCCCTTCCTTTGCTATTAAAGGGGATCACCCTCATGTAGCCTGTTGCCCTAAAAAAGATAATGGTTCCGGCAACACGAGTTGGTAGGCAGGTCTGCGAGGGCTATTCTCTCGCTGGCAATACCTGCGAGGGATGTTCTCTCGCAGGCAGAATCTTTTAGGTGAGATACGAAGGGGCTACCTTTGGGTATGCCTTTTCCTCTCCGTTTTTGAACTAAGGCACCCACAAGCCGAGGCACTTTGGCCTGTTTAGAGAGGTGTATGTTCCGGGGTCGCAGACCTTGGGCATACGGTAAGAGTTGTCCGCTATTTCTATTGGAATAGTCGGCCAGCTGCCTCCTAAACTGGTCGAGGCACGGAGAAGGGAATGCTGCGTCCCCACAGGAAACTCCTCTCCCGCTATCGGAAGGGCATGGGACAAGTACCCAATGCCCGACCTACCCGATGCAGGTTTTCCTAGGGTTTTCCCTGCATTTCTTTAGGCGAATGCCGGATAGGATACTTAAACCATAGCCCGGGGGCCCTAGTTAACCCTTGGCTACCTTCCTCCACCCTTCCGCATCCCCCCTTTCAAATCCCTTCCTATGCTATTAAAGGGGAGTTGCCCAAAGTGGATTACCCTCATGTAGCCTGTTGCCCTAAAAAAAAAGGTTCCGGCACTTCGCCTAGAAGATGACAACTGAGCTTTTAGTCGTCGAAACGTTGCGTTCTAATATAATTATGCAAAACCCGGTTGAACTCCCAGAACAATATATTGAACAACTACACCGGTAAAGGCTTCAATCTTTGGACTAACATTTATTTAACTCCATACCTCAGCCTCTCTCAACTACAGCACAAGTCCCGTTACAAGTTATGATGTGGTTAATTATTTAAATTAAGCACGGCGATCGTGGTTCTCCGCCCTCTCTCGTCGTAACGTAGAGGTGCCGAGAGCAATGTAATCATAATTCTGTGCGTAACTTGGTTTAGCATTTAAGAATGTCAGCGGCGCATTAATCTAATATTTGGTATTCATTATTTTTATACAATTTGCAATATGGTGTGAATTGCGTTTCCAAAGATGAAAAGTCGCGATACACAATTACCGAGAATTTTCTTGTTTTCTTGTTGAAGGAGAACGCCTGAATATAATTTCATAAAAATTAAAAAGGAGCTTTATTTGGTTAGTTATGAAAGTAAATTTTTTTAAAAAAATATATAACTCTTAATCTCCCACCAACTCGAGCACTTTTTTTAATCCACTTGAGACGTCTATCTTACTTACATCGTTCAACCTCAAGCATCATTAACATATCAAAAATTAAAAACTGTGGGAAACGAATACAGTATTCATCCTTTCACAAACGTAAATTGTCTAATAATTAATTTAATTATGCTAATTTACTTCCTAATTTCATTACAAAATTATATCGTTTGTTGTATCGAGTAAAAGGTTTTCACTTCAAAAATTCCTATAATTTTGTGTGTGTATTTAATCCGCAGAATAAATTTAATGAAAAAAAGAGTTTCCGTTAACATGCTTGTAATGCATTCGTATATATTTTGAGAAGATAATTTTCGCTTGAATTATTGTCGGTTTCTGGAAGGGATGAATTCAATATTGGCTCATCAGGAAGGCCAACTATTTACAATATTCCAGTGAAATGTAGAGTGTTGCACAAGTTAGTGAATATTGGTGAACAGGCTCGGTGGCAATACCGACTTGGTCTTCTCCCCTCTCACGGCGGAATGCGACGAATCTCACATTCCGTAATACCGCCTCGCTGCATCGGAGGAGATATTGACAGAACACCACGTCTGTATTCATAATTTATGAGAAAACTTCACTTAATTCGCTTAAACCTTGCAGGTGTGTACTACACCTAATCGTCGTGTGATCTTAGGCTTCAGATTTTGTCTCTGAAGGGAACAATGAAGGACTTTCCTTCGGGGCGGTCATGTCTATGAAAGTTATTTGCTCAAATCATATACAAACAACCATTGTTTTGTAATAAATTTCAACAAAAACCTGAAAAATACGCACAAACACCGCGGCAAAAACATTAAAATAATTGCCTTCTTTTAAATTTGTTAAAATTTTATTAATCAATATTAAGTAAACAAAAGAATAAGAATTTATGTGGGATAATATTCGATATAATTTTTTCCATTCTCTCTCTCCTGATTATGCCACAAGTTTATTCATAGATATATAATTTTCAGTGGCTCGTCTTTACCTGCGTAGTCTGCGTCCAAAATCTTCAATACAGTATTATATCATTTTTATTACTTAATTTATAAACTTCGTGAACAACGTATAAACGATGTAAAGCGGTTTCGTCAGTTATGTTCTTTGGAAGTAAAAAAAACAATTATTCAATTTTTTTCTAAAGAAAATAAATTGGTAATAACTAAAATAAACATAATATTTGCATTTATTTGTGTATGCAATGTGTTCAAAAGTATTTTAAAAAAA
Source organism: Zhengitettix transpicula (assembly GCA_037074705.1). Taxonomy (NCBI): domain Eukaryota; kingdom Metazoa; phylum Arthropoda; class Insecta; order Orthoptera; family Tetrigidae; genus Zhengitettix; species Zhengitettix transpicula. The sequence goes on along the minus strand of CM073593.1, from coordinate 46,450,019 downwards.
GGATGTATTTGTTCTATTATATATGTTATTATACTTGAACAGGCACAAAGTAGTTTGTTTTATTATTATTTATTAACAGAGCTTTCGCAACATATACTATTACAATTTGGTACAATATTTTATATATAAATAGGTTCGCAAAATTTAGTTTGATAGGACGATCCACTTGGACTTGGTAATATTCTAAGGACCACGTATCTGTAAAAAAATAATTAATAATGAATTATAATAATTAAGGTCAAGAGCTATAGTGACAGAACCTTTGTAAGCGTGTGTAATAACTATATTGGGATGAGATTTCAAGAATTGTTTACTTCTATGGAGGCTTTTATGAGATTGCTATGAAAAAGGGGAAGGTGTTTAGTGTTTGAGATATGTGATTCCTGATTTTATTGTGTTATTGTTGTGTCCCGTTGTGTTACACGTATCAAGGAACATATATCTAATATCAAATTCCCCATTGATAAACAATCTGTAGTATCCAAACATATAATCAATCCTAAACATGCATTTGATTGGCAAAATGCTAAGATTTTAGACATTGACACCGGGTACAATTCCAGACTCGTTTCAGAGATGCTTCACATTAAATCAAACACCACAACTATTAATATACAAACACACACAATGAAACTCAAATAATTGCATTATTACGCATAATTATATTATTACGCTAAACCTTCTGTTTTCCCGTTGTCGTTGCTCCCTTATTGTTAGGCCACCCCTTCGGCTCTCCCATTGTCGTTGCGTTTTCGTCGCTTTTGAGTTTTGTCAACTGACAAGTGCAGTTGTGTAGCTCCAGGCTCTTCTTCGCACCTGAGGAAAGGGACAAGGATCCCAGAAACGTTGTGTGGTATATTATCACTTTTTTGTCTGAATTGGCTATCTTTCTTATTCATTATTTTCTATCAAACGTAATTTTTTTCATTTTAAAAATAATTAATGTTATACAGTAAGTATTATATTTTTATTTGTTTGCTAACAACCGTCCTAAAAATTTAGATACTCTCAGTGATATTTTATTTAAAAGCGTAATTGATTTAGCATATTAGCATAAAATTCTCGGATATTACCAGTTTCGTTGCGAGCATTTATAATTTTATTACTGTTTTCATAAATATGAATAGCTTCCAATAGATTTTCTTTTATAAAGACGTTCACATTTATGGATAATACTCTCATTGTCTATCAGATGGTTACCTATAATTGAAATATGATGAGAGGAAAGGGACACTGTTAGTTTCAGAATGGGTTTTATAATTACTAATTTGGTTATATATTCTTGTTTTTAAATTTGTACCTGTATGGCCAAAATATTTTAAGAATAACTCTTAAAATATTTCCAAATTTAAAACATAGCGGGTCTGAGGCCACTTTAATATTAACTAGACCAAGATGGTATGCATTAAATGTGTCAAAGTATTTTTTTAGATAATTAAAATATATTTGAAATTTATATATATAAATCGTTAGTACTGTTATATATATATATATATATATATATATATATATATAAATTTGTGATGAAATAATATCAAGAAGTATTTATTTACTTCTTAAAAAGATGATATTGAACAAAATTAAAGAAATTAATGACTGAATCAAAAATGGAAGATAATATATTTTAGGAAACGTAACACATAATAATTACAGTATTTAATGATTAATAATTGAAAATTCTGATACTATTCCTATAATACTTCATTTATCAACATATGTTCCATTAACCTAACATTATTAATAACTAGCTGGGTGCCCGGCGTTGTCCGTGTATTTATTTATATTAACCCGAAAAAGTATTTAATTCTGCATTAATCTGTAGTCGAGAAGTGATTTAACCTAAATCTAACTAATCCTAGTTTCGTATATACATTCGACCGATAGTGAATTAATTTAACAGCTATAAAATACATGGAATTATATTTCACAATCTAAACAAACAGACATCAGAATATCTTTACGAATAGATTACTTAAATATACTCCTGGATTATTGCAGGATATAAATGTCCCTCAGTTTCAGACAGTACGAAAGTTTAATTGATGAAATTGTTGGCTATATTCATAATGTAAACAAATAGTCACCCTATTGGAATCCTAATATGGTGCGAAAATTAACTTACATTTTCCATCAGGATCGTAAAGTATTTCGTATTGTTTTTTTATTATCATTCCATGGAGTTTTAGTGATAAAATGATCCTTTTTATTGAATGATAATATTTCTGCTTTATTTCATTACGGGAAAGGACCTATTTCCTTTGATCGTTGCGTAGTAACGTCTCTCTTTTGCGTGACGTCACGGTCTCTTGGCGCGCAGTGTTTTAACTCAAAATGGTCAAATTTTTTAATTATAATTCTTTCCGCCTTTATGCTAGTGGGTTTCTCACCCCCACGGTACCGTTTCTCGTGTTTTTAAGAATATCTGTACCACGTTTTATTGCAATACTCGTTTAAATCTGTATAGAAATTAACGTAAATACATACAAATATACATCATATTTTATTATATAGATATTCTAAATTTGAATAAAAACAAGAAGATTGTGAAAAACGAATAACTTTCAAGATCTTCATAATTTTAACTGTCATGTGTCATAAAACTGTATCGTATGGTACAAAACAAGGTGGAGAAAAATAGCTAGTCGTGGCTAAATACTATGCGCAGTCGTCCACTTCCGTATAATTGTAGTGGTGGTAGGCCGGAATTCATTTTAATATGAACCTCTGCTACCGAAACTTGGTAGTGCAAAAAACTATTCTCAATAACATTGACGCAAGGAAATATATTGTGTTGAGTTCAGGTTATTTTGTACGTCAAAAAACTTATTCCTCAAAATTAAGAGATTATAAGTAAAGGATGTGATAAAAAGCTCTTCAGCTGTCTTTATATTCCGTTAGTAAGAATATAATAAATGTTTTTAAGCATCATAGTGGCCTTACTCCTAACGGTGAGCTTCCACTTGATGACAATACTCCCCTCCACATTCTCCTACTGCGCATCTAAAACGCCATGCTATTTCTCTCGATCTAAACGTACATATTTCAGGAGAAATTTTTTTCAATGAAGTTGTTTCTTTTTAAATGTACTGTCCAATAATACATTACACGAGCTATGTTCCCATTCAAAATTTCAATGTTGACTACGGACATTCCCACTTGTAATTTGTTCAGGGAAATCCATCAATCGATTCTTTATTTATTTTATTATATATTTTTTCTGGAATAGGCTTCATATAGTTTATAGAACAAAGGCTGATACTCTCTGTATATATATTATTCATACTGAAATAACGTAGCGTAAAATAATAATATTTATAGCAAGAAAATAATTTTCATATTTCTTTCCTTCTTAATAAATAACGAGAGAAGAAATTAATTTGATCTTTCGATTACGATTGGTAAAATAATACCAAACAGATTAATAGCATGGTAATAAATTCATTTGAATAGCATTCATAGTTTCTAAATTTCAGTTTTATGCCATTCAAGAATTAAAGGATTTTAATAATGTATAAAACATTCCGTTTGTTGGCTGCTGCACTGATTGGTAATAATCTCTGGTTATGGGAACACTAATCAAGCAGTCTGTACGTGAAAGTCAATATTTGGTCAATAACTGATGATCCTAGCTGCACAATCAATAGCTCTTACCACGGACGAACGCATATCCCACGATATTAACACGAAAGAACCCTCGTTGGAAATGGAAACAAGGCATCCAAAATATTATTTCTTACACATGCATTGAACTAAAGCTAATTTTAAGGAGTATTCATCGCTGTTCTAATAATAATATCAACGTTATTATAGTTTCATCCCACATCGCAAATAAAGCAATGAGAGATTTAAACATTAACTGTATGCATATTACCTTCCGAACTACGTGTCGCCTGCCTCTTCCAAGAAGCTACCTTCAAAGTGGTGGCCTTTGAGGTGGAGCTTTCATTTAGTTAAAAGGGTACAACACAAGTATCCGTAAATGAAGCAGCTTTCAAAGGCCACAGGAATAATGTTTCAACCACTAGCACTTTTTATAATAAATAATAAAAAATATATTACCATTGAATTAGGTTTTCTTCTCAAGGAATATTCAGAAGATTTTTTAGTCTTAGCCCTCAACTTTTAATATTGTAAACGTTTAATATCAATAAAATAACAAAACAGATCGTAACTTGTCAGAGTTACTTAGAGTGAATGAAAACAGGTTCTCAGATTTTGTTTACAGAATTATTTTATTAATCTCCAATACTACTTTTCTTGCTAATGCCTTTTGTATCCCTAATTATATCCTTAGGCACAAAATGTTCGCATCATTTGGAAGATTCCATACAAATAAATTTATTTAAAAACATTAAAGTACAAATGATGCAAAATAACCAGTCAATAACAAACCTTTGTGAATGAACAGCAGATCTCCAGTAAATTGTCTACTAAAACCTTTTACTTACACAAAATATATAAAATAGTACAATAATAAAAAATACTCTAAAATTATTATAAAAGATGCAGTGAAATAATATTTAACTTAGACTATGTTATGGTAATGGCTGACAACCAACCGTTGATTTGACAATGGTTCCTTCAGGAATAAATATAATAGTTTGATGCCATCTGTGTGGCAGCAATGGAACTATTATATTTCTCAAAGAGCGGCAAATTTACTACACTGCACTTATTAATATTCCAGTTTTCATTCACTAGGGGTGGGGGGGAGGGGGGGGTCATTTACCTGAACTCAACATAATATATTTTCTCGCCTCAATGTTTTCAGAATATATTTTTGCATTACCAAGTTTCAGTAGCAAAGGCTCGTATTAAAATGAACTCCAGCCTGCCCGCACTACAATTATACGGCAGACAGTGGACCACTGCGCATCGTATTTAGCCACGACTAGTTATTACCTAATATAGGTTACCACATCTTATTTTTCAGAGAAGTATCAAATTAGAAATATAAAATAAATATAAATCTGACAAATTTTCAGACGTCACGTTATAATAACGTGTAGCTAACGTTATTTCTATTACAGATCGAGGACATATTTTTTCTAAGATTTCTGAAAATTATGGATATCCCATTTTTAACAAAATACTGACAAATTTTTCTCTTGGAATTTGAAACAACCCTGTAGCTTGGATTTTATAGATTAGAACACATGTTTTTCTCTGTTAAAAGATTTTACAAGACATTAACTAAGTAGATTTTAATTATTGGGCATTCTTTCTGTTTAATTATTAATTTAATATTTAATCTTTCATTCTTTCATTACTCTAAGTAAAATTCATCCAGTTCCTTTACGATTTGTCTCTCTTTCGCTCTTCACTAATTTTTATTCCACGCTTACACATTTAATCTCAGTAGAGCGAAAATCAAATTTAATATTTCTTATATTTCTATCGTCATACTATGCGATTGCAAAAGAACTCTCAGGGTTTACTATTATTTTTTCAAAGGCTTGATTACATTTCCATCTGCTTATAAACTTTATCCCGGGTTGTCGCTAAAAACTTCGCTATTCAATTTTTCTCATTTATAAGAAAATTAACAGTTTATTACTTTATAACCAAGTATTGATGAAACTGTTCAATCAATCGTGTGGAGAGTTTTTTATTACGCAAAGGAAAAACTCGTAGCATCATTTTGCGTGCATAATAGATGTTTGAGATGAAATAGTAAATTTGAAATGTAATTTCGTTTTTAAATAAGTGGATAAAAATATTAGAATTTAATTACTTATTTTATTTTCTATTGATGACTGTAGCATTATTTGCTCCCGTCTTGAAACAAGATATCTAGTTGCTTCTGATCTTATTTGTTGCTGAGAGCGGGAAGATGTGTTTTATTGCTTTCTGCGTCTTCACAAGCTCATATTGCTCTTGCGAGGGCTTTCAAACTTCCACAGTATATTCGCGTCTTACCCGCGAACATAAACATCCCATATTCCTCACAGTCGTAAATGAGCAGACAAGCTAAATGACATGAACATAATTACGTTTCATGCCCTAAGCTATCCTTTATAGAGGAATTGAAACTACAGAATATTTCTGATTGAAATAACGTTCAGAAATGTATAGGGTTACAGTTAAATTAAATGAAAATAAATCAATTAGGATATGTTGTGTTATTTGAGCTCAGTATAAATATATTTAATGTGTATAAGTGTGTGTATATATGGTCAATAAAAGTGATATGATCTACGTAGTCTCTACAGAATAGGTATGAATTTTATAGATATGTATTGTAATATTTATTTTAAAATATCAAGCAAAATGCCACCAAGTTGGAGCCAATTTATGTTATATTCAAATTAAAGAAATGATAAAAACCACGTTGCGCCAAATAATATGGAATACAATTTAATAAAATAAAACTCACGTTGGAGTGCAATTAATGTAATAAATAAATTTAAAGGAAATGATAATTAATAGGATTTATAACTAAATTTTAACATCTTTTAAAGATGAAACATTTAATATAAATTTCTATTTACTTTGGGTTCTTAACATAATTTTTTTTTAAATAATTGCCACTGTTTTTAATAAAACTCTTAATTCTTCAGGGCCGCTAATTGGGCCTCTAATAGTTACAGTAATTTGAAATTATCACCAAATCAAATGAAAATAAAAAAGTTACAAAAGAATAATAATTACAATTAAAATAACAATTATTATAAAAAATCTTAATAAATGTGAAATCCAGAGAATTCTACAGAAATTTAAATAAATCTAGCGGTACGTATTTTTATATAAGGTTATCAATGTAAGATTTTTACATGCCAGATACCTAAATCTGCACACAGTTTTGGTTGACTATACTAAAATTTCCGGCCAACTGACCATGAGACACGTCTCCAAAATTCGTGCTATAACTGTTTTCGTCATACATGTATCTGCCGACTTTACTTTAATGGTTATTTAATATCCTAGACAGAATGCGACAAATATCAACCGCTACTTGGTCACTCCCGAGAACGGACTATGACCATCATCGTCCGGCCTCCCAAAACAGACTGCCTGACCGCTACTCGGTCACTTCCCAGCGTCAACTTACTATTTCGTCAATGTATCACACACGCCGCCGTCAACAATAGAGACTAGAAACATTCCAATCTCTGCATTCTTGCGCCACGCTGACTGTTACTTATAATATGGCCTCATTATTAATATTAATTAACTATAATGTAAATACGGCTCCACGAATCATATAAAATAATGCAATATGATAATTAAATTTTCAGTGACATAATTATAACAAAACAAGATTGTGTGTTTGGGAGGCTTTCAATACTTCATAAACCTCTACAATGTTGTCAATTCATGTGGCAGCTTAATGTCGACGAGAGACGGTGCATTATACCACTTTATTTAAGTGCTGGCGCAATTATTTCCTGTAAAATAACAGATACAATATAGATCGTCGTTAATTAGTTTATCGTATTCCGTGCTATTTTCCCTTATTCAATTTACTTACTCTTTTGGGCCTTCGTGCATACTATCTTTCTATTTTCAGAAAGGCTCACGTGAGTCATTAGTCAGAAAAATTTAATCTGTTCTGGTATTCCAATAGCTTCGTATAATTTCTACATATAAATCTATTAAAAATGTTTTTTTCATCATCCCACTATCGAATAAGTCGGCGTTGTTTCAACATTACAGGCGCTATGAAACGTGCAATCGGTCGTATTCATTAAGTAAACCTGAACACCTTTGCTGCTACAGATTATTTATTTTCGCAGTCACACCTACAAGGCTCGCAGAACACGCGTTATAAAATGGTTGGGTGTGGTACAGAAGAGACATCAATTTTCAGAGTGCTCGCGTGTGCGGCACGGTTTACCACGCTTATTGCTTTCATTACTGTGGTAATAAGGAACCACTCACCCAATACGCTGTGTTGTTTGAGGCTTGTAGTCAGTGACACGAGAAATATAAACTTGAAGGAACAATGGCTGTTCAGATGCGAGGGGTGGCGGTTCAGATCAAGAAACGAGTTAGTTTGCTGGGTTATTTTCATTTATCCCCCAGTTTCGTCCATGATATTCTGCGAGGATTTGCAGCACAATTCGATTAGAATAGTTAGTCATCGTCACTTATGGTGATATTACCTGATGGAGATGACAACGAACTGTTATCAGTCGGCTCATCATGATGTGTGAAATTTAAGCGGATAATTTCCGTTTTACTGGTTTTAATGTATACTGAGTATAGATCGGACACTGCCAATGTGTGCTTCGACTCGCGCAAGTCAGAAAATTATTGCCGCAGTTTTGACATATAATAGCAGTTTCTGTTCCGGGACATGAGGCTATCTGAGATGCTATATTTCCCACCACTCCAAGTAAGGCCGTCGGAACTTGAAGATAACAGCGTCCGACATGGTGGAATGGCCCGCGAGATGCGTTCGTTTCCATCTCCAATTCTCCACGACGACAGATTCTTTTACGTTCTTCTCCACAACTCTCCGTCTTCGCTGTTTGCTTCTTTCTCCACCTTGCTCACCGTGTTGCATAATCAAGGTTTGCCATTCGGACGTATACGTGTATTTCTGCACATTTAATTAATTGATGCAGGTTATGTTATTTGCTTTGTTTAAAAAGTTCATGTTATTTTCTGACGGAAAAACAAGTAATTTGAGTTTAAAAGAACAAAGAGAATCATTCATGTTACTAGAATTATAAAGAAACATTTCAGATAATTGCATCAGAAACAATGTAATAATTTATTTAAATTACGGAGTTTATTTACTTTACCTTTGATTCACTCGAATAGTAAACTGGAATTTTATAAATGTATTAAAACAAAAGCTAAGTATTTAAATTTTAAAAACAATATTCACGACAAAACATAAACTCATATGAATATTTAGTTATTATGAACCAAATTTTATTTACACCATTCCAGTTGTATTTCGATTCAAATATCTCAGTGCGTTCTATAAATATAAAACTCTTTATCAGCTAAGTGCAGTTTAGTGCTAACATCCGTTAGGAGACACACACTCAGCATTAGTTGTTACGATACTTGATCTCGGCATTGAGGGTCGAGCGTTGTCGTTCAGAAACTGCTGATCACTGGTCAAACACTAGGCAGTCGTTGCGGCTGGACTTCAACGTGTGTAGACCTTCAGTTTAAGACAGTAATTCTCTATATTTTTTTATTAGTTTTTTTAGTCACATCAATAAGTACTACCGACTTGAACACTTTTTGCATTTCACCAGTCGGGAAACTAATTTTGTTGTGGTTCTCGGTACGGCCCCTTAAACCACTATTTTTCTGTACTACGCGATTTTTCACCTGTATTTCTTTCCCCGAAATTTTAGCTGTACTCGAAGATTGTCGACTTTCTTTCCACGTCTTAGGGCAGGTTTAATGAATTATAGTTTTCAGTCACATCCCAGAATTTCTTCCTTCGATATTACGAATTTGTCTCAGACAGACATATTTCGGCGCCTGGTTTATACCTGCCTGTGCGACCAGGAATTCCCCCTCATGATAAAATGATACTTTAAAATAATTTCCTCAATAAATTAAAGTGATCACTGCAACAAGAAGTACTGAGTTGAGTCGGAAACGGGAGAGATATTTGTCACAGCATCAAACAGATGTAGATCGAAATAAAACGGAATTATATTTAGATACGAAAATAACCGAACGAAAAGGTAACATTTTCCTCAATAAATCGCGATGCTGTAAAGAATCCAGATAATTAACTAAAGTATTATTCTGTTTTGTTGCAGCTTCAAGTCTTCGATTCCAATAAAGATGGGCGTCTGCAGCTGTCTGAAATGGCGAAGTAAGTTAATGACTATAGTTTCACCGTTTACTCCTATTTGGTCTCCTGAAGAGGGCACGCTACGACGATCACGATGTTGTAGAGTGGTTTGCGCGTGATTGGCCCTTTACGTTGAAGGCAATGAGCACTTTCCCAAAAAATGAGATAAAATGTATTTCTATTGAGCGAAGGGTTTTGGCATCACGATACATTGAAATTTGAGTCAGCATTTCAAACGAATGAGCGAACAACAGTCTTGGCCTAGTCTTTAAAATGATTTGTGTTCACAAACGAAACGTTGGCAAATTTGCTGGGAAAAAAACGTGGCACGACAGTCCAAAACCACATCGTTCCTAATGAAGTTTCATCTCGTGGCGTCAGTCCCGAAGAATCCTGTTGCTGAGACATGTCTCAGGGTTTTGTTACCAGCAGGCGAACCAATCTATAAGAAGGTGATATCCCAGGGAACAACGTCACCAGTTAATGACGACTTCGTATCGTCCTGGACTTTTGAAACGATTCGAATGGTAGAACCAATGCGAAAAGAGATAGACACACCAAGTCACCAGAGCTTGAAGACTGAACAATAGTCGCTCTGTAACTACCATTGCATACGGTCGAGAAACTTTTTTTTTTGGGTAACAGGCTACATGAGGGTAATCCACATAGAAGCATCTCCCCTTTAATAGCATAGGAAGGGATTTGAAAGGGGGGATGTGGAAGGGTAGAGGAAGGTAGCCAAGGGTGAACTAGGGCCCTCAGGCTATAGTTTAAGGATCCTACCCGGAATTCGCCTAAAAGTAATGCAGGGCAAACCCTAGAAAAACCTGCATCAGGTAGGTCGGGCATTGGGTACTTGTCCCACGCCCTTCCGATAGCGGGAGAAGAGTTTGCTGTGGGAACGCAGCATTCCCTTCTCCGTACCCGACCAGTTTAGGCGGCAGCTGGCCGATTGTTCCAATGGGAACAGCCGAACAACTCTTACCGTATGCCCAAGGTCTGTGACCCCGGAACATACACCTCTCAGAACAGGCCGAGTTGCCTCGGCTTGTGCGAACCTTAGTTCAAAAACGGAGAGAGGAAAAGGCATCCCCAAAGGTAGCCCCTTCCTGTCTCTCCTATTATTAGCTCGACCGTCACCAAGAACCTAAGACTTTGTAAGGCTGCGAGAGATGCCGGTTTGCAACAACGGGGAAAGCATAATCATATTAACCCAATATCGTAGACAATTTCAGTTTCTTTTCCCTGGGCCACAGTTAATCCGAGGTTAAGTATTCGAACCTGACCAGACAGAAGAATCAAAGAGGAAATGAATAATTATATTTAACTAGAGATCAGGTGAAGTTTCATTTGCAATTATTTAATGAAAGAGATGTAAAATTTTTGAGTGATATTCTTTAACATGTTAAAGTCAGACTTTAGGTTTAACTTCCTCCTTCCAGTGTTAAAAATTGATTAAGCTAGACGTAGGTAAATTTTTCCAGGAAGTTAGACCGAGAAGAAGCTTCCACTGGCGCTCAACACTTTCAAACAAACCTGCCACATTAAATTATGAAGAAAAAAATGTATTATATTTCCACTTTTCTACTTTAAGTTAATTAATTTTTTGAAAAAATAATTCAAGTTTATATTTGATTACCTCTCGTATTTTCCCGCGACGGCAGCTGGATGTTGCCCGAAGTTTGATCAGAAGGCTGCCAGAGGTTTTATTTTCAAGGTTAGACAAAGGAATGATGTCTCCGGTATTGGGTTGGAGTTAAGATCAACCACAAGATAGCGATATGTGCTGATAGGTTCAGTTAGCAGACTTACAAGCCTACTTGACAGAGAAAAGAAGTTTATTACGACTGGGAAAAATCAATCGTCGTAGAATAGTACAGTGCTACCTACTGGTTAATGCTAAGTCACAGTGTTTTACATCAATCAGATATCTCATAACATGGAGATAGGTGCTTCGGAAACCAGACTGCACGTTTTCATTTGGATGGGATTTGTTCATTAAACAGTAACCCATTCAGAGGAAATTTGGTTGGATACGCCTAGTAGAAACTAAAGGTACGCTTACATCTGACAGTTGTCGCATGACTGACAGATGTAAACCCTGATTATTTGTAGTTCAAACTGGCACGACAGATATCGTGGAAGCTGAACTGCTCGTGTACTTTTAACATTGTGCAATAAGTGTAGAGTCGAGTATAAATAAAACCACACATAGTTGACAGTAATAAAAATGAGTGGTTAAAAGCTGAAGTTGAAGAATAAATAAATATATATTTTAGTATAAGTGAATTATGGGACGTTACTTGTAAAAGTTATACAGACAGAGTGAAAAAACATAAATGGCTGAAAAATTTAGTACGACAGTCGAAGAGATTCAGATAAAAATTTATGACTCAATTTAACAGCGAATTTTTAAAAAATTCGAAAATGCGCTGGATTCTCAATATTGAGCTTAAACATCAATTGACTGTAGGCACCGTTTCAAAATCCACTCTCGTACCCAAACAGAACGTTTCTTATTTTTTGACATCAGAATAATTACACGGGCAGCGATTTTACGTTTCGAAGATTTCATGTGGAAAAATTAACTGTGTATGTGTAGAATGAAAGATATGTACAACACCGGACACATTTTTATGTGTAAACGGGTCATACATTTATATAAATTTTAGCATTTTCAGAACTGTCATATGCATATCCATGACATAAATTTCTATCAGTATGTAAACAGATTTTCTCTCTGAGGCTTGACATATATTTCTGGAGAGAAAACTGTAAACGTACCTTTAACCTGGCCACAAAGGTTGAAACTCCTAGACCCTGCTCGACGACCTGATTTGCCAATTCTTAATAATTGTTATGTCATTTACATGGTTGCTCCACCCACAATGTGTTCCCATTGTCCCGCGATAAGCAATTTATCCTTTCGAAACCTTACAGCAATTTCCTACTCCATAAATCAATCCAATTGTGTTTTCATTTGAAACTCGTAAGAAAAGGACACCTTCCAATAGTGAAAATGATCGAACAAATGTGTGAGCAACTGAGTAAAAGTGAGAGCTCCACTTGTGTGCACGTACATAATTCACTTTCGTCTGCGCTGACATTACTTTGACGGCCGCTGACAAAGCACATTGTTCGCTTCTCCCGCAGGCAACGAGCAATTTAGCGAGGAATGGAGGAGTGAGAGTTACTCGTACAGTGCAGCACCTCGCGGCGGCGGTTAGCAAAACCAATAATCCACATGTCTCGGCCAAGCAAAGCAACACAAGCCACTCTCACAACTACGCACATACATTCACGCAAACCACTTGCGATATTAGCCATGCACTCCTCACATTTTGCCATTGTTTCCACATCCGATCCACCATCTCGTCATAAAACAACTTCTAGAATATGCCAACAATTTTCCATGTGTCATGTAGTAGTTTGGAACACTGCCTCGCTTCCAGAAGTCCTGGGTTCGAATGCTAACATGGAAATGGATGTTTGTCCTTGTCATAGCCAGGAAAACTGAAGATGAATTGTAGCTGGCCAGTTGCAACTCCAAAAATTCTGGAATGTGTCATGGAATATCACATTCTAGCAGTTGTTCTGGTGGGTGAGGAACTTAATGGACTGTAGCACCAGAAAAAATAATACATGCTTCACATTAGCATTTGAAGTGTCAATCTTATCAATTTTAAATTTGACTTGTATGGCAGTATTTCCTAATAAATTATTTTAATTGTTGAAGTTAATCTTATTAGGGGTAAATTAATAGCTTAAACATGAAGAACTGTTGAACATATGTTCTATAACTTTTTATATTGTTTTGGTGTAAGGAACCTGTCCCCAAAGTTTGTGAAAGTGTTATTCAAACATACACACATATATGTAAAAGTGAGAAAGGATATGAGATTGTCAAAATAATTAAAATATTTGTTATGGAGAAATAGTGGATGGTTTAGCTAAAATCAAGGGCTGTTATCATGCTAGGCAGGTTCTTCAAATTTTCAGAGGCATTAATGTCATTCTTCTGGATAGGATCACCCTGTGTGCCTGCTGACTCGCTTCTGAAATTTGAAGAACTTTCTCCTGTCTAACATGGTGCAATGTCAAATAATCATTAATTATTATATCTAAATAAATTATTACCAAAAAACATTATTTTCTAATTACAGATTACTGCCAGTGAAGGAAAATTTCCTGTGCCGGCAGATTTTTAAGGTAATCAGAGACTCAGAATTAATTCTTTCTTAAGGTGATAAAATTTAAGTGTCAGCTCAGTTTTAAGGATAAATGGTTAAATAAATTAAGTATATATGTTTGGCTTACAGCACATGTGGAAACTTGCTAAAAGTATCCTAGATACCCCTCTTGTTGCTTAATAAACCAAACATGCTTTTAAATGTCTGCTTTATAGTTTACTATCAAATATGTTCATTTATTTCATATCATCCTATAATTTAAATGATATTACAAAATAAATAAGAGATGTTAAGGCACAACTCATTTTAGATTAAAATAATTAACATCAGAATTAACAATACAAATAAATTTACTTCTATCTTTACATATTGATACATCTGTATTCTCTTACATTGTCCGTAACCTGAAAACATACACTGACATCATTTAATTTTGTTCAATAAAATGAAATATGTATTCTCATTTAATCAGATGAATGGAAAACATAATCAATAATACAATAATGCAACAAATCTTTGCAAGGGTAGGGGGTCAATTGTTAGGAGTCAACAACTTTTAAAATTAATTAAATTAATTGATAGAGTAAATTTCCTTAAAATATAATAATTAAAATAAATTATTTCCAATAAAAACCTGAAGAAAAAGGAAAATATTAAAATTATTGTTTCATTTTGTTTGCCGTAACGAAGCTTTTGGCATCAATTTTAGCACTTTATGGCACTTTTCTATATCATCATTTCTCAAAGCAAAAGAATTATTAAGTTTTTACAGACCGAAAACAATTGCTTTTGAGTAATTAATTGGATCTGTAATAATTTATTTAAGTTACTTTTGTTTAAATGTTTGAGAAATGTTGAAGTAGACAATCGAGCACTTAAAAATTATTGCTTTTCAATCAATGTGTTCTCAAATAAGTGTTGCACTTCCTTCTATTGTGCCAATGCTTAATCTTCCTCTCTATTTCTTATCAATAATTTTTATCATGTTCTTAACTTTTCAGTGTTGTGGTATGTAACATTTTAACAATGCTATCTCATTCTAGCTCTGCTGAGCACTATTACTTGCACTACAGACATTTCCTAACTATGCATGTTTTAAAAATATGTATGAGTGCTATAACATGCAAACTAAATTCAAATCTTTTATAAAATTGAATCCAGTTTTCTGATAATTAATATAAACTTTTCAGTCCTTTTAATGATAGAATGCACATTTAAATAATATTTTAAATGAGTCTACTGGAAAAATATACTATCTACATATTTTAATTTCAGTGTTAAATTAGAACTTCACAGTTAAACATTCGAACTCGGTTTTCTTTTTTTTTACTTCATTGATAAACAGACTCATAAACTTTTCTGTATTTATGCAAATTATCATTAGAAGGAATGAACATAAAACTACATTTAAATAACCTCTTATTACTGTCCATCTCTTCTATTTGTGTGATCTGCAGGAGGGCATTGAAGTAAGTAGTCTGACATGTTGTATGAATGGCGCATGTTGACGTGAAATTGCTGTTGGCTGATCTCTCAAATTTATTGGTCATTGCTATACATGCCTGTTCTGCAAAATGTTTTCTAATCAATATTTAACTAATTTTTTAATTTATAAATTATTAAAATATAATAAATGTCATAAAAGATATAATAAATGCTTGTTTGCCACTTTAGAAGCTTTTGGAATTAAGTATTTGTTTACTTAAGAAAATAATATGACCAGCACTAGGCCTACTTTTGTAGCATAATTCTTATAAAATTCCATATCTTCATCATACTTTATAGAAATTAAAATACAACTGTACGCAGTGGTACAATGTAATTTTCAAATTATAGAGTGTTGGCATTCAATAACTAATCTTTTTACCTTTTTCACATTAAAGTACATTTAAGTGATGCAAATGTGTATTAGAGCAACATAAAATATATTGATGATATTTGACCATTGAATGTCTTTCAGTTAGTGGTGATTTGAGTTCAATTGTTTTGTCTGTTTGTTTAGTAAGTTCATTGTGGTTCTTATAAAATTGTGTCTTTATTTGGCCATTTTCATTTATTAAATATTAACAAGCTTCCCTTTGTAGCTTACTTATCAATGAGACTGAATTAATCAGTTCTTTCAGTTTAAGGCAATGAATGGTTGTGCAATACATACATAGCTTCTAAATATCTCAAATTATTCATAGGTTTTTCACTATTAACACAACACACATTTCAGTTCAATTAGAATAATAACCCATAACTCTGAACTAATTTCTGGTATAAATTAAAAGGCCGTGATGAATGTTTATGTTCAGTGTATGTACACTTTAAATTATTTTTGCTAGTATAATGTGCATTGTGGAAGTTTTCCTAACTGTGGTTACATGTACATTCAAAGACCAAGATGAGTGAATTATTGGATTGTAACTGATAAGTTCTGTCAGTTTATTTGCAAATGTTTTGGCAGATTTGCAAATGAATTTATGTGAATCCAGTCGCATGTATATTAACTCAAATGGTTTGCTTGCTTATTAAGGAGAAATAATCCATTATAGGGCATCTGATGTCATAATAATTATGTTATGTGCTGAAATTGGTTATTGTAAATGCATGAAAACATGCATACATTTTAAACAAAATTAAACTTAAAGGTAATAAAAATTATCAAACATTTGTTAGTTTTTGCTGGGTCATGCCTGATTGGAATTCAACAATGATATTTAAACCTAACTCTTTTGAATGCACCTTGAATATAAATTACCAGTGATATAAATATGTGAAATTAGCATAGTCATAATCTAGAATTATACACAAGAATGGACTCAAATTCACTTGGCTAAAACCCGCTTCTGCCTCCTACCATTATACACATATATGCAGATCATTCGAATGAGGATACCATTTATATTCAAATACAACTACTACTGCACCCCTAAATATTGTCCGAAACACAAGATTAAATTTCATACAATATTTGTACATATAAAATATCCATGAATATTGTTTGTTATCTAGAAGGAGATTTTTCTTTTAAATCGGTTTCAATAAACTGGGTGTGAATAAAATGAAAATCCAACAGAGTGTGAGTATTATTGTGCCAGATGTCCACAAATTTGTGTTTTATTTTCAAAGTCCTAGAAAGTAAACTTGTGGAGTGGGCAGAAAACTGGTTGAGTTGAGACATTGTTTATTGTTCCAGCCACAATTAACTCAGGTGGTAGTAGTCATACATACAACAATATTAATAGAATACAATATTGTGAATGTATACTCAAAATATGAAAGGTGGCAATTTTCTCCTATATTCTTCTTAAATGAAAAGTTATATAACACCATATCCCACTAATAAGTATTCATTCATTAAATTTTTGAGCTTATGGTGAGCACAACTCAACTCTTTACATTTAAAATAGATACTGACATATATACTAAGTACAGAGCTGTTTAAAATTACATTTAAAGGTTAAAGGGTCAATGGTATGGATATTGTTGGAATATTATTAAATAGGTTTCACATATTTCTGTACTAATGCAAAGGGAAGTGAAATAACAAATAACTACAATTTGTAGTCATAATCTTAAATGATCCACAAGGATTGACTTAAATTCATATGGCTACTTTCATGAACTAAGTGGAATCAAGTAAGTCTACACTTGAATACCTGTATGGACAGACACTATGCTGTATCATTAGCCCCTAAGCTAAAAAAATTATTTACTGGTCTTCATTCTTAATGAATTCTTCTTTACTTCCATCTCACATAAACATTTGTTTGCATCTTTTCCTATGTATAATACCATCAGCTACTAAATTTTTTTATGCCTCTGTCCTCTACTATTTCACTTTCCAATTATATAAGGCAGGCAGTGTAATACCTGATTAATATAGTCTAAAAGTATAATTCTAACACCTGGTAGTGAATAAGACAAATCCCAAAAAATATGTGTAACATAACATCTCAATAATTATTCTTATATTATAATTTTTGCCTTAATCATGTGTTTGCATGTTGCTTTGCATGGGAGGTTATTTATAAGTTAACACTGATACAACAAAATAAGTATTTGGTTTTGTTTATACAATAGGAAAATTTATTTTAAAAGTAAAATTATATTGTATATATTTATTATATTCATAGGCTATACAGTTTTACCAATTTCTTTTTTGAACTAGGTATGGAACATTTACCCCATTAAAATTTGCTCAAAATAACAAGCATTAAAGTACATTTATGATAAAGAAAAGGTTCTTATTGAGAGTTAACTTTTGATTAGTTAATTGCTAGTAAAAGATCATTTTCTAAATAAACATTCAACTTTAGGGCTTTATCATCATTCTAGAAAATTGTTCAATTACATAATTGTAATACAGTCACATCAGAAGTACACTTATGATATTAGTCCAGTAAACATGAATATTTTCCCTTGTAAAATGGTATGTTCGTTAAATAGTTTTTATCATAAGAAATAGAACTAAAATACTGCTCCAAACAGAATGTAGATAAAGCAAATTGATATTTATGCATGTTGGGTAAAGTTTTTATTATGTTTTTATAGGGTGCTACAAAATTGACAAAGGATGACATTGAGAGGGTCTTCTCATTGTATGACAGAGTAAGTACTACCTAACTAAAAAATAAAAAAAATTGTCAGCCAATATTTTGACACTGCTCTGAAAATTTTCGTAAAATGTATTTTTGTTTTAGGACAATAATGGTACAATAGAAAATGAAGAATTGAGGGGCTTCTTGAAAGATTTACTTGAGCTTGTCAAAAAGGTATTAATGTATGGTTATTTATATATTATTTCAATACATAAATATATAAAACTAAATTTTAATTCTCATTTATTTAGGATTACGATGCACAAGATCTTCAGGAGTTTGAGGAGACAATTTTGAGAGGGGTGGATTATAATCAGGATGGTAAAATAAATAGGAAGGAACTTACTATGATACTTTTGGCTCTTGCCAAACACAATCAAGAAGAGGAACCCAGTGCATAAAGAAATATTTATTTCTGTGTTCACAGACTGTTCAAATTGCATACAAGTATTGTGGCATGACTTACTTCCTGTAAACATTGAAAAAGGCTGATAATGTAGCAATGAATAAGTTTTACAACATACATATTACATCTAGATTGATAATGATATTCCAACCATAAGCTGCATTTTAACATTTTCATAGTAGTGATGTATTACAACATTTTAACACTTAATGCTTAGTGTGGAAATTAATTATAACAGCTTAATCAGTGTAAGCATTCCTGGCATAAAATACATAGGCACATAGTTAAGTCTGAATAATAGACTTTATGATACTACATTATAGTTAATTTAAAATTGAGGTAAAATTATATATAAATTTTAAACAGAACTTTAAATATTTATTTTTGCAAAAATCTAAGCTTACGTTTGCTCACATGTAATCTGGTGGTAAAGAAAGTGAGAAAAGATTGCGGGTGGAATTAGACTCGAGTAATGTCTGAAGACTTGTATACTAAGTTGTTATTATTCATTTCTCCAGTTTGTCATGTTGTGCACAGTTAGAAAATATTAAAAATCAATTAAACCAATCTTTTTAAATGCATAATATTACTTTCTTTACCAATAATTCTGCAGTTTGGAATACAATGATTGCTTATTAAGATTTGTTTTTTTTGGGGGGGGGGGGGAGGTAATATTAACATAAATAAACCTTGTATGTTTTAATGAAAGTTGGGTTGAGTTACAAAAGATGATTAATTATAATTAGAGAGAAATAATGAATATTATGTAAATGATGAATGAAATACATTGAGGTACAATCCAACAAATGTGGGAGCTTACTATTTTTAGGATATTTATAAAAATGGCTATGTGATGAATCATCGTAGTGAGTCTTAGCGGGAAATGAAATTGGCATAATAAATGGGGAAATGAAATTGGCATAATAAATGTGGAAATAAATTTGTTAAGTTTTATTCTGTAAATATTATTTCAATGTTGTGAACATGCTAAAGATATAAAACACTGATACACTAAACTGAAGATGTTTATTTTAAAAAATTCTAATAATTTTATTTATGATAATACAAAAATCTAAGCTTACAAATGAGTCGGCTATTTGAAGATTTTGAGGTTAATTACATATATTGGATAATCCTCTACACTATCATTATTCAGTAAATATTAAGATAAGAATATTATTTTCTATTTGAGGTTTTTGAAATTTATTGCAGATCAGTTAAATTTTTCAGACATTGGCAGAGTTTCTACTAATTTACATTAAAAAAGAATTTAGTCTATGAATTCACAAAACTGTTAAAAAAACATAAGATTGTTGTTACATGTTGATATGAAATTATCAACTTGCAATACAAGTAACATCTCATGATGGTTTGACGGTGTACTTCAACTAAATGAAAATTAATTATTGTTTTACCTCAGCACACAATAGATTACCATTAACATGATACATAATTTTAAAATGAAACTGAAATAAACACCTACCAACATAATAGAATATTTTTCTGTTCTTTCCAATCATCTGAATAAGTCTACGGCTTTGTGATCTATTTTATCACAAGGTTTGTAAATATTGAACGATTGTATTTTATTATAATTATGAGCCGAAGCATAAGTCAATATCATACAAAACATGTTTGTCTGTTATTAACCTAATTATTTATCATAAGAGTATATTTTTCAAATGAAGTGCAAAATTAAATTAAAGGTAGCACTTATTTAATTTAGGACTGTTTTGTCTGTTATTTGCCTATTCATTTATCTAATTGGTGTACTTTCATCACAGATGTTTTACATTTTATAATTTCAACAATTCATAAAAATAGCTTTAAAGTTTTAATGAATTCATTCATTCATAAATTCATTCAGTTCAATATATATAAGATCAGTGTAATGTCTCTAAAACCATGAATATTGTGAAAGATTGTGAAGATGTATTTAATTGAACATTACTAATGATTAATAATTTTTAATAATAGGTAAATTGAAATATATACTTTCTGTGCAGATTAAATTATGTAAATTGGCCTTTAATCAAATTGGCATTATACAATATACTAATAATATGATGTGGAAGTAAATAAATATATGTAAAACACTTAGGAATTAAATCAAATGTAATTTGTTTTTCCTATATCCAAATAGCATAAAATATCAACTTCTTAGTTAATGTTATACGAATATGGTGAATTCCATTGAAAAATAAAGTAATAATTATCTTCAAGTAACTTAGTCACAATTGTAGAGTTACACATTTATTTAAACCTTGGTTCTGAATTTATACAAGTAAAAATTGTTTACTTTACTTGTTTATTTGCTTCCATATTATAGAAATAAATTGAACAAACATATCCTCAATAAAATGAGAAAATTTATATTACACGATAACTTAACTACCTAATGTTAAATGAATACTCTTAAATATCCTAAACATAGATTCTGTACAGCTCACTACTAGTGTGCCATAAATATAGGTAATGATATTTGAAGAATGCAAATGTAAAAATGATTATAAGAATAATAGGGAGCATAATGTTGTAAATAATTAATTGGGTTTGTTCTGTGACTTATAGTTTTTAAAAATATTCCCAAGCGTTTTTAAAAAAACAAATAGTTACTCAATGTTTTATAAAACTGCTGAAAATGTTTTCATTGTATCTTGCATCTATAGAAAAAGAAATACATTTGTAGATTCCTATTCCAGTGAGAGAAATATGATCAGAACTGTATAACTAGCCACATTGTGCACATAATTTGTGACATTTAAATAATTTTATTAATCAAAAAAATCCAACATTAATTTATTCATAGAAGACCAGTTAATCCTGATAATATCCAGTACTTTGATGTATAACTTTGTTATGTCATTTTATTATTATAATGTTTAAACATATAAATTATCATAATATATCAATTTCAGATCTGATGATAATTCAAATGACAATTCAAATTTTTTTATGTTGAATTCGTATTAAAATAATATATTATTTCAGTTTTGAAATCAATAAGTATTTTTTCGTACTAATACTGTTTCCTACACTTAGTTTTATTCATAATGTATCAGTTTTACAATCTTTAACCTTAAATGTTTGTGTTATTGGCTATAAACAGTAAATTTATTAAAGGAATGTGGATGGTCAAGCTTTATGCTGAATAGTTGTAGACTATCTCATACTGTTTTGCAGACAAAATTATCACCACAGCTGAAGCTGCCATTAACAATTATTGTACCCATACCACTATAAATAATGGTTAATGTTAAGATATATTATGTGAAAATATAAGTTCATCATTCTTAAAAATTATAATGTGATAAAAGCTAGATTGGATAGATAATAAGCAAATTATATTAATAAAAATTTCTTATCCTGAACATATCCAAAAATTATGCATACCGACAGTACTTATAGATCAAATGTTTAATGTTAAATCCTTCAAAGTTTAAAAATCATTAATATTAAAAACTGCTAAAGCTTTATTAAAAATATACGCACAAATATGAAATGATTTATGCAATAATTTGTGTAAAAACATTTGCATTTTATGTGTTTTGTTATTCAGTAGCAACTGTTGAAAACACAAAAAGATTTATTTAAATTGTCTCCATGTTATTTTTTAAAACAAAGTAGTTTTTAAACAATATATGTGATTTGTTACATTGATGGTGCATTCTTTAAAAAAATATATTTGCAAAGGAAATGTTTTATCAATAAACTGATGAGAATAAATAGTTTTAAATAATCATCTTATATTGAGTTAATAAACTACCTACTCTGAGTAATAAATAAGTATCAGGAAATATGATCCTCCAATTGAATTAATTAATAAATAAAAGTGCAACTTTATATGTGAAAAATTTTCCTCTTGGTGATTTATAGTTAAATATAAATTCAATCCAGAAGTAATCTGATTTATAGTTAAAACATACAGAAGACACTAAATTACAAAACTTTATAAAATTTACAATTTTTATTGAGACACACCAAAACTATGTATTATATCCGACTGTTGAACTATGGTGCCTTTATTGATAACTGGTTGGCAACAGCTTGTATACCCATAATTTGGTTTAATTTTTGGGGTTAAAAGGAAAGAAAAATTAGATGATAAAGGGGATGAGGATTTGTTTCTTAAAGTTTGTAAGCAGCAGCCATGATAATAATAATTATACTTGATATTCAAGTGTTTGATAATATTGTTCCTATTCATTAATATGTTATCCAAATTCATCATGAACCACTCATTTTACAATATAATGTACATATTGTAGTACAATTCTCAACGACAAACTATTATTATAGAACTGAGTGGTTACCATTGCATCATTTTGATTCAACTCATTTTTAATTATTTTATTCCAGATTTTAATGTTCTTGCTGTTCATACTTTGGCACTTATTTTGATGGTGCGCATTATCATTGAGCCTATTAGAATTTTCATCTGTTATGTTAAATACCATGTTTCAATAACAAACAGAAGATCTCAATAATATATATATATATATATATATATATATATATATATATATATATATATATATATCTACACATTGTTATATGTGACAAAACGCCTTAAGGACTGAAGTAGATGTATCACTTCTAAATTTTGAATTAAATAAATTCTTGCAATCAATGTATTAATTGATACCAGCAAAGAAGAAGAAGAAGGTGTAGACAGGCTATATATAGGGAAATGAATAGGAAAGGGACTTAAAAGGGGATGCATATAGGTAGCCAAGAGTTAACTAGGACCCCAGAATGTAGTTTTAAGGATGTTACCCGGCAATTTGCCCAAAAGTGATGCAGGGAAAATCCTAGAAAAACCTGCATCGGGTAGGTGAGCATTTGGTACTTGACCCACGGCGGGAGAGGTAAATGCAAGACATTTAGCTGAGGGAAATAAGTCAGTCCCTGTGTTGGCCAGGGCCATGCAGTTTTGTTCGAGCCTGCCCAACATGCTAAAATAATCAACAGGCTCCAGTCAAGCCATCAGTTCATCCTTGGGAAACCACTGATGGGCCATGATCTTATTTTCACATCAACTTAGCTGGTCAATTTCAAGGAAATACTTTCCTGATTGTTGTGGATTCATACTGAAAGTGGCTAGAAGTAGCATGTGTGCTTTCAACAACATCAGCGGCAACTATTAAAGTTAGGCATAAATTGTTGGCAACAATGGACTCCCAGATGCTATATGGCTTTCACATCAGGGGAATACAAGGATTTCATGTCTCATAATAAAATACTGTTAATCTATGTAGCACCATACCATCAGTCTTCAAATGGACTAGCAGAGTTAATGGTCCAGACAACGAAGTTGGCATTAAAGAAAATGGCAGGAGGGGATGTTAAAACTAAAATTGCTAGCTTCATACTCCATCAGCATGATGCCTCCAGCACAACCACGGGAACATCATTGGCGGAGCTCTTGGTGGAAAGGAGGCGTCATACGATTCTTGATCATGTTCATCCTGATTTGGCTAAAGTCTGGCTAAAAATGGGAAAGAGAGAAAAGAAGAAGCCGTGTACTTTCAAACCTCAGGCGAATGTGAGCATTCTTAACTATGCAGCCAGACCATCTTGGATTATTTTTTTTTGAGGGAGAAATAAGTGAGAATCTAATTTCTTCTTTCTCAGAATTTGCTCAACATACATTGACACTTTTTCATAGTTGGCTGAGTTTTCTAGCATCTTTGGGATGATGTTATCCAGTGTTAATTGTTCAAGCTTGTCTTTCCGCATGCATTTGTGCAGATAAAAAAAGGTGTGGTGGGATGGGAGTTGTCGATTTCTTTGCAATAGATGCAGGATGCACTGTTTGTATTTTCTTGAGGTATGCTTTGAAATATCCGTGCACGGACAGGAGTTGTGTCATATAGTATGAGACTTCTCCATGTCGTCGTTGAACCCATTTATCTATTTGGGGCATCAGTCCACAATCCAGCTTTGGCCTCTGTCCATTGATTTTGTCAGGCATCACTTCATTGCTTCCAAGCCACTTGTTCTGCTGTTTCCTTGCCCATTGATTGAGAATTTTGTCAGACTTCTTGGCACTCAATGGCAATTAGTTCAATAGGAGCAGTTCCAGCAATAACTAGCACTGCTGCTTCGAAAACTTTATTTTCTGTATTTTCCATAATCTCTTCCGTTAAATTCCTTATGCAGTTCTTCTGCCCATATTTCTGCCCCATATAGCAGGATATATTGCACTTTGGACATTAGTAGGTGCCATCTTGGAAATCAGTTGTGGAAGAAACTGGTCCAATATCCTATGCCGTCCAGACATCTGATGGGGGAAATCCTAAGGTATCATACTGACCAAGTAATACAGCGGACTGAAATGGCTGAGAAAGAGCACCACCACCAGTTGGGACATCACCAGAAATCAATTGTGCCAACTATTTCATTATCCAAAACCATGATATAACACAAAGGTATTCTGGTAAAAATTTAAGTATAAACATTTTGCAATATAAAATCCTTTATTTCATTACATTTATAAATATTTGTGCCAATGTCTAAATCATAATTTATATAATTATTTAAAAGTTTTAACAAAATACACTACTGAAGTTTCATATACACAAAATAATATTTATAACTTATTTACATATTTACTCATAAAATAGTTATGATAAGAAAAAGTTATAAACACATAAATCATTTTATTTCTTCTGTCTATAATTCAACTTGTAATAAATTCATAGAACTATTAATAAACACATTACATTGAAAATTTACTAAAAGGGTAACATCGGACATTAAATATATAATAATTGAATTATATTACATCATTTCAATTGCATAGAAATTGTAATGTAAAACAATACACATATTCAATAATATAATGAAACAATAATTATTTTGTGCTAAGAACATGACTGTCACTTTAATGAAATAATATTATGAAGTTTTTGACATTGTTCAAAGTACTCCTCATCTTATATATCATTTGATGTATGAATCTATAAAATAAATTCAAAACAGTCAATTCTGCTTTATACAAGATTTTTTATTTAAATATAGGCAGTAATCATTTATTTATTTTCAGTTTATGTACACTTAAGTATAGTGTAAACATGATCACACACTAACACTCATGTGCAAATCATACATAACTGCAAAATGGTATAAATAGGTGATATTAACATACACATTTATAATGTTATACTTCCATAGTGAGACATTTTAGCTTGCTTAATAAATTATGTAAGCTAGAGATACAAAACAAATAACACCTTTTTCACATATTTCAAGTTATTTTTTAGTAAATATTCGTTAAGTTCCATCATTTATCAAATTTAATGTTAATTACTGTAAGAGATTAAAAAACAATTATTCAGATATTTTATAAAGAGTCTGAACTTTGTACTCCAACACTTTAAAAACACTCCAAAGGATTAGTCATGAATAAATATACTTTGGCTTAAATCTTTTGAAAGGTGGGAAAATTTGAAATTGAAAATTTCAATGAACAATAAAAATATTAACTGTCAAGTAATAAGAGAGGATTATTCCTTTTTTATTCTTGAAGTTGTTTCTGAATAATAATAACAACAAAACTCTAAATATTTAAAAATAATTTATGTTCTTTACCATCCTTAAATTTAGGTATATATTTTTAATTTTCTAGATTGAACTGAATATTTTTCTTTATGTTGATTAGATAGGTTTGTAGATGCTTTGAATATGTGATCATGTCGTATTTATTGGATTTTTTATGAAAATTATTACAAAATTCTTTGTGAGAGTCAAAAATATTATTTGTATACTATAATTAATTAATTATACAATGAATTGACTACCTAACGGTATTGTGACTTTTCTAAATCTTGCACATTAACAGAGATAATTATATACATTATTTACAAATATAAATTATTTACACAATATATATATATATATAATAATACACAGTATTTTCATCACTCTTACACAAATATGTCAAATGTACAAAAGGCACTGTTCTTCAAAAATCTTCATTTATTGATAAATATATACTTTCAAATATTACTCTATTTTAGAGAGTGTTGGAGTATATGTATGAGGATATAATTTAACAAATAATATATTTTTCCTATAGATTTTAGAAAATTCTTTTTGGTTAAAGTAATAATAAAATATTAGTTTTAGATATTGATTGACATAAGTTGCATTTACAAGAACATTACTTTTTAAAGCCTTTAAAACTTATTTAGTCACAAATACAAGTATTAAAGGAAGTATGGACATCAATACTTGTAAGAGACTATATCACATTTTGTATTTATTATTGCAAGCAAAGGAGGTAATTTAAAATTGGAAATTTCATTAATGCTTTTTAAGTTGCTACATTTGTGGTGTTAATCGGAAGCCCCAATGTCATGTGAACTATAAATTTTAATGTTATGTTGGCAATCTAATCATGCTTCTGAGCTGGAATACCAATTAAAATTAAATATCAAAATAAATGTTTAATTACTTCAGCTCTCATGAGAGACATTATTGTTATTAATGGTATTTTCATTTTCATTATTGGTTTTATCGTCATCAGAGGCTGAACTTCCAACACGCTCTTCAATTTCTCCCATTAGTACTCTATACTTTCTAGCTATAGCTTCCCAGTCAGTCACAGACTCTATTCGAGTAATATTTGCATTAAAACTGAGTTGAGAGCCTAAGGGGCTTAGGTGTACAACGCTAAGAGCTACAGAATCTGAAAAATAAACACTTAATTATTAATCAATAGATAATATTTATGAGCATTCCTAAATTATAAGATATTTATTAGAAACGGCATAATAGTTTTAAATCATTTAGTTAGTAATATATTTTAACACAAAACAATATTGATTACATCTAATTATCTTTGAAAATAATAATTGGATACATAGAACTGTTTGTTAACTTGAGTGTTACTTAACACTAACAAACCTATATTTCTAAATAATGCCACTTTTAGCAATTTTATAATATTTGGATTTCATAAACTTCAGTTCTATTATTTACAATAAATAGCGTTATAGTACTTTCAGTATACTAAAGCCATCATGCTTAATGCCAACTATTAAGTGGCTTAAACAAGAAACAAAGGCATAGAAATAATATAATCTGACAACTGAAATAGTAATCTGGCAAGAATGATCTTCAATATTTTAGTGCATCACCAAATTTCATTGTCACATAAATAGAAAAAGTATTAATACAGAATACATTTAAAAATTATTATTAAAGAATTATTGTATGTATAATTTAGGCAAAATATTATCTTATATATTATAATAACATATGAATTAATAAAAAAATTAAGGTTATTATGAAAATTAATCCTGATAAAAATGATTATAAAACAGCAGAAAACTGCCATCAGGTTATATGACCAAAATTTATTTGATGCAGAATGATCTTTAATGGTTCATTTGACAGTGTGTTTGTATTCCTTATTTAATTCATAAACAGTTCATTCTGCTTAATGTACTTTGATTATCACAATTATTTCATATCTCCAGTACATAATATTTAAAATTGATGTGATACCTTTTGGAGCAACTTGTCCTTTTTTAACTTTAGCCAACCATTTTCCTGCCATCTTTGAACGGGCACTTGACCTAGACCTTTGAAGACCCATCATGTGGACTAGACTTGGTCTCTTCTTAACAGTCACTATGAAATATTGTACATTAAAATAAGTTTAATAAATGAGATAATTATTAATTTAGAGTATCTCAAAGTTTTAACAAAATATATAAATACTGCTAAATGAATATCAAGTTTTGAAGGATGTGATGAAATTATTTTGTAAGTAAATAATTGTATGTATTCTGACTCAACGTTTTGTTACATAAATCTGCCCAAGAAAAATTACAAATCAACAAGTGGCACAATTAATATATGCAGAAAAATAAGCAGTAAGCAACTTTATAAACAAATAAATTAATTAAAAAAAAACTGTTTTGTGTGTGTTCCAAAAAATTTTCAAATTCCAAAACACTTGTAATGGATATAATTGTATCTAATTATTTGTTTTAAATTATCTGCTTTATATTGGCTTAGTCCACAGTACTATTGAAGAAGAAATGTTAGTAGTATGGTTAATTCTGGTATGTCAACACTTTGTATCTTACAACTCACGATTGAGAAGGGAAAAGAAAGCAAAAGGATTGTCACTTAATCAAAAACATAAATATTTAGTATAGTTATTGTCAAAATCATGCATTTAAATTACATACATTTAAATGTTTTTTTGGTAATATTATGGTGTTTTATAATTTTTTCTTTACTTACTTTTTTGTTTACACAGCTTTAACAGAAACACAAGCCATGTTGTTACTAGGTTAAGTGGAGAAGGTGTGGTGGTGGTGCGATGCATATTACGAATTAATTTTGCCAGACCATATTTCCATTCAATATCAGACTGTGCTTGAATACGTTGATAAGTATCACTCATCATAGCAATCAGTAAATTTATAAGAACCACCACTGACACAAGCATGTAAATCATAAACATTATTTTGAAAAGGTAAACAGTCCATCCAGGTTGAACTGGCCCTTTCCGTACCAGATTTTCAAAAGTAGTCATTCCAAATACAGCAAAGACAAGAAGATCAAATGCTTCTAGAGGATTCATCCTAACTGAAAGGAAAATTTAATAAATTTAATACATAGTAATGATATTTTTTCATGATTATTTTAAAAAACATTATTGGTTCAGTATTTTAACAATTTTAATAAATACATTTATTAGTAGAAAATTGAATTAAGTTCCATCACAGAATTTTTTACTAATTAAGTAAAAAATATATAAAAGTTTATTTTTAAGTTATTAGTTATCAAATAAATGAACTTAATTAAATTACATAAAATAACAAATTAAAAGCTTGGTTTATTTAGAGTAAAAAAGGTACAATATTATTTAAAACTACTACAATTACATTTGGTAAACCTATTTCTAGACATCAAAATAATTACATCAATAAAAATTAATAAGTACATTGTACACACACACAGTGACTATAAAGTAACACCAACCTAGTGAAAAACGCAAAACTCACAATATATGCATTTCAGCTCTGAAACCAGCAAGCAATCATTTCAAACAATAACTCAAAAATTTGTGAAATAATTTACATACATCATCCAAACTTATTAAACACATTCTCTGGAAGCACACCCAAGATTATGAAGTTTCTTATCTATTTGGGACCTTTGGATTTGTCATGAAAAATTTAAGTCATATTAGTTCTTCATTTCTTATTGTGAAGCAGAATTTTCAGTAATTAAAATCTCTATTTGGATTTATTAATTATAATTTGTTGAACTGTTCATAGCAATTGGGCCATTTCATGATTACTGTTCTTAAGTAAATGTTTTCAATTTAATTTCATATGCTATGGAACTAGAAATTCTACGGGCAAATAAAATATAAATGCTACCAGTAATAGTTAAACAATTAACAAAACCAAAATTTTAGTAGAAATAAATAAAAAAATTCATGTTAACATGTCCATATATGGTTCATGCTTTAGTGTCCTGCTGTCAACAAGAGCAGACCGTTGCTTAGCAAGGAGATAACATTGTCCTTAGAAAATTCTCTGAATTCCATCAAAACTATAGCAGCAACATTCAAGCTACATAAACCACACTTTCTTCCTCTATTATGGAATTTTAATTTAGATAAAGAAAAAAAGTGTTACAACTGAAGGAGAAACAACACACTTACTTGTGTCACTCCAAATTTCAGAATAAGATGTGAGATATCATTGGTAGCACACAATCTTCTGGATATGATAGCAAAAATGGAAGGAAGGTTATTTAATATAAGTAGGTGAAGGCCCTGGGTATTTTCCCAAAAAAGCAATTAATTGAACACTAAATTCTTGGTCAACACATGAAATAACCAAAATTGTGAATATCTCTTTTGGATCATTTTCTCCTTAACACCCCCTCCCTGACTTATATGTATGGAGGGTTAACATGAACTTAAAATTGTCAATGACTGGCAGTACCTTAACTAAGTAAAGAATTCTCCTTAAATACTAATGGAACTTTAAAGGAGTCTAAAAAATCCCAGTGCTTTATGGTAGTGAAAAATACCTCCTGTACATTTAAATGAGTCAAGAATACTTCTGGTTTTTTAGGGAAGTCAAAATAATTCTTTAACTTAATCTTCTTTGGGAGTATCATTCTCAATATCACTCTCCTATTAATCATTTAGAGGAATTGCCTGTTCCATAATACAAATTGGAATGAAAATTTAGCATCTAAGTAATGGGAGGTTACTACTTTTGGGGAAATTTGGAGCAATGGTCAATGTTGTTGGGAGCATGGCAAAAATATATATACACATGTTTACATCATTGGTAGTATAGCATGAAAGACTGAATATAGAATAGATAAAATAGAAAATATATGAATTTGTTTGAATTGCCAGTTGAATTCAATAAAAATTTAGTTCTACTTATTAAATTTATAGCTAAGATTAAAGCAACAAAAAGAATTATAAACAGCTCTCATATGAATTTTAATTTAAGCATTTTCATCTAAGCCAAGAAATTTAATGCCTTAAATGATTGTGCACTCATGAGGAAATTATGTGATTTTTTTAATTGAACATGATTTCTGACAAATTTTTGATGTAATACCATAATTAAAATTTTAACATGCTTAAGAATTTATGGTTTGCTGATAGCATTTATGTAAGAAAATATAGGATACCAAACACTTTAATATTTTTGATATAATTTTTTCTTGCAGTTATTTTGACCTTAGGAGTACCACCATGGTCATTTTAACAATACATAAACTATTAAACAGATAAGTAAATTCTTTGAGTACAGTCATGCAATCATGCACTTGAAGTTCTCTAAAGACATAAAGAGTTAAAAGCAGTTTTCAAGCAATTTATATTTGGCACTACTACAAAATATATAAGTATGCATATATTATTAATAATTTTTGAACCCAAAAATACAGTAATTACTTAAAATAGGAAAGATGAACACTTCAAACATACAAAAGCACATGCTTGTAACACTTTTAGAGTTATATATTTACAACAGGAGTAATTCATCAGCAGGAATATTACTGTAAATATCTCAATTGAGACAAAACCTTTTTATCATATTTAGTTAATGTCATACAGATAGAAAAGTTGAATTCCACTTTTATAAGATAAAATAATATTTTATGGATATTAAGCATTTGGATTTAGTAACCTGATGTTATATTTGAATTGTTTTATAGAATTTATTATTACAGTTATGTTCTCAACTTAAAGTTAAATACAACAGCATTCAATATTACTATGAAACAGAATAAACTAATTTCAATCTGTCATCAGTCAGTATGAGTAAAATAAGAGATCAATTTAATAACACTTAAATTTAAATATTTAATTTAATTTGTGTTTCAAAATCAGGTTGGTTTAACTTATATAGAATATTAGTTCATATAGTGAAAATTTCTTTTGAGTTAATAAACAGTTCAACATAAAATTGAGTTGTTGGTGAAATGAAAAATTTACGTCTGTGTGAAAATTAATAAAAAGAAATACATAAAAAGGAAGCAATAATATAAATACCACACAATGTTTCTGGAAGCCTTGTTTCAAAAGTTTTTAATTTTGTCAATTTACTAGTGCAGTTGTGTCTCTCTCAGCTCTTACATATTTTCTGCACCTGAAGAAAGGAACAAGGCTTCCAGAAACGTTCTGTTGTATTTTATTATCACTTCTATCATCTGTATTTGGCTATCTTTCTTATTATTATTATTGAGTTGTTAGTGTTCAAAGTAGTACCACTAATATGATAAGAGGTGAATTAAGTACAGTGAATGTCTGAACCATTAATTACTGCCATTTTCATTTGAGTAAATGCATTTAAATGTGGTTAAAACTCAACAAATCCTTTAGAATTTATGACCATTGTAACTGCAATAGAAATCGTTACAAGAATTATTGTTACTGAAGATCTTATGTAAATAGTTAGCAAGTTTATATTGTATGTGTCTCAATAGAATTAGTTTTTAGTATGTAGCATCCTTAATTAGACATGAGAAAGCTCTGTATAAGAATGAAATCTGCATTTTATGTCATAAGTTTAACTATACAAACAAAATGTGATTTCACCTCTACATCAAAACAGTATTCAAAGATGTGTAGAGTTCTTGATCCAAGTGATCTGAAGGAAGATAAGCCCAGAACAATAACTGAATATTTATAAGGGAAAAGCATATGGGGAAAGTTCTATACCAAGTTACTTTTTTGAACTGAATCCAACACAAGGAACATGTTAGTACTGTATAAAATAGTGAATGTTTTGATGGAGTCTTATTATTTGATTCTAAGATCTTATTTGGTCCACTGAATTCGAATTTGAGGGTTTCCTGTTTGATTTTTTCCCCATAAAATCAAATTTTATGAAATTTTGTTTAAAATTATTTGTATTTAATAACATTAAAACTATTCAATTATAGGACAAGTGTATAACTACTGTGTATGAAATTTTATGTGGTTTAAGGTTTTTCAATAAATGGTCCTGCTGTGTGAATTCCATCAAGTTAGCCATTATAAACATTAAAATTGGTAAAAATGGAATTTTTAAAATAACATACAGTAATTGCAGAAAATTCAAATTTCCAGGCATAATTCTTTTGTGGTCCAAACATCTTCTTCGAACAAAATATCAAACTCTATACCAAAACTTTCCACTATTTGTCTGTTTCCAACACCGCTTGACTGGACTAGTAGTAAACTTTTAGATGTTTGTACATTTTGATAATAATTTGCTAGTCCCTATTTTGGGCAGCATATTATTTTTTTCTTTTGCATTGAACAAATTTTAATCTATAATTGTCCTATTATCTCTATTTTTGTAATAAAGTTTTATATCTGTAGAAATCATAAGCATTGTGGACACTTCTAATCTGCATACTTGAATTAAACCCATTAATAAAAAAAATATTATACTCAATGAATGTGTGTGTGTATTAATTGAAGCATGCAGTTCGTAAAGAGTGCTCATGAATTCAAACCATATTCAAATTATGAGTAATAAAAAGCTTATATGCAACAGTAGCATATGAACTCAAAAACATTGTACAGCCCAAACACACAATGGCCCAATCTCCACACTACACACTCAGTACTTCAGCCAACAATTAATGATCACAAATTCATTACTAGTCTACCCAGTGAGTAACACTCAACACATTGAACCTATAACTTCTGCAATTTCCTGCACAACTGCCACTGTGCAACCTGTTACCTGTTGAGTTTGCATCATATGTAGTACTGGTTGTACTTCCACCTGAATTTGCTATGGTGGAGAGCTTTTCAAAATAATGGTGCATAGCCATAGTAGCATTTTTCTCTATTAATTCGCTTGAGTTGTTGACTGTTGAGTTGAGGGAATCTGATACCAATATTAAAGGCACGTTAAATGTGTAATTGTTACGTTTCACATTTTGCCCTCATATATATAACATTAAAATAGTACTAATAACCAGATTATCTGTTAACATATATATTTTTTTGGATTATTTGTCATTATTAGAACTTTCATAAAATTGATTTTGAATCATGCGTCAAAATAAAATGAAAGTAAATGAGTAAATTGTGGCTTAAACTGTTAAAGACACTATAAGATAGGAACATTTATGATAACATTCACATGATAATAGCCTGAAACCATAATAATACTACATTAGTGTAGCCTGTGATCAAAACTAGCAAATAAATTTAATGTGCATGAGTTTCTGTGTGTATATTATGGAAGATTATTCAGTGATCAGCTTTATTTTCAATGTCTTTGAAGGAAGCCAAAGTAATGCCATGAAATGATTCTGCTTGACATCAGCAACAATTGTCTATTGACCTGAACATACAGATTAGTTATTATTCTGCAATTAATCTTACTTAAACTCTAGAATATCAGCAAAGCTCAAAGTATATTTCTAATCAGAATATTGTCCTTCTTGGATTATTGACAGTCATTAAAATCTTTATTTTAAAACCAATTGATGACAGGTAAATTTTTGAAACTATTGAATTGAGGGGTGTATTGTATGGGCATTTGTCTGATATTAAAAATGATGATAGTTTGGTTATGTTTTCAGCAACATTTTCTAAATTATTAACCTTTGGGAAAATCTGATTTCTAATAGATGATGTATGTTCTTATTTCTGTTTGTATTTCACCTGTCATTTGAATTCCTGCAAAGTGATTGTACATGTTAGTCAAACTGTTAACTGTAAAATTTTTCTTATACTTGCAACTGTATGGTTCTCATATAAATACAAGAACGTTGTTAAGTTGATAGGAGTTTGTAATTTTATAATAGATAATAGACTTTCATTCACCATGTGTTTTCAGTGGGTTGTCCCATTTTAGTAGACAAAATGTAACTGATTGTTAACTCATATAATAGTTTCAAGGAGATTACATTTACTATACCATACTCAATAATAATTAAAATACTGCAATAAAATAATTCTCAAAATAAATAGTAGGCTAAGTCATCATTGAACTTAAAAACCTATGCAACATACAGAACAATGAAGAATTTATTTAAAAAATTAGGTCTGAACAATGTTTTTAGTTATGTAAATCAGAAAGCATCTATTAATTATGTGGATTAGTATGAAATAATAAATTTTATTAATTTTCCTTCATACTGGTTGTAAGTGTACTTACCTTCTCCAAAAAGGCCTGTGAAGTTGTCATTTGGAAATGGCTTCTTTTTGCTGGCAATTTCTTGAGGTGTTTGGTTCTTGAAAGGTTGATTTAATGCAACAATGTTCATTGAAAAACCGAAAACAAAAATAGCTAGCACCACAAGAAATCGTGCCAAATCTTTCATGAGATTTCCAATGATGATAGCCCATGGGCCAAATAAATGATGAAATGATAAAAAGTCTAGAATTTGTACACAAGCTAATAAAAATGATATTGCAAACAATTGGTTTCTCAGGTACATTAGAGTAGGCCAATATGGTCTTTCCACAATCACAAGTCCCATAAGATGAACAGCAACACCAAAAATTCCAAATAGTAGCACAGCCACTTTTACCCAACCAAGACCACTTTTATCACTTGGGTTTGTTAATTCAAAAAGAAGTAACCCTGACAGCCACACAAGTAGTACCCATTCATACCAATATGGCAAGAGGTTTGGTCTGACAACTGGGTAAACGGGTGTAATGCCAGTAAGCATAAGAAATGTCATAAGATAAATATGTGAGGTTAAATAGGACATGAATTTTATAATGGGCACCTTGTTGAATTTATGCCCCAAAGGAAGAGTAAAGCCTACCCACACTGGAGGACAAATAATGAAACTAATAAAAAGCAGCATTGTTCTCCATGCTGCCCAGTTTAGGCTGCCCTGCCACAGTTCCTGTAAGCCAAGAAAGTAAATATAAATATAACAGTTGCATTAATTAAAACCCACACTTATTTATGCATTTATTGTATAAATGTTAGCAATACATGTTCATCAACTGTATTATTTATGAGGTTCACCTGGCAATGAATTATTACTTATTTCTGATTTCTGTAATTCTGATAATTAGTTTACAGAAGAAAAAAAAACAATTGCAATGCTACATTGTAAACTGAATTAAAGAGCACAATATTATATAATTTGTTTCATTCAATTTGATCAATTGTTTTTCCATTAGGTTTAATGCTGCAAAAATGATATAAATATTGCATGATGAAGTAGAATATTAATTTGAACATGCACATTAAAGAAAACAACATGAATGAATTACAGTTGACATTATTTTCAATATTATTGGAATGAGAAAAACCAATTGTGTTTAAAATATTGTGTGTTTGGTTACTTAAAAGTTTAATTGCAAATTTTATTTGAAAACATAGTTGTGAAGAAGGTGATAATATCTGAACTTCTGGAATGTTCTACAATTTCTTACCTACCATGATGCAAAAAAATTAAGTTCTCATGTTTCTTATTATTATTTTGTTTTTAGTGTTTGAATGAAATATACAGTTCAAATTTGAATCAAACTTATCTCTAACTAAACTTCTAATCTTGTAATATATTTTGTTAAAAGAGATTTAAAGCAAATCTGTTAGACTTTATAATGTCATGAATAAATATGTTACAAGTAACTCTGACTTATTTGGAAATGTTAAAAAGATTTTTACTAGGTTCCTCAAATAACCATAGTGCATAACACAAGATAATGGTTTTTAAGACAAACATTAACAAATGTTATATTGACTTATAAAAATGTTTGAATGTAAAGATTGCAGGTAAGAAAGAGAAGCTACCTGATCAAATTAAATAAAAATTCTGAAAAATAACACCGTACTTCACTTTCAGGTAAGCCACAACCTATCTCTCTATCCTTTCCATACCAATATATATATATATATATATATATATATATATATATATATATATATATAAAATCCTTATATAAAACTGTCTTAAAAATTACAGTTTTATTGATTTTATTGATCTGTATATTCTTGTTACAAGATGTAGGACATATTGATTGATAATATACGCAGATGCATTCTGATAAAGTACACCTGTAAAATGCACAAGAAGTTATATTTATTTAGAGTAAAAAATAAATATGGTTAAACATTTTAATGTGTAACTGCTTTTTAAAAATAGTGTGCCTATTAACTTATAAATGCAATTGTAAATATTAATAGCATTCAGTGTTGTGCTGTGTCATCTCTTTTTGGTTTGTAATCATTTCAACATATATTTTTTAAAAATATTGACACACTATTTTCAGAGTTATACATATTTGTGTTGAAGAACTTTTTAACCTGTAGATAGCGTTGAACTACCATATGAGCAATGACTTCTTTTTGCTCATTTTCTATGAGTACATCAAGAAATTCAATATTCCTGCGATCGGTAGCTGTTAAAATTCGCCCTGCAGAATCCCCTCCAGCTGCTAAAGCTAGTAACTCTGTAGCCATGGCCTCACATTGTTTACCAGCAGCTATCAAATCTTTTGCTCTTTCTTTTTCCTGTAAATATAAAGAGAAGATTAATTTGTTAGTCATAAATTAAGTTCACTCACATAATAATTGCATAACAATAATATAGGTAATAATGTTTGTTGAAAATTATTTATTGCGCACCAGGAACTTTGCTTAAATTGTAATAGGTGCATTATTTTTTTTATCATGGTTTGATATTATATATAATAATATTATTAATTCATTACCCATTTCCTTTTGTTTGTTAATATGTATTTATCAATTTTAAAATATTAATTTTTATGGAGGTGGGCCCAATATACACTTAATAAGAATAGAAAACAAACAAAAACTAATCAAGATAACATTATTATCAAATTATTGTGGGTGTTAGATGATATTAACTTAATAATTCATATCACTTATGTAGTCATTTTAATAAAGGTAATTAAGTAAAGACTTCTGTTGTTTAAAATATTTTTACATAACTAAATTGTATCCAAAACACTTATCTTAAATATTGTCTGTTAATGGTACAATGTATTTAGCTTTTAAGAACAATATATTTCACATGGAAAATAAATTAATACTCTTTCTGCAATATAAATTGAAAATAAAAACAACGTTGCCTCCTAGTTGCCTTACACAATCCTCTATAGTAACACTGTTCCCTGAGAGTGCAATTCTACTACTTCATGAATTGTCAAGTTAGACTGTTTCATTATAAGCTACATTATTTTAGAAGTTATCTCCAGATAAGTTATTTCCAGATATTTTCCATGCATATCTATAAAATAAGAATATGAAAGGCAACTGAATATTCAAATTGGAAGCTGCACAAAATATGTGCTACTTATTAAACAGTTTCTAGGAGGAGTTATTTTATTTCATAGTGTAAGATTGAAGATGCTCTAAGACAGAATGCTTGTTGCATTCAGAACAGATATTAATTTTTTTATATAATTTATAGTTATTGGCTGAGTAATAGGGATGATTGTTACTAAAGTTTTAAAAAGAAGAAAACAAATAAATCTATTTATGATAAGGTATTCATATAGCACATTACTTTATATGCACACATTAAAGGAATTTAAGTTGAAGATAGATAATACAGCATATAAAGTATAATGCATACTTAATATAAGCGTTCTAGTTTTCAAATCAAATATTTTATGAAAATACTACTTTGCAATAAATTTTATTATACGTGTTAAGAAAGGAATTAATTATTCTGGAAAATAGAAGATTTTTATTAGTCAAATGAGTCCACTTTACTTACATGAAGTATGGATTTTTCTTATAATTTAGTTGATGTTGTGGAGAATAGAATAAAATTATTTATTATACCAGATAGTAATTGAAATAGTAAAAAAAATACTTGAATCTAATAAGGTTGATTTTTGTCATGCAGATATGAAGTCAGTGAAAGTACAATAAT
This sequence comes from Zhengitettix transpicula, assembly GCA_037074705.1. Classification (NCBI taxonomy): domain Eukaryota; kingdom Metazoa; phylum Arthropoda; class Insecta; order Orthoptera; family Tetrigidae; genus Zhengitettix; species Zhengitettix transpicula. The sequence continues at coordinate 46,410,686 of CM073593.1, read as the reverse complement.
GTCATGATAGCAAAAAATTAATATAATGAAAAATAAGTTTGGCAAATTACATCAGTTCAAGCAGTGTAGTGTTATTTCCAATCATTTTTAAAAACAATAAATTTTAATTAGTTTTGAGCCTGTGTGGAAACCCAAAAACTATTTCTACAGTAGATACACTGGAAAGTATTCAATCTTTGAAAAATTTAAAAGTTAAAAATCTATGAAAGGCATTGAGCCTGCATATAGCTTGTTGTTGTCCTAAAAAAGTTAACTTTTAACACAAGGAAACTTACAGTAGATGATGAGTTTAATAACAGTCAAAATATAGCAAAGTAAGTCTTAAATACTATAAAGCAAAAATTAAGCAGAGTATTGTGTTTCTAGCAACTATATTTTTACCCTGCCAACATATTAATGACATGTACCTTCTGTGAGAGAGTGATGAGTACATTGGAGAGTTTTGCAGCTGCATCAACAGGTGCTGGAGACACTAGTATAAATTCTTCTATAGTTTTATTATTATTATTCTTACTACATATCATCAGATTGTAAACAAACTGTAAACATAGAAAGTATAACTAGTAACAAGTTAATTTTAAAACAGTTGTTTATTAGTTAATATTAAAAGTATATATATAATAAATTGTGATGAAACATTTTCAAATTAATCAATTAATATGGACAAAGAGTGGTCTGCAGAAGCTGCAGTCCTATTTTATTTTGAGGTATAAGGGTTAGGTACTTGAAAATTTGATAGGATCCTTATTATTAAACATAGTGACCCTAATGTTCAATTAAACATAATATTACAATAATAGTTTGATCATATTACATACTCTAACAATGATTTACTTCAATTACTGGCTAATCTCTTGGACTATATACCTTTGACATTTTTTTACATTCTGGGCTTGTAAGAAATCAAATCATCATTGGACTACAATACTACCAAGATAATTCATGGAATACTATCTATCTGTCTGAGTACAGCATTTAGGTGTTAACCTACCTCCAAAACAATCTAATCAATTCTTCAATACTCTACCATCTTATTCCTGCACCAGACTCATATTTCAATCAAATTCAATGCCTTCCCAAACACTCTATAACCACTCCCAGAAATAACAAAACCAAACTAAAGAAACATAAGAAGTCTCTCCTCAGTCACTATATACCTTGTGAAATATTGGCATTGCCCTGTAAGCTATATTGGACAAGTCTACCAATCAATTTGAGATAGACAGAGTTTGTTACTCACTTGCGTATAAAAGGAGGATCATATGAAGCAGAGAATTTGTGAAAATGTCATAGATTTTATGCAATTGCTTCCACAATGCTTCCACTTACCACTAATCCCTCTCTGAAGGTAAGGTTTGAACTCAGTCAATATTATTTCCAATTTTTAAGGAAAGAATATGTTTTTCCATATGACCTCTTCCAGGTCTACTAATAGATGTTCCCTTGCCAATAGAAGCACGCAATTTCTGTTTGACGGGACTCAAGCATAGTTTAGTCATATTTCTGGAAATGTTGGATGGGTAGACTGGGGATGATCAGTTCCAAGCCTACACAACCTCCTGAGTGCAAATGTTTGGGATTGCCATATAAAACAATTGGTCTATGCAGCAGCCACACTTCAACGTGTTTTAAATTCTTGCGAAATAATTCGACACAATGTGGAAGTCTTTGATAAGGTGTGATAGTCCTTGAGTGGATGCATCATAATAGCGGAGGCCATTTTGAACATTTATATGCACCTGAATTATTGACCTGCAACACCGTGGCAGTATGTTCTTTCATTAATAACTTAAACTAAGAACTGTCGGACAAATATTTTTTGTTTTGGTTTGGTGTGAGGAATCTGACCCCAAAGTCCGTAAAAGTATTTTTGAACGTCCAATTATATTAGTAGCCCAAAAATATCTGCGATTTTATGTTAAAAATTTCTACTAACCTAGGAAGATGATTATAGTTGATGCAACCAATGTGTTTCTTTTGCTTAACAAAAGTTTATCCATATTATGTAAGTAAAATTTTAATTACTATTGGGTCCTTACCCGTCTATCTTCCATAAGAGCATAAGTATCATGCTCCTTTGATAGCAAATACTTGAGCATTTCATTGTGTCCTTCAGCTGCTGCGAACCAAATTGGAGCACTGCCGTAGTTAGTTTCGCTTTTCGGAGAGCCTCCAGATTCTACCAACAATTTTGCAACATCAAGGTAACCAGCTCGAGCAGCACAGTGTAAAGGTGTCCAACCGTTCTGTAAATTGAAATTACATGTTTAAATATAATTTTAAAGACATAATTTTTATTATATAAACATCAATTGTTTATAAATATGAGTTCTGAAAGTAAGTCTAAAATGTGAAGCTGCTAGGATTTTTTAGACGTAGTATCAGTTTGCATTAGAGCGCCAACTTTGAAGTGATGAAGGGAGAAAATCGTAAAAACCGCGGGAAATAATACAGTTTGCCAAATTTGATTTCAGTCTTTACGTAACATCTGTATTCTCATATGTCCCCGGAAGACAAAAATTGTTAGAGTGTGAATTTATATTGGCTCTCTGCAGTTATATATTTTTAGATTTACATTACTGTATATTGTATAATAGTGATACAATATATTTTTACTTCTATTCGTTCAAACATCACTCGAGTAAAATGTTGTTTTATATGTAAATTTACAACTCTACCAATAATATAATAACAGTGGTGGTCAAGAAATATGTGATATAAATCGAGAATTAGTAGACGGGAAAACTGAAGTTTATATGTAGCTCAATAAATACGAGCCGGTTCCAGGCAGTGACAACCATTACAGCAGTCGAGCGTCGATATTGGCGCCACGGTACAGCCAACATTATCATCTTGCAGTGCTCGGTTGCCTAGTTTCAGGTGAACCTAGACAACGGAAATGAATCAGGAAAGAAGCTTAAATCTTTACCACTGTCAATTCCCTTGGCGAGATAGATTTCCGGAAATGTTTTTCCGGAGATGATTTCTATGAAATGCTTAATGATTGTATAAAATTTGTCCTCCAAGCCTGATACAGTTGAATTAAAGTAGAATGTAAGTTGTCAATGCAATAAAAATAAATGTTGTCAACATTCGAAATTAGTTTCATAAGTTGCCAAATAAATAAATAAGTTCCATAGTTTCGTATCGTTTCACAAGTTGTTACACAACGTTTCATTGGTGTTCTGCAAACAGTTTAACATCTAAAAAACAGCTTAACTAATTGTAATGTAATGGTAATTACAAATAAGTAATATTTTATAATTACACAAACGTTACATTATGCCTACTTGAATGCTATGTAATGAAATGTATGTAATCGAAAATACTGAAGTTCAGATATTTCCATGCAATGCATTTAAACATTACTATCTTCCAACTGTGTTTATGAAAAGTACAGTTGACTCTTGACTGTCCATCTTAATATGATGGAAGGGCAGGCCGCATAACAAAAAAGTAAATACTCACTTAAAAACATAAACATTTTACAAAAACTCGATCACGTCGTTTTGTGACCTCTTTGTACAAGCCAGTACTTTATAAATATCTATTATGTACCTGACGATTCAATAGTTTCTTAAAAAATATAATGAAATCAAAATACTGTTCACATATTATAATAAATTTTATGTCGTCTAACAATTTTTAAAAAAAATAACGAATGTCCCCAAATAAAAGTTTATTAACATATTCCATACTTTACACAACTGAAGTGGTGAAAAGGACAGAAGACTCAAGGAAATCTGAGCTTTGGGTCTTTCATATTTTGTTTTTCACATGGCACGCCAGAGGATGGTAGCATTCGCCCACTTGCTAAATCATGGCTACGTAAATTACAGCATCTTTATTTTATTTCGGAGGATGTTTTTTTTATTAATTAGGTTTAACAGTATGATCGTCGGATAGTTGAGTGTCTACTGCACTTTAGATTTCCAAAAATAAAAATCTATCATATTCTGATAAAGGATTTTAGGATCCGAAGATATTGTACGTCGAGGCATTTTCAATGTGGACGAACACGGTCGATTGAGAATGTCTCACTGATTCTCTATTCAGAATCATGACATTTAGAAGTTTTGAATAACTTCTCATTCCTACATTTATCCCTGTTGAAGTTTCTTTCAGTTACAAACGTTGGATTAAAATCTTGTTTATTTCCATGTCTGGTACTACCTTTTATGGACAATGTAATACCCAATAAAATCTCTATCATCTGCTACTAGATTCTTCGATCGACTCTGTAACCTGCCCAAAGTGTGGCAATGGCAGTCTTTAATCCTGTATTAAACTTTACTCCAGTTTGTGTTCATCCAAGGTTGAGCTGATGAGAGAAACCTCATGATCTTATAACTGTGCGAAAAAACTGCTGTCTTATCGAAATAATAAGAGTTAATTGATTGTCAATTACAATTTTTTGAGAGTCTCTTGAGACTGGGTAGTGATTTACCTTGTCGGGGCTGTTTATTTCGGCGCCCTGGCCCAGCAAGACTTCGCACATCTGGAGATGGCCGTGCATGGCCGCGATGTGGAGCCCAGTCTTGCCGTGCTTGTCACCGCTGTGGAGCAGATCACCAGCTCGACTCACCAGCAGACCCACCACGGTGATGTGTCCACCGAAGCAAGCCAAGTGGAGAGGGTTGTAACCCTGAAACCAACCAGACGCGACTTCCATATATAGGATTCTTACCATGTTTCTTTTTGAGTATTTGAGCTCAATTCGATTTTATGATTGTCTTTATCAAGCTAATCAATTGGTACTCACGTTCTCTGAGGTGGCGGCGTCCACTTGCACCCCTGCGGAGTTGAGTAGCAGCCGCACGACGTTTTCGTTGCCCGAGTAGGCTGCCAGATGCAGCGGCGACATCCCTGACTCGCTCCCCAGCTCCCCTACGAGAGAGCTGCCAGACGGAGGGTCCGACTTGACCGTCGCAGGAACGTGGACAAGCAGCTCGCGGACCGTTTCTGTAGACAAGCAAGATATCATCCATGACTCCACAGAATCGTACTGCTTTCTTTAAACCCACCTAGTTCATCCAAAATCCTGTACGGCTCTATGAGGATAGAAATAGAGGTCAATACTAAAATAATGGCCTGTTTGTATCACCCACTGTGCTTAATAAGCATATCCCCAACCATAATTTAGCGAGACAGTCAACTATCTGTAACGCTTGTATCGCAAAAAATGAGAAGGGTTTGGTGTGATTATTTGAGAAAATTATTTTAGCATGAAGGCTAGTCGAATATTTCGAATGTCCACCACGCAACATATTTTGGTAATTTGATTGACCATCTGGAAGATTAAGGATCCTGAGGCAGTTATACAATCGTGGAAATCGAAAATATAAACTATAAATGATAGAAAACTGAATAGATGATTTTTAAGAATTTTTTCATCAAGCATATGGCGTATCCGTAGAATGTATTTGAAAAAACGAGACAGAGGCATAGAGAGGGAGATGCATGTCTTAGGAAAACAGAGGTAAACAAACAGTCGTTAAACATGTGGTGATCAGAAAAGGGAAATCGTGGAAGGACCAGAGACAGTTGAGAAGTAATAGAAGTCAATTAGCATTGAAGTTGAGTTGACGAGCTATTAATATGCTGTGAAAAATATAAAGAAAATGCATGAACGTCGATTTGTATCATATTAGAATTCAACGATTCACTTTGAAAGAGAGTTTTCGTCTAAAAATGGTATTGCATTGTGTTTTCCGACCGTCTGTGGAATAGTGGTCACCGTCAGTGTCAAGGAAGCCAGGATTACCACTGAAGGGAAATCAACACGCTGACCATGCGACAACCCAAAATATCCACATGTGTTATGATGAGTCTATCAGGCGTCACAGCAGGCCAAGACCCTCAAAGCTGAGCCAAACCCACATTATTTTTATGTAAACGGATACGGAATTAATTATTCAAAAATAATATACTATTAAATATTATTGAAAATATAAATTAAATAAAAATCCTTCTTCCTTTATTCTTCATTTACATACTCCTGTCTTTGGTCCTTATTCAATGGTAAGTCTATCTTATATATATATATATATATATATTAATATCCTTCAGGATTATTCTTAAAAAAGAACAAAAGTCCAGACATTTTAAATTCACAAACATGAATGCAACGTCATACATTTTACAGGAGCTTTCACCACCTTCAGAACTGCATGGTTTTTGTTAAATTTTTAATGGTAAGTAAAGTTGGCATATTCTGAAAATGCAGTATGCCTGAAAGTTTGCGAAAAGGCTCCTATAAAAATTGTAACGTTGTATTAATTTTGGTAGAGTAAACATGTTTGGTCCTTAAATTGTGGTATTTTATATAATTACCTGTGATAATCATTCTTGTATTAGCAAATCTTTCAAAATCTCAGGATTTGTAATCCGTCTCCACCATGATAATAATGCCGTACTTCGCGAGATTACACTACTTATAATTTTGATAATTGGTATTAGTTACAAATCATTGTGCGAGTACTTGGTTTTAAATTTTAAATTTAATGAGAATTATGGATTTGTTTGAGAGTGTTTAGTGTTGTCTTGTCCAATTTGGAAAAATATGTGATGATGAGAGTGGTAAAGAAATAATTAACGTTAATCTAGATTGAGGTTATTATAATTTAGTTGAAACTGAACCACACCATTTTCATGGTGATGCGCGTCACTCACCTGCCTGACCGAAGTAGGCGGCGACGTGCAAAGCCGTGACGCCGAGCTTCTTGCTGGAGATGCGCAACGACTGCGTGGAGCGCATCACCTCGAGGACCTGGCCGTGGCCATTTTGTGCCGCCAGATGAACCGCGGTGAAGCCAGCCTGCAAGTCACAAAATGCTGGTTATAGTGAACGGGTATCTTCGCTTACGTCGGGGAGAAGGCACCAGGTGTCGGATGCGGCCTGACCTTGTTCTCCTCGGTGCAGGACGCCCCCGCACGGACCAGGGCCTTGACGACCTCCGCGTGGCCGCCTTCCGCAGCTAGCTGCAAGGGAGTGGCTTCGGTGATGCGGTTCCGCGCTGAGATCACACCCGAACGGTCGAACTTCATCAGCTCCTCGATCACGCGGATGGAGCCCTTCATCGCTGCGATGTGGGCGCACGAATTTCCATCCTAACAGACAAAACAATCCTCAGAACCACCAATTCACACTAAAGACATTAAACAATGAAGTTTTACAAAGTATGACACATCTGAATAATTTCGTATTGGACAGTCAGGACCTCCCGGTTAGGTTTACACTGTACACAGCGTAGGCGAATCATTGTGAAAATTTTCTACCCCTAACGTTAAGAACAGCGCTCAAAGTTTCCATCCCACGCTAGTAGTTCAAAACTGTGTTCCATTTCGGTGGTTAAAAAACTCGATGGGAGGAATAATGTTTTATTTGACGTTTATACCTATAACATATATATATTTTTCCCGTAGAAGCGGAGCTGAGTCCGTGGACTTACCTTGGTGCAGGCCATGACGAGGGAAGGGTGCCTCTGCAGGAATAACTGTGCCACCTCGGAAAAGTTATTCTGCGCTGCAGCGTGGATTGGTTTCTGGCCCATGTCGTCGGTGGCGTCGATGTCCGCCCCCAGCTCCAGCAGGAGGCGGCAAACCTCCAGCTGCCCCGTGCTGGCTGCCAGATGCAGCGGCGTCTGCTTCTTCAGCGTCAGCACGTCTATGGTGGCGTTGTGGTCTTGAACCAGGAAGCTGTGCTCCGCATGAAAATATTAACACAAGTTCGTTACGGAACTTAGAAAAATAATGAACGACCAATTATAGTGAACCGAAATAAATATCTGCAATAAAGTGCGGGAAAAAATATAAAGCAAATCAGATTAAAAATATGGGTTCATAATAAATTATTCTAATGATTATGCAATTATAATATTATGTAAACTGACATTGATATTAAATATTTTTTTAATATTTAAAACCCCAATTTTTTATCAGTTACAAATAATCACAATTGTGGATATCTTCAATTCATTTATTGAAGGAACCAACTCCTTCTTAATAATTATTATTCCTACGTTTTGAAGCGGAAACCTAAAAAACAAGAATTTTAATTCATATGTATTAATATTTTCATCTTTTTGAACATAATTGACAATTGAGATCGAAGTTATGTGGAACACAAATTTTTTAAATAATTGTAATGATTAGGCCATGAATTATTGATAAATAACCATTCGATATTAATTTATTTGTAAAATAATTAAACCTATAGTGTTCCAATTATGAAATTAATATTGAAGTATCTGTTAAAGAAAATAATGACTTCAGATATTTTAAATTTTTTTAAAACATTTTAACGACGCTTCCGTACATTTTTTTGTACTTTCATGAGATTTCAATGAGGTTGTTAAATAAAATATTTTAAAATGTCTGAAACGGTAGTTATTTTCTTTAATTGTTAATATTAATAAAACAGACGAAAATATTAAAATTTATGCATTTTAGTTATCGATTCTTATGTTTTTGATTGAAAGTTTAGTAAATTTTTATCGTGAAGAAGTTGGAGTAAGACCGAGTGTTCCATCAATAAATAATTTAAAGATATCCAAATTATTAATTATTTGTGACTGATAAAATAGTGGGGTGTATATTTTTTTTCAAAACTTTTATTAGTTATTAAATTATGAACGCGTACAGTCCTTTGGAGGAAAGATATTACGCACGATCGCTAAAAAAAAATGTCTGCCTCTGAGTCACTGATTGAAAAACTTTTGAGTTCAATAATTATTGTTAAATGAAGGAAGGAATTAAATAAGGGCATTGAACAATTTTTTTTCCAAAGGCTTGGAGAAGATATTATTGCGGAGATAAACGGCACAGATAAAAGTCAGTGAGTGGCTGGGTTGCTGGTGATCGTGTATTAATACTTCGAAGAAACTGTACATTTTACGTATTTTACATCATTTAATTTATTTCTTAGAAGCAATGACTGGATCGTTTTTCAGAATACCTCTAATGCTGACGCTTCAGAAAATGGATACTGTCTCTCACAAAATCATTCGAGGCACACGTGCTTCAAAGTGGTTATTGATCAATGAAATGAAATAAACTATAATGAATTTAGTTATAAAACTCACAAAATTCTACTTCTAATCATCAACAAGTAAAGTACTTAGTTCATGTAAAATTTGATTTACAAAGGACTTATGATGTGTTATAAAAAAGGGAAGAAATTGGCGTTGATGTTCCTTCCGAATGTCAAAGCAATCATGATTTTGTATATAATAATCGTGCGGCATCTGCATGCTATAATTGCAGTACAAACCTCAGTCTCTAAGTGTTTTTAGATATTTGTCTCAGTAGTAAGCCTTCCAAACGGCCAAATGCAAATGCATTTTCCTAACATCACGTTTCGTTCTTGAATCGGTCGTTTATATTCCTGATGCTAAGAAGCAAATATTCAACATAAAATTCCACTTTTAACTCAACGAGAGAACTAATTAAATCTCCATCAAAGCGATATGACCTTTTTTCCTGTTAAGATGATGAACACGACGCTTACTTTGTTACTGTTAAATTAGTAAATTCTTAAGTCGTAATTAGAGGCTGATAAAAATCGTAATAAATTGAAAAAATGTATATGAGGTAGTACGTTTTTATAAATCATTTAAAGACATATCTCAACTAATAATTGTTTTTGACGAGACAAAATATAAATTATGATGTATATAATTAATTTACAAATTATTAAAAACAAAACTGCATTAAGAACTTCAAAATTATTAATATTAATAACAGATTACTGTGATGCAAAACATCGAAAGCTTCTGAATAAATATGTAATATATATTGTAAAACTAATTAGGATAACAAATTAATTGTAAAATAACGATTATAAATTCATCAAAAGTCAAGATATTTTGTCACAAAGAAAATAATTTAGGCAATAAATTAAAATGTTTCACGAGCCTTCCATTCGTAAGATTTTTCTTTCCTTGTAACACTTTTAAAATTTCAGAAGCGTAAGATTAATCTATTTAGAACGTATCACGACACGATACTAGAAATCACTCCGTGCTAAGATCTGATAAGACTTGTGAAACGTTGTATTAATCTATTTTTAACCAACTGCGAAAATCACGAACACGGTGCGGCGATAGAAACTGATTTGCACTTGGATCAGATACACATTGTTTTAATTTTTTATGAGACTACCACTTCGAAATAAAACAATTCTAGGTCCAACAATAGAATCTAAAACAGGTTAAAAATATTTTCTTTTACTATATTTTTATATAGTATTATATTTTCTATTGATATTTTCGGAATTGATCAATCAATACATCATATAATTACTCGTTACTTCAAATCGATGACTTTGCCTCATATCTTTACCTCAACTGTACTTTGAGTTATAGCTATTTAAATATTTTCTCTAATATAATAAAATATCTCGGTCTGTTTTACAATGGTCATCCTTTTCTGACACCTTCTCATTCAGTATTTTGGTCTTTCCGTTTCATTGTCAGTATTCCTCTTCAACACTTCGGCGTTTGTAGGGTTTCAAAGTATACACGTTTCACTACAAACATATTTTGATTTAAAGTACGTTAAAATAATCAATTGCTTAAGGGTATATAGTAATTTCCTTCATGAAAAAGGCTGGGTCGGCGGGAAACATGGATAGGGAACATCAAACCAGCCGTATGTGACAGAATGTTAATGGTTGATGTTGGTTGCACTATTCTGGTATGACGATAGTTTAAGCTGGTCAACGACGTCGACCGATATGAAATTTGTGAACTTTTCTCTTAATTTATGGTTAAATGAGAACGGACTTGCGCACTGACCGGCAGAGCTGCGCGTATCCGTTCATGGCAGCGAGATGCAGCGCCGTGCGACCGACGCGGGACTTGCTGTTGATGAAGGCCTTGTGTGAGAGCAGAGCGTCGCTCACGTCCAGGTAGCCGCGGTCCGCCGCCAGGTGAAGCGCCGACCGGCCCTCGTTGTCGAAGACGTCCACCCTCGCATGGTTGGCCAGCAGCGTCGACACCATCTTCATGTGGCCGTGGTGGCACGCGATCAGCAGCGGCGTCCAGCCCACCGCGTTCTGCCGGTTCAACGCTTTCTGAATCTCCGTCTGCGACATCCGCGCCAGCATCTCCGTCAGGACGTCGTTGTTGCCCGCCAACGCGCTGAAGTGGAACGCCGTCTCCTGGGTCTGAAATATTACTTCATTGTGATACACCAATACTTAATGGTTGTGCATAATTTAATTTTTATAGTAGTATTGGTAAAATTCGCAACCACATAGATTTATGGATGCTGCTTCAAGACAATAATTTTACTAACTGTGGACAGACTGAAATTCTGTCGCCGTAAATTTAAATCGTGAAGGGGAGAGTCTTGTCAGACGTTGAAATGGACATGACGTCACTTGCCTGAAAGGTAACGTGGTGAGATTAAGAAATATTTTAGACGTAGTAGAAAGAAAAATGCTTTATTTCTCTCGTCCATGAATGGGCTTGAGACATCACATGTTTTAAGCATGCTGAGGTGGCTTAACAAGAGTGAAGAAATTAAGATGGGTAGGGCAAGTAATTACAAGAAATTCGGACTGATGGGTAACGAATGGAGGAAATTAGATAAAACGAGTATGCTTAGAGAAGTGGATAATAAGTATAAAGCAGCACCAAGAGTATGTTTTCAGTAACAGGTTTCCAACAGTTGTCATGGAGACTCATGAGCGAATCCACAAAGTCTACAGTTGCCGGCTTCCAGCCAGCGATACATACGTCCAGAAAATAACCCATCCATCGTAAAAATACTTGTCAATCACAGGGCAAGAGTAACTAAATATAAATTGACTACTTGTCGCGATTATTATTTCATTTTGGGGTCACGTTCAGCTTGAATTTGGGGACACGTTGAGTGCTGGCCAGAGGTAGGAATTAATGATAAGACAATCAGATATTACCGTTATATTTATGTTCCTATTAAGGAAATTTTTCTAAATATCTGTAAAATCTATTAATTCAATCATTTAAGACTCACGTGGCTATTGATTTAAACAAACAAATTCTCGCCAAAGCATCAGGCCTCCCATTGTTGTCCGCTACAATTAAAAGAAGTATTTTGATTCAACTGACCTGACCTCTTGCGGACGAAAGTGACCAGGATCCCAGAAACGTTGTGTGGTATTTATATTACCATTTTTTGTCTCTATTGGCTATCTTTATTATTCATTACTATCTGGTTGCCCGGCGTTGCTCGTGTACTTATTTATATAAACTCGAAAAAGTATTTAATTGAATACTTAAATATATTCCTTGAGTATTTCAGGATATAATTGTCACTCAGTCTTCATACATTACGAAATATTATATTGATGAAATTGTTAGCTAGACTCACAACTAATACAGCGTGAAAATTAACTTACATTTTCCGCAAGGATGGTAAAGTAATTCGTATTCTTCTTTATTATCATTCGATGGAGTATTGCTGTATAAAATTATATTTTTTATTTAAAGAACATATTTCTGCTTTATTTCATTCCTGATAAAGGAGAATTTCCTTTGTTCGTTGCGTAGTAACGTCTTTCTCTCGCGTGACGTCATTGTCTCTTGGCGCGCAGTAATTTAACATTTAATGATAATGGTTTTTAATTATAATTCTTTCCACATATATGCTATGGGTTTGTCACCCCCGCAGTACCGGTTCTCGATTTTGGCAGAATACGTATACCAATTTTTGTTGCATTCTGTCCACGCGATAAAATTTGTATAAAGAACAACGTAAATACATACATACATACAAATATACATCCTTTTTTATTATATAGATTTTCAATTAGACGTAATTTCTTCATTTTTAAAATTAAAAAACATTGGCTTTCCCCTCCCAGAAATATTAATTGGCTGCATTAAGAATAATATTATTTGACAGTATGAAATGCAGTAAATTTACGATAAGCTCATACCTGTTTGGTGCATTGCGCGACCTCGGCGCCGCCCTCGAGGAGCAGCTGTATGACCTCCTTGTCGTTGTCGGGGACCTCGACTTCAGTCTTGGAGACCTGTGCAGCGTAATGCAGAGGAGTGGCACCGTCCTCGTTGGCGCTGTTGACGTACGCCGTCGCGGTGTCGGCGCCGCGGTTTTGCTTCACCCAGTCCAGGAGATGGCGCACGACGTCGGCGCGTCCTCCACGGCACGCCAGGTGCAGCGGCGTCTCTCCGTTCTAACAACATAAGTGGCCAGGGTCAAGTACTTATCATAAATCTTCAGAAAAGAAATGACGTGTTGGTCTGACAGACACACAAGGTTTCTGTACGTTGAACAAGTACAGTGTGTATATTATATAAATTTTTGGAAATTATGAGTGGATAGGAGATCTACTAAATAATTTTACTGGTTTTAATAATCTGTGGCTGGGCCAGTTCTGCTTTTTGTCACCACATTTATTTAATATTGTTTCAGCATCATCACTATGTTTGACTTTATTCAGTAAAAGAGCTGTGGCAGTCTGCGTTTTAAAAATGACAGAACAAAGAGTTGAAGTTTGATTGTAAGGTGGACATTCTGTCAGTATATTCAGTGTTTTCACACGCACAACTGCAGACGGTTAACAGAATAATCCCGCAATTTCACGTTACGCTTCTACCTCTCAATCAAAAACTATAACAATGATTTTGATAATTCTATAAGGGAATTTCAAGCAGTAACAATTAATGATTTTATTACAAAAAGTACTAGCACCTGACGAAAGTAACAAGGATCCCAGAAACGTTGTGTGATATTTATATTACCTTTTTTGTCTGAATTCAAAAAAATACTATTTATTAGTATTGAAAATTTATCATCATTTTTTTTTACATCTACGCGTACTCACAATAGAAATCAAACCGTGGTGGAGATCATTGTTGGCTCGCAAAACCCTACAAAAGTCATAAAAGATCAATTTACGATTTGCGTAGGTACAAAATACACGAATTTTTCCATTTTCGAAATCTCAATCTACGTCATTCATCATCGTGTAACATAACATGTAAAATCAAGAGAAAAAAAGTTTTGGAAAGCCCAATATTTTAATACTAGCTGAGTGCCCGGCGTTGCCCGTGTCTTATTTATATAAACCCGAAAAAGAATTTAATTCTATATTCACTTTAGTCAAGAAGACACAACCTAAATCTAACTATTCCTAGTTCCGTACACAATTTCGACCAACAGTGCTTTAATTGAACAGCTATAAAATACATTGAATTTTATTGCATCAATCTCAACAAACATACCTCCGAATTTCTTTACCAATACATAAATATACTGCATTAACTTAATAGCTATAAGATACATAGAATTTAATTGCATAATAGCAACAAACATACCATCGTTATTCTTTAGAAATATAATTCTCCGCGAACAAATAATTGTCAGTAAGTCTTCAGACAGTACTTCTTGAGTATTGCAGGATATAATTGTCCATCAGTATTCGCACATTACGAAGGATTGAAGTGATCAAATTGATAGCTACATTCCAAATGTAAAGAAATGGTGGCCATATTGCACTCACTAAATTAACTAACATTTTCCGCAACGATTGTAAAGTATTTTGTATTGTTTTTTATTATCACTCGACGGAGTATTACTGGATAGAATTATACTTTTATTCAATGAAAATATTTATGCTTCATTTCATTACGGAAAAATCGAACTATTTCCTTTGTTCGTCGCGTAGTAACGTCTCTCTCTGTCGCGTGATGTCATGATATATTGGCGCGCAGTAATTTATCACTTAATGATCACTTTTTAAAATTATAATTCTTTTCACATTTATGCTAGTGGTTTGTCACCCCCACATTACCGGTTCTCGATTTTGGCAGAATACGTATAATTATGTTGCATTCTGTCCACGCGATAAAATTTGTATAAAGAACAACGTAAATACATACATACATACATACATACATACATACAAATATACATCCTTTTTTATTATATAGAAGATTCCGTCAAAACTGACTTGTTAAAGTAATAATAACATATTTATAGACCTGTATTGCATTCAGGTTTCTGGAAAACAAGCCTCTACCGGGAAAACGTCAGTAAGCATACAACAATCGGGCATTGGTACGTCTGGCAAGAGTCTGTCGGGATTTCCTACCAACCCGTCTCGAAGAAGATTCCTCATTCTCGGATTTAACAAGCTACTAGGTCCAGTTATCATGAACAGGAGATCCTAAATGCAAATTCCACTTCGTTTGACGATTTCCTCGGCTTCTCCCGACCGCAATCTTATTTTGCAATTTGCCCAGTGGAGTTGGCACTTTTCAAAGCGCTCGTCTTTGTAGATATTAACCACTACAGATGTCTCACTCAAATGTTTCAAGCATGCGTCCGGTGTTGACCTGAGTGAAGGAATACCTTTGATTTGGAAAGGGGATCGCCGCCGTCCTGAAGCAGGAGGTTGAGAGTGGGCAGGTTGCCGTGCCTGGCCGCCACGTGTACCGGAGTCCTACCGTCGTCCGTGGTGAGGTTGCACTTGGCTCCAGACTTGAGCAACATCAGAGCACAGCGATCACCGTCGCGCACCCTCGCAGCGATGTGCAGCGGCGTCTCTCGCAGTTTACCCCCTGTGGACGAATTAACTTACAACATTAACTAAAAAAGTTGAACGATCTGGACCAAAAATACACTGCATTTATGAGAAAATAATAAAACTTATTACAAATATAAAATAATACGATGAAGACATAAAACTGTTTTAAAATAACTGACATGGAAATGAGGAGGCTGACAAAGTGAAGCCGTTCCGTTTTATTGAAACTGCTTAGAAGCAAGTCATTCAACCATTTTATAATTATAATAATTGTAGTATTAAGAGACCATATTAGAAACACGTTGTAAACGCACAAAATAATTTTGAAAGATATAATCAAAATCTGATGAAGGTGATGCTGAATAAATATGACGACCATTATAACACTTTCAGTTCAATAAACAATCGAGGAAGTCAAAAATAAATAAAAGTCAGTTGTAGGTATAAGGTTACTTCAAAATTACTCAAATCTATGGCAAAAGTTTTTAAAAGACTGTTCAATCACATTTTAACAAAAGCATCATTTTCAATTTTCCAAAGAAATTAACAATAAATGATAAATGTCAAATTAATATATAAACTAATATATATTGATATATTGAAATAATGCTAAAAGACAGGTTTTCTTGAACCTCCAGTAATATTTTCTCTGGTTACCAGCCGGATCTAGAGTTCGTAAACGGCGTTTCGATGACTTCACAATGGGAAAATGGAGATATGTTACGAACTCAGGACAGGTAGGATACAAATCGGGGCAGTTACAATGATTATAGTATTTATTTATAATAATCAAGTGTATTTTCATTAGAAACTGTCATGAAACGTGTGAGAAATAAAACGTTTCGATTCGTTCCGGGTAGAAGTTAATCAATAAAACACTCCTTTAATATTCCACTGAAATTATTATTTTTAATTAAATATATAATTACATTTAAATTTTATTCAAATTTTCTAAGTCTCAGTGATTTTAATTGTGAAAGTCTGTTTTCCTCTAAACCCACGACTTATATTTAAGTACCAGTATTTTCATTTAATTTACTTTACCTAATCGATGACGTCCTTCATGAGCGTGATTTATACGTTTATTGGTAGTTCTTGGAATGTTTTAGAATTCCAGAATTGTTTACTGGAAGTAGGATTCGATTGTATGCAATTGTTGTCGCGTTGATCAAATTTTTAAAAATATTCTTATTACCTCTACATATAAAATTTTTTGCTAAATTTGTTCCCTATCTAACATACTTTTCACCATACAAATTTTCGTTCCTGTTTTATCCTATTTCTTTACTTTCTGCTTGTTAATCCACCAAAAGACTGTATTTATAACTGCCCAACACAATTTTCTAACTCCCCTCTCGCAGCAGTACCTTTTACGAAAGATACGAAGGGGCCACCTTTGGGGATGCCTTTTCCTCTCCGTTTTTGAACTAAGGTTCCCATAAGCCGAGGCACCTCGGCCTATTTTTGAGAGGTGTATGTTCCGGGGTCTCAGACCTTGGGCATACGGTAAGAGTTGTCCGCTATTCCCTTTGGAATAGTCGGCCAGCTGCCTCCTAAACTGGTCGAGGCACGGAGAAGAGAATGCTGCGTCCCCACAGCAAACTGATCTCCCTCTATCGGAAGGGCGTGGGACAAGTACCCAATGCCCGACCTACCTGATGCAGGTTTTTCTAGGATTTGTCCTGAATTTATTTTAGGCGAATGCCGGGTAGGATCCTTAAAATATAGCCCGGAGGCCCTAGTTAACCCTTGGCTACCTTCCTCTACCCTTCCACATCCCCCCTTTCAAATCCCTTCCTATGCTATTAAAGTGGATTACCCTCATGTATCCTGACACGTAAAAAAAATAATTTAAAACTCTGTCCATATATGTTTGTCTTTTTCTTCCGTTACGTATTTCTCCATTATAATCCCTGCCATTTATGATTTATGTCACTGGCTATTGACTTTTACAACTATCTCTGATATCCTTTAAAATTGCTTACGGATTATTTCCTTACTAACTGTTGGATGTCTTAAAATTGCATCAGCACGGAACACAGTTTTTCATCCCATCTGTCAAGGAGATCGCCGCCGGTGTTTACGGTTTCTCTTTGATAGTACAGTTATTATTTAAGAAAATTCTCAAATGCTTGCCGTTGAAGGAACCGTAGTGCATCAAAAAGAGTAAACATTCAGACACACAAAAAAAACACAGAAGGGGATGATTGTATTTGTGTGTGTGAAAGGAGATATTCATATATATTCACTTTCATATTTAATATTTAATGTAGTTAATATTTCTGTAGAAACCAAATTATATTTCCGTTTTAATCTCAAGAAATACACATAAAGAGAAAAATTTATGGTTAAATAATATGCATATAAACCGTGTTTGTTATTAATAGAAGAGAATCGCTCACCCCTGACGTGGACTTCAGCTCCGTAGCCTAGGAGCGTCTCGACCACTGCGGGTTTGCAAGACTCCACTGCAATATGCAGGGCAGTGTAGTTGTCCTGAAAAACAACATTAAAATTAAGATTTTATATAAAATTTATTCTAATAGGCATTGTTCGCAATTACAAAATCATGAATCCTTTTCTTACTAGTTTTAATCTATGTGCGTATTTATTTCAGCTGCGAATGAAGCATATGTGATATATACCAGATAAACATAAGAAACAGAAAATCGAATGACGACCTGTTATAATGAAATTTACAAAACTTATAAGAGATTTCGCAGTAGTTACCTTGAGGCCCAAGTGAAGTGTTTCTCCATCTAAGTGGCATAATATTAGTGATATAGTAATTATTCGTATTTTAGTGAGACAATACTAACGTGCGTCGTGATGTCAACTTTTTCGCCTTTCTGCAGCAACGTGCTGATTATACCAACGTGTCCGTACCTCGCGGCAGTGTGAATGCTGCGAGCTCCTCCCTGCGGGAATAAAATATCATGTACATATAATATTAGAAAAAAAAATTATTAAGGCTGCATATCTGTTACTTATACTAAAGGTAATAATTCGACATCAAATATGAATATGAATATGAATAATTTAATAATTTTATTTTCCTTCCGGAAATCAAGAGAAATTTAAAAAATTTATAATAAAGGTATGTTGAGATTTATCTTTTTAAAGTAATTCAATAGATGTATTCATTCCGTTGTATAAAAAATATTAAAAGTGCAGAAAACTCTATATGAAAAAACAAATATTTTTACTAATTATCTTAAAAATACATCCTCCGTCAAGAGCGTTGATGTTATTACTTTATATTACTTGCAACTGATGATATCTAGAACAGCTCAGAAGCCTGACTGTCAAGGAATTAAAATTATTCGGTGTCAAAATAGAATCAAACAATTGAAACTATATAAATAAAAATTCAAATCTGTATAAGAAAGTATTGTTCATTGACTAAGAAAATCTCGCCGATTACAAATTTTCTTATATTTTCTTAATAAACATCTGTTTTTATTAATAAAATTAATTAATTATTTTTACCGTCATCATGGTTGTTATGTCTCTACGAATACAGAATTTTTTGTCATTAGTAGTGAAGAACAAACAATATCTCAAATAACAAATTAACGTACCATTTATTTAGTATTTTTAGTCTACAGTAAAATCACGTGTTGTTGATTAAAATATATTTAAAATGTCTGTAAAATAGCTGTTAATTAATTTAATTTTTCTTATTATGTTAATTAAAATGCCCAATTAAAATTTTATTGGATTAAAAATATGTTATCTTCTAAGGATAAAGCGAACCATGCATCCTGTTAGCGTCCATTTCATGAAGACTGAAATCTACATGATACACAAAGAGTTAAAAAAATTAATTCCACATTCTGCGTATTTCATAAATAGTTCTGTATTTCCGTATTATATTATTATATATCTATTATTGTAATAGATTTTGCACTGAGTTTGTAATTATACTGGATCTGTTTGCCGATAGTCCCCAAATAAGGTAAAAATGTCTTCACAAATATATATATATACACACACAGCGGAATTTTGATACAAATACGCTTGGAAATTTTTTAAATAAACTAAATTTAAATGTAGACTAAAATAAATAAATATCATTGACCTTAAGTCATAATAAGATTATATTCAATATATGCTTCATTGGTTACATTTACATGCAGTTAATACAACAGTTAAATAAAAAATTATCTTGAATCACATTAATTATTTTTTGATATTTGCACTTTATAGAATGACATTATAAGTTTGAATTTATTGTATATAATTTAATGTAACGATTTTTGTCAACAAATGTTAAAAATTATATTGACTTCTGAATTTAGATTACAATAAATCAACAATATTAAAAAAAAATTATCACAAAAAAATGTATTCAGCTTTCATCTTTTTATTATTATTATGTTGACCTAATGAAGTCCCATATTGCGAAACGTAGTGTTATTTCCTATTTATCCATTTGTTTTAACTTTAATGAAAATGTAAATAGTTAATATTGGATATTATATTTAATCATATTTATACTACAGGTAAGATAAAATATATATTATAATATTATATTATTATTTATTGTAAATAGACACACTGAAAAATAAAACGATGTTATAAAAAAACATTTTCAAATTAATAATTATTCAGCTCTTAATTATGTTTGTCTATATTACGCCGGACACCAAAACTCTTGAGTATCACCACACGGGAACCGTGAAGAAATTGCGAATGCATATTAGACACATCTGTGGAAATATTTGACCAAGTGTGATTTATGAATCAAGATGAGATTGGTAATTCATTCTGGTATTTATAGAATAATATTTATTGTTTAATAATAGGAGTGGTCATTGAAATACTATTTGAGAAACTTTTACTCGTACTACAGGCTACGCTATTAAGATTATGAATAATACAAAAGACTGACTGTTTTTTGTTAGGCTTAGGTTACATGAAAGCTAACCTTGTTGGGCATGTGGAGGTAGACGCCTTTCTTGAATAGCATGGTGGCGCACTCGGAGTGGCCATTGAGGGAAGCGATGTGCATGAGCGTGCTTCCATCCTTGGTCCTCTCGTAGATTGACGCTTTGAACTTGTCGGCCAAAAGCTCGATGACTCCCGCGTGTCCGTTCTCCGCCGCCAGGTGCATGGCTGTCCGATCTGTAGACACAAATATTCATTGTTTCTTCTTACTCAAGTTTATCAGTCTTTATTCTGTGTTAATTTTGTATTTTATTAAAAAAAAACTAGTCTAATTCCATCTCTGTAAATATGGAAATTTAAAAATTAAAATATCTAAAATCAACAATATTATAAGCATTGTGACAATTTCTTAATTATATAGCTAAGTAAAGCCGATATTATTTCCCGCCACAATGTGTATAAAAAAACTAGTTATTACTTCCCATTGTTCTGTGTGATATAATAATAGTGAAAAGGTAGAGCTATTAAAAGAGATGTATAAACTGTTAAATGATTGATTTACATTTTTTACGATATATCTAATTAGATCTGCGTTCATGTATATACAACAGAGAAAGCTCTCATGATAGATCTGTGTCGTGCGATGTCCGTCCGTGCCATGAGCGGACAACCATTCCCCCGGACCCTTCCTCAATCCTGACCGCTGAGCGATCAGGAATAAAGTTTGGAAAGGACAACTTTATTGCTTAAAGAATCAGTCTTGGTTTTAACATTAAGTGAATGTAATGCAAGTTTAATGTATAACATTTCTGAAAGTTATTGTCTGAACTGAAACTGGATTTATAATTTTTATCTCTATCTATAATATGGAAACTGTTTCAATTGGCTGTGATTCGTTTAATAAATACACTTAAAAATGATCAATTGAGATTCAAATATTTTAACAGTTATATTTATCTGACGTCCTTAAATAAATGTAAACATAAACCTGTTTAGTTATAAATTATTATTAATTTAAATTTTTAAACATTATAATAGAAAAAACATTTTCAAAGTTTCATTCCTAATTTATTAGGACCTCTTCAGGTGTTGGTAAGTCAAAATCCGTGTTTCTAAAAATTTCAACAAAGCAACAAACCTGATACTTTATAATATCATTAATTAAAATTTTTCTAAACATTACTTACAATTAATGACATGAAATGTAGTGGACATAAATTTCTTAGATGCGATTTTCCCACACATTTCAGGATAAAATTCTGTTATGTTTGCAGCTATTAACAGTATTGTTAGGTTTAAGGAAATAATGGAAATAAAATTATTTTAAATACATTGAATGGATTAGAGCAATAGGAAATCATAAATTCTACTTAAATTATTAGAATCATTTGTTTACGTTAATGACGAATCAGACGTGAAAGATTTTTCCTAGAAATGGACGTAGTTTGAGATGAGAATGATGTAGAAGTTAATGGGTTTTAACAGTTCCATTGTGGAAAGAAATACATATTATGAAGTACATATATGAGATTTAAGAACTGAAAACCAGACTTTTGTCAATTACAAACACCTGCTAAGAAAAACTCATATATTACAATAGCACATTGATTCAAGTGAAAATAATTTTAATTAACACATTTCTTACCTTGATTGTCGATAACACCGGCGTTGGCTCTCACGGTGTAGAAATATTTAACTAATGATTCATCGCCTTCGGCTGATGCAATGTGAAGAGGAGATTGACCTTCACCCTGAAGTAAAGCATATTTAAATATTGCAAACTATAGAAAGGAAAACATAGATTAAATTTTAAACTTTGCATATTTATAAAAAAAAGTAATGATCATACGGAGATATTATTATATCTCATACTAATTAAATTTAAGTTAATTCCTAACAAGCGCCAGTCGTAAAAGTATAAAACAAAATTGTAATAAATCTATTATTATGAATTCTCCTCAAAATAAAATATCTAAAGTTTAATTAACCGAATGAGTTGACTACTAAATTTTTAAATATATTTTGGTCTTTACTTTCTTTCCTTACGTCAGATTAAAGTCGAAATTTAAATATGTTTCTTTGTGATACCTAAAAATAAAAATACCAACATAACTAATAAACCACTTCAGCTTTGTAACAATAAAAATTACTGTTAGTGATAAATGGTGGTACGAGAGATACGTCAAGAAACCCCTAACACTATAGTGTCCCAATAATTAGTGTAATAGACACTAAATTTAAAAATTCCCCATTAAAAAAATTAAAATAGAAGATCATAATTTGTGTGCATCGTTTCACAATAAACAGTTACTCGACAGTTTCGCGGGGCTGTCGTGAATTCCTGATCCAAAAAGTTGTGCGAAGTTAAGCGGCCATAAAATTAGACGTGATCAAAATTAAAGACGTGGATCCCCTGGAAGGAAGATATAGATGTGAAATTGTGGCTATTTTTAGTGCAATATTCAAGATGACAACGATAGGTAGAATTTTAAATTAGTGACTGAAAAAAAGCCAATAAGAAAGTGGGAAAACAAGAGAGAGGCGATATTGAGATTTTTGAAAAATTCTTTAATAGAATCCACTCGAAGCTATCACTGAAGCCATATTATCGCCGCCCTACTGCAGACACAGCAACGTCAACTCGCTGTCTGGAAATTGAGAGTCTGCCACTTTTCATAACCATCGCTAAATTCCTAGTAATTCAGAAACTATTTACACAACAATGTCAATACTAATTAATAAATCAGTTGCAGTTAATAGCACGCCATTTCCTGATTTTAGAATGTAAATTGTCTAACTGAGGTATTTCATTTTTAAATTGATTGTTTATCAGATGTATTTAATTAATTAATTCCTTCAAATGTTTCTTGATTTTACATACCAACGATCTGACACATTTTTTAATATTTATTAATAAAGTGCTTTGGTGATTTAAATGATGAATTTTTATGAGTCCCAAATTTTATCATAATAGGACTAATTAATTCCTTTTCAATCTAAGAAAATTAAAATAAAAAATTAAAACAGTTAAAAGAACTCTTCAAAATGGTGATGTATAAAAGATTATATTATTTAAATAAACATAAGCGAATTTTAAATCTGAAAAAAGAATTTATTAATGTAAAATTAAACAACGTTTCGTCACTTATTTACTGACCTCATTAGGTTCAAGTTTTATAAAAATAATTAATTAGAATGCTCTGCTGACTGCCGTGGCCGAAAATTCATTTTCAAAATAAGCAATACAACGTTCTTTAATTTTACAGTAATAAATTCTTTTTCCTGACTCAAAATTGGATGGTGTTTATTTATTCATTAGTTTTCTCAATAGTCAGTATATATATTTCTATTATTGATTTATTTAACGTCGCATCAACAGCATATTTATATATATCATTATTATATTATTTAATTCAACGTAACTTTATTTGACACTTAAATAAATATTAAATATAATACGAATACCATTATTTTTAACCATAACAATACTCACTATGTTCAGCAAAGATTGTATATTGTATAGCTATGGAAGCGATTAACTTGAACCTGACAAGGACCACAAATATTTGAACGATTGCAATTAACTTATTAATTCCGTCATTACACTGTCATTAAAGAGGATAATTTTTTGTATTATCTTCCCCATTATTAGGCGATCAATCCACAAATTCACAAAATTATTTAATTCATTCTGGTACGGTAGAAAAGTGAGGAATTAACAGTTACTTGCTAAGACATCTTGACCCAAGTTTAGTGTTGTGTTGTTTGGTTTTCAATTACACGGTGCTGTCCAGTCGCACGAATGACCTTCCCCGCTTTATATATGAGGGGGGAATATCTACCTGTAGTTCTAACAACACGATGAAGATGTTATCAAAATTGTAGCAGAGCAGGAATAGAAACAGCCTGCTAAAAGAGTAATTACAAGTGCGGATGAAGACACGAAGGTCGATCCCCACTATTCTTAGCACTCTACCAAGGTTTTCTTTGACATACGGACTGAAAATTTATGGACCACTACGAAAAGGCATTCTGTTTATCAAGTCTACATTCTTTGCTCTATGTAATTGCAGAAGAAAGGCTTAGTATGCATTACTGAGTTGTCGAGTATTATTTCATGTTTTATATATATATATATATATATATATATATATATATATACCTTAAAAAAGTACTCAAAAACTGAAACATTATTTAAAATAATACTAAGGTACGTTTTTTCCCCCTGTAATATTCTCTATGAGTGTGTGTGTGAGAGAGAGAGCGAGAGAGTATAGATGAGT
The DNA here is from genome assembly GCA_037074705.1 of Zhengitettix transpicula. Classification (NCBI taxonomy): domain Eukaryota; kingdom Metazoa; phylum Arthropoda; class Insecta; order Orthoptera; family Tetrigidae; genus Zhengitettix; species Zhengitettix transpicula. The sequence continues at coordinate 46,385,975 of CM073593.1, read as the reverse complement.
AAATTTACTTATTTTTGTCGTATATAATGCATTAAAAATTAGTTTTGCAATAAAAAACAGTTTCACTCAGATTCTATCGGAAAATACTTTCATACAAATGGGAGCCGTACGTATAATGTTAAAAAATAGTATAATAATGATGCCCACTTAGTAAGAATAAAAAACCTAAAAACAGTATTTTTGTAAAATGGATTGTTAAATACATTGAGTTTCCAAGTAATATTTAATGTAATACAGTATAAATATTTAAGAACATGCTGTGGAATGATTTATTTAATAGCTGAAAGAGTCTTCGTATGTATTTTAGTAACAAGATAGATTTAGTAGCCTAAATATAGGCAGCACTGTGTGCCACCTCGAGTACCTTTCCTGTTGCTGCCAGTGAACGAGGCAGGAAAAATTTTACCACTGCCTGTAAACACCGGAGCCAACGTAGATGAGACACCGGATTAGTCCGAACTGTTAAGTTTGAACTGTTTTGCAAACGAGAACTGTAATCAGTCTCTAATGTATAGCCCAAATTACCTTGAGAGACACATACATATAATTTGTTCTACTAATTATAAAAAATATTTTTGTGTGACAATTGATAAATTTTCTTACTTTGAGACTTTCGCAGTGTATCGGTTTCTAAAATGTTCGACAGCTGACAACACTTAATGATAATTATACACAGATGCTTGTATTCCCTTTTATAGAACATTTCTTTGCTGTTTTGCTGTAAGTTAATACCAGATATTTCATAAGTCGTTAACAATTTTCCATGCCACCTTTCGTCAGAGTCCCGAGTTTTTAATTATTTCGTTAGAAAATTTCATAAAACCTTCATATTAGTGTGATGTGCTTCGTTTATACGTGTGACAGTTGCACCTGATCAAAGAACTTCTCTGTACTCTAACCATTTTTGTTCCACTGATTCACTTAACATATCAAGACGGAAACTGGACTTCAGAAGGCCTAAGAATGGCAATAGTGTTTAAAAAATTCAATAAAAGGGATCAATTGTAAGATGACGATTCATAAAATAACATAATAACTATAGCAAGTTCGTAGACAACTAAAGTCGCAGGTATTTATTAACTTCTAACACTATTCAGCTATTCCTATTGGAATAGTCGGCAGGCTGCCTCCTAAACTGGTCCGGGAACGGAGAGGGGAAAGCTGCAATCCCACAGCAAATCCGCCATCGGAAGGGCGTGGGACAAGTACCAAATGCCCGACCTACGTGATGCAGGTTTTTCTAGGGTTTTCCCTACATCACTTTTAGACGAATTGCCGGGTAGGATCCATAAACCATACGCCGGGTGCCTTAGTTAAACCTTGATTACCTTGCTCTACCTTTCCGAATCCCCCATTTCAGTCCCTTTCCTATGCTATAAGAGGGGAGTTGCCACTACGGGGATTACCCTATACGTAGCCTGTCTACACCTTCTTCTTCTTCCTGATGCAAGTTTTATTAGGGTTTGTTTTGAATCACAAATGCCGAGTAAGATCCTTAAAATATAGCCAGGGGACCCCTGTTAACCCTTGGCTACCTTCCTCTACTCTTCCAGATCCCACCTTTCAAATTCCTTCCTAGTATTATAGGGGAGTTGCCGCCACGTGGATTAACCTCATTTAGCCTGTTACTGTAAAAAAAAAGCTGTTAGGCCTATATATTATGTATGCATATTTCAGCAATTTATTTTCTTAAGTCAAGGTTAGTGTGCAGTTGTTTCTACTTTGCATGCAACAGAGTCTCAAGCACGTCACTGAAGCTAATGATGTATTTGGCACATGATAGATGAACCCCTTTCTAGTTCCCCATATAAGGTTGTTGGTGCCAGAGACAGATTTATGGCTCCGTACCCTGTCTATTCGTTGGAGCGTGTTATTGTGATTACCGTTTGACGGTAAGTGCATGTTTCACGAACAGCAGCAGGGTTCTGCCAATCTAGATGTCACACGCACGACCTTGAAGCAAGGTTGACTGTTTTTCCCAAGGGATGCATGCGTGAGCAGATAAGTGTTGCTGACTTTAAAGACTCCCGCCTTTGTTCTTGAACGTGAACTACATTGGCACGCTCTACTTTCGCAATCGCCTACGTCACTTGACTGGCTGACACCGTTAACTCCTAAAAATACTAACTTCCATTACGACCTGATGCTTGGGATAATCTCTACATTCGTTCATTCATAAGCTTCAGGTCCCATTATATTGTCTTTCAAATGTCATGAAGAAACCAATGCCTTACATTCTGACCAAGTATTGGTAAATGGTGACTGCATTACAAATATTGCTGTTTTCCTTGTAAAATATAACTGGGTTAATAATTTCTCCATTCGTCTAAACAACTACCACAGCCGATTTCCTGCTGTGTCGTGGTTAGCGTCGTTTCTTCGCACTACAGAGGTCCCAGGTGAGAATCCCAGCGCGGGTATGGAAGTGAGTTCTCTTACCAAGAACCCCCTACAAAATTTGTTCCAGGACTAGTGAAATGCAAAAATAAAACATGTAACTTTAGGGTTATCGTTACTTGGAATGCAGTTTTAATTAAGGAAATCCTTAAGACATAACGTATGATTCGAAACAAGACTAATTACACTTATTAAGCAAAGAAAATAATTATGACATCTTTTAAGAATATTACTAAATAAATCCATAATTCTTGAATTATTTAAGGATATAGGTATTAAAACTCTAATGACTTAAGCTTCATTATTCATAAAATAATTTATTTCAATCTTCAATGGGCTTCTCTTTCTAGTGGATTCTATATTTAATGACACAGGTATCATCTGCTTTTTTTTCCAATACTCAAAGCGTCGTTCAAAATGGCACTTTTTGTTGACATGTCAAATTCTAGTGCCCTGTGTTTTCTTTGCTTTTTTCATTATTAAATCGTTGAAATAAGTCAAGTTTGGTATACAAACAAACACGTTTTTGTGTCCGTAGATAAACAGAACTATTTTTTAAAATTAGCACTATGATGATGATGAGGTCATCACTCGAAGGCGGCTGCTGGGGTAGTGAAAATTGCACAGTAAGTTCAATAATGAATTGAATTTACGCATTAATTAATTAATTATATATATTGTAATACCAATTAAAGAGGCCATTAATCGTTTTAATATAATTGGATTGTTAGCGGCACGAGTTTTTGAAAGCGACAATCACGGCTCTTTGTCGGCGATAATAGTTGAAAAACCGCGCGCTCGTAGGAAGTCAGTCTGCGGCGAGACGCGAAACAGAAAAGTCTGCGTCGAGAACTGAAAAAGTAAAAATGTGGATGCTGATCTAAAAACTTTGAATAGCGCGGTCCAAGAAGTCTAACTGCGAGATCTATTAGTTTACATAAAACGCGAGTAAACAGTTTTGACGGAGAGACGCAAATAATAATCGCAAATTTGGAAGCAAAAGGTTTTGCTTCACACGGACTGAACTAAATTTCGCATAGAGGCATCAAGGAGACCTATGTCCGAGGGCTGACTGAGGGGCGGCTGTTCCAAAGTTCCAGGTGGCAGAGGACGAGAACATCGACCACGTGTATTAAAATACTGAATAATGCCCTTTTTAGTGAGTGTTGCCCTATAGCTCCAAGAATCAGATCTGGTACCAGCAAGACATTCGTGAGTACAAAGCAATTATTCAAAATCTGTAAACGAGAATTAAAGGCAGAAGTCAGATTTCGTTCGATTTTATTTTCATTTAGTTTCTTTCATTTCGTTTATTTTCATATTGTATTAAGTTAGCTTCAATGAGATTGAATTGTTAATGCTAGTTTATTAAATTGGATTGTTCTGAATATCAAACCCAGTATTGACCCTGAAATAAAGAGAATTTCGACGTATTTGATTTTAAAATATAGTTATATTTTTCCTAGAACGCCGCGAATTGCAAAAATGAAATAAAATATTTGTTTGTTAACTTGATTAAATTCGGCGTATAAAGTAGGGATTACAATTCTCTTAAAGAATAAATTTTTAAATCTTAATAATTTTGTTAATTAATTATTTTAATTAAGACCACCTTTTAATTATTACAATATATATATATATATATATATATATATATATATATATAATTCGTTTAACTTTGGAATCGAAGTCAACGAAATATCCGTAACGGACATTTTCGAAAGTAAACAAATTACTTCAACTAACATATCCACAGAATTTTAAAATGGTCGTTTTCGTCATGACAGACATTGTTAGAGATCCTCCGGAAACGTTTGAATTTTCTCAAAAACGCTCCTTTCTTATTTAAAAAATCAGGAGTGAGAATCTCTATTGTTGTTTCCGATGTTATTATTCTAATTTCCTCTATACACCTTATAAACTGATTTTCACCACCATCTGGTAAATCATCACGGTCAACAGAAGTAATGAAAACGTGCTTTAAATTTAACTTTTTTTTATCGCTTTTGCTAAAAAAATTTCTGTCTTTCCAGCCACAGTAATCAATTAAATGTTATTTTTTTCGAAATCTTATTGTTTCCTAATTGTGTTCCAAAGGACAAGACCAACAGCAAGCACAATCTATAAGTTATATGGAACATATTTATCTTGTTATGTAATACTTTTTAATTATTCTTCATAAACTATATATATATATATATATATAATAGTCTAAATGATTTATTTAAAAATAAAACCACGAATACTTTGCTATTCAGAAGCTACTTTTAAATGCTCTTATAAACGATATTGATGCTGTACTAGTGACAGTAGTGATAATATATTCCCGCGATATACCGGAAAGATACTACAATCGCCTGGTTATAAATAGTTTATCCCTTAATTAAGAGGGTGATTACATTTTGGTAGTTAATATTTCCGCAAATTTCCAATATGCCATTGAAAATATGTTCACGCTCCTTCTCGAAATTGTCCTCATTCACCAGCTGTGACGTTGGAACTTTGCTTTAATGAGACTACACAGTATTTATTTAGAATTCATTAAGAATAAATGAGCTACTGAAAATTGGCTTAAATCGTTATCTTCAATAAATCAAGGATTCACATTGGAAGAAACAAAGTTTTTCTGTGAGAATCCTGAAACGATAAGGAGGTTGTGATGGTAATGGGTTCCCTTTATGGTTATCAGAACACGGAACACGAAACCTTGTGCCAAGCGCGTGCTAAGGGAATGGAGGAGCCGATAATTTGCTCCGTCCCCTTTCTTCTTCTTCCTCAATAACCAACGTAGTACATGCCGCTATCAGATGCAAATCTTCCTCCTTTCCCCAGCACAGAAATAGGATATGATCTGAAGGTAAGTGCGGTTTGATAGTGTTATCGAAGAACTTTCACTTAATCAAATAAATTCAAATGGAGACTCAGCTATATGTGTTTTATAATCAAACTCATTTATTTCTGGAACACCACTTATTTTATTACAAACAATTTCAGAAGTGAGGCATTTACATTCTCATAATTGTTGACGATATTTCACTTAACAATTGAAATAATCTGATTAAGGTTTCATAAAGATGATTAATAAATTTTTCCCAACAGTTTTTTAACTATAATAGATATCATTTTTTAAAAGTAATCAAATAGAATTCAGAATGTTTCCCTTTAATATCGTCCTTTTACAGACAACAATTATTTTACTTCAAACTACATAATGTAGATAACAATTTTTTTCCTAGTTGCCTTCATCCATACTTCAGACGCTTGTCTGAGAATTAAATTGGAAGTTAAATTGTACGTGTATTCATGATGAGTACCTTTCAAACAAAAACGGGAAGGGAAGTGAATACTCGAATTTGGAACCTTTGTGAAAAAGAATTACCAGGTAGAGATTTCATAATTGTAAGAATTATATTATTTTATATCGAATAAGATCGAAATTTCAGATCGTATTAAATGTATACTGCTTGTTGTATCTGGCAGGGGCTTAAATTTTCCCGACGGAGATTGTATTTCCAGCTTTTTATTATTCCATTACATTTATTTGTACCCTGATAAGATAAGCTGATCTAAGAGACCTTTGCGTATATTTAAATTACTTACTTTCCTGTGTACAAAGTTTCGTTTGATCTTTTTGTATACTTTTTTGCCTTCACGTTTCCTTTACAATAAATATAATACAGAATATTTTAGCAGGAAAGGTAAGCGTCTGATATTATTTTACATAGATTCCCCCCGTGCGCACCAATATATTAATTGAGTTTCAGCGAGTACTTTAAATTGTTTACATAACATATATAACTCATTATAGGCATATTAATTCATACTTATATGATAAAAACATTTATTATTCTGTATTGATAAAAGTCTAATACTGTAAACTATATTGAATTTTACGAATCCAATCAAATTCTGTTTGGTAAATAACTTTTTTGAGGATCCTGCAAGTCAAGATAAGATGCACAGTGACCCAATTCCCGGTAATTGTAGCGGGGGTATTCAGGAGTCAGTTGAACACGAACCTTTGTAACGGTAAAAGTGTAAAAGCTACACTGAAAATATTGACAGATGGAAATATATTGTGTTCAGTTCAGAATATGTTGTACACCAGAAAAGTCATCAACAAAAGTTAAGGATGTGACAGAAAGCCCTCGCCGCTGTCTCTATGTCCCGTTCTTAGGAATATAATAGTTTTTATGAATGCTTGTGGCGTATAGTTCCAGTTTCTCTGCAAGTGGAAGTCCCCAACTGATGACAATACCCCCCTCCACCTTCCCCCTTCTTCTACTGCACATGTGACACGACAAGTTACATCTCACGACCTATACAATACAAAAATAATAACCGATTGAAAGAGAAACTGTTGACTAAGTTTTATTACCAATAGATCCAGAAAAGTTTAATGTTTAATATTTTTAATGTATAAATATAATGTATAAACTCATAATGACTGTGAATGTCTTATATTCTTAGCTTGAAAGAAAACTCTGAAAATAATGGAGTAAGAAATGGTATATACTCTTATAAAATGGTGATGGTGAAGTCAGTTTTGTTTGAACGACGAGAAGGGTGTGACGAGGGTAGCATAACCTGTACTTTTTTTTGAAAATTAAACTCCGTCTCTAATATACTCAAGATTTTTGCATCCAAACCCACAAACAGAATACTAAGAAATATGACAACCCAAGATTTAGACATATAAGGATGTTTATAAATCTATTTTCCACTGACATTCTTATCGATGTTCAGAGGAGACCGTCGGAGGATCACAATGTTTCTGACATTTCGATATTCTATTCTGTGTGTCGCTTATGTCAGGATCGGAAATAGACTTTTATTTCCAAATATTGGATTCACATAGATTGTGGTGTGTTGATCCATAATTTTTTTATAAAGAAATATCGCTTATAGTGAAGTTGGAGTGACAGAAAAATTAGTATACCAGCACAAAACACATTCCCTTTATGTAAATTAGAAAATTATTTATTGTGGTATTGTGGTATAAAACAAATTGTAGGCCAAAATTATTTATCTAAAAATACAACATACAATGACTATAAATATAGTAAAATGATTGTATAATCCTATAGGGGGTAGGTTAAACAAATATTTAACATAGACCATTTGGATAATTCAGTTATAAAGTATTTTTTAAATAAAAACTCTGTTCTAACTTAAAATCTGTTTGAGATTGAAGTTACATCTGGACTTTAGGTGCATAAACACACTGTCATTTTATATTTTCGTAAGACAGACAATTGGAAACAATATTACGAAGAAGCAAATATTATTGTTGAAAAATTAAAGATAATTATAGCAAAATTAAATAATTGTGAAAATTATTAAATCGTTTTATTTTTACAAATTGTGACTGATTAAAACAATTGGTGGTAAACATAATAATTGATATTAGTTTTGTTTGTTAAGACAAATTTAGTAACACGGTACGAGTTTCCAAAAATCACGATCTTCGGGGCAAAAAGTTCCTCATATCATCTACATCCCACACATCTCCACAAATGATCACCAAAAACCAGATAACATCTTATTCTACACAATTAATTTTTCCAAAACTTACCACAAAACTGCAAGAAGCAAATTATATTTGATTTCCCACAACAAAGCGGAAGAAATACCTTACACAAAGAAAACTCAATATCCTGGATGAACGTGCGTCATAAACTTTAAAAAAGGTCTCATGAACGTAAAAGAAACCATTGAGAAAGAAGAATAACCAGGTTACGAGAGTCACTGATTTGACAACAAAACATGATTCGAGGTACAACTATGCGGAACTATTGTTTATCATTTCCTCTGTTTCATTGGTATATATATTTATATAAAGCATCTCTCACGTGAAGAAAGTTGAGAAAAAAACAAACTATGACCAAGCCCGTGACTGTCGAGAACTCTGATGTCCAGTCAGTTTTCACACATGAATATGTTAAATACATTGAAAAGGTTAACTTCCTTCAGGAAGAAATAAATAATTTCAGGTTAAGGTTACTCACATTTTGAGAGTCGACGACGGCCCCGTAGTCGATGAGTATCTTGACCATGTCAACGTCGCGACGCCGGGTGGCAATGTGCAGCGCCGTGTCGCCGTTGTCTGTGGTCGCCTTGAGCTGGTCCGCCGTCTGCTGACCCAGCAGCTCCCGACACATGGACTGGTTGCCCGCCTCCACGGCCAGCAGCAGCGGGATCTTGCCTCTCTGCAAAGTAGACACAGCAGTCCTCAGAACCTTGGTCCATGCCCCCGAGGCTCGTCCCCCCAATGAGGCCTGGAGACGGTTCTTCGAGACGAAGTCTCCTGTGAGGGCTGCGCTGATGGCCGATGACGCCAGTAGTCCAGACGTCGCCACCGTAGAGTGCGACGTCGAGTTGGAAGTCGTAGGGTTGTCGTTTCTGGTGGTGGGAATCGGCATGGTCGCTCATCGCGGTCAATCGTCTGCTATTTCCACCCGGGCTTACCGGTGTCCTTACTTACTATCTGGGTAACAGGCTCGGAAAATCGGCGTTCTACATTCAATAAGAACATGATCATAAGTTTACCAAGAACATTTAACTGTCCCTTTTAACATTAATCAGCCCAGAAGTGTCTGAGTATCTTGACCACGTTTACAAACACTAACATACTGATTTAAGCTCGTGACACACCCATCAAAAGACACCTCTATTACGTGACGCCTACAGATAATTAAATTTTATATCACTACAACTATTTCAACCTGGAAAATATTAGGACGGTTGGCTTAAATAATAAAAAAAGTGCAGGTGCTGTGAAAAATATTCGTGCAGTTTCCTTCAGGTTTCAGTAGTTTTGCAATATGTGCACTGTTTATAATGGACAGTTCAATCTCTTATAATCAATCTATTAACAGAATAACGATGACGTCTTTCCTGAAAAAACAAAGATGAAACCTATAGCGATCTAATACATATAAAATATTTTCAATTTTCGTTTATCATACTAATGATAGAATCATACGATGTTTCTGAGTCACTTGTTACTTAAAAATTCTATATAACTAAATAATGTATCCCAAATATAACCATTTTCTCAAGAAAAGTTATAACCTATTATCCTGTTGTGTGTCAACTAGTTGAGGCAAAAAATATTTTTAAAACTACATTCACGATGAAAACTCTGAAATGTACTGGATGTTTTCTAAAATATGTTGGGTTTCGCAGACTGATCATCACTGATCCAATAAAGAAAACAGAAACATTTTCAAAGACTTAAAACTGAGCTTGGTAAGCAATTATGCCACAATAATTCGTTTTATCCAGGTTTGTGATCGAAGATCCATTCTCGGCTCGACGTGAGGCAGACCACACACAGGACTTGACAATGCAGGAGTCTTCACTGATTCGTGCCGAGTTTTGAGATGCACTACACAAACATTGGTCGCGCTCAGCTGGAAAACGTTATAAATTGCACAGCACGAGGTCGACAGAGAGACGGAAAAGAGGACACGCCTCCGCGAATTTCCATTGGTCGCTGGGAAGTGGAGAGCTATATCTGTCTCAATATCTCTTCGCGGTCTTCCGTCTTCCTACGGATAGACGTGTGGAGGAAGATCGTGGACATTCGATTCAATAGCAATATCGTGACACAGAGCTCGCCACGTGTTCTTTCTCACACAAACAAGAAACGCGGGAACGAACAAAACGTTGGCGTCACGAAGATTGCACCAAACTTGCAAACTGCACATATTTGTATAAGAAACTAAACCTATAAATTTTCATATCTTAGGCATCTCTTATTATAAAAACAGAATACTATAAAGAATTTAATGTAGCTTGCTGAAGAATATTCGCAATACTTTTATTTCATTCAAAACAATCGCATTAAAATTACAATAATCTTATATTTGTCAAAAGTGTACGTTGAAATTGTCGACGCAGTCATTAAAACCCATATAAATAATTTGAAAAATCCGAAAAATTTTAAAACCGAGTAATTGAAGATGCATTATTGGTTTTTATGAGACTATTTGCCTCAGTATGCAGAGTAAGCGAGACCAGCATACAAAATTGTTTTTTAATATATTATATGCAAATATATACATAAAAATCACACGAATTCAAATTTAATTAAAAACTAATGGATATTAGATGATTATACTAATATTTAAAAATAATATGAAGAGCATTAAAATTCAGTATAGTAAAAACACAGCGCTAATTTTAGATAACCAGATTACAAGCACAACCACGTACGTAAAAATTGTTTACAATTAAAACATATGTTCCACTATAAAAAACGTCTATTTTAGATAATTAATCCAATTATCAAAAAATATCTCTAAAATATTTTTATATTAAAATCAAGCTTAAATCAATAGGATACGGTTGACCTTAAAATCCATGAATTTATTTTTTAGAGTTCCTGAGAAGTGTCATCCTTGTATTTTATTTCTTTGTATCACATAATGGCTTTATAGCTTCAGTTTTCCAACGGCAGTGTTTGGCAAAGACACACCGACAGTTCAAAACGTAATACAACTTTAATTATAAAATAATTATTAATATATTTTAGTCTGTATACAAGGCCAATTTTCTTAAAATCTGTACAAAAATTAACTTTTATTTCTTTATTTGTGAAAATATGACTACACTTACAAACGTTTCTTTTCTGTCAAAGATAAATCTCTAAGTGTTACTGTGGTGGTGAGTTTTAATTGAGCTGTATATTAACCAATTTTGTTTAAGTATTTACATGAAATTACTGCATGTTAATCAACATCTCTAGCAAATTTCTTGATTTAGTTTGTTCAACTTTTCAGGTGTTATCTCGTACATGATTTGGCTCTATTATTATAGTAAATATACGGTTTCTTTTATTAATAATTTTAATAATGCGGTAAATATATTTGATCGAAAAAAAAAGTTTGATTGAATTCAAAAAATAAATGCGAATCATTATGGCTGAAGATGTCTCACGACCGAAAACATGTATATGATATAAATATATATAAATAAAATATTGTTATCCGTCCTTCATACGGAAATGAAAAAATTATGCACGGTTCCTTAAGTCAGGAATGGCTATTGGCACAAAGATATCTCTACGGTGTATGGCACAGGGATAGGTTTTTCTTTTTTTAACGCGATAATTATAATTTATTCGTCTTGTACCAAGTTTTTCACTTAAAATATTTTGTTTATTTTGTAGTGACAGATTGAAATTAAAATTCTAATTTCTCAAGGTAGCTTAAAAGAAAAATTGTTTAGTCTTTTTCCGTAAAACAAACTAAACCTCCAAAATAAATCAACCTTAGGAATGTTTGCTGTATATTAATAGTTTACAGTTGGTGGATTGATATTGATAAAAACCTTATCGTTTTCCTATGAGAGACAGCGCCTGACAGATTGGGTTTTTAGATAAGATCGATGTCGTGTCTTATATGTAAATATAAACTAAAATCTCTCGATTCTACGCCATATACATGCCAAACTATTATTTATAAAGAGGATAGACTTTTAAGAATTATCCAATGGGGTCGCACTGTTATTCGCAATTTTTTTTATTGGTGAAGGGAATAATAAGTTGTTGTTAAATTTATTTCAGAATACTTGCAAAAACTAAGCTTTATCTTAAACTTTTATAAATATTGGAATCATTACTTTGGTAATGATCTATTGAAAAGGGTCGTTCCAGCTATGAAACCACATTTTTCTTAGTTTTCAAAACAATATATTATATGGCCCTATACTCAAGGTACATTACATACATCTGTTTCGATAAAAATGTAAGAAGTTTCGTCGTTGTTGGACTTGGAAAGAATAGCGGAATCCAGGGCTTACTCGTCAATTGCTCAGAATGAAACATCACAGGACTGATTTATTGCCTTCTCCAAAGCAGATAACGTGACTCATCGATTTCCTGCAAAGGATGAGCTCTTCGAACTGCGATGCAAGGCCAGACTATGATCCACCGTAACAGCCTGTCACATTCTAAGATTGCTTTTTCAAGTGAACCTATAACTACAGCCAAGGTTTTACCATGAACTTTCCACTTACGAATAGCATTTATTATGTTTTACTAGTTTTCTTGTTTAAGTGCGTTATCGATCAGTTCATTTCTTTAACACTTATTCAGAGAAATTTAGATGCGCAATATTTCAATACATTCGACTCTTTCAAATAGTCACTATATATAATTTACTTGATGAATTGCATTAACCGTTGTTGGATCAGGGTTTTCTGTGAAGAAATTGTCGACAAAATTCACCGTGTCGTCAAGGAAGGCTGTGAGAGCATTTTCTCGCAGGTGAACCTTCCCAGAGATCTCAGGAGGAGGCTACTTTCTCCTAACTCTGGTTTTATTGAACTAAGGTTCTTATAATCCGGCCCGTTTCGAGAGGTCTATGTTCCGGGAACACAAACCTTGGACATACGGTAAGAGTAGTCCTCTATTCCTATTGGAATAGTCGGCCAGCTGCCTCCTAAACCCCACTCCCGTCGTCGGAAGGGCGTAGGACAAGTACCGAATGTCCGACCTATCTGGTGGAGATTTTTCTAGGGTTTTCCCTGCAACACTTTTAGGTAAATTGCCGGGTAGGATCCTTAAACTACAGCCCGGGGACCCTTGTTAACCCTGAGATACCTTTCTCTACTTTTTCGCATCCCCCTTTTCAATACCTGTCCTATGCTACAAGACGGGAGTGGCCACCATGTGGATTACCCTATTTATCGCCTATCCACAATTTCTTATTTCTTCACCGTGTCGTAGTAGAAACCAGAGACTGAAAGACGAATAATTTGCATAGTTAGTCGAAACAGACGAAAGTTATTCACCTGGACTGTGTATCACCTCACTCGTCAGTCATTTAGATGGCAAATATGTTTCCCTCCAACTCTACTGGTTATCTTCCATTTTTTCAGATTTTCAACTTCAAATCTTTGACGGGAAGAAGTTTTCGTACATTGCAAACAAGGAATATCCGCAGGCCAAATCATGATTTTTTTTAGGAAATTAAGAAATTCTTATAGACAAAATGGATTCGTTACGTTGAGAAATATATATTTTTTGATGAAAAAATATTATTTAGAAAATTTAAATAGATTTTATTCAGTGAGATGTTGGATCATCGATGAGCAGTTAAATGTAATTTATCAAACCAAAATGTATTACAGAATATGTCAGTTTTAGCTTGCAATATTTATTTCCCAGTTTATTTAGTTTTAAACTACTTATTAATTTTTTAGTATTACTAACAGCAGATAATTAAGTAGGATCCAAGCTGTCGCTACCGCTTCATTCACTCACGGTACAGTATCGTGCTACATGCGAATGTTTCGCAAGGAGTTGAGTTACATATGAAGGTCTGTGATTTCTAGCGCAGTAAAGAAGATCCGTTGTTGACCGTAGTTGTCACTGGTTCGTGCATGTAGGGCGTCGGGCGGTGTCGTGCGTGTCAAGCGGTGCTTGGCAGTGCCACTCCAGCATCACACATCGTCGCGTTCACCCCCCGCCCCCCCCCCCCCCGCCCTCACCACCCCTTACGAGAAAAATACCTCGTCCAGAGCCAGTACCGACCAAAATATCTCTCACATTTGGGGTCATCACATGACAGAAAGATCCTTAATAGACACCTTAAAATCAGATCAAGGAATAGAACCATCGTAAACACCTTCAACTGGACGGGTTTCATTCAACTCGTAGTCGGTCTGTAAGAGATAATATTTATGGTATCTAAACTACAATGCTTAAGTTCACTAATTTTTATTTCTCGTGATCTGACAAGTGACTTTTCGATATTAAAAGGTCGGACTGCGACAGGAGACACAAAACTACGTGTTTCTTCCTTGCGTTCAAATTGCCCTGAAATCTGTTTTGAGAACTCAATGTCTTCTGAAGGATAATATTCGCGGGGAGTAGCTAACGTAAAAGCTCAAAATAGATTTGATCTCCACCATTTTTTAATATCGGCAGATACTCCTTGCATCAAAGAAAGAAGAAACCGATCAGATGAAAACAACGAGTGTGTGGCTAGTTATGCGTTTTCTATGAAGCAGTTATGAGTTTGTTACGGAAGGCACTTAGAGATTTAATAATCTTATAAATAAAAAAGAGTGTATGTATGTTTGTTTGTATGTTTGTTTGTTTGTATATTTGTATGTTCGTAATACAAATCTACACCGGTAGAGTAAATTTCACCAAATTTCGTACACGTGTTCTTTACGACCAGGAAACAAACACTGTCGGGGTGAGACATGTCTACCACCCCCAGAAGCGGGGGTGCACGGGGGTTGAAATATTTAAACATGCTAAAACAGCCGATATTTTAGTCGGATAATAATTTTTAGGGGTCCAAGATATTTATGGTGTTTCTACCGATGTTTTCTGAATATAATTTTCATCCCCAACACCCTGCGAAAAGGGCACCCTTAGGGTTTGGGGTGGAGAATACAAATCTATACCGGTCGATCAAATTTCACCAAATTTCGTACACGTGTTCTTTACGACCAGGAAACAAACACTGTCGGGGTGAGACATGTCTACCACCCCCAGAAGCGGGGGTGCACGGGGGTTGAAATATTTAAACATGCTAAAACAGCCGATATTTTAGTCGGATAATAATTTTTAGGGGTCCAAGATATTGATGGTGTTTCTACCGATGTTTTCTGAATATAATTTTCATCCCCTACACCCTGGGGAAAGAGCACCCCTAGCGTTTGGGGTGGAGAATACAAATCTATACCGTTGGTTAAAATTTCACCAAATTTCGTGCACGTGTTCTTTGCGACCAGGAAACAAACAATGTTGGGGTGAGACGCGCCTACCACCCCCAGAAGCGGGGGTGGACGGGGGTGGAAATATTTGAACATGCTAAAACAGTCGATATTTCAGTCGGATAAATATTTTTAGGGTTCCAAGATATTTATAGTCTTTCCACTGATGATATCTGAATATAATTTTCAACCTCTACACCCTGGGGAAAGAGCACCCCTAGCGTTTGGGGTGGAGAATACAAATCTACACCGCTGGAGCAAATTTCACCAAATTTCGTACACGTGTTCTTTGCGACCAGCAAAACAACACTGTCGGGGTCAGACGCGTCTACCAACCCCAGAAGCGGGGGTGGACGGGGGTTGAAATACTTAAACATGCTGAAACAGCTGATATTTTAGTCGGATAATATTTTTTAGGGGTCCAAGATATTTATGGTGTTTCTACCGATGTTTTCTGAATATAATTTTCATCCCCAACACCCTGGGAAAAGGGCACCCTTAGGGTTTGGGGTGGAGAATACAAATCTATACCGGTCGATCAAATTTCACCAAATTTCGTACACGTGTTCTTTACGACCAGGAAACAAACACTGTCGGGGTGAGACATGTCTACCACCCCCAGAAGCGGGGGTGCACGGGGGTTGAAATACTTAAACATGCTAAAACAGCCGATATTTTAGTCGGATAATAATTTTTAGGGGTCCAAGATATTGATGGTGTTTCTACCGATGTTTTCTGAATATAATTTTCATCCCCTACACCCTGGGGAAAGAGCACCCCTAGCGTTTGGGGTGGAGAATACAAATCTATACCGTTGGTTAAAATTTCACCAAATTTCGTGCACGTGTTCTTTGCGACCAGGAAACAAACAATGTTGGGGTGAGACGCGCCTACCACCCCCAGAAGCGGGGGTGGACGGGGGTGGAAATATTTGAACATGCTAAAACAGTCGATATTTCAGTCGGATAAATATTTTTAGGGTTCCAAGATATTTATAGTCTTTCCACTGATGATATCTGAATATAATTTTCAACCTCTACACCCTGGGGAAAGAGCACCCCTAGCGTTTGGGGTGGAGAATACAAATCTACACCGCTGGAGCAAATTTCACCAAATTTCGTACACGTGTTCTTTGCGACCAGGAAAACAACACTGTCGGGGTCAGACGCGTCTACCAACCCCAGAAGCGGGGGTGGACGGGGGTTGAAATACTTAAACATGCTGGAACAGCTGATATTTTAGTCGGATAATATTTTTTAGGGGTCCAAGATATTTATGGTGTTTCTACCGATGTCTTCTGAATATAATTTTCATCCCCAACACCCTGGGAAAAGGGCACCCTTAGGGTTTGGGGTGGAGAATACAAATCTATACCGGTGGATCAAATTTCACCAAATTTCGTACACGTGTTCTTTACGACCAGGAAACAAACACTGTCGGGGTGAGACATGTCTACCACCCCCAGAAGCGGGGGTGCACGGGGGTTGAAATATTTAAACATGCTAAAACAGCCGATATTTTAGTCGGATAATAATTTTTAGGGGTCCAAGATATTGATGGTGTTTCTACCGATGTTTTCTGAATATAATTTTCATCCCCTACACCCTGGGGAAAGAGCACCCCTAGCGTTTGGGGTGGAGAATACAAATCTATACCGTTGGTTAAAATTTCACCAAATTTCGTGCACGTGTTCTTTGCGACCAGGAAACAAACAATGTCGGGGTGAGACGCGCCTACCACCCCCAGAAGCGGGGATGGACGGGGGTGGAAATATTTGAACATGCTACAACAGTCGATATTTCAGTCGGATAAATATTTTTATGGGTCAAAGATATTTATAGTCTTTCCACTGATGATATCTGAATATAATTTTCCACCTCTACACCCTGGGGAAAGAACACCCCTAGCGTTTGGGGTGGAGAGTACAAATCTACACCGCTGGAGCAAATTTCACCAAATTTCGTACACGGGTTCTTTGCGACCAGGAAAACAACACTGTCGGAGTGAGATGCGCCTACCACTTCCAGAAGCGGGGGTGGACGGGGGTGGAAATATTTGAACATGCTAAAACAGCCGATATTTTAGTCGGATAATAATTTTTAGGGGTCCAACATATTTATGGAGTTTCTACCAATGTTTTCAGAATATAATTTTCATCCCCTACACCCTGGGAAAAGGGCACCCTTAGGGTTTGGGGTGGAGAATACAAGTCTATACCGGTGGATCAAATTTCACCGAATTTCGTACACGGGTTCTTTGCGACCAGGAAAACAACACTGTCGAGGTGAGACGCGTCTACCAACCCCAGAAGCGGGGGTGGACGGGGGTTGAAATACTTAAACATGCTAAAACAGCAGGTATTAGATTTGGATAAATATTTTCGGGGTCAAAGATATTGATTGTGTTTCTACCGATGTTATCTGAATATAATATTCATCTCCTACGCCCTGGGAAAAGGGCACCCTTAGGGTTTGGGGTGGAGTTGCTTTACAGAAAAATAACGCGAATACAACCGAGTTTGGAGTCAAATCGAAGGTTATGGATGTCAGTGAGTTTACTTCGGATAAATATTTTTAATTGCCCATTTAACCCGAAAGGGTGGGGGTTGGAAGGGGAGATAAATAGTCAGTTCTTGCGCGTTCTTGGAGGAGAATTACGTGGATACTATTTCAACGGATTTTGTTGAAAATATAAATCCCTTTCGACATTAGCGGTGAGGTTGCTTAGGGCTGGGGGTGAGAATTGTCTATTATTCTAAAATTGCCAAAATGTTATGTGTTTATGGGTAAACTAGATTTATAGTGTTTCTACCGATGTGATATGAGTAAAAATTCAATCCTTTCCACCACGGGAAAGTAGCATATTTAGGGGTGGTGTTGTTCATACTATTTTATCGATGTTGTTTCCATTAATAACGACGTTTAATTTTATAAATAAAAATGAGTGTATGTATGTATGTATGTTTGTATGTTTGTATATTTGTATATTTGTATGTTTATATATTTGTATATTTGTATGTTCGTTATACAAATCTACACAGCTGGAGAAAATTTCACCAAATTTCGTACACGTGTTCTTTGCGACCAGGAAACAAACACTGTCGGGGTGAGACGCGTCTACCAACTCCAGAAGCGGGGGCGGACGGGGGTTGAAATATCTAAACACGCTTAAACAGTCGTTATTTCCGTCGGATAAATATTTTTAGGGGTCACAGATATTGATAGTGTTTCTACCGACTGTTGGGCTGATACGCGTCTACCACCGCCAGAAGCGGGTCGGTATTATCAGTAGAGCACTTTTAGGTGTTGGGTGGAGGAACGCTGCAATAAAATAACGCGAATACAACCGAGATTGGAGTCAAATCCAAGGATATGGATGTCGTCCAGTTCAATTATAGCATCAAATTGTCCATTTAGCCCCAATGGGCGGCAGTGGATAGGATGGAAATTTTCTAACATGTTAAATCATCGATATTAGCGTGGAATAAATAAATGCCGGGACCATTGACGTTGATAGTATTTCTACCGATGTTGTTTGTAGGCATGATAGGGGTGGTGCTGGAGGGGATTTCCTTGAAAATAACGGGAAAACAACCGAGATTCGAGTCAAATCGAAGGTAATGGATGTCCCTGAATTTATTTATGACAATCTGGACAACGCGCGGGTATCGGCTGGGTTGGGAAGAGTTGACCAGCTGTTTTTTGCGTCGATTAAATATATTTCGGGATGAATTACATTAATACAATTTCCCTACATGTTCTCTGTGTATAATTTCAACCCCTTTCGGACTCATAAGGGTGCACATTTAAGGGTGGGCGTGAAGTAGCATTACATAAAAAGAAACCAGAAACTATCGGGATTGTCACTGAGTTTAATTAATTTCCTTGAAAATAACGGGAAAACAACCGAGATTCGAGTCAAATCGAAGGTAATGGATGTCCCTGAATTTATTTATGACAATCTGGACAACGCGCGGGTATCGGCTGGGTTGGGATGAGTTGACCGGCTGTTTTTTGCGTCAATTAAATATATTTCGGGATGAATTAGATTAATAAAATTTCCCTACATGTTCTCTGTGTGTAATTTCAACCCCTTTCGGACTAGGAAGGGTGCACCCTTAAGAGTTTGCGTGGAAGTAGCATTAGATAAAAATAAACCAGAAACTATCAGGATTGTCACTGAGTTTAATTATGACATTAAACTTGACCGTTTAAGTCCCCGAAGCGGGAGTGGTCGGGGGTGAAAAATTTCAAACATGTTAAACTGTCGATATTTGCGATAATTATTTCCTGGGGTTAATTACTTTGATAGTATTTATACCGATGTTGTTTGTGTATAATTTAACCCGTGTGAGGGGAGCAAGCTTAGGGGTTGGGTGGAGGTACGTTAAATAAAATCCCGCAGAAACAACCGAGAATCGAATCAATTCCGAGACTATGAATGTCGCTGAATCTAATTGTGACAACCCTGGGGGGGGTAACGCGACGGGTTTGGGAGTTGTTGGGCGGGGGAATAAATTTTCAGACAATGTAATCGGCCGATTTTTGCGTGGAATACATTCTTTTTCATTATCGCATATTTGTGGGGGTGGTCATCTTCTAACATGTAAAAACGGCCGATATATTTAGTCAATGACTTCATCCCCCTTCGGCATGGGAGGTGAGCACATTTAGGGATAGGGTTCGAGGAGCTTTACATAAAAATACCGCAAATTGGAGTCTTATGGATGGTTATAGATAAATGACATCTCGGGCAACGCCGGGCACCCAGCTAGTAATAAATAAAGCCAAATTCAGACAAAAGAAGTAATAATATAAATATCACACATCGTTTCTGGCAGCCTCGTTCCTTTCTTCTGGTTGCGTTTTTCTACACTTGAAGAAAGGAACAAGGATTCCAGAAACGATGTGTGGTATTTATATTGTCACTTATTTTGTCTGAATTTGTCTATCTTTCTTATTATTAATTTTCAATCAGAATTTTTTATTTTTTTATTTTTTAGGTAACAGGCTACATGAGCGTAATGCACATGGTGGAAACTCCCCTTTAATAGCAAAGGAAGGGATTTTAAAGGGGGGATTTGGAAGGGTAGAGGAAGGTAGTCAAGGATTAACTAGGGCCCCCGGGCTATATTTTAAGGATCCTACCCGGCATTCACCTAAAAGTAATGCAGGACATACCCTAGAAAAACCTGCATCAGGTAGGTCGGGCATTTGGTACTTGTCCCAAGCCCTTCCGATGGCGGGAGAGAGGTTAGCTGTGGGGTCGCAGCTTTCCCCTCTCCGTGCCTTGACCAGTTTAGGAGGCAGCTGGCCGACTATTCCAATAGGAATAGCGGACAACTCTTACCATATGCCCAAGAAACATAATTTTGTTTTCATTTTAACACAGAGATTTATTGTAGCTGAATCGAGAGGTAATGTTTTAGTAATCCAGTACCTGTACGGTACAGGTATAATTCTGCTATTCCATTGTTTTTGTTACAATATTACAAAGTGGAAAGTTGAATTAAAAGTGCAAGAAGTGATGGAAGCTGAGGAAACTGAAATTAATTCAAACATTTTCTAATAGTATAATAAAATTTTTAGTCTTCAATTAGACAGTGCCTCACTGAAATCAGATGAATTCAGTAGGTTTATTTCGTTAAGGAGAGTTCAGACTCGTGTGTCACAGCTCTGATTCTTAACCCTTTCTTTTCCTTGTTAATTTTCCATTGTCAATAAATTTCAAATACAGATTCTCGAACAAATTGTGTATAAAAGCAACCTGCCAAAGGCACGGACCGCACGCCTACTACACCGGAATAAATTCCAAATAAAATCAATAAAAATAAAATTATAATGATAATTCGAATAAAATCGTTTAGACTAATTAATTCAAAATAATTGTGTGTAGTGTTTAAAATAATTACCGCAAATTCTGGGTCCACAATTTCCCTGAGAAAGAAAATTTTTGCAGAATTTAATATATTCATACATAGATATTTTATTTAAACGAAAAAGCGTTTTACAATTTCTTGACGTTTTTTATTATAGAATTAAACCAATTTGTTATATTTTTATTGTGTTTATGTAATTATTGAAAATCATTATATACTTTCTAACTACTCTTAATTCTAAATTCAGATGCAATTTAAAATTCACTACCTCAAAATTCATAGCAAATGTAAATTTGACAACATAAGGGACGTACGTCGGCCATACCGAGTCGTTTAGATATAATCCGTAGTGAATAACAGATGAAGAATGAACAGCTGTTTTATACCGACATATAGGGCAAAGGCTAACATGTTGGAGGTGTAAACTGTTAAAGTGCAAAAGTGGAATCATTACGAAGCTTTCGATGTTTCTAGCATTACGTCATCCTTTCTTTGCAGTGGTATTGTGTCCCAACTGTCCTTTCTGTCATGTTAAAGTAATCTCGGTCAGCCTCAAAGTAATGCAGAGGTTAGAGATGCACTCTTGACAAGGGAATATCCTTTATGTGCTGAGAAGTGTTAGGAAAAAGTATTTTCGCTGTTCTGATTTCGCTGGCGTGCAGCTGATGGCTATGCCAAAACTCCCATCATAACGTTTCCCCTAATAGAACATCAATAACTATTAATCATCCTTACAATTAAGTACAGCAATCTCTGGTTTTGGAAGTGCTTAACACTGATTGCGGTGAATGTAATTTGGTTAATTTTCTTATAGGTCTAAATATGTTTCTCAATATATTAGAAACTGTTTTGCTAGTCACGTTTTATATTACTATAAATTACAATATATTTATAATTGAATTACTATCTCTCAATCTCAAATATTAACGTATTAATAAGATTCACAGAAAGAAGTTAATTAGCAGCCTACATGCCATAATTTTTCCGGATGTGATTCAGGTTCAGTGTTAACCTGTAAATAAAAAATTATGTTCTTCTCGAAAAAGTGGTTTTATATAAATTTAACTTTTCTTTTAATTGAGGATATAGTTTGACTACTTACAACCAAATTAGACGTTTTTCAGAAATGAAAAATAAAATATTTGTATTAATGATCATCTAAAGAAAACCCATATTTAAAACTATCAGGGTAAACTCAACATGATTCTAATTGACATTTTTATTCTTTGATTTCTGTGCAATAGCTGCATATTTCTTAACAAAAATGTTAATATTTACAGATATGTTGAATGTTTGGGTTTGGGTTTAAAAAATTAATTATCTCCAGTTAAAATAAACTGAGAAGGACGAAAATGATTACCGTTCTTCCGGCATATTCATATTTTACACTCTGAGGGCAATAAATATTAATTTAACAACGTATGGAGAGAATAGTTCCTTCAATGTTGTGTCACATACTTTCACTAACTTTCTTTATTAATTCTGTTACCACACACCTGTGATAAATTTCTTTCAACTAGGGCTAGAGTGTATTTGTGTGTTTCATATGGTGACGCTAGACCAGCAGAAAATAGGCGGTTTCATGTTACGATGCTGCCCTGGTCAAAACTCCGTTTGAACCGGTTTTGGAGGGGCACCTGAACATATCACGCGGTCTGGTCTGAAGCTTTGATTCGTTCCCCGCCTTCTGCAAAGGTGCTTTTTCACTTGGGAGGTTTTTTTCTCTCCAACGTCGGAGTCGCTCTTAACATTCAGCCTTGCTACAAACATCTTGAAGTGACGGATGCTCCTGAGTACTCAGTTCACTTCATTTTCTAATAAACTTTGTCTTTAACTTCATAGCGCTTTCTGTTTTATCTTCATTTCTCTGGAAGGTACATAGATGCCAAGAACCCCACGTTATCGACTTTCCTATTTTCCTTTCCTGAAGTCTTCCTTTCGACACTGAAGAAGATACGGCGCTGGATTATCCTCCGACCTGAACTTTCTCAGCCCGTTCATTTCCGCGACTTAAACTAAAGCTAAAATTCCGTTACGTCCTTCTAATTTCGATCTTTAAGTTTCAGCAGGTATGCAATATTACAGCTGCGAATATATTGTAGTAATTGGTAATTAAGACATTGTGCTAATTGGAAAGTTGGATTGTAGAGGACTCATTATTAGTGGGTATAGAGAGGACGCCGCAACAAGGCGGCGACGCAAAGAATGTATTGTTGTCAATCGGTTGAGGTTCTACGCGCTCAAAATCTACGAGACGAGGAAGTTCAGTTGGGCAGCGGACAGCGAACAGTTCGAAAGCAATCTTGGGTCAGGCAATGAACGGCGAGGCATAAGGACCAGAAAAGTTTTGTACAAAAGTAATAGAGTCAGGAATGTGCAGCCGCAAATAGAACAGTTTGATAGCAGTTACAAACATGCTCCAAAATATTGAAAAAGTAAAACAATCTTCAGTAGGGGAGGAAAGATTGAAATTAACATCGTAATCGGTGGCAGAGCCGAAATTCAACTTGCTGGCCATAGACCAAATCCAACTAAAACGAGATCTGCAAATCCAGGTTGCAGCAAAGCATCGAGAAACTACGCCAATTAGAATTGTTGACATTTAGAGTCTGTGAATACTAGAATCAGTGATATCCCGAAATCTTGTGCACGAAGAACCTAAAACGAGACCTGGGCGGCCGTAAGTAGAAAAACTTTAAAATCATATTGTAAACCACTTTTAAAAGATATGTCAGATCTTTTTTTAATTATTTAGTTCTTTAATTTTAATTATTTAATTATTACATTTAAATTCAATCTGTAGTGTTATTTTATCCACAACAAAGTTCGTCTATGTTTCAGACGCATTAACTTCCATAAAAGCTAAATGTAATTTGATTGTATAAAATTCACCCATTTATCAAACCCAGATAAAGACCCTGAGATCCCAAATATTATTGTGTATTTAAAATTGATAATAAATTTGTTTAATCGTTTTCCCTTAATAATCTTTTTATTTTATTTAGACGCCTTTTTATTACAATATATTGTTTTTATCTACATTCGTCTAATTCCTTATTTCATTGTTCAGAAATATTAAATACTCGTTTCTATAATAGTATGACTCATTATTTTCTATGATTATATTTACTACTTAACACATGAGGCCGAATTTCATTCAAGTTTCATATAATAAAAATTCAAAATAAAACTTAGATATTTTCCGTATTTTTATGAAAGGAGAATTATTTATCATGCAATGTTTTGCGGAATATTTAAATTCATAGAGTTCTTTCCTTCTAGAGGCTAGTTTGCAATGGTTTATTTTTCCATCGTAAGTTGACCCCTCTAAAGTTAACGCGACCGTTGCTGCGGAATGCATATTCATGTTCGTTTATTTTCACGTTTTCGTGTTGCTGCAACTCGGCGGGTGTTATCTGTTTCATTTAGACTCTAAACACCAGACACTTATTATTCGTCCTCCGCACTGCGCTTATCGTATCTCTCCTCAGAAAAAAGAACGTCATAATGCGAATAATAAAATGTGCGAGAATGCAAACACCGATGGACTTATTTTCTATAAAGGGGAAAATAGACCGAAATAATCGCATTCATTTGTTTTATCTGCTTACGGAATGACTTCGTTCACCAAACAATAACCTATTGAATGTATTGTTTGTGAATGTAACGAGGCTTGTTTTCTCTTACTAAGCAAACATCATTAGGAATCGATATTGCTATAGGCTATCAAGTATTATTCTCTTAAAACACCAAGATGTCTGATGGATGTGTTACTTACCAAGGCTTGATTAGAAACTTGCGTGATCGTCGTAAGAGAATTTAATCACAGAATTCATAGAATTAAGTTAAAATTATGTTGACAAATTAATTCCTGTACTACAAATTTAGATTTAAAAAACAGATATCGTCATATTTTACATGGAAAGAATAGTGTTACGAGTAAGAAAAAAGATTCATAATTTCTTAAGTCGTCTAAAATATAGTGGCAAGAAAATATTTTTTTTAGGTTTCAGTTTCGCTTGAAAAAATATATAAACGGCAATATAGATTTAGCCAAGCAATTTAAATTT
The DNA here is from genome assembly GCA_037074705.1 of Zhengitettix transpicula. NCBI lineage: Eukaryota > Metazoa > Arthropoda > Insecta > Orthoptera > Tetrigidae > Zhengitettix > Zhengitettix transpicula. The sequence continues at coordinate 46,360,892 of CM073593.1, read as the reverse complement.
AAACTTACTCAATATCAAAGCAATCGTGAGTTTACCAAGATTCAGTATCACCATTGAAATATATACAGGATGGCCGATTCATTGGAAGACAGCGAAATATGTCGTATCAAAAAATCGCGTAGTTAAATTTATTAATCTAAAAAATGAGGAAACAATGAAGAGAAACGCGGCACCAACGAAATTTCTTCATACAGATTTTTATTCTGCAGAAAAAATTATATTATTGATGTTATTTCTTTCACAAATTGCACAGTAATAGAAAAAAATTGGAAAATCATTTATTGATTTATCAATAAGTCAAAAATAATTTTAGTGTTACTCAGGAAATACGGCGGGGTCGTAGCAGTATTTTTTCTCCATCGGGGTACTTGCATAAAGTAAAATCGGGTGCTTGTTTTAGGTGAATAGTCGGCCAGCTGCCTAAACTAGTCGAGGCACGTAGTAGGGAATGCTTCGTTCCGCTATCGGAAGGGCGTGGGACAAGTACCCAATGCCCGACCTACCTGATGCAGGTTTTTCTAGGGTTTTCCCTGCATTTCTTTAGGCGAATGCCGGGTAGGATCCTTAAAATATAGCCCGGGGGCCCTAGTTAACCCTTGGCTACCTTCCTCTACCCTTCTGCATCCCCTTTTTCAAATCCCTTCATATGCTATTAAAGGGGAGTTGCATGTGGCTTACCCTCATGTAGCCTGTTGCCCTAAAAAAAAGTACTGTATTTTATTAGGCAATTTTATCGATCACAACACAATATGTAGATAAAATGGCTTTAATCGTTGCTGTTGCTAGAGAATCCAAATATTCAATACAAAATGGCGATTCCCATTTAAGTATTTTCCTTCATCCCGAGGATTTAGGGGTGGTGGGGCCGAGTTTCGTATCATTTCATGGACTCATTCGATTGGTAATTATCGAGATACATCCACGTCTTCAGATAAATCGGACACCTTATATATATTCAAGCAAATGTACTATCTTTATGTGACGTTGTGAAGCATCATCGGTCACAATTGAGACTAATTTACTCTCTAATAAAACATATCCATGTTAAAAGAATGAATCTTCAGGAAATTTCGTGGATACAGTGGAAATATTTTAGTCGTTGAAAATATTAGTGATCGTCTAAGGAAAAACAGGTATGTAGGTAAGCGGTTAGAAGATTATAATCCTAGATTATCAAGTAAGTTCCGAAAATCAGACATTTGTTATATTCACAAAAAAAATTAATTATGGGGCTATACATTGATCAGGATTGCTTAATTAGAAGACGTTATGTTCGCTGAGAGTAAAAAATTAACGATAGAAAATAATACAGCAGCAACTGCATTCTATAAATTATTTGGTGCTTTTAATATTTTCATATTTAAAAATATTTAAATTTGTAATTAATTTTTATAACTGAAAGTCCGCACAATTTTAGAACGATATCATTAAAGTTTTGTAATTTCTAAGAGAATGTTTTACAGTTTATAAACAGATAATATCTATAACAACTCATGCAAAAAACGTGGCACAGATTGAAGCTGAATAATGGAGAACACATATTAATGTGTTCTACATATCGTGACAATTAAATTATTTGGATGTATACAACAACAAGCACGTTGAGTGACAGATCTCTGTGATAAACTTAAATTAACCTATAAAAATTTATAAATCATGCTTCTGAATTAAAAGTGGATGGAAAACTAAGAAATAAATCAATAAAAAAGCAAATTGTGAGTGGTAATGGTAAAAATATCATTGATAATATGGGAGGGAAATAATTAGGTATTCTGTAAATAAGGAAACACAGTTATGAATATTAAGGGTATCCTTATACCTACGAAACCCTTCTCGTTATTGATAAAATTTGACGAAACAATTCATATTTATCTCTTCAGATTTTTTTAACTGGTGATTAGCGTTCAATTTTAAATGAATAGTAATAGATTTGATAGCAGTGTCATTCGTAATACTAAATTATAGCTAATTTTTTAATCCCAAATAATTGGCAATACCAACATATTTCTACTACAATATGATAATATTCCAAATAACTCGAAACAATGTGATTGTACTTTTCATTCGTTGAATAATTAATTTGTGACAAAATTCAAAATACCTTCATTAGATATAGTTAAGAAAGTTTGAGTGAGCATAATTTGAAATTACGTTCCTTATGATTTGAATTAGTAAAGATTCTGGTGTGCACAATTTGCAAACCATAACTGATTAAAAGGCAGGACTAAAAACTCTCACCTGTATCATGATGACAGGACCTTCTAGATTTCGCGCTTCAGTTGTGTTTCCCCCTGATCCGAGGACGATTGTCATTAACAGACGAGGAACTCACTCGGCCCTTCTCGTATATACCTACTCATTTGTAGCTAAGTAACAATAGATCGAAGCTTACGCATTGTGACAATGGTTTCTATTTGTGTCAACATGATGTAGATAACAGGACATGCACACCCGACATTTATGTAAATATTTTTCGGAGCTCGTTATCCCCAAATAATGCGAGATCTGATCGAGTGCGCAAGACAGTATTCCAAGGTTTTTTTTTTTATTATTATATTTTTATTAGCAATCAGATTACTAATGATCTTTTAGCTAATTTGCTAACATGTACAATTTAATAATAGGGTCTTGTACTGATGTCGTGGAGAGGTGAGGGTTCAACAACGCCACCTCAGTTTTTTTTGTAGTCTATTGGCCAGCATCTCTTCAGTCTTCGGTTGTCAGTTGGTTGTAGTAACGGCTCTAGTAGTCTATTGGGGTGGGATTGAAGTACAGTGTGGTGTTTACTATTTTTATCTTCGAAGACGTCTGCTACATATGGTGTAAACTGAAGTTGGATACACACCAGGGAGCATTTGTAATAGTGCGGAGGATTTTTTATTGTACTCGTTGCATGATAGCGATGAGAGACTTGGCTGCACATCCCCAGAGCTCTATTCCGTACGTCCATATAGGTTTTATCACTGTTTTGTAAATGAGTAATTTGTTTTCTATTCATAATTTTGATTTTCGTCCAATCAGCCAGTTTAATAATTTAGTTTTTATTTCTATTTGCTTTTTCTTTTTATTGATGTGATCCCTCCATTTCAGCTCGGGGTCTAAGTGAAGACAAGATATTTGACTGATTCTGCTTTTGGAATTTCTTCCTGATTGAGCTTTACTATAGGACAATGTTCCTTTTTAAGGGTAAATGTTATGTGGGATGATTTCGATGCATTTACTATTATTTTCCATCTTTTTAGCCAGATCTCTATTTTTTGTTAATGTTCTTGAAGTTTCTGTGATGCGGAATCAGGGTCTGTGTGTGTTGACAGTATTGCTGTATCATCAGCAAAGGTACTTGTGCTTACGTCCACTGAAGTTGGCAAGTCGGAAGTGTATAAGACGTATAATAGGGGGCCAAGGATGCTGCCCTGTGGCACCCCGGAGGGAATGGGATAACGGTTTGAACTTTCTCCTTATCAAAGGCCTGGCTTACGTCTAAGAATATTGCTGTGCAGTACTGCTGGTTCTCCATAGCTTTGTTAACTACGTCCACAATTCTATGGCATTGTTGAATTGTTGAATGCGACTGTCGGAAACCAAATTGATGATCCGGGATCCAGTCTTGATTACTGCTGTCTACTCTGATTCTTTTCAGTATGATGATCTTTTCAAGCAATTTGGATAGTGTTGATAGCAGACTTATGGGACGATATGAAGTGACGTCAGTTATATCTTTGCCGGGTTTTGGAATCATAATTATTTTTGCAATTTTTAGGGATTTGGGCCAGTAACTTAACCTTATTATTGCATTAAACAAGTACAAGAGTAACCTGAAACCTTCATCTGGTAATTCTTGAAGCATCTTAGCCGTTATGAGATCAAGTCCTGGAGATTTATTTGGATTAAGTCTCTTTATTTCTGCTTTGATTTCATTTAAACGGATTATTTTAATGCGTTGTTCCACGTTAATATGTTCTGATAATTCTAGCTCCACTTCTTGATCCAGGTCGTTATTATGAGGAGTAAAAACTTGTGATAAGTGTTTTGCAAACAGGTCGGCTTTTTGTTTATTACTTTTTGCCCAAGGCCCAAGGCCCAAGGCCCAGGCCCAGGCCGAATTGGTGGTGAAGTTGCTTTTGGCTTTTTTGTATTCTTTATCGGTTTCCAAATTGTATTGTCTTGCCTGGTAAGATTTGATACATAATTTTCAAAGGATTCGTTTTGCAGTGCCCTGAGTTTCGATTTTAATTTGTTACTTAACATCGTGTATCTTTTTCTGTGTTCTGGTGTGTGAGTTCTTTGCCATGTAGATCTTGCTTTCCTTTTCTCGCCAGCTAGTTTCTTAACTTCAATAGGTATGAAAGTGGATGGTGTGGCAGGAATACTTATTGGTGTAGAGTATTCCAAGGTATGCGTAAGTATGACAATTATAAGGTTTCAAAGTCAATTTATTCTGCATCTAATCGTTTTTCAGAGCGCAGTTTTGTCAGAGAAAAATCAGTTTCGTAATTTAGCGCAATTCTGATACATGTAAACCATTCTTATTTATCAATCCTATTCTTACAATATAAAAATTATTTAAATTCATTTTCTATTAACTATAACGTTGCGGTAACCGATTATGTCACTGTGACCTGATTAATAGCGGTATTTTAGCAATGACCAAGGTTGTTACAAAAAACCAGTAAAAAAATTAGATAATGGGAAAGTCAGATTTATTGATTAGTGGTAGCCGTAGTCACCAGAGATATCAATTTCTTGAAGAAATATTTTTAATGTTCAGGTCTAAAACATTATAGTGATTATTTAAGGTGTCATTCACCAAGAGATTCCCGTCCAAGCTCATGAATAAATAGGATCAATAATTAAGTAAGCAGAACACTGCCAAATAGATTATAACCGAGCTGTTATCTTTATCCGTCGAAACATCGTCGTTAAATCCTGAATTCACTAGGAAGTATTCTGCAGCGTCAAGAATGTGGACTCTTCACGTTTGGGGAGCTTCGACATGTGCCTTGGTAAGTCATAAAACAACAATGGGAATTAAAATTGTAATATTTCGTCAGTGCATTACAATACGTAGAACTAAAATCTCTCTTGTTGAATAATTCATTTTGCGACAGTATTTTAAATATTTGCTATATTATAATTATTTGTAGAACCCAGATCAAGAATTATAACTGAAGCTGATACCAGACAATTCATAATGACACTGACACTTCTTTGATCAGAATAAATTCTCGACAACTGTGATACAATATACGTTTTTTTTAATGATAAATGAAATCTAGTGGTTTATTGGAGTTCTACTGACCGCATCAGGAGTGAGACGGATTTCCTTCCCCGCCGTGGTGAGAAGAAGACGCATAATACTCGTCGCAGTACCCGTCTGCCTCATCGCCACCAAGTGCACTCCTGTCTGCGTCCGGGACTGTAAAAAAGAATTCAATACGTTCAGTTACATAAGTAAATGATTCTAATGTACTTCTACGTTTAGCATCTCATAAAGATGTAGGGGCTTATTTATTTTACTCAATGCGTATACAAAGATTTGTATTTTTATTGAATAAAAATATTTAATTTAATGATATAACATATTAACTCTTAGAAATAAGTCCAGAGATTATTTTTAGTATTTCAATTATTTTTCTATTAAATTCTCATAGAGCGTATGATAAAATTAGAAATAATTCCGTTTCTAAACAAAATCGCATTAGTTTTCGTCAGTTCTTACAAAACTGCATCTCGGCGTAGGGGATTGAGCGCTGTTGTGCAGAAATGATCGTCTCAATTCAGGCTCCAGATAGTTGCGGCGGCAGGAATTCCGTTTTGATCTCGCGTTTAAAAAATATTTATTTCCCCTCCGGTTTAAGTTTCAGACTGTCTCTCATATTGTCTTCTTTCAGACATCCTTACTTCACCTCAAGTTTTAACTTCACATGTTCGGTGAAAATTCACCTCCCCTTCTTTCCCGCCCCAAAATTCAAAATTGTCTGGTATTTTGGATTGGTTCTCCACGTTCTTTAGGTAAGAATCGTCATAAAATGGCTTTTTCGAAAGAACGAACTTGCCACAGAAAACGACGCGAATCGTGAATATCTTTCTCTGCTTACAAGATTTTCCTTGCTGTTCGCACGCCCCTTTCGTTACATTTCGTCAACCCTCAACCTAAATGCTATTTTAAATGATTCCCCGTACAAATTAATTTTATCATTACACGATGAATGAGAGAGCTGATGAATCACTTTGGTTATCACTGTTGCGACTTCGAAGGTGATTAAAGATGTAACATTGAATTGATTCTTTTTCCAAATTCCGGGACATTAAATGACTTATACGAATAAATATTAGTTTCAGAATGATTTTTGGATAAGTAATTCACTTAATATTTATTTCATAATCAATATGTTTCAAAATATGATTGAAATAATTTTTTTACACCCAATAAAACTATATGTGCCTTTAGAACAAAAACATTAAATTACTGTTAGCTCATATCAAAATTTTAAGTAGTCATATTATATAGATGACTTCAGAATATTCCCCCAAAAAAAACTATTTCGAGTTGGGTGCCGCTTTAAAAGCCATGACATGTCGAATTAAATAATAAATGTACAGAAATGTTAACAAAGTAGGTAAAATTAATTTACTGCTTCCCATACTAAACAAACGTAAGAAAAAATCAGGTAGGGAATATTTTGTAATTAACCGAAACGATGAACGAAAAATTTCTGGTAAGGATTGATACTACGAGATCAAAATGGACCAAAAATATCAAAAGTATTGAGGGTTTTTTTCCTTTGAAGACTTTTAGATCGCATTCGACACTATACCAAAATTGAACTATTATATATAGTATAATTATATTTAATGATTAGAAAGGTATAGCTGGTGAGAAGTGGGTAGTCGTCTCAAGATAAGACGCGGAGTGGTCCACTGCCCTGTAATTGTAGTGGAGGTACGACAGAGGTCAATTTAACACGAACATTTGTTACGGCAACTTGGTAATGTAAAACTACTGAATAAATTGAAGCATTGGAATATATATCAGCTCAGAAAATGTCGTACACCAAAGCTCATCCCTTAAAGAGATAATACGTACGGGATGTGAAGACATTTCTCTGTCTGTATAACCAGTTCGTAATAATATAATGAATGTCTTTTAGAATGGTATCAGCGTCACTCCATCTTCCATGCAAGGGGGAATTCCCAGCTGACGACTATACTCCCAGCCACCTTCTCCCTTCTTCTACCCAATACGCCTTGCTGTATTTCACGACATATACATTGGAGCTCAGAATTTTTCTGGATTGTCATTTAAATTGTGGACTAAAATTTGTTTTTAAAGCCATGACATATCAGTAAGCTGAACTGAGAATATTATTAGGAACCGCAAATATATTAAATTTACTTACATCAGCTGCGTGTGGCAATTCCCTGTACTGCAAGAAAATTCTACACGAATTGAGAGGCGTAAGTTTTAGAAGTTAAGAATTAACACGGAGGATACAGATAAGATATTCAACGCGTATTTACCACTGTGATCAAAAGGTGAAATTGTCATTTAAAACTCCCGGGTATTAGGAAGGCAAACAATTTTTTTTTCATAGGTTGGTAGGACTGTCTATAATATTTGCCAAGTGCCTGTTTGTTAAAAGGTTTAATTCTCTCCGAGTTACACGTGTTTTTGTATACAACCAAAAGTGAATTTTTCGATTTTTGCAATGGGTGATTTTGTTGAGCAAAGAACTTACATCAAATTATGTTTGCGGAACGAATATTCTTGTGCGGACACGTTGAAAATGTTGCGGAAGGCCTTTGGCGATCAAACTATGGCACAAAAAACGTTTATAAGTGGTACAACGAGTTTAAAGGGGGCCCAGAACGCGTTGAAGACGAACCGCGCTCTGGACGACCATCAACGTCTACCGACGAGGGCCACGTCCAAAATATCAAAGATTTGGTGCTTGAAAATCGTCGATGGACATTTATAGATCTCGCTGATAGTGTTGGAATATCATTTGGCTCAGCCCAAATCATTTTGAAGAATGTTTTGTGTCTCAAACGCATCAAGTCTCGATTGGTGCCAAAATCGCTCAATTTTTTGGAAAAAAAGCGTCGCGTTGATGTGTGTGAAACTTTGCTGTCTGACTATCAGGACAACTTGAAATACATCATTACTGGAGACGAGACTTGGATTTACGCATACGACCCTGAAACCACCGACCAATCCAGCGAATATCGTGCAAAAGGTGAGGCAAGACCGAAAATTAAGGTCATGTTGATGGTTTTCCTTGATTATCGTGGTGTGGTGTACTGTGAATTCCTTCCGCCGGGCCAAACTGTCAACAAAGAATATTTTTTGAGTGTTATGCGTCGTTTGCGTGAAGCTGTTCGTCTGAAACGGTCGGAATTATGGGCGAACAACACTTGGTTCCTTCATCACGATAATGCACCATGTCATACTGCATTGGTTCTTCGCGACTTTTTTGGCCAAAAACTCGACTCATATCGTTCCGCAACCACCTGATTTGGCTCCGTGCGACTTCTGGCTATTCAGCAAACTCAAAAGGCCAATGCGGAGACGCCGTTTTGACACGATTGAGGATATAAAAACCGAATCGAAGAAGGTCTTGAAGGCTATACCGGAAAAAAACTACTCCGACTGTTTCGAGGACTGGAAAAAGCGTTGGGAAAAGTGCGTTTTATCGGACGGGGATTACTTTGAAGGGGATGAAATTGATTTGGAAGAATAAATAAGGAATTTATATTTTATAAATAAATTCACGTTACTTTTTGTTCTCAGTGGTATATTAAAACATGAATCAGTATATCAGAAGACGGATGAACATTAGAACAGTTTAATTATTTGTCAAAATTTGATAACTTAATTCATAATACTAGATCAAATAAGAACTTGATAAATAAGTTTAGTGACTACAACAGTAAGAGGGGCTTCAGGTTAAATGATGATAACAGTAATAATAGTAATTAATATAAAACTGGTAGACGTATAAAACTGTAAAAACAACTTGATGAATGGCGCGATTAATGAAGAATGAATATTTTTCCACCAGAGATCAACAGCGTAATTATTATCGGTGGTATAAAGAATTACCAAACACCAGGGAAAAAAATAATATCGTCAGTAATATTGAGATTATGATGATTATTGGAATATATATTTAGAGGTATTTACGTGTTCATTCCACTTACCCCTCCAGTGGCGTAGACATCTACGCCCTTCTTTGACAGGATCCATTTAACGATGTCCTCCCTCGAATACATGGCCCCAATATGTAAAGCATTGTAATTATCCTGAAACATAAACAAATATAATATTAAAACGCAAGTATAGATTTAAAAGTTATACAGGACAGTAAATATCGTATCTATAATTCTTTTGGGAAAGCTACTATAAATGATTTCAGGAGTGATACTATATTTTTAAAGTAACTTACGGAGTATATATTGTAGTAATTGGTAATTAAGGCATTGTTCTAATTGAAAAGTTGAATTGTAGAGGACTCATTATTGGTGGATATAGCGGACGCCGCAACAAACCGGCAAGGCAAAGAAAGTATTGTTGATCGGTCGAGAAGGTTTTACGCGCTCAAAATTTACGAGACGAACAAACAGTCGGGTAGTAAGCAGCAAGGAGAACAGACCAAAATTCTAATTCATGAAAATTTGAACAAGACAGTCAGGCAATGAACGGCGAGGTGTAAAGACCACAAAATTCTAATACACGAAAAGTTGAACAATTTAGTCTGTCAGCAGCGAGAATGAAAAAGGTCTAATTTAAAGAACGAGAAAGTGTTCCAGTAACCAGTACGCTGTTATATCAAAAATGCAGAAATTGAACTAGTTTTCAGTCAACAGACAAAACCAATGAGGTGCATTTTCAACAAAAATCCACGAGACCTACAAATCCAGGTTGCAGTAAATCATCGAGAATCGACAAAGTTATTTTAAACCAACTAACAAACTACGCTAATTAGAGTCTGTGAACATTTAGAGTCTGTGAGCACTTAGAATCAGTGATATCCCCAAAATTGTGCACGAAATGTTAAAATGAGACCTGGGCTGCCGTAAGTAGAAAGAAAACTTTAAAATCATTGTAAACCACGTTTAAAAGATAAACGTCAGATCGTTCTTTAATTATCGATAAAATGAGATATTTAATTATTCAGATCTTGATAAAAATTGAAATTGTTTGAATTCAATCTTTAGTATTATTTCTTCAGCAACAAATTTCGTCTATGTTCAGACGCATTGATTCCCATATAAAGCAAATGTAATTTTTGTGATTTTTATTATATAAATTCTGCCATTATCAAACCCAGTTCAAGACCCTGAGATCCCAAATATTTTGTGATTTGAATACTTGTATTAAAAATTGTTAATAAATCTTGTTTAATAGTTTTCACGTAATAGTTTTTTCATTTAAAACATTTAAAACATAATTCATATTATAAATTATTATCAAAAGACGCAAGATAAATATTATAAATTATTACAATATTAAGAATTTTTGTAAAATTTGTAGTAGCAATCTTGGAGCACGTTTTGAGCAGCTTATTTTAGGTTAACACTTTTTGGAAACCCAAATTATTTGCATTAATGTGGCAACGGAATAATGAACGGAATGGTAGTTATTTATTTGAAATAAAAAATAATGTAACAAATTTGGTTAATGTTTTTCTGATACCATAATTTTATAATCGGAGAAACCCTTCCATGAAAGTAGCGGCCTTAAGACAAAATTATAAATAAAATCTTGGTAAACTATCCTTTACGAGTGGATTTTTTTTCTCTTTTAATGTGAATAATTTATATCGAAATGTTACTAGTCTTGTATTAATTCAATTTATTCTTTGGTTATACAAGACGTAGGTGAATTTTTCTTTTAATTAATGTAGGATTTAGCGACAGAACTGAACGTTTCGCAATCAATTTTGAAAATATTCTAAAACCATTCTTCCATTGTAACACGTTTATTGTAACGTTCACGTTGCTCCATGAAAAAATATTTTAAAGCTGTGAGTTGAGACAAAAAACGTCCTAGGAATGAAAAGATGGGAGTCGGGGTTTCATATTTGAAGTTTTGTTATTTAGTTATTGTATGAGATCTGCGGAATGTAGCAGTAAACGATAAAGAATGAGCAATTACTGGAAAATTCGCGTTACATCGCTGTCACGCTTGCGCATCTTTTGGAAAACAAAAACACCGTTCTTAATACAATTTCTCAAGACTCTGAAATCTCAACAATCTTGCCATTATTAATGGTAATTGAACCAAACGCATCGTTGATTAACTTTGTAGCGTTCTCCCGTTGATAAACACATCTCGGTTCAATTTGAAAAGTTGGAAACTTTACTGGCGCCCAACAACTTAATCTAATACGAGCTGCGAAACCAGGTAGCTACATATATATCAAACTAATTAAATTTAATTTATCAATACTAAAAAGCAATATATATTTAAAATTTAACTGAGTTTCATAATAAATTATGATAAACCTTTCATTAAAAAAAAAATCCTGCTAAAATTAGATTGCAAAAAATTCATGTAAACCCCACTTTATAGAAACTTATAAACGGCTACCCACGTGTTATTATAGACTAGTGATTACTTGATGGAGATATAGTCTCGAGGACAAACCGCAGTGGTTTAGCTGCAATTCTTTCGCGTGTTCAAGACCAATTCCGCAGTGTCAAAATGACTCTGTAGCTCAATAATAAGCAGCTTGTTATATTCTTTCTTGTGTAACTGTTACTTTAATATCTTATTGCACACTCTCGGGAGGAAATTTGTGTTACCGTGGACATTTTTTGTTACACACTCTTAAGACCTTGACTTTTTGATCACCATTTCCTTGAGGCACAATAAGTGTGTTGTTCATTTATCGCGTTTCTCTTTCATCATTATTATCCTTTTTTTTTCTTCTTGCAAGCCAAACAGTAATATTACAGATTTTTTTTACTTAACATGATCACAAAGAGTTGTTGTATTGTTATTAATGTTCCTTTAATTCATATGTAAATTTTATATCGGTCCAGTGAACATTAATAATAAAGTTTTTTCTCTGTTGTAGTGTTTAGTAGAAACGTAGACCCTATCAAGAAGGTGAAATAAAACTCATTTGATCAAAAGATATAATAAAAAAATTCCTATCAATTATTTAAGAAACCCAATAAATTCAATTACGTGCTTTGGTATGTGTCATAATATTATTTACATGGTTTTTTTTAGGGTAACAGGATACATGAGGTTAATCCACATGGTGGAAACTTCCCTTTAATAGCATAGAAAGGGATTTGAAACGGTAGAGGAAGGTAGCCCCCGGGATATATTTTAAGGATCCTACCAGGCATTCACCAAAAAGTAATGCAGGACAAACCCTAGATAAACCTGCATCAGCTAGGACAGGCATTGGGTACTTGTCCCACGCCCTTCCGATAGCGGGAGAAGTATTTTTTTCCGGGGGGGGGGGGAACAGGCTACATGCATGAGGGTAATCCACATAGTGGCAACTCCCCTTTAATAACATAGGAAGGGATTTGAAACGGGGGGATGCGGAAGGGTAGAGTAGGGTATCCATGGGTTAACTAGGGCCCCCGGGGTATAGTTTTAAGGATCCTACCCTGCATTCGCCTAAAAGTAATGCAGGGAAAACCCTAGAAAAACCTGAATCAGGTAGGTCGGGGATTGGGTACTTGTCCCATGCCCTTCCGATAGCGGGAGATGAGTTTGCTGTGGGGACGCAGCATTCCCTTCTCCGTACCTCGACCAGTTTAGGAGGCAGCTGGCCGACTGTTCCAATGGGAATAGCGGACAACTCTTACCGTATGCCCAAGGTCTGTGACCCCGGAACATACACATCTCAGAACAGGCCGAGGTGCCTCGGCATATGGGAACCTTAGTTGAAAAAAAAATCAGAGAGTTGTGAAGGCATCCCCAAAGGTAGCCTCCGCCAGAGCTCTCTGGTAAGGTTTACCTGCCAGCTGCCTCCTAAACTGCTCGAGGCACGGAGAAGGGAATGCTGCGTCCCCACAGCAAACTCCTCTCCCGCTATTGGAAGGGCGTGGGACAAGTACCTAATGCCCGACCTACCTAATGCAGGTTTTTCTAAGGTTTTCCCTGCATTTCTTTAGGCGAATGCCGGGTAGGATCCTTAAAATATAGCCCGGGGGCCCTGTAACCCTTGGCTACCTTCCTCTACCCTTCCACATCCCCCCTTTCAAATCCCTTCCTATGCTATTATTGCCCAATGTGGATTACCCTTATGTAGCCTGTTGCCCTAAAAAAAAAATTTAAAATTGTTATTCGAATATGAGTGGCTAATAAAATATTTGATTAGTTCTTTTCTATAATTGTTTTTTTAACTTTAGCCATGGGGTTGAATAGGGCCCGCGTGCTACGGTTTAAGGATCCTACCCGGCAATTCGTCTCAAAGTGATGCAGGACAAACTCTAGAAAACCTGCATAAGGTAGCTCGTGCATTGGGTACTTGTCCATTGAAATGTTGTAAATGATAATTCACATTTTCTAAAATTAAGTAAAACGTTGTACGGGATACTCACAATAACTGTTTGGTTAAAAAGATTCAATCAAATTTTCAAACCAGAATAGACATGAAAGCCGAAATTGAGCCATATAATGTAGAAAATACATAATGAGGCAGTTAACTATAAAATATAAAGACGGTAATAATATATCTAGGCGCCAATACTCAAATTTAAAAAACGTCAGTGTTAGAATTATAATAATTAGATTAACAAGTAGGCATATAAGACAAAAATAAATGCTTAGGAAATACCACACAACTTTTTTGTCTGTTATTTGGCCATCTATATATATATATATATATATATATATATAATTGTAGTGCTATTAAAATAACTAACACGTATTAATTTGAATGAAATGAGCTACTCGTTTCACTTTCTTATTAAGAAATTAATAATTCTGTAACGCTTATAGCTTGAAGTGTTGCTATTCTAAGGATATACAGAAAAGAAGTAATCTAATCTAACATCACTTATTGCAGGAATAAATTTCCTTTTCTACCGGAAGAAATTATTTCACAAGCAAAAATTTTTATTCCCTTCCTCTAGCCGAAATTATTCAGCCCTACGAAAATATCCACACGTTATCTCACTCTAAACAGCAATAACTCATTTCAAAACTCCTCTCATGTACACACCTGCAATTATATTAAAATGATAAATCTTTATTTCATGCAACATTTTGCACAACACGCTCCCCCTTACTTTTAGGTCACTTGGTCATTCATCTGATAATTCTCGACATTAGCTTGAGCGGTACCGTTTTTTTTAACCAATAGTCCATAATGAGTCACCTCATGGAGAACAAGCGTGTGCCTACCCTTTTACTACACAATTTAAATGAAATGCTTTCACGTGGAATTATAATATCACTCTGTGAAGAACCTTACAATAACGATGTTTATAAAGAGGACTGAAAGTGTAACATAGTAAACAACCATATTTTGGACAACGCGGAACGAACGCTCACGACTTAAAGAATAAAAAAATATTTATGTTATCGTGTCTGAACTACGCGCAGAAGTTAAGGACTACTATATATAATTCATGAAAGTCTAGTGAATATATAAATGAACACTTCAAGCACAATAACACATTTCATTTAAATAAATCTTACATTTTCCGCGGTGAGTGAATATTCAGCATGATGGATGATAGTAGCAAGCATAACTGCTATGGCATAAGGGTTATTATTGCAATACTAAATAATTATGAGTTGTACTTCTAAAATTAAAAATTACCCATAAGTTACAGTTTGAAGTTGATTGTCCTTCTACGTTACTCTACAAATTTTTACATGTTAATTAAAATTAATGACGTCAAATTATTTCTCGTTGGCCGAAACATTAATTTTTTTAATTGGTAACAGGCTACATGAGGGTAATCCACATGGTGGCAACTCCCCTTAAATAGCATAATAAGGGGTTTAAAGGGGGGATGCGGAAAGGGTAGAGGAAGGTAGCCAATGGTTAACTAGGGCCCCCGGGCTATAGTTTAAGGATCCTACCCGGCATTCCCCTAAAAGTGATGCAGGGAAAACCCTATAAAAACCTGCATCAAGTAGGTCGGACATTGGGTACTTGTCCCACGCCCTTCCGATAGCTGGAGAAGATTTTCCTGTGGGGTCGCAGCATTCCCTTCTCCGTACCTCGACCAGTTTAGGAGGCAGGTGGCCGACTGTTCCAATGGGAACAGTGACCAACACTTACCGTATTCCCAAGGTCTGTGACCCCGGAACATACACCCCTCAAAACAGGCTGAGATGCCTCGGCTTGTGGGAACCTTAGTTCAAAAACGGAGAGAGGAAAAGGCATCCCCAAAGGTAGCCCGTTCCTATCTCTCCTCCAAGGTACTGCCTGAATGAGAATAGCCCCCGCAGACTTTTTTTTCCCCCCGAAACATTCATTTTGACGTGTAGAAAGGCTATGGATAGGGTAATCCACATAGTGGAAACTCCTCTCTTGTAGCATACGAAAGGTATTTGAAAGGGGGGATGCGGAAGTGTGGAGGAAGGCAACCAAGGATTAACTAGCACCCCCGGGCTATAGTTTCGCCTAAAAGTAATGCAGGATAAACCCTAGAAAACCTGCATCAGGTAGGTCGGGCATTTGGTACTTGTCCCACGCCCTTCCGATGGCGGGAGACGGGTTAACTGTAGAGTCGCAGCGTTCCCCTCGCCGTGCGTCGACTGGTTGAGGAGGCAGATAGCCGACTATTCCAATAGGAATAGCGGATATATCTTACCGTATGCCCAAGGTCTGCGACCCCGGAACATACACCTCTCAAAACAGGCCGAGGTTCCTCGGCATATTGGAACCTAAGTTCAAGAAACTTCCATTGTCTCAGTTATTATTTTTATGCACACTTTTCCCTACAAGTAAAAAAACCTTGGAAGAACAGAAATTTTTAGGAGAACTTTGGTAATAATAGGCCAAGCACGGAATACTATTTTTTATGTATGTATAGTATATTATTACATCAACTCTCTACACTGACTCTCTAATCTCACAAATCTCCGCGGTCGTGACTCTTTTGCGATTTGTGTTTATTTCCGTCAACATCTTTATAACCTCTCTACGGTGTCAAGATTAACCTAAATATTTCCTAAACAAGTTCATTATAAATATTCTGAAAGGGAAAATGGTTCCAGAAGGGTCAATAAGGATAAGAATGCGTTTCACGAGGAAAGTTTGCCAAAATAAATACGTCATCTTCAGAATTTGGAATTATATTCGTATCCAACTAAATTAATTCATGTAACTGTTACTTTTATAGCAAAGGGTCAATTTCATTTTCAAAATTTTGCAGTGTAATAACGATATATTATATATTTTATATGTATATATATCTGATAATTTTGAGAAAAATTGGAGCTTTGCAGACTGCGAATGCTATTTTGTAAATTTGGGAGACTTCAGTATTTTATTAAATACGCATGCGAACGACGGCTTTTCGCCAAGTAATTTAATTTTTCGACACAATTGCCTCATATTTGAGGAGCGCATAATTTGGAACAATTATTCAGTCTTTTAAAATGAGCTATCAAGTTTTGCTTTCAAAAATTGTTAAATATTATATTATTCTATCCGTTTCTGTTATAAAATTCTATTTATTTCAATTGCTGAATATTTTTAAATTACAAAAATATAATGTGGTATACAGATTTCTTACATATGTGTTCATGTATATATTTAATTGGAGAATTTAGCTTAATTTATACTCTCACAATTCAAAATGGGAATAAATGTTCATCAATTCCGCCTTTATTAAGGAAGATATTTGAAGACAATATCCAGTAAAAATAACCACTTGTAAATAGTTATATATGTATGGTTACTATTCTGTTGGGTTTAATCTCTCTATCATGAAATCTCACCAAATTACTGAAGCTGAAATTTCGTGAATATAAATAAAAGAGATTCTTTGTATTGCAAAGTCTCATTCCGCGAAATAAATAATGCAAAATTTAAACAGAGAATTTTTAAGGAACCGCATATAAAGTCAGTTTAAGTATACTAATACTTGTTTTCTTCAAACAATTAGTGAAACACCTTTTAGGCAACAAATCTGGAGACCATTAAGCAGTAATTGTAAGAAAACGAAGATTAATGAATATGAATGGAAAAATTGGGACCGGTCCGGGAATGGAAGACAGGAATTTTCCGCCTACGGGGTGGCTGCTCATACCACTACGCTAATCCTTGTCGACTCCCGACCCGGTGCGACCTTCCTCCATCCTTTAACTTACACTCTGGCTCAATGACAATTTACTTTGACGCACTCTTTTCATGGATTGTTCAGGAATCTGATGAAAGGACACAAGTCAGTTGACAAAACTAAAAAAATAAGCTTTTGAGTTTTATCAACTGACAAGTGCAGTTGTGTCGCTCTAGGATTTTCTTAGCACATGATCAAAGGAACAAGGATTCCAGAAACGTTGTGTGGTATTTATATTATCACTTATTTTGTCAGTATTTGACTATCTTTTTTATAATTAATATACATATTTAAAAATATTTGATTGACGAGTATAAATAAAAATGTAACATCAAATGTTACGCTATATTAAAATATATAATAGATTAAATTTGTAGTTATTATATAACACAACTATTATATTTAAAAGGGAAAAATTTATTGAATTAAAAGGTCGGAACCCGCTGTCAATGATCTGGTAAATCGTGTATCAGCATTGATACACAGAGACCTCTGGCGGGCGCGACCTTTAGGGATGCCTTCACATCTCTCTGGTTTTTTTAAACTAAGATTCCCATATGCTGAGGCACCTCGGCCTGTTTTGAGCGGTGTATGTTCCGGGGTCGCAGACCTTGGGCATACGGTAAGAGTTGTCCTCTATTCCTATTGGAATAGTCGGCCAGCTGCCTCCTAAACTGGCCAAGGCATGGCGAGGGGAAAGCAGAGTCCCCACAGCAAACCCCTTTCCCGTTATCGGAAGGGCGTGGGACAAGTACCCAATGCCCGACTTACCTGGTTCAGGTTTTATAGGGTTTGTCCTGCATTACTTTTAGGCGAATGCCGGGTAGGATCCTTAAACTATAGCCCGGGGACCCTAGTTAACCCTTAGCTACCTTCCTCCACCCTTCCGCATCCCCCCTTTCAAATCCCTTTCCTATGCTATACGAGGGGAGTTGCCACTATGTGGATTACCCTATACATAGCCTGTCTATACCCCCAAAAAAATCCAAAAAAAATCTGTCTCTTAATTTAAATGTTACTCATACATTTGTTTAATTTTCTCTCGAAAGGTTCACTTCTGGTATCAAGACATACCTTTGTGAAAAAAATCGAAAAAAAAATATTTGTATATTTTTCCTCAGAATTTGAATTTATTCATTTCATGTTTGTCTGAATAATGATTTATGAATTAGAAAAAGAATCACACACTTGTATTCACCGACCAAACGTAATTCTAACATACAATTTTTGCTCTTGTACGCTTTTCAATTCCAAGCATAATTTCCTTGCTTCAAGGTTACTGCAGAACATGCAAATCTAATTACAGTTGCATTTTACTACGCTCTTACTCTTCTTTATTACACATTAATTATCAAAGCATGAACAAACGGCCGTAAAATGAGGCACCAGCTCTCAATACCTTGTACCTTCTTGCTCTGAAGTTGCTGCAAACATGACTCAGAAGGGCAAAATTTTTTCTCATAATTCAAACCAAATAAAATGTAAATACCAACTTATCACTAAGTATTCGAAAACTAAAAAACTAATACGCTTTTGAGGGTGGATTCGTCAACTGGTTTGAGTGGCGTGTCGATCTCACGGCTGTTGCGTTTTTAATAACCTGACGAAAGCAACAAGGATTCCAGAAACGTTGTGTGGTATTTATAAAAGTAAATTATTTTGTCTGATATTTGTCTATTTATTTAACTAACTATTAGAAATCTCTAATAAATTCGTACTGCACACTCAAAAGAAGCACAACTTTAATTTCTTTCCCGACAACACAGCCTTCAGAGTAAAAACATTTAATAAAATTAATACTTCAGAGCAAATTGCTGAATCCTTTTGTCACAACTGAACAAAAATTTTTGAAAATATCTTTTGTCTGATAATGATAACTCAGCGTGACGTGCTGTGAGAGTTTTTATTAGTTCCAGTGTATGAATTAAGACTCAAAGAAATATATTAAATCCGTCCTCTACACTTCAACTCTGGTGTAAATAAAAGCAAAAAAATAATAATGACTAATGAGAATTCCACCATTTTGGAGAACTGCAGGTAGAAAATCAATATGTGTGTTCAGTGTTAAACCTCGGTTTGAATTAAATGTAATTAAGTAACTGTCAACTTGAAAATGTCCCCTGATTCTGATAGAATACGAAACCATTAATCAGTCTATTGACAATTCATCCCATTAGCCCCCTGGATTGCAGATAACACTAGTGGATTTGTTTATCTTAGCCATGACCCGGTTTAGAGAACTGTAATGCCATTTCCGAATAAATTCTTTACAAAAAATTAAAGTTTGTGAACAATAACGGAGGGTTTATTCAAAAATGTGTATCGTCTTCAAGTTGTGATTTAAGTTAAAGGTTATGGCCTAGAATTAGTGAAACCTGAAATTATAAACTTTAACTCAGAATGGCTATGCAAAAAAGTTCTGGGACCAGAATAGTAGAAATAACAAAGACTTTTGCGCAATTAGAAATTACCTAACTTAATTTACACAAATAAAATCATATTACATGGCTTGATTTTCTTCGAGCTAATTATGTACTCCTTTTCTCGCATTTCTTTCCAACAAAGAAAGTTATCTGCTGTAACAGCGAATACTTCCTGTGTTTCGTGAGTTGAGTGTCTAATTGTGTGCACACAAAAGTGTAGAGGTTTCGTGAGACTTTGTGCCTGAGCATTCCTCCTACGTTAACAGACAAATTAATTACAAAGTTTCAAGGTTATACCTTTGTGCCGAAGGCAAACTAATACTAGACGAATAACGCAAGTTTCACTTTCAAATGTATCAGTAGCGAAGATGCATGACACATATATAAAGTCGTATTTTTAATTAATTATAATTTTTAGCCTCATTCATAATTGTGTAATTAGATTAACATTCGGAGAAGGAGAAGAATAAAACATTAATATATTCAAAAAACGATTCTTGGAATATCTCTTTCCATGACGTTTCGCGTTTGGAAGTTCACGATCCTTACGCACTGTGCATTTCCTTTAAAATTACATAATTATGAAGCAACGGCTAGTATGAGACCGTAAATAAGATAAAAACTATGTTTATGCTAACCGATTCGTAGCTTCGTCATTCAAGTAATTACTTTAAATAAAGAGAATATATTGTTATTCTGCTTAGCAACATTTATTGCTGAAGGAAGGACTAAAATTTTAATTGTAATTGTTTCACATTCTTGGAATCTAGAATCTAGAATGGAGTCCCGGAAATTTGATGAATTTTTTGTTCTTATTGTCTCAATTGCACGTAAAACATACAAATTTACAAAAGAAAATGACAACATCCAAACTATTATCAGATCATTTATAAGAGAAAAATAAAGGTTTTGATTGTTTAATTTGCATGAAAATTACAGTACACTACACTTCTTAATCACAATTCCTTATTCTTCCTTAAATAAATAGAGTAACAGGCTACATGAAAGTAATCCACATAGCGGTAACTCCCCTCTAATAACATAGGAATGGATTTTAAAGGGGGTTGGTGAAGGGTAGATCAAGGTAGCCAAGGGTTAAACTAGGGCCTCCGGGCTATATTTTAAGGATCCTACCCGGAAATTCGCCTAAAAGTGATGTAGTGAAAACCCTAGAAAAACCTGCATCAGGAAGGTCGTGGATTTGGTACTTTCCCACGCTCTTCCGATGGCGGTTTATAAATATAAATGATCCAACCGCGTACTGCTCGTGCAAGTGGCAAGTGAATTGGAAGAATAACCCAGAAAACTAAAATACGTCATTAAACTAATTTAGATGTTAGTTACATAAGTTTAAGAAGTAAGGAAAAATTAATGGTTACTCTACTAGACCAGTTATAATATGCCTAAAACATTCGATGTTTATTAAATTTATTAAACCTACAGCTCGCTTTATAATTCAATATGTGCAGGTATCTAAATCACCCCCTCGCTATATTGTAATTGTAATCCTCTCCAATGTAATAATTAGCTTCTTCCAATTTTGATTCAGTATTCTCCAAAGATTAAAAGATTGTGCGTAATTTTTGTTCTCCGCATTTCAAAAGTTTCCAAACTAACTGGTTTTTTTTCTCAACACCATGGTTCGGCAACCCGCTTCACAAATGTTACGCCCCCATCCGTACTCTTTCCAGGGCCTCTAATTAATATTTTCTTAATGTATATAAACTATCTTATATAACTAGAATAAGATATTTATATGATAGCGTATTTCAAAGCTTGCTCATTTTAAAATTCTTAGAATGAAATCTATGTTCTAAGTTACTTTCTTGGCGAATTGCTTCGTCACTGACTTTGGAATTTGAAATTATATTTTCATTCCACCTACAAAAACATAGACCTGCTATAATTACTATTTATTTTCAATTATCAAATTTATCAAATTAATGTTATCTTAACTGTTTCTTTCATTTTACCCCAAGAGTGATCAGGAAATTCCACACCGACAATGAAATAAGAAATGCCAAGACAGGGCTGAACTTTCGGCTTATTTATGCCTACATTTAGCTGACTACGCGGCTACGTAGCTCGCGGAAGGATACCTGAGTTAAATCTGGGTTTGGTGCGATACCAAACACTGTGGGACCCTCTAATTTACGTACCCAACAGTGGGAAAACTAGTTTCTTATTTTAATCAACTATAATCGATCTTCGTACTCTTAAAACCACTCGCTCGCTGTTCGAGATGTTTTACACATTAACTTAACATGAGGTATGAGATCATTTTGAAAATCTTTAACTAAGCCATTTATCATTCGTTCTTTATCAGCCTCTTTACTCTCAAAATTCGCGTTGCCCTTCACGATCACATATATAATAATAGAACGCATATTTTCAGAGCTGAATAATTTTGTTTATCATATTTAATTTAAAAAAATAATTTCTTTCAATTACGTTTTCCCTGGTAACCATCAGATTCATATTGTGCTCAACAATAGGTCATATTCCGCTGACACGCCGAGTGTGACAAGAATTCGCAACAGATAACATCAAATAAACTCTGCGGCTCCGAATGACGAAGTTAACTAATTCAAGGAATGCAATAAGTAAACACCCACTGATTCGGCGGGTTGCGTGCGGTGAACAAACTTCAGGTTTTCAGATTAATTCACGCTTTGCTTGAACTCGCAACGAAAATTCTAACAGTCACGCGATTTATACCTCATCTTTTTTTTCAAAGATCGATGAACCGTCGACGTTGGCAGTCATTATGACGTAAAGTGGAGCATTACAATAATTATTTCATAATGACATGTGCGCTGTCAGTTTAAATAATTGCGTGAAATAAATATTTACCACTAAATATTAATCAACAGTAAATAATGAACTGGCAAAATCAAGAGTTTTAACTGTAAAACTTATACTGACGTCAGATCTGTGTTATGTTACACATTCTGCGTGTTTAATATTGAAAAATCGTTTACTGATACGCTTTCACATTTCTCCCTCATGTTAGATTAATCAAACCTCCACATTTCTCCGAGGAAGTCTTTGACTATACGATCACCTACGAAGCTTCTGCGAATGCTCGTACCGCAGTGACTTTCGACTCGCGGCCTTGGCCTTCTAACGACTTCATTAATCACGTTAGCGCATTTCCGGAACTCAAAATCACAACATGCATCGTCTTGGGGACTAATACAAAGCACTCACTCAACAAAGGAATTATCCACTGCTGTTTTCTTTATTAGCATGAAATTATTTCCCTGTTTCTTTCGTTCCTTCGGTAAAATAATAATTACAACTAATTATATATTTCTTGGCACTTGTCCTACACAACCAAAAAAAAATACTCATGTATCTAATGAAACTGAAAGTCTATTCTAAAAGCAATAATAAAGAAATCCTACGTTCTAAAGGACTCAAGCACGAAATTTCACAAAACGCAACACAGCTGGACGCATCCGTCGACACATTTACTGAATTAATTAATATATTAATATCCGTATCTCACGTTAACAAATTATAACGAGCTATCCATTTCTATTTTTCTCAAAGCATTGTTCTAAAGAAGTTAAATTTGATTTATTAGTGAATGACGTCTTTATTATGAAGTGCACAAAGCCTCATATTTACTGTTACTATAAATTAAAATTCTCAAGTTAGTACCATTACATATGCTTATGAAAAATAATTGGCTAACAATCAACATTCGCACAAAATAATGGAAAAATAAGTAAGTAACGATCACAAACAAGATGTAAAGAGTACAACACATACTCGAGAAAAAAATTTTTTTAAATGTTTTCAAAGAGCGAGTCTATTGTCACATAACACAACACACCATCCTCAAAAAATGTAATTATTCTTTATTTTCCAAATATATGCATATTAAAAGATTCCAAAAATAATCCTCACTTTTCTAGAACACTGAATCTCATACTAATCCATCGACGATCAATTGAAATATCCTTTCTTGTCATATTTACATAACTAAATTTTCATTAAAACGATTTCCAATTAATTTATATGATAATTAAAATACATATTGAAGTATTGATTTTAAATAAGATTTAATTGCTAATTTTGGAATGTAATATAGAAAATTTATCAATATATAATATTTTAAGTTTTCTATCTTATATACTTAATAATGTAATTTAAACTTTAAACATTAATGTATAGAGTTTCAAATATACAGTAATTGCTTATTTTAACATTACTATAGTTTATTATTCAGTTAATTATTTTGTTTTGAATTTGTTCCTTTAGCAAAATTTAACTAAATGTATATATATATTTTAACATATAGCAATTCCTCAACAGAGAATTATGGTGCAAATAAATAAATCAAAATAAAAACACTTGATTGTGTTGACAAAAGTCAACATCCTCTTCCTTACCCGTACGAGAGTAAATATTATCTTACAATATACGTAATATTTCCATTAAAAGTAATACGCAAAATAAGAACATTTATTAGGTTCGCATTACTAAATATCTCGAATGTAATTTAAAAAGAACTTGAATCTGCACCGTCAAAATATTTTATACTCTATCAAAAAAACAGGAATAAAAACAACTAATTGGAGCGCAATTTCAATACTAAAATAAAAATTACGAAAAATCCAACACTAACCAAGCCGCAAATAATTTTGTGAGATTTGATTATCAAATACAAGATCTCACAATCAAGAATGACAATCACTATATACAAAAACATTAAAAAATCAAATGATTCATCGAAAAAATATTATAAACAAAAAAAAATTTCAGCAGAATATCAATTCGGATCGATCACAATAAAAACCAAGAAAATTTTAAAATGATACAAAAACCATATACAAAATCTATAACTTCATTATTAAATATTAAATACTAATCATATATAACAACTATATATAAAGAAAAATATAAATAGAAAATAAAAGAAAAAGAAAAAATAATCATGTTGGATATAGCAGGTATCAATACTCGTACCTCTCACATCCTAAGCGAGCGCTCTACCATCTGAGCTACGCCCCCAACTCATTTTTATGTATTTTCGTTTTCTTTGAAAGTATTTGTATTTAAAGTTAAATAAAAGAAAGAAACATAAAAATTAATCATTCTGGAGACGCCAGGTATCGATCCTGGTACGTCTCACATGCTAAGCGAGCGCTCTACCATCTGAGCTACGCCCCCAACTCATCTTCACGTATTTACGTTTTCTTTGAAAGTATTTGTATTTAAAGATAAATAAAAGAAAGTAACATAAAAATTAATCAATCTGGAGACGCCAGGTATCGATCCTGTTACCTCTCACATGCTAAGCGAGCGCTCTACCATCTGAGCTACGCCCCCAACTCATCTTCACGTATTTTCGTTTTCTTTGAAAGTATTTGTATTTAAAGATAAATAAAAGAAAGAAACATAAAAATTAATCCTTCTGGAGACGCCAGGTATCGATCCTGGTACCTCTCACAGGCTAAACCTGCGCTCTACCACCTGAGCTACGCCCCCAACTCATCTTCACGTATTTTCGTTTTCTTTGAAAGTATTTGTATTTAAAGATAAATAAAAGAAAGAAACCTTAAAATTAATCATTCTGGAGACGCCAGGTATCGATCCTGGTACCTCTCACATGCTAAGCGAGCGCTCTACCATCTGAGCTACGTCCCCAACACATCTTTCTGTATTTCAGTTTTCTTTGAAGGTATTTCTATCTAAAGTTAAATAAAAGAAAGAAACATAAAAATTAATCAATCTGGAGACACCAGGTATTGATCCTGGTACCTCTCACATGCTAAGCGAGCGCTCTACCATCTGAGCTACGTCCCCAACTCATGCTTATGTATTTTCGTTTTCTTTGAAAGTATTTGTATTTAAAGATAAAAAAAAGAAAGAAACATAAAAATTATGTTTCTTTCTTTTATTTATCTTTAAATACAAATAATTTCAAAGAAAACGAAAATACGTGAAGATGAGTAACATAAAAATTAATCTATCTGGAGACGCCAGGTATCGATCCTGGTACCTCTCACATGCTAAACGAGCGCTCTACCATCTGAGCTACGCCCCCAACTCATCTTCACGTATATTCGTTTTCTTCAAAAGTATTTGAATCCTAATGTTAAATGCAAGAAAGAAAAAAAAAATCATTCTGGAGACCCCAGGTATCGATCCTGGTACCTCTCACATGCTAAGCGAGCGCTCTACCATCTGAGCTACGCCCCCAACTCATCTTCACGTATTTTCTTTTTCTTAGAAAGTATTTGTATTTAAAGATAAATAAAAGAAAGAAACATAAAAATTAATCCTTTTGGAGACGCCAGGTATCGATCCTGGTACCTCTCACATGCTAAGCGAGCGCTCTACCATCTGAGCTACGCCCCCAACTCATCTTCACGTATTTTCGTTTTCTTTGAAAGTATTTGTATTTAAAGATAAATAAAAGTAAGAAACATAAAAATTAATCCTTCTGGAGACGCCAGGTATCGATCCTGGTACCTCTCACATGCTAAGCGAGCGCTCTACCATCTGAGCTACGCCCCCAACTCATCTTCACGTATTTTCGTTTTCTTTGAAAGTATTTGTATTTAAAGATAAATAAAAGAAAGAAACATAAAAATTAATCCTTCTGGAGACGCCAGGTATCGATCCTGGTACCTCTCACATGCTAAGCGAGCGCTCTACCATCTGAGCTACGCCC
This sequence comes from Zhengitettix transpicula, assembly GCA_037074705.1. Lineage (NCBI taxonomy): Eukaryota > Metazoa > Arthropoda > Insecta > Orthoptera > Tetrigidae > Zhengitettix > Zhengitettix transpicula. The sequence goes on along the minus strand of CM073593.1, from coordinate 46,334,507 downwards.
CGAACTCATCTACACGTATTTTCGTTTTCTTTGAAAGTATTTGTATTTAAAGATAAATAAAAGAAAGAAACATAAAAATTAATCCTTCTGGAGACGCCAGGTACCGATCCTGGTACCTCTCACATGCTAAGCGAGCGCTCTACCATCTGAGCTACGCCCCCAACTAATTTTCACGTATTTTCGTTTTCTTTTAAAGTATTTGTATTTAAAGATAAATAAAAGAAAGAAACATAAAAATTAATCCTTCTGGAGACGCCAGGTATCGATCCTGGTACCTCCCTCATGCTAAGCGAGCGCTCTACCATCTGAGCTACGCCCCCAACTCATCTTCACGTATTTTCGTTTTCTTTGAAAGTATTTGTATTTAAAGATAAATAAAAGAAAGAAACATAAAAATTAATTAATCTGGAGACGCCAGGTATCGATCCTGGTACCTCTCACATGCTAAGCGAGCGCTCTACCATCTGAGCTACGCCCCCAACTCATCTTCACGTATTTTCGTTTTCGTTGAAAGTATTTGTATTTAAAGATAAATAAAAGAAAGAAACATAAAAATTAATTAATCTGGAGACGCCAGGTATCGATCCTGGTACCTCCCTCATGCTAAGCGAGCGCTCTACCATCTGAGCTACGCCCCCAACTCATCTTCAAGTATTTTCGTTTTCTTTGAAAGTATTTGTATTTAAAGATAAATAAAAGAAAGTAACATAAAAATTAATCAATCTGGAGACGCCAGGTATCGATCCTGGTACCTCTCACATGCTAAACGAGCGCTCTACCATCTGAGCTACGACTCAACTGATCTCCACGTATTTTCGTTGTCTTTGAAAGTATTTGTATTTAAAGATAAATAAAAGGAAGAAACATAAAAATTAATCAATATGGAGACGCCAGGTATCGATCCTGGTACCTCTCACATGCTAAGCGAGCGCTCTACCATCTGAGCTACGCCCCCAACTCATCTTCACGTATTTTCGTTTCCTTTGAAAGTATTTGTATTTACAGATAAATAAAAGAAAGAAACATAAAAATTAATCCTTTTGGAGACGCCAGGTATCGATCCTGGTACCTCTCACATGCTAAGCGAGCGCTCTACCATCTGAGCTACGCCCCCAACTCATCTTCACGTATTTTCGTTTCCTTTGAAAGTATTTGTATTTACAGATAAATAAAAGAAAGAAACATAAAAATTAATCCTTTTGGAGACGCCAGGTATCGATCCTGGTACCTCTCACATGCTAAGCGAGCGCTCTACCATCTGAGCTACGCCCCCAACTCATCTTCACTTATTTTTGTTTTCTTTGAAAGTATTTGTATTTAAAGATAAATAAAAGAAAGAAACATAAAAATTAATTAATCTGGAGACGCCAGGTATCGATCCTGGTACCTCTCACATGCTAAGCGAGCGCTCTACCATCTGAGCTACGCCCCCAACTCATGCTTATGTATTTTCGTTTTCTTTGAAAGTATTTGTATTTTAAAGTTAAATAAAAGAAAGAAACATAAAAATTAATTAATCTGGAGACGCCAGGTATCGATCCTGGTACCTCTCACATGCTAAGCGAGCGCTCTACCATCTGAGCTACGTCCCCAACTCATGCTTATGTATTTTCGTTTACTTTGAAAGTATTTGTATTTTAAAGTTAAATAAAAGAAAGAAACATAAAAATTAATCCTTCTGGAGACGCCAGGTATCGATCCTGGTACCTCTCACATGCTAAGCGAGCGCTCTACCATCTGAGCTACGCCCCCAACTAATTTTCACGTATTTTCGTTTTCTTTTAAAGTATTTGTATTTAAAGATAAATAAAAGAAAGAAACATAAAAATTAATCCTTCTGGAGACGCCAGGTATCGATCCTGGTACCTCCCTCATGCTAAGCGAGCGCTCTACCATCTGAGCTACGCCCCCAACTCATCTTCACGTATTTTCGTTTTCTTTGAAAGTATTTGTATTTAAAGATAAATAAAAGAAAGAAACATAAAAATTAATTAATCTGGAGACGCCAGGTATCGATCCTGGTACCTCTCACATGCTAAGCGAGCGCTCTACCATCTGAGCTACGCCCCCAACTCATCTTCACGTATTTTCGTTTTCGTTGAAAGTATTTGTATTTAAAGATAAATAAAAGAAAGAAACATAAAAATTAATTAATCTGGAGACGCCAGGTATCGATCCTGGTACCTCCCTCATGCTAAGCGAGCGCTCTACCATCTGAGCTACGCCCCCAACTCATCTTCAAGTATTTTCGTTTTCTTTGAAAGTATTTGTATTTAAAGATAAATAAAAGAAAGTAACATAAAAATTAATCAATCTGGAGACGCCAGGTATCGATCCTGGTACCTCTCACATGCTAAACGAGCGCTCTACCATCTGAGCTACGACTCAACTGATCTCCACGTATTTTCGTTGTCTTTGAAAGTATTTGTATTTAAAGATAAATAAAAGGAAGAAACATAAAAATTAATCAATATGGAGACGCCAGGTATCGATCCTGGTACCTCTCACATGCTAAGCGAGCGCTCTACCATCTGAGCTACGCCCCCAACTCATCTTCACGTATTTTCGTTTCCTTTGAAAGTATTTGTATTTACAGATAAATAAAAGAAAGAAACATAAAAATTAATCCTTTTGGAGACGCCAGGTATCGATCCTGGTACCTCTCACATGCTAAGCGAGCGCTCTACCATCTGAGCTACGCCCCCAACTCATCTTCACGTATTTTCGTTTCCTTTGAAAGTATTTGTATTTACAGATAAATAAAAGAAAGAAACATAAAAATTAATCCTTTTGGAGACGCCAGGTATCGATCCTGGTACCTCTCACATGCTAAGCGAGCGCTCTACCATCTGAGCTACGCCCCCAACTCATCTTCACTTATTTTTGTTTTCTTTGAAAGTATTTGTATTTAAAGATAAATAAAAGAAAGAAACATAAAAATTAATTAATCTGGAGACGCCAGGTATCGATCCTGGTACCTCTCACATGCTAAGCGAGCGCTCTACCATCTGAGCTACGCCCCCAACTCATGCTTATGTATTTTCGTTTTCTTTGAAAGTATTTGTATTTTAAAGTTAAATAAAAGAAAGGAACATAAAAATTAATTAATCTGGAGACGCCAGGTATCGATCCTGGTACCTCTCACATGCTAAGCGAGCGCTCTACCATCTGAGCTACGTCCCCAACTCATGCTTATGTATTTTCGTTTACTTTGAAAGTATTTGTATTTTAAAGTTAAATAAAAGAAAGAAACATAAAAATTAATCCTTCTGGAGACGCCAGGTATCGATCCTGGTACCTCTCACATGCTAAGCGAGCGCTCTACCATCTGAGCTACGTCCCCAACTCATGCTTATGTATTTTCGTTTTCTTTGAAAGTATTTGTATTTTAAAGTTAAATAAAAGAAAGAAACATAAAAATTAATCCTTCTGGAGACGCCAGGTATCGATCCTGGTACCTTTCACATGCTAAGCGAGCGCTCTACCATCTGAGCTACGCCCCCAACTCATCTTCACTTATTTTTGTTTTCTTTGAAAGTATTTGTATTTAAAGATAAATAAAAGAAAAAAACATAAAATTTAATCCTTCTGGAGACGCCAGGTATCGATCCTGGTACCTCTCACATGCTAAGCGAGCGCTCTACCATCTGAGCTACGCCCCCAACTCATCTTCACGTATTTTCGTTTTCTTTGAAAATATTTGTATTTAAAGATAAATAAAAGAAAAAAACATAAAATTTAATCCTTCTGGAGACGCCAGGTATCGATCCTGGTACCTCTCACATGCTAAGCGAGCGCTCTACCATCTGAGCTACGTCCCCAACTCATGCTTATGTATTTTCGTTTTCTTTGAAAGTATTTGTATTTTAAAGTTAAATAAAAGAAAGAAACATAAAAATTAATCCTTCTGGAGACGCCAGGTATCGATCCTGGTACCTTTCACATGCTAAGCGAGCGCTCTACCATCTGAGCTACGCCCCCAACTCATCTTCACTTATTTTTGTTTTCTTTGAAAGTATTTGTATTTAAAGATAAATAAAAGAAAGAAACATAAAAATTAATTAATCTGGAGACGCCAGGTATCGATCCTGGTACCTCTCACATGCTAAGCGAGCGCTCTACCATCTGAGCTACGTCCCCAACTCATGCTTATGTATTTTCGTTTTCTTTGAAAGTATTTGTATTTTAAAGTTAAATAAAAGAAAGTAACATAAAAATTAATCAATCTGGAGACGCCAGGTATCGATCCTGGTACCTATCACATGCTAAGCGAGCGCTCTACCATCTGAGCTACGCCAACAACTCATCTTCACGTATTTTCGTTTTCTTTGAAAGTATTTGTATTTAAAGATAAATAAAAGAAAGTAACATAAAAATTAATCAATCTGGAGACGCCAGGTATCGATCCTGGTACCTCTCACATGCTAAGCGAGCGCTCTACCATCTGAGCTACGCCCCCAACTCATCTTCACGTATTTTCGTTTTCTTTGAAAGTATTTGTATTTAAAGATAAATAAAAGAAAGAAACATAAAAATTAATCCTTCTGGAGACGCCAGGTATCGATCCTGGTACCTCTCACATGCTTAGCGAGCGCTCTACCATCTGAGCTACGTCCCCAACTCATGCTTATGTATTTTCGTTTTCTTTGAAAGTATTTGTATTTTAAAGTTAAATAAAAGAAAGAAACATAAAAATTAATCCTTCTGGAGACGCCAGGTATCGATCCTGGTACCTCTCACATGCTAAGCGAGCGCTCTACCATCTGAGCTACGCCCCCAACTCATCTTCACGTATTTTCGTTTTCTTTGAAAGTATTTGTATTTAAAGATAAATAAAAGAAAGTAACATAAAAATTAATCAATCTGGAGACGCCAGGTATCGATCCTGGTACCTCTCACATGCTAAGCGAGCGCTCTACCATCTGAGCTACGCCCCCAACTCATCTTCACTTATTTTTGTTTTCTTTGAAAGTATTTGTATTTAAAGATAAATAAAAGAAAGAAACATAAAAATTAATTAATCTGGAGACGCCAGGTATCGATCCTGGTACCTCTCACATGCTAAGCGAGCGCTCTACCATCTGAGCTACGCCCCCAACTCATGCTTATGTATTTTCGTTTTCTTTGAAAGTATTTGTATTTTAAAGTTAAATAAAAGAAAGAAACATAAAAATTAATTAATCTGGAGACGCCAGGTATCGATCCTGGTACCTCTCACATGCTAAGCGAGCGCTCTACCATCTGAGCTACGTCCCCAACTCATGCTTATGTATTTTCGTTTACTTTGAAAGTATTTGTATTTTAAAGTTAAATAAAAGAAAGAAACATAAAAATTAATCCTTCTGGAGACGGCAGGTATCGATCCTGGTACCTCTCACATGCTAAGCGAGCGCTCTACCATCTGAGCTACGCCCCCAACTCATCTTCACGTATTTTCGTTTTCTTTGAAAGTATTTGTATTTAAAGATAAATAAAAGAAAGAAACATAAAAATTAATCCTTCTGGAGACGCCAGGTATCGATCCTGGTACCTCTCACATGCTAAGCGAGCGCTCTACCATCTGAGCTACGTCCCCAACTCATGCTTATGTATTTTCGTTTTCTTTGAAAGTATTTGTATTTTAAAGTTAAATAAAAGAAAGAAACATAAAAATTAATCCTTCTGGAGACGCCAGGTATCGATCCTGGTACCTCTCACATGCTAAGCGAGCGCTCTACCATCTGAGCTACGCCCCCAACTCATCTTCACGTATTTTCGTTTTCTTTGAAAGTATTTGTATTTAAAGATAAATAAAAGAAAGAAACATAAAAATTAATCCTTCTGGAGACGTCAGGTACCGATCCTGGTACCTCTCACATGCTAAGCGAGCGCTCTACCATCTGAGCTACGTCCCCAACTCATGCTTATGTATTTTCGTTTACTTTGAAAGTATTTGTATTTTAAAGTTAAATAAAAGAAAGAAACATAAAAATTAATCCTTCTGGAGACGCCAGGTATCGATCCTGGTACCTCTCACATGCTAAGCGAGCGCTCTACCATCTGAGCTACGCCCCCAACTCATCTTCACGTATTTTCGTTTTCTTTGAAAGTATTTGTATTTAAAGATAAATAAAAGAAAGTAACATAAAAATTAATCAATCTGGAGACGCCAGGTATCGATCCTGGTACCTCTCACATGCTAAGCGAGCGCTCTACCATCTGAGCTACGCCCCCAACGCATCTTCACTTATTTTTGTTTTCTTTGAAAGTATTTGTATTTAAAGATAAATAAAAGAAAGAAACATAAAAATTAATTAATCTGGAGACGCCAGGTATCGATCCTGGTACCTCTCACATGCTAAGCGAGCGCTCTACCATCTGAGCTACGCCCCCAACTCATCTTCACGTATTTTCGTTTTCTTTGAAAGTATTTGTATTTAAAGATAAATAAAAGAAAGAAACATAAAAATTAATTAATCTGGAGACGCCAGGTATCGATCCTGGTACCTCTCATATGCTAAGCGAGCGCTCTACCATCTGAGCTACGTCCCCAACTCATGCTTATGAACTTTCGTTTACTTTGAAAGTATTTGTATTTTAAAGTTAAATAAAAGAAAGAAACATAAAAATTAATCCTTCTGGAGACGCCAGGTATCGATCCTGGTACGTCTCACATGCTAAGCGAGCGCTCTACCATCTGAGCTACGCCCCCAACTCATCTTCACGTATTTTCGTTTTCTTTGAAAGTATTTGTATTTAAAGATAAATAAAAGAAAGAAACATAAAAATTAATCCTTCTGGAGACGCCAGGTATCGATCCTGGTACCTCTCACATGCTAAGCGAGCGCTCTACCATCTGGGCTACGTCCCCAACTCATGCTTATGTATTTTCGTTTTCTTTGAAAGTATTTGGTTTTTAAAGTTAAATAAAAGAAAGAAACATAAAAATTAATCCTTCTGGAGACGCCAGGTATCGATCCTGGTACCTCTCACATGCTAAGCGAGCGCTCTACCATCTGAGCTACGCCCCCAACTCATCTTCACGTATTTTCGTTTTCTTTGAAAGTATTTGTATTTAAAGATAAATAAAAGAAAGAAACATAAAAATTAATTAATCTGGAGACGGCAGGTATCGATCCTGGTACCTCTCACATGCTAAGCGAGCGCTCTACCATCTGAGCTACGTCCCCAACTCATGCTTATGTATTTTCGTTTACTTTGAAAGTATTTGTATTTTAAAGTTAAATAAAAGAAAGAAACATAAAAATTAATCCTTCTGGAGACGCCAGGTATCGATCCTGGTACCTCTCACATGCTAAGCGAGCGCTCTACCATCTGAGCTACGCCCCCAACTCATCTTCACGTATTTTCGTTTTCTTTGAAAGTATTTGTATTTAAAGATAAATAAAAGAAAGAAACATAAAAATTAATCCTTCTGGAGACGCCAGGTATCGATCCTGGTACCTCTCACATGCTAAGCGAGCGCTCTACCATCTGAGCTACGCCCCCAACTCATCTTCACGTATTTTCGTTTTCTTTGAAAGTATTTGTATTTAAAGATAAATAAAAGAAAGAAACATAAAAATTAATCCTTCTGGAGACGCCAGGTATCGATCCTGGTACCTCTCACATGCTAAGCGAGCGCTCTACCATCTGGGCTACGTCCCCAACTCATGCTTATGTATTTTCGTTTTCTTTGAAAGTATTTGTATTTTAAAGTTAAATAAAAGAAAGAAACATAAAAATTAATCCTTCTGGAGACGCCAGGTATCGATCCTGGTACCTCTCACATGCTAAGCGAGCGCTCTACCATCTGAGCTACGCCCCCAACTCATCTTCACGTATTTTCGTTTTCTTTGAAAGTATTTGTATTTAAAGATAAATAAAAGAAAGAAACATAAAAATTAATTAATCTGGAGACGGCAGGTATCGATCCTGGTACCTCTCACATGCTAAGCGAGCGCTCTACCATCTGAGCTACGTCCCCAACTCATGCTTATGTATTTTCGTTTACTTTGAAAGTATTTGTATTTTAAAGTTAAATAAAAGAAAGAAACATAAAAGTTAATCCTTCTGGAGACGCCAGGTATCGATCCTGGTACCTCTCACATGCTAAGCGAGCGCTCTACCATCTGAGCTACGCCCCCAACTCATCTTCACGTATTTTCGTTTTCTTTGAAAGTATTTGTATTTAAAGATAAATAAAAGAAAGAAACATAAAAATTAATCCTTCTGGAGACGCCAGGTATCGATCCTGGTACCTCTCACATGCTAAGCGAGCGCTCTACCATCTGGGCTACGTCCCCAACTCATGCTTATGTATTTTCGTTTTCTTTGAAAGTATTTGTATTTTAAAGTTAAATAAAAGAAAGAAACATAAAAATTAATCCTTCTGGAGACGCCAGGTATCGATCCTGGTACCTCTCACATGCTAAGCGAGCGCTCTACCATCTGAGCTACGCCCCCAACTCATCTTCACGTATTTTCGTTTTCTTTGAAAGTATTTGTATTTAAAGATAAATAAAAGAAAGAAACATAAAAATTAATCCTTCTGGAGACGCCAGGTATCGATCCTGGTACCTCTCACATGCTAAGCGAGCGCTCTACCATCTGAGCTACGTCCCCAACTCATGCTTATGTATTTTCGTTTTCTTTGAAAGTATTTGTATTTTAAAGTTAAATAAAAGAAAGAAACATAAAAATTAATCCTTCTGGAGACGCCAGGTATCGATCCTGGTACCTCTCACATGCTAAGCGAGCGCTCTACCATCTGAGCTACGCCCCCAACTCATCTTCACGTATTTTCGTTTTCTTTGAAAGTATTTGTATTTAAAGATAAATAAAAGAAAGAAACATAAAAATTAATCCTTCTGGAGACGCCAGGTATCGATCCTGGTACCTCTCACATGCTAAGCGAGCGCTCTACCATCTGAGCTACGTCCCCAACTCATGCTTATGTATTTTCGTTTTCTTTGAAAGTATTTGTATTTTAAAGTTAAATAAAAGAAAGAAACATAAAAATTAATCCTTCTGGAGACGCCAGGTATCGATCCTGGTACCTCTCACATGCTAAGCGAGCGCTCTACCATCTGAGCTACGCCCCCAACTCATCTTCACGTATTTTCGTTTTCTTTGAAAGTATTTGTATTTAAAGATAAATAAAAGAAAGAAACATAAAAATTAATCCTTCTGGAGACGCCAGGTATCGATCCTGGTACCTCTCACATGCTAAGCGAGCGCTCTACCATCTGAGCTACGTCCCCAACTCATGCTTATGTATTTTCGTTTTCTTTGAAAGTATTTGTATTTTAAAGTTAAATAAAAGAAAGAAACATAAAAATTAATCAATTTGGAGACGCCAGGTATCGATCCTGTTACCTCTCACATGCTAAGCGAGCGCTCTACCATCTGAGCTACGCCCTAAATTGTGATGTCGGCAAAATTAATCTGCAATATTTATTGACGCAACTTCCCTAAGTGCATTTTTCATTTCATGGGTTTATTAAATAATGTTTTTTATAACATTTAAAAAAATTTCTGCACAATAGGACGTTCGTTTTACATTTATGCAATGACCGTCTAACTTGATGAAGGTTTTCTAGGGTTATACCTGCATTACATTTAGTTGATGTAGTTTGGGATACTGATTGCCACCTTTGTTCTATGCTTCCATGCTCTAACTTTCCGATAACCTCCTTTCATACCATTTTCTAAATAATAAGAGAGGAGTTTCGACATCGGTGATTTCTTTTTTACATATTCGTCTACATCTTCTTCTTCTTCTAAATAGGAATTAACAATTTTAAATAAAAATAATTCAGGAGAAAAAATATTTTTCCATGTGCTACTCACGTGAGTTTTTGATATTATTGTTAATTTTTGTCGTATTATTTTGAATGCTTTTTTTTATTTTAATGACGATTTTTTTGTTTTATCTAGTATGGATTGTGTTTATATTAACTCTCTTTTCAATATATAGTTTTTCATGTTAGTGATACAATGTATGGATTATTGTTAAATACTAATACGAGGATAAAAATTTTGATTCTTATATTTTTTTATTAATTTACGTAGGTTTTTTCGCGGATTTGAGACATAAGATTGAACACGCTCATTCTCCAGAAATCTTATCTCCGCGCGTACTCATTACTGATTCAGCCGAAGCCTGCCGTAAGCAGAATCAGAATGGCTTTCCGCCTGTGCTATCAGTGTCTTGGAAATCTCGTGCAACAAACTATTCATCACTTTCAAATAAAACCCTGTATTCCGAACCGCAGTGAAACTGTTACGTGTTTAAATCTTATGACTTCTCCAGTGAATGCTTAAGACTTATGCATATTTATTATTATAACGTTAAGAAGTGTCCTATGTTGTCATTCATAAAGTGGCATGGTGAAATAAAAAAATAACTGTCATGCGGAAAATAAATCCGAAAATAACCTTTCATCATTGATATATGCTTTGAAGAGTATATACTTTTTTATTCTCTCAGTCTTATATCGGTATATGTCATGCAAGAGTTTTTGAAACGAAACTCCTCTCCCGCCATCGGAAGAGCGTGGGACAAGTACCCAATGCCCGACTTACCTGATGCAGGTTTTTCAAGGGTTTTCCCTGCATCACTTTAATGTGAATTCCGGGTAGGATCCTTAAACTATAACCCGGGGGCCCTAGTTAACCCTTAGCTACCTTCCTCTACCATTCCGCATCCCCCTTTCAAATCCCTTCCTATGCTATTAATCCACCATGTGGATTACCCTCATGTAGCCAGTTACCCTAAAAAAAAGTATAAGAAACATTGTTACTAGGCACCAGTAAGCCGGCGAGAGAATTATCTCGCAGGTGAACCTTCCCAGAGAGCTCTGGAGAAGGCTACCTTTGGGGATGCCTTCACATCTCTCTGGATTTTTGAACTAAAGTTCCCACATGCCGAGGCACTTTGGCCTGTTTTGAGAGGTCGCAGACTTTGGGCATACGGTGAGAGTTGTCCGCTATTCCTATTGGAACATTCGGCAAGCTGCGTCCTAAACTGGTCATGGAAAGGCGAAGGGAAAGCTACGACCCCACATCAAACCCCTCTCCCTCCATCGGAAGGGCGTTAGACAAGTACCTAATGCTCGACCTACCTGATGCAGGTTTTTCTAGGATTTTCCCTTTATGGCTTTTAGACGAATTGCCGGATAGTATCCTTAAACCATAGCGCGGGGGCCCTACTTAACCCTTGGCAACACTTCTCTACGTTTCCGCATCCCCCCTTTCACTCATTTTCCTATGCTATAAGAGGGGAGTTGCCATTATGTGGATTACCCTATAAATAGCCTTTATACACCTTCAAAAAAATGGGAGCTGCTACTTTTTTGGAGGTCCAAGCAAAGTTTATAATTTGACCTATTTCTGGAATGGCAGACTTAACGTACGCTCCCACAAACGTAGAATTAAAATATAATTTTTTTTATTATTTTTTTAGGGCAACAGGCTACATGAAGGTAATCCACTTTGGGCAACTCCCCTTTAATAGCATAGGAAGGGATTTGAAAGGGGGGATGCGGAAGGGTGGAGGAAGGTAACCAAGGGTTGCTAGGGCCCCCGGGCTATAGTTTAAGGATCCTACCCGGCATTCGCCTAAAGAAATGCAGGGAAAACCCTAGAAAACCTGCATCGGGTAGGTCGGGCATTGGGTACTTGTCCCACGCCCTTACGATAGCGGGAGAGGCGTTTGCTGTGGGGACGCAGCATTTCCTTCTCCGTGCCTCGACCAGTTTAGAAAGGCAGCTGGCCGACTATTCCAATGGGAATAGCGAACAATATAATTTTATATTATTGACCCTCAATTTATCGGATGGATGTGGGAAACGTACCGAGAGTCCATCCTACTTGATGAATTTTTTATAATTTTCCGTGCAAAGCATTTAGACGAATTTCTGGTTAGATTCTTTAAACCATAGTCAGGGTGGTCATAATTAACGTCTACCGCAATTATAACAATAGTCGTTAATTTTCCCGGCTCGGTGTTCTTTTGTTAGAGATTGGTAAATTTGAATTTTCATACTGTCAGGCATGACTCTAATATGCTTGTCTGTGTAGCGATCACGAACTGAGATCTAGGTGCGACTGGATGGCGCCATATTTTACCACCTGTAGATTCCGCCGTAGCCCCTTCGTCGGTCAGACTCCATTCTCGGGTGTTCCTTATTCACCGACGCCCTGTCGCTAAGTTTATTCCTAGTGCTGACTACTTGCAGTTTAAAAGAGAGAAAATGTTTCGTGACACAATCAAAACAATGGACAAAAACGGATGAACTTGCAAAAAAAAGACCGTTTTATCCGCTGAAAGGTGATGACCAATGTCTTTTGGTGTAATATTGATATATCTTGGGGCAAAAGTCACGACCATAACTGGGTCATATTATGGTGCTCTGTTGGGTTGTTTGAAATGGGTACTGAGTGAGAAACGACCAAGATTGGCTTGCAAGAAAGTGCTGTTTCACTACGACAATGCAGTCTCAATGGCGAAAGTTTGGAACCTGCAAGGTTTGGTGGGAATTCATAAGTGATTGAAGCCGTGACGGAGTATTTTGCAGTTTTACAAAACCTATTTGGAAACTAATTGGAAACTCGTTGGGTCAGTTAATTAGCCAAGGAAGGAGACTACGTATAGAAATAAAGTATGTTTTCTAAAAACGAATTATTTTCGTTGCATTTTTACCTGACTTATCAAACAACTCTCGTATGAGGTGATTCTACTCAATATTTCTCGAATATCAAGGTAGTTTAATATCAATCATTCTTTAAAAAAATTGGCACATAATGTATTACATTGAGCCAGATATTTTTTATTTATTTAATAGCATCAGTGCGCCTACAACTAAAACTAGTCTTTAAAGACATTATTTTTCTTCTTACAGTATCAATCGACTAGATTCTACCTAATATTGTCTTCTAAATTTTTCAGGTCTGTGTCCACCTTTCCTCACGCACTGGACCGCTGCTTTAATGCAGTGCACATTACTTTAGATGAACTGGTTTTCTTCTTTCTTGATTCTGATACGGTGTTGATTGTCCATAATTTGTCGGGCCACAGGGTAGACGTGGAGGTGAAACCTAACTTCATTCTTCCCCATTAATTTATTTCTTAATAGTCGAAACGGGGTGATACCTATGGCGATCTGTAATTCATATGTAAAAGATGTTTTGTAACACTTGATTCTGAAAAGTTTGGATGCACTTCATCTTTGTCGCAGACGCAGCCCCAAATCTGGGTACCGTCGAGACACGTTGGCTTCAATATTTGATCATAAATACGGAGTTAATTGGAGATTGCAAGTTTGGAATTTCTTCCAATTAGCCAATCTGTAATTTATGCTTATTTCCGCTTTTTTTTCTTAATATGCTCTTTCCATTTAAGTTCAGTATTTAGAGCCATTTATATCTAGAGTCGGCGGTTCTTTTGATGGTTTATTTTAATTTTCATATTTATAGACGTGCTGGTTTAGCTTTAACCTCAATTGTTTATCCCAGTCAACTATTGCACTTCTCGCTGCTTGTAGTCTTCTAGTTGATAAAACTTGAACTTGCAAGTATTTCAGTGTCATCTGCAGTTCCTTCCAATTTTGGGATATCACTAGCCTATAACAAGTAGAGGATAGAACCCAGGACTCTTCCAGGTCTGAGTATTTGGAACCTGCAAGGTTTGGTTGGAATTCAACGAAATATCTTCTTTAATTCTTTAATTCTGAATAGTCTTTGATGTTAATATTTCTGTATCCTGCTTTTGGAGCATTTTATTTAGTTTATGTATCAAACCATCATGCCATACTTAGTCAAAAACTTGTGAAAGAAGACTTCCAGTGATGGTTTAATAATGTCGGTTATTCTATACACGTGACCTCTTGAGTGCTATTGTAATTATTATTAGTCACATGAACCAATAAGGCCATGAGCGACTCCTTCTGTTACCCTATTTACACATTTACAGCTTAATTATTCATGACATTCTCCTTGATCATGATTCAATTTTTCTTAATTATTTTCTTTACAGCCATATAAACCAGTTATTTCAGCAGCTCCCGTAAGGTGTCCTAGGATGAGCAGAAATCTGCTTATTGTGGCTTCCCTTTCCTTCTTGAAGATAGGCAATTTAAGGCAATATGGGGGATCGTTAGCATGACATTTCTTAGGCTGATGAGATCTGGAGAACTGACAAGAGTGCGTTAGATTTAGTGTGCATTGACCTAAATCAAGATACCTCCTGCTGACGTCTCGCAAATTTCTTGGGTAGGAGAATATCATTGCAAGTTTCCTTTTCCCTGGAAATATACCGAGTTTCTCCTGTTTTATTGATCTATACCATCTATCCTTCAGGTCCTTCAGGTCCTTCAGTACTCCTGCTTAGCAGCCAGTTCCCCTTTTTGCTAATTGGTCTACCGGTCATTTCACTCTATGTACTGTGATCCAAGCAATGGTTATTACCGTTGATTATGATTTCCATAATATTTTCTCTAATCTTATTAACTGTGCCTTTTCTGATTTTCGAGTTCACTAGTGTCTTAATCGCTTGCGATGCATCCGATGCTATGATGAACTGTGTTAATGTTGATTCCAAAAACCGTTCTGTTGCCATCTTAATTGCTATTAATTCCGCCGATGTCACTTACACATTTCCGTCTAGCGTTACGACTTTTTCTGGCAGCGTAGACAGACTCCGTCATTATTCTTGCTCGCATCTGTGTAAATGACTATTGGCAGGTTATGTTTAATTAAGAGGCTGGTAAATTCTTCCTTCCCGTTTATGTCCTGATCCTTCCGACTTCTCAAGTCAAGAAGCGATAAATCCACTGGGTTGTGGTGCTTTTGTCTGAATACAAAGAAGTCAGCTATTTTAAATTAAAAGTTCATCGTAATTTAATCACAATAGAGCATATTAATTTTTTTAATCAAAAGCATTAAAACGTTTCAAAATTTACATGATGTAAAATCACAAATTTAAGTCATTGATGTAACGATGAATACCGAAGAGATTTAATAAAGGAAAGACGAGCTACCTGCTGGCTTATAGAAGCGAACTTGAACGATGAAGGCTCGTGTATCGCCTGAATGGATTCAGAAGCGCAGGTGTCAGCGCTCACAATGACTCGCTTTTACGAAATTGCGAACACAGAAGGCCTGATAAATGATGGCGCTGACATTCATATTTATTAGACGTGTAGGAATCGGATGTACTCGTATTGATGCGATACAGAGCCGATATTCTCTGAATTGCAGAGCCTTCTCCATGTCAGAGAATTGGTGTCTGGGACGGAGCTGCGGAACGCTTTCATTCCCATAAACGATAAATTATTAAATCAGTTCAATTTTATTTTATTGAATAATAACATTTAGGCGTAAAATTACACAATATAAAATTATATTAAAATTTCCCGATATAAATTGTTCTCTACTCAATTGCTATAATAATGACCATGATAATTTAAATTTTGTCTCATTCAATACCCGGAATAATCTAAAATTAAGATGACGAGCGAGAATAATACTCGTGTAGTCGGTCCTCGTCATCTTTCCTTATCGAAATCCGTCTTATAATTGCTAGAATTGTTTGTTCTCGCGTTTCCAACCGCGATACGTTGACTAAGCGGGACGTTTCATCGATATCTCCTATTGTTTATTACTGTTATTATTGATAATGAATGGAAATGGAAATAATTAAAAAAGCAATATAATGTAACACATGTATTTCAATATTTGGTTATCCACATGGTGCAAACTACTCTTTAATATCATAGGAAAGGATTTGAAAATGGAGGAAATCGTCAATCTACATAATACATATATCACTGAAAAATTAAAACGCCCGTGTTTAAAGTATACTAACTGGATAAAAAAAATTAACAAGTAAAATACAAACATGCTATATTAAATACCATACAGCGTTTCTGCAATCCTTTTTCCTTTCGTCAGGTGATTCAAAAACGCAAAAGCCGTAAGAATCACTACACAAACCCCGATAAAAAACTGAAAAGCGAAGCTGAAACAAA
Source organism: Zhengitettix transpicula (assembly GCA_037074705.1). Classification (NCBI taxonomy): domain Eukaryota; kingdom Metazoa; phylum Arthropoda; class Insecta; order Orthoptera; family Tetrigidae; genus Zhengitettix; species Zhengitettix transpicula. The sequence goes on along the minus strand of CM073593.1, from coordinate 46,318,497 downwards.
CAAACACAACGACAATAGGAAAGCTAACAATAATGGATCATAGTCGTTGTTGAGTTTCATATTACGTTAAATGCAGTGGTGTTAGATTTAATATTAAACATTTCTGACATAATTTTGTTAATCAAATGAATGTTTCGAATTGATGAGATGTTTGGAGACTCCGGATGATTTATCAAAGGGGAAGTTTGATATTGTGTATATGTTCTTTGATACCGGTATTATGAGATCAATTTGTTTACCCAATGCAACAGGTATTACAATCAGAGCAACATCCATAAAATTTATTACAATATACTCTCCAACTTCATATCTTATTATTTATTTTTCTAAACGGGCTCGTGGTATGCTTGAATATATTTTATAATTGAAAATTTGACACACTACTACTCAATGACTTCTTCCGATGACTCCAGTGGGTAACAATGACTTTAATCCGTCTCGTCGGTTTTACGTTCAAATCATTGTTTTAACTGTTACCTTTATGTAGCGAACACACGAAGTTTCTATATTGTTATTAAAGTACTCGAATAAAACTCTGAAATAACAAAGGTTATTTTAATAATTTAATTTAGGTTTAATGAATACCCTCGTCTTGCATCAAAACAATGACTATTTCTGTATTACTTAACGCTGTTAAAATGCGTTAAAGTTTAGGCTTTCCACCGTTTTCTATTTTGACAAAGGTTAAGATGAATTATTTCAATGGCAATTGATTAAATAATTTTTTTGGTTGTTTCTCTACATTTTATTTCGATTTCATTTACTTCTGTTTTAGTTTAGACAGATATCAATTAATGTGTGAGACAATGCTCTCTTACTGGAGCATTTGCAAATGTCGGACAATGTGAGGCCCCCTACAGACGCCGACTCTGGGTTCCTGGCACGGGAAGGAGGAATCGCACAATGAATAATACAACAGGAAGAAACCCCTCCGCCTTGCAACCTCACATGAGTCACTCTAATTCATGCACATGTAACAATTTGCCTCGCAAAAATTATAAACAAACGGAGAGAAGTAATCTAGTTCATTATAACTCTTATCTCGAGAAGTTATTTGACGCTTTTTTTTTGACGGAACGGATTTAAAGTTTATTAGGAATTCAATCCATTAGAAATTTGTGAAAACCAAAACAATATGTGGGTTAATTCTATTTCACCTCGGTTGAGTAACTAGCAGTGACTCCGTGAAATGGTGATGTAATAACTATTATTCACATTAATCTACGGAGTTAAAAATTAAAAGAAATTAATGATGAAAGTCAAAATTTACAAAATATATTAAATTTAAATTTATTGAAACGTTTTCGTTTAGTTGTAAAATTATCTCTAATTAAACTCTTATTTACCTCAGATTTAAATTGGGATTGTAACATACTTATCCATTTAAAATGTAAAAATCAAAATCTGGTAAATCATTTAAAAAGCGACATTTTATTGTGTACGCAAATTCTTGCAACCTCATTTCAAGTTGGGTGGGTACTTCTGTAATCCGTTCATCAACGTCACCTGGTAATCGTCTTGTGGTCTGAGGATTGTCTCGATTGAAGTCTTTCGGTCTTCAGGGTCTCCAAGTCCTAAATTCATTCCTAAATTCTTTGAAGATCGATAGTTTACACTTTCAAGTCCAAACGATCAATTCTCAGTCATTTCGTAGTCCAATGGCAATTCCATCTCGGTCATCTGAACGCATTTGACCTGAATTCCGTGACCACGTTAACAATTCTATTTGTAAGAAATGATACCGTTTGCTCTTCTTCTCTGTGATCCTCATACGGAAGACAGAGCAGAACATTTGGGCTTAGTCTAAAGTTTTTTTTGCCAGGATCTGGATCTTGGATCTGAATTTTCCCAACCTCAACTTCCACTCACGGTTGCCAGATTTTGATTTTCCTTGAGTGTCGAAACAGCTTCTTGCTATTCACCTGGACACATTAAGTAACTTTGTCAATACAGGTGGTTAGTTTCCTTACCCCCAACCATATACTGTTTTCAACATCTGTTTGGCTATTTGACTAATATGAAGTGGTAAAATATTTTAATTTGGAAAAGTGTAGTAAGTTATGTTCCCCACATAGATTTTTTTCTGTTTCCCAGCATCTTACGATCAATTTGGGCAGGGATGTAAGGATTTTCACCAAATTAAAGGTGCTTTGAATAAAAATCGGAGAGATAAAAAGGCTTCATCTGATTAGAGATCATGTAGTTATTAAAATTATTGTTATACCATGTGTATCAATCCATTCGGTGTGCTTATTAGATATACGTTATGCAGAGACAAAGTGAAAAATGTATAATAGACTATTTAACCAAGAAGCACAAAGATAGTAACGGATTGGACAATACTATTCAAAGACGCCGACAAGTTTTTCCTATCAAAAGTGTCTCAAAAGAGATATTTGTAAAAATATATTTATTTTAATTCATCATTATTTGTTATCTTCCATTAATAATTATTAATATAGTATTTAGCATAGTTTAATCACAGCAGCATAACTATTTGTGTGCTATACTGACTGTAATGATAAAGTTAATGTATAGGAATTTTATTAACTTTATTTCTTACTATATATAACTATATAGGACCGTGGTTTATTATTGTCAGCACCACACGCCTTAATCCCGTATGTCTGTCGAGGTTTATCTTGAGGTATATTACGTCGAAGACAACTTCCCTCGGCTGCCACAGACTTATGGGTGTAAGACACAGACCGGCTCAATTTATATAATAGGAACATAATGGATATTGGCGCAGGTCTTCCGGCTGCAGCCGCCGCCCTGACTTGGCCAATTTCCTGATGCAGAGGCCTCGTTAAAACGTCCCATTAGCGTTCTCCACATGTGTTCCGAGGTGGGGCTTCTCCGTTGACTGTTATATACGAGATCATCCGGAAGATATTTCACCCGTGCAAATTTTGTTCACACGTAACAACCTCGTAATAACGATGAAATCTGGGCCAAGTGGTTTCATGGATGATAATCTACGATACAGCACCTAAATACGCCATAAAAGAGTGAAAAGTATAAATTAACTTATCAGATTCATGAAACAGTCTCGAGTTATTTCCTTCAAACATTGTGTCATAGTTTCTTCGCTGGTGGGCAAATACATGTGTATAAAATTACTATGAAAACAAGTAACGACCTCAGGACGAGTAAAAATATGCCAAATATATTGCATAATTGAAATTAAACATGACGTAATATTTGCCCCTATGTAATTCCGTGGTTTCACTTCAAGGATTGTAATTCAGAAATTCTCAGGAATTTTATGCACTTCACAACAATAATACAATTAAGTAAATTAGCGAGGAAACGACCTAATTGCCTATTAAAATAAATAAATATATATTTACTGTGTTTCTCTATTGTAGCCTAGTTTTCTGGCACTGAGTGTACTTTCGTTCTAAGATTATTTATAGATTTTACCAGTGACGATAAAACTTCTGATATCAAAGTATGTATCTAGTATCTAGTAAGATTATTTATATAAATAATATGTTAGAAGAATAATCAGGAAAATAAATGTTCAATTACAATGCATTGCTTTGTATTCCCAGCACGTAGAATTCGCATAGCTCAAATTTTATATCATATTTTGGTCATTTTAATTAAAATTATTATCTAATTATCTAAAAATAAAAAATTACTTCGAGTCCAAGACGATTCCGCCGACTTTCATAACATCCAACTGTCCGTTGACGTGACTCCGACATTTTTACGATTTTTTAATAATAAGAAATATAGCCAATTACAGACGAAAGTGATAATATAAATGCCATACAACGTTTCCGGAACAAGGCTATATTTCTTCGTATTAATTTTCAATCAGACGTAAATTTTCCATTTTACGAGTTTTTGTCTGTTTTTGCTGTTTTTGACCACACTGTTTTAAATCCTGGGTGCTGTCAACCTTAATAAGTAAACTTTATACGTACGTTTGTTTTAAGCAACGTCATTCGGAAAATAATAAGACTCCACAAGCGGCAAGGAGGGAAAGAAAATCGCCTCATTGTACGTACATCACCTGAAGGGTTTCAAGCACCAACTAGAAGAAAATTATTCAGAAGTGTTTGTTCAAATGTATACAGATTGAAACACTCAAAGCTATAAATTTATGGTACAATGGTTATAGTGTTTTAACAGCTTGGATCAATTTCTCAATTACAGATCTGTCTTTATTTTATTCCAGTATTCTACTATAGATCATCATTTTTCCGCATCCTATGCAGAATCGCGAGTATAATATAACTTTTAGTCATTGCCCAATAGATAGATTAGATGTTATTTAATAACAGTAGACTAGAATAATTTTTGAAAACGAATAATATTTTACTAGCTAATTGTTTTCGAAATTGTAATCGTCAATGACTTTATTTTCACTCAGGATTTTTCTATACACTGTACCACTGTGATCAAAAAGTAAGGTGAAATTGTCATTTAAAACCCCCGGGTATTAGGAAGGCAGGTAAATTTTTTTCCTATGTTGGTAGGACTGTCTATAATATTTGCCAAGTGTCTGTTTGTTAAAAGGTTTAATTATCTTCGAGTTACACGTGTTTTTGTAAACAACCAAAAGTGAATTTTTCGATTTTTGCAATGGGTGATTTTGTTGAGCAAAGAACTTGCATCAATTTTTTTTTTCGTAACGAATATTCTTGTGCGGACACGTTGAAAATGTTGCGGAAGGCCTTTGGTAATCAAACTATGGCACAAAAGTGGTACAACGAGTTCAAAGAGGGCCGAGAACGCGTTGAAGACGAAGCGCGCTCTGGACGACCATCAACGTCTACCGACAAGGACCACGTCCAAAAAATCAAAGATTTGGTGCTTGAAAATCGTCGATGGACAATTAGAGATCTCGCTGATAGTGTTGGAATATCATTTGGCTCAGCCCAAACCATTTTGAAGAATGTTTTGTGTCTCAAACGCGTCAAGACTCGATTGGTGCCAAAATCACTCAATTGATTTGTGTGAAACTTTGCTGTCTGACTATCAGGACCTCTTGAAATGCATGATTACTGGAGACGAGACTTGGATTTACTCATACGAACCTGAAACCACCAACCAATCCAGCGAATATCGTGCAAAAGGTGAAGCAAGACCGAAAAGACCACGGCAAAGTCGATCGAAAATCAAGGTCATGTTGACAGTTTTCTTTGATTATCGTGGTGTGGTGCACTATGAATTCCTTCCGCGGGGCCAAACTGTCAACAAAGAATATTATTTGAGCGTTATGCGTCGTTGGCGTGAAGCTATTCGTCTGAAAGGCCGGAATTATGGGCGAACAACTCTTGGTTCCTTCATCACGATAATGCACCATGTCATACTGCATTGGTTCTTCGCGACTTTTTTGCCAAAAACTCGACTCATATCGATCCGCAACCACCGTATTCGCCTGATTTGGCTCCGTGCGACTTCTGGCTATTCAGCAAACTCAAAAGGCCAATGCGGGGACGCAGTTTTGACACGATTGAGGAGATAAAAACCGAATCGAAGAAGGTCATGAAGGCTATAACGGAAAAAGACGATTCCGACTGTTTCGAGGACTGGAAAAAGCGTTGGAAAAAGTGTGTTTTATCGGACGGGGATTACTTTGAAGGGGATGAAATTGATTTGGAAGAATAAATAAAGAATTTATATTTTATAAATAAATTCACATAACTTTTTGTTCACAGTGGTATCTTAGTCCGATATTATATTATAAATATCATATTTCATACTTAAAATTCTCAAGATAATATTTTTTATTTTATTGAAATTAATAATTACCATTAATACAAACATTCTGAGGTATTGGCCCCAACATAGAAGAATTATAATTATGTGTTTAACTATGGAAAGTTTATATCAATTTCCATGTAGTCTATAAAAGTGAAATTGTTAGCATATTAATTTTTTTTTACGTATTAATTATCTGAGAAGTGTTGATTTCTTTTTGAAAGTAACATTTTCCAGAATGGCTGAATCTTATAACTTTAGCAAATCAGACACCAGAATAATATAACTTACGAATCTATAAACCCAACTTGTATTGTCTTTTTAATCCTTTTTGAGTAATGGGCAATAAATTACTGATACTCCGCACACGACACTAAAGAACAACACTTTACGATCCGCTGCCTCTTTTTCTCTCAGAGTCAGCCACGCGATTACGTTTGTTGGATATTTGCTATTTATAATACAGTGAGTGCATTATATCACAACCGAAATAAAGATTCTATATTTTAAATTTATTGTCAATGGTGTAGTGACACTTGCACACGAGTTTTCGATTTAATGTGGTATTGAGAAGAGTAACAAAGGTAAATATGAACGCGACTTATTTATACCTCCCGTAACAGTTGAATATTTAAAAATATATTAATTTCTACCACCTCCTCCCTTCACCGTTCATTTAGCTGAGTTGTCGACAATCTTATTCTCAATCATTTTCTTCTGTTACAAACTTATATCGCACAGTTGCCTTTGCATTCCTAACCCTTCTCCGCGCGACAGAAAAATTAACGTTCGGAAAATTATTGTACGCAAATGTCAATTTCAACGAATCATAAATTAACGTTTTAGATCAATTATATATTATGTCTAATTTAAATTATTAATATGTAATATAAAATGTAGTTCATTCAGTTTATTCAAAAATTTCAATTCTAAATAATAACGTTTCGGTACATAAATGTTGTGACTTTGCTGAAACGTAATCGATTTTATTGAAATTTAAAATTATAAACTTTCATTTCTTTTCTTTATACCGAGACTGAGTGAACGTTTGTAATTTCAAGTTTCACTAATTTTACTTAACAGACAAACATTGAAGAAAGTACAAAGACATACACAAACGGTGTTATATAAAGTGAATTTTTTGAATAAAATAATTGGTCGTAAACTAAATTGTATTTTATGTAATTAAAACAGACCTAATATAAAACTACTAATTTTTTATCTAGTTTCTGCTTGAAATCCTTCAGGTGATGTACGTATTATGCCAAGTACAATGAGGCGATTTTCTTTCCCTTCTTGCCGCTTGTGGGGTCTTATTATTTTCCGAATGGCCTTGCTTACAACAAACGTACGTACAAATTTTACTTATTAGGGTTGACAGCACCCAGGGTTTAAAACAGTGTGGTCAAAAACAGACAAAAACTCGTAAAATGGAAACTTTACGTCTGATTGAAAATTAATAAGAAGAAATATAGCCTTGTTCCGGAAACGTTGTATGGCATTTATATTATCAATTCTGTCTGTATTTGGCTATATTTCTAATTATTAAAAAATCGTAAAAATGTCGGAGTCACGTCAACGGACAGTTGGATGTTACGAAAGTCGGCGCAATCGTCTTGGGGCTCGAAGTAATTTTTTTATTTTTAGATAATTAGATAATAATTTTAATTAAAATTACCAAAATATGATTTCAAATTTGATCTATGAGAATTATTTACAGTAATGAAAATTTAATATGTCTGTTTTGAAATACAATAAGATAGAATGGCCAAATGATAGAGAAATAAAAAATATATTTTATAATATAATAAATATAAATATATATTAGCGTTTTAGTTTGTCAACTGTATTGTGTGGTTGTGTTTTTGTTTCTTGTGTTGTTGTTTTTTTGGTATCTGAGGAAAGGGGCAAATCTTCCAGAAACGTTGTGTGGTATTTATTATATCACTTCATTTTTGATAGATTTTCATATTAGAAACATTTTCATCTACAAGGCTTGGATATCATACAGTAAATTTCTGATATAATTATTTGTGTTGCTCTTTATTCTTATACCACGAGTAATTCATTTTTCGATATTCAAATATAACCTTTCTCGATAAACTCACTCCTTTGCACCCCGCACACAGTTTCTAGCGTTTCTCACGTGCATTGTCACAGAAACACCGCCAACAATACATCAAAGCCCAATTGTCGTGTTACAATATAAATTATCATATAAATAAATGTTACACATTGTCTTATTCGTGTATTAATATAAATATTCTTTCTGGCCGTTCCGTTCTCACAGTGTTCAAACTTTCTGAGTATTATGTTCTTACTTCTGATTTGAAATGTCCACCGACATACGCAAGAAACTGCGAGCTGGTATTTTTAGCGTGCGGACGTAGATGTTGTGAGTTGCGTGGAGGAACGGAGGGTTGCCAGTGACAGTCACGGAGGGCGCCGACGTCTGCGTTGATTGATAGCTCCGTTCACGTAATTAAGATTGCGCGGACTTAAGCAAATCCTGGAAAAGCAAAGCTTAGTCTTTCGTCACTGACACAGCTGCGTAAAGTCACGTGATTTATAAGAACTTTGAACTGCTTATATTTTACATGGATGTCGTTTTACGACACAATTCATTGGGAATGGATATAATTTAATTTTTCTGATTCACGTATGATGAGATTTGAAAGAATTTTATCTTCGTCTATCTCTTATTTACATGGCCGCCCTTCGTTCGAAAAGAAAACATTATTCACGTTTGTTAGCTATCTTTGACACAAACATTTGTCTGCGTTTAGGATTATTTTTATCATAAACATGTTAATTAAATTTAATTCTTGCAGTATCAAGTATCTTTGATTCTATAACTTTTTGTTACTTATTATCGATAATATTATTTTAAGGTTAGCTTCTCATTGCCTCGTAAGAAAAAGGTTTTATTGAAACTGCTATAGTAAATAATCTTAAAACAACGCTATGGCAAAGAAGGCCTTCGAGGGCTTTTCTGTCGCAGGTAGAACCTTGTAGGAGAGATACGAAGGGGCTACCTTTGGGGATGCCTTTTCCTCTCCGTTTTTGAACTAAGGTTCCCACAAGCCGAGGCACCTCGGCCTGTTCTGAGAGGTGTATGTTCCGGGGTCACAGACCTTGGGCATACGGTAAGAGTTGTTCGCTATTCCCATGGGAATAGTCGGCCAGCTGCCTCCTAAACTGGTCGGGGCACGGAGAAGGGAATGCTGCGTACCCACAGCAAACTCTTCTCCCGTGGGACAAGTACCCAATGCCCGACCTACCTGATGCAGGTTTTTCTAGGGTTTTCCCTGCATTTCTTTAGGCGAATGCCGGGAAAGATCCTTAAAATATAGCTCGGGGGCCCTAGTTAACCTCCACCCTTCCGCATCCCCCCTTTCAAATCCCTTCCTATGCTATTAAAGGGGAGTTGCCCAACGTGGATTACCCTCATGTAGCCTGTTATCCTAAAAAAAGAAAAGAAAATAACAGTCACTGGGATTCTAAATTTTTTTTACACGGTAGCTATTGGCCTTCAGTAGGCCAGATTCATCTATATCATTTTTAATATTAAATAAAACATTCTGATACGTACTAAAAATCTTTAAAAAGTTATGTGCTGTTCCATATTGAATTTGTCAAATTAACACCACGTTGATAACGTATGATTTTAAACTGGACTTGCGATGGAAGTTTGACATTTGTAATAACTAAAACAGTTTAATCGAAATTGGTCTGTTCGTAATTTTTTGGAATAGAAAAAAAAGTAAATATCAGGGAAGTTGAATATGTCTGTTTTGAATAATTGTAGATAATGATAATTATATACAGTCTGAGTAAAGCAATATATATTGCTTGATGAAAGAACTTTTCAAGATTAATTTCATGTTTTTCCTAAAATTGATTTACAATCATTACAAGAACTTTTTAGTCAGTACATATTTATTTAGAAACTTTTTTTTAGGGTAATCCACATGGTGGCAACTCCCCTTTAATAGCATAGGAAGGGATTTGAAAGGGGGATGCGGAAGGGTAGCGGAAGGTAGCCAAGGGTTAACTAGGGCCCCCTGGCTATAGTTTAAGAATCCTAACCGGCATTCGCCTTAAAGTAATGCAGGGAAAACCTGCATCAGGTAGGTCGGGCATTGGGTACTTGTCCCTCGCCCTTCCGATTGCGGGAGAAGAGTTTGCTGAGGGGACGCAGCATTCCCTTCTTCGTACCTCAACCAGTTTAGGAGGCAGCTGGCCGACTGTTCCAATGGGAACAGAAAACAACTCTTACCGTATGTCCAAGGTCTGTGACCCCGGCACATACACCTCTCAAAACTGGCCGAGGTGCATCGGCTTGCGGGAACCTTAGTTCAAAAACGGAGAGAGGAAAAGGCATATCCCTTCCTGTCTCTCCTACAAGGATCTGCCTGCGAGAGAATAGCCCTCGCAGGCCCCCATTTTTTTAGAAATTATATGTTCGTTGTAATTATAAGGTTTGTTGTACATATTTGACTGTATAATTTACAATATTAGTTATGATTTCTCGTAATAATTTAGAATCAATTTTAGGATAAATATGACATTACTGTCGTACACTTCCTTCATAGAGCAATAAATATTGTCTTATCTGGAAACAGTATCTGCATATTATCTTTATTAAATACATGAGCAATATTTTGTAACGTCCGCCATTGTTTCTTAAGGTGTGGATGGAAGTTTGATATTGCTAAAAAAAAACTTTTACAGCTCTGTATAACAACGAAAAAAGTTATATTACAGTAGAGAATATTTGTCCACAACTGTAACGGGGGTGGGGGACAGTTTTATCCTTCTTTCCTTGATACTAATTAGCAGATAAGTGAATGTGTAATACGCAGCTATGTGTTATTTTGAATAGAGGGATATTTATGTAAAATTATGTATTGGGTAAAACTGAGTTTTGTCGGTGATTTTTCCCTCATTTTACCAAATGTCAAAATATATTAAAGGAAAAATTAGATTTTTCTGCTGAAGGTAAGATTTGAAGAATAACTTTCTATACTGTACGAATCTTGTGATTCATTGCACGACTACAGGGATTCCCCTACGTCTTAAAATTTCACTACACGTTTTGTTTTTAATTCGTCCACCGAATTCTTTGCATACTGCCCCGTGCAGGATTGTTTTCAGGGAAATAGAAACAGGGTCTTTGGAGATACATATGAATGTAAAACGCATTTTGTTCAAATTTCACAGTAAAGGGGCGAAGGTGTCGACGCTCACGCACAGAGGGCGAAGTTGTTCCGCACGCAAGCTGAATAATGCATCACACTATTTCTGAAGTCGCGATAAAACCCCGACCATCGGTAATTACTATGTGCATTGTGGGCGACCTACTGCAGCCAACAGGTGTGACGTCACCTCTTTGTGCCGCGACACTTTCAAACGAGGCAACTTTTCCAGAGTGTTGGGTCGGTCCAAGATAAAGAGACGAGATTGTGCGGTCGGTTTTATCGAAACACTAATTCACAAAGAAAAACAAAGACGGTTCGGCGAATACCGCCATAGACAATAGTAGCAAAGTGCACGCGTCAGGAGCACTTCGAAACAATTGGCTTCGTGTTGCAAGCAGAGTGCTTAAACGGAAGTTTTCTAGTGACATACGATAAGGCTGCTTTTAGTGAAAATGTCTGCAATGGATATTTATGACGATGTTCTGATAACTGGTGCTGAAAGAAATAAACTAACTGAAATTATAATCTGTTACAAGATAGCTTATTTGTTTTTTGATTTATAAGTAGACCTGAACAGAAGTTGTAATGAATTAATTTAGGGCAATCTAAAGCTGAGAGCACCTGAAATGGACCACAGAACACTATTTGAGTAGCCTGCCTTATTTAAATTTCATATATATTGTAATAACCAGCTCAGAAGGACAGGAAGTCTGTTCTTAATGTTTGTCAGATTTGTTGACAAACTGAAACTAGGGACCCTTGAGTGGTGTGTACATTAAAGATAATGATAAAATAATGGGTAAGTGACCAGTTAACGGATGGAAGGACAAATAATTAGTGAAATTTTGGCAGCTTTTAGAAATAATTGTGTGACAGACGGAACCCTAAGAAAAACATCGTAACAGATGGACGACGCAATTAGATTAAAAGGAGACGTTTAATATAATTAGTTGAGGGGCTCTCCGAGCGGATGGACGGTAACAGATGTTGTTGTTGGCGAACTTGTAATGCAAAAAAAACGGTGAAAAACAAGGGAATATTCCAGGAGCCGGGATATATAAATAAGAGAGAGATAAAGGCGAAGTAAGTTAGTATTGGTGGAATTGTAGAGGAGAGATAGAGGATGTCGGTTGGGAGAGAGAGCGTCCTCAGGGACGGACGCAAGTTAGAGTGTTGGCAGAGTTGCAGTGTTGGTGGAGTTCGAGAGAGAGAGAGTTAGAGAGGATGTCGTTGTCGAGAGTGTTGGAGTGTTAGTATTTGACGAGTTACAGTCAAGTTATAGAGGAAGTCAAGTCTGAGTCAGAGCCAGGAGCAGGAGACCGTCGAGAGAGAGAGATTTTAGCATTGTCATTTTGTGCGGACTGGAAACGGACGCAGGGCCGAGGGTAATCAGCTGAACATCGGTCGTCAACAGTTGTGAGTTCATCGTGGAGGTTTGACTGCCATCAAAGGAGTTCGAATTCGTCGTGAGGGTGACGTCGTCAACAGTGTGAGTGCAGCCTGGGGGACTTTTAAGCATATATGAAGTGAGTGTGTGAACCCAAGAACGTGTAAGTCTATTTTCTGAATTTATAAATGTAAATTGTAATTAAAGGGTAGAAAGTCAGATTTCGTTACTTTCGTTTATTTCGTTTATTTAGTTTATTTCGTTAATTTCGTTTCATTTCATTTTTCATTTAAGTGTAACTGTATATGTTTAATTGTAAATTTATGTTGTTTTCCTTATCAATCCAGTAAAGACCTTGAGGGTACCGAGTCCGATTATTTAAATGTATTTCATGAGAAATAAAATTGTTTTTCTGATTTTATAAAATTTCATTAAATTTGTATTAATTGTAAAAGTGTGGTAATAAATTATATATGTTTGTTTAAAATCTGTGGTAATTATTTGAGTTATTACATTTATTGGCTACCACAACGTGGGGCAAATTGCACAAATTTAATTAATATAAAATTTATTAGTGAATTATTATATTTATTGGCTACCACAACGTGGGGCAAATTGCATAAATTGCATTAGTCAGTAATTAATTATTATTAATTGTTTATTACAATATATTTAAATTGCCAACACATATCCCCATTCCCATCTAAATATAGTTATTTTTGTCCAGTTAGTCACCTCCATATTACTTCCTCTTGCTCGTTTATAGTATTATGGGTTTTAATTTAGAACGTTCTTTATTCTCCGTCCTTACATTCTCATCGTTGCGTTGACACAATCTTAGATTTCTTAGAGTTCTGAAACGTTAAACTACGTCTGCAGCTCAAGTGCCCAATCGACCTGATGCAGTTTGTCCGAAATCACATTTAGGCGAATCCCATGTCTACCTTGCTCTACCCTACGACATACCGGAATCCTTTCCTATGCTATTAAAGTGAATTTGCCACCACGTGGATTACCCTCATGTAGCCTGGCACTCAAATAAAATGGCCTTGCTTCTCTCAACGTTAGATATCTTCTATTCAAGCCCACCAGATATATTTCACCCTTCGCGTGCTTTATTGCAATTTAATACTCACGCTTCAGAGTCATGTGTAATTACCAGGAGTACAACTTGTTCAAGTAACTGCTCCTTCAGACCCGATTTCATTTTTGATTAGGATATCATATAATTTCTTCCAAGAGTTTAATCTTTCTTTATCTTGTAGTATCAATTTAGTCAATTCTCAAATTATCTCGCCTTCTGGTTATTTCCCAGAATTTCGGAAGCAGTAACAGATTGGCAAAAAATACTCTACAGATAAAAATGGGACTTTTTTCTTCATAATTCAATATAAAATCACCATAATTGAGATATAATTGAACTAAGAGTTTCGGAATATTACTAGTATAAAAATATCAGAAAAGTCATCAGTAAATTGATGTTTAGTTTTTGGAAAACTCACGTCATAATCATACAGGAACTTTATACATATATTTTGTCATATTAATCTGTAATGCACAATTTGTAAAACATCATATGAATCTTTAAACAGTAACACAATAAAAGTGTAAAAAAGTATTATTCAATGAAACGTTGCAAATTAATAACAAACATACACGAAACGTACAGGAATTTGTATCAGTTATAAAACTATGACGCCTCTAAAGAAGGGTTTCGTTTATTCGGTAAAATTGAGCACAAATAGGTTTTCCCTTTTTCCCCTTCGGTTGTTGCGTAAATATTTGACGTTATATTCAGATTATTTTTTAATCATAACTCAATGCAGAACTTTGAGTAAGAGCAATAATTATGTATCATAAGAAAGAATAATTGAAGCTAACGAATTATTTAATAACTATTATTCTCGTGCCACTTTAATGTCATAGTCAATTATATATGATACTTTATCTCGTTTTTAATTTTTTACAATATACATACTTAATCTCGCAAAATGTGTTAGTATTTTATTTGATAATTAACTCAGAATAATAGATTATTTTTTGTGGGACTCACGACTGGTTTTGCGCAATAGATTTATTAATTTCCAGTCTATATGAAAATACATGAACGTACTGAATGATCAAAACCGGATAAAAAGTGAAGGCTACTGGTATTTTATGTTTAGTGACTGGGATGAGGAGGTTCAAGTAGAATGTACAATTCTTCTAAGAAGTCTAATCATACGAATAGGCCAATTATTGGGTCATATATCATTCGATCTATTACAAGTAATCATGGCAGAGCAAGGTAAATCGTAAATAGAATATTTTAAGAAAATAGAGACTATAATTTATAATTGCCAAAGTTGTAGCTAGTGGCTACTTAGTAATGGAATATTTTGTGCACGTCACGAATTATTATCATTAAATAATATTATTTTTAATATTAAATATATGTAGATCCAACGACTTCATGGTAGTTTATCTCAATACAGTTTTACGTTTAATTTTAGGTGTACCAGGAATGTAAGTTATTGTTTGAAATACAATAATCATGATTTTATTGAAAAAACTTGTTGCTTGGGATCCTAAAACCTTGGAGCAAACTATAACATTGCCAGACACTTTGTCCTATTAAAAAATCAACGGAAAATTAACAAAACCCGCTGTTTTCGAATTAAGAGACGAATTCTTTATTTAATCGATAAAATTGTTTATAACGAAAACACTTCGTGTGAGAGTAAATTCTTGACTTTCGTTCCATTATTTTTTTAAGTTTCTGATAAATAGCCCAAAAATAAGGAATATTATATTTTTTGCTACAATCTTAAATAAAGTTTTAACTTTTTCATATAGCTTCACAGTTATTTACAGCTTCAGAGAAAACCCGTTCTGTAGTTTTATTCCGTAAAGCGATCAAAATACAGAACAGTTCCCCATTTTGTCTCAATACTGGGGATGATAGTTTCATTTTCTAACAGGAAAACATTCTTACAGTTCAGAATAACAAAGTATCTTGTCCAACAGTTTTCTTGTGTAAAGCGAGATAAATGGAAGACAGGTCGTTCAAAACTGTTGTTTTACTTTTTTAGATAATCCTTCAAACGTTATTAATATGGTTGGAAATATTCTTTCAGAATGAATACGTAACAAAGTATATTGCTATCAGATAACATTTTACTTAATTTTTCTGGTATTGTCTACCACAAAGTTGATCCAAATTATGACAATATTTAAATTTTTACATAAGGAAGCAGCAGATTAACAGAAAAAATTAAGTGATAACATAAGTACCACACACCGTTTCTGTAACCAATGTTGCTTACGTCAGGAATTTCAAAAACACAAAAATGTTTGTGTAAGAACACCTTAAAATTTCAACTCGTAATGCGACTAATACATCTTTATTAATGTCTTAATTTAATATAATCCGCATTTCCTTACCAGAGCCTTGCAATTAAGACCGCCGTTTTGTATGCTAATTCAGGTCGACTAAAAGCCTCTTTCTTTCTCAACAGAATTAGAATCGTGCGGAGTGTTAGCAATTTTAATTACAATTTCATTACACCAAGCTATATACGGTAAAATGACCTGTGTACCCCGTTATTTGTGTGCTACGGATGTGATCAAAGAATTTACGTCGGGAATGAGTACAGTCTGTCCAATTATTATCTTCAGCCATGAACTGGAAAAATTAATAACTGTAAATATATATACTATTTAAATATATTATACATTGGTGACCGCCAATGTGTATATCGGATATTATCGATATTTATAATGTATTTAACATTTATATTGTCAGCATATTATTATGGCCCAGGCATTGTTGGCAACAGTCAACGTTGCACAAGAAAGTGGAGTTTTCAGACGTATTATTGTAGGCGGCGTTTTGAGGTGGAAGAAGCTTTGACAAGAGTTCAGTACAGTCTGCAGTCGGCGACAGAAACTGAAACAGTAAAGTGGAGTCTGCGATATGAACTGAGACAGTAAAGTTGAGTCTGCGCTTGGTAATGACCGAAGCGGTTAAGAGTTTTTCTATGTGGACTTAATAATAATTATATAAACTTTGCTTCCATGTAATTATATACATAAAATATTTAAATTATCAGTATAAAGTGTTACAGTCATATTATCACAACTCATGTATTACCTTATTTACAAAATACTCTTTCAGAGTTCTTTCAAAGGACTTGCCTTGCAATTCATTTATGTGGCAGTTTCTTATTATTATTTTTCAGAAAAGGGCCATTCTCAGATTTTTTGTATTAGTCCGCACTCTAAAATAGTCCGCAGTTGCCCTAGTATTGTAATGGTTAGCTCTGTTTTGACCTGGGAAGTTTTTCTTCCAGCTTCTTTACCATCAGTCGTATTTTATCTATGTGGAATATTGGTTTACATGAATCTGCTTTTTTTCATACCAAATATAAATCTAATAACTTTCTTTTGAGAGATTAAAAGCCTGCCCATGTAAATAGAAGCAGAAAATCCCAAAATTTCTATTCCATAACTAATATGAGAGTAGGCATTGTTCATTAAGTATTTTAATGGGAGAATTCAAACT
The DNA here is from genome assembly GCA_037074705.1 of Zhengitettix transpicula. Taxonomy (NCBI): domain Eukaryota; kingdom Metazoa; phylum Arthropoda; class Insecta; order Orthoptera; family Tetrigidae; genus Zhengitettix; species Zhengitettix transpicula. The sequence continues at coordinate 46,301,648 of CM073593.1, read as the reverse complement.
AGGCAAAGCTTAGATTCCTTAGCAGATAGATCTTGGACGAAAAGGTTGTAGAAGGAACATTGCAGACGTGTCCGGTAGTCAGTTTGACCGGAAACATGGCAAAGTAAAAGCAAAGTTATGGAATATGGTTGTGAAAAGTTGTTATAAGTTGATGAGAGAGATATAACTCAGCGGAGATTTAAAACTGATCGGTTTATCCGTTAAAAAATTCTGTAGGACTTCATTGTCTGTGGTAATGTTGAAATTTGGTTTGTTGTGCTGACGTAGGTTGTGAACAGTGAAATAATTTTAAATTATTGGTGAAGTGAATAAGTAGTGTTTTATGAAAGCTGCTCCGATGATTGGTAGGTACGAAATTTCCATTGTAAACTTAGTAGATTTCTTTATATTTTAGATATCATAAAATTTCATCAAATTTCTTCAGATTTTTCCTAATTAATATTTATCACGTATATTTAATTCAATATTTTGTCATCTATAAATTTTGTTATTCATTGTTTGTGTTCTATTACTATTAGATGCCCTATTATTTAAATAGAATAAATTAAAGATTAAAAAAATGTTTTTACATGTTCAAAGATACAATCGATTTGCGATAACAGCATTTCTGTATGAAGTTCTGTATCACTTTTGAATATTCGTATTGAAAAGACCATGAAATCGGCTTAAGACAGTTATTGAACAGTAAGAACAATATTAAATTTAAATTTTCTACGCAAAATGCTGGCAAACCATTTGCAGATTTATATATATATATATATATATATATATATACATATATATATATATATATATATATATATATATATATATTCACATAAATGTACCTCTTTCCTGAGAATCACACCTAATAATCTGAGACACATACGCATATACTCGTATACCGTGACAAACAAGCTTGAATAATGCAAATGCGAGAGCTTAAAGCGCAATTCAAAGGTCGAACAGATTTCTTCATATATTCATGATTACTCGTTCCGAGAGCGTGTATTTGAACTGTATATAATAATTTATCACAACAAAAGACCTTAGTTAATAAATGTAGGATCTCACTCAGTTTCGATGTTAACATGCCAAGATTAACATTTATTTGTTTCTGTAAAAGTGCACTTAGGCTCCTACATAAATGTTATTAATTTTTTTTACCAAGAAGTTATCAGGAAAAGGCTTATGCGTTTGCAACACATCCGGCGAATGTCTTTCATCGCTTTCCCTCTGCAGAAGAAGAAGTCGAAATACAACTATACCTTGGGTCACCAGACCAACTAAGCCTACCGACGAAAAAGATGACAATGAACGAAGTACAAACGCAAATTAAGTCCGACCTAAAAACTAAAAAACCTGCTGGCTATGACCTAATTACATGTGAAGTTCTAAAGCAATTACCAGAGAAAGGATAAAAACTAATAACCGCCATATTTAACGCAATCTTAAGCACCAATGGAAGGTAGCCCAAATAATACGTCTACCTAAACCAGGAAAGGCACGTGAAGAACCGACCGATCAGCTTATTGCCAATAATATACAAAGTTTTTGAAAAACTTTTACTAAGAAGATTGAAACCAATCCTTCACGAAAATGAATAAATACCAGCTCACCAATTTGGATTTAGGGAGAACCACGCCACTATCGAACAAGCTCACAGTTTCGTGAACATAATCAACCAGACTCAACATAACTCAGGCGTTTGATAAGGCCTGGCACACGGGATTTCTGTTCAAGATCAAGAAAAATTTACCACTCAATTCCCCTCATCTTTTAAAATCCTATCTGAACGACAGACATTTCCACGTTATGTTCCAAGATGAACTAACAAAATTACATCCTATTAACTCAGGGGTACCGCAAGGTAGTGTACTGGGTCCCGTTCTCTACCTTTTGTACATGGCAGATATCCGTACCACCGACCGTACGTTCATGGCTACATTTGCTAATGATACTGCTATTTTAGCATTTCATAAAACCCCTAACATTTCATCAAGTCACCTACAAACCAGGTTAGAGACTGGCTCCGACTTTGGCGCATAAAAGCAAATAAAGCCAAGTTCACTCAAGTGAGCTTCACCCTCAGAAGAGAAACGTGTTCACTAGTTTTACTCAACAATACACCACTTCTTCAAGCAGAAGACGTCCGATAATTTGGTATGCACCTCGATCGTAGACTAATTTGGAAAAAGCATATATTCTGTAAACGGAACCAACTACGCATAAAGCTCTTCAAGTTTACAAAAGCCTATTTGGACAACTATGGGGAACTACAAGCAACTCCAACGTAGAAATTCTACAGAGATTCCAGTCAAAGACTCTAAGGAGATGCTGCATGGTATGTTAGAAATGAGGTCATCCGTCGGAATAAGTGAAGTGAATGAGTGCTAAATATATTAAAAGACTGAAAAAACATACAAACTTTCTAGCTATGAACCTGCTTGACAATAGTAACTCCAGCAACAGACTAAAAAGGCTCATTCCTCTCTAACTTCTAGGTCAGTGATACGTGTATACAAAATATTAACTATATAGTAATAAGTAATTTTGTACATATAATTTACTCATTGCTCAACAGAGAATATTGTAAATATAAAGTAAAGATTAAAAAAATGTTTTTACATGTTCGAAGATACAATTGATTTGCGATAACAGCATTTCTGTATGAAGTTCTGTATCACTTATGAATATTCGTATTGAAAGGACCATGAAATCGGCTTAAGACAGTTATTGAACAGTAGGAACAATATTAAATTTAAATTTTCTACGCAAAATGCTGGCGAACCATCTGCAGATTTATTTTGTACGTGGCACGTTTTCCCGTAATCATTCCAGATCATGTTCTGTCTGTTCCCTGCAACGCCACCCATTTTGGTTATAGTAATACCATCAGAGAGGAGCGTGTCAGTATTATTGTGATATATTTGCGAGAGCGGACCTGTGGCTGAGCATTCATTAGCATTTTATCGGTGCCGCAGCCCAGTTAAGTCGCTCTTGGCCTTGCCATACCGACTTGCCCTACTTCTACACTTCCTAATTCCATAAAATTGTAAATATCGAAATGAAACCATTCGTAAAAATACATCTGTGGTCATCATAAAGACTTTTCATTTCTGAACCGACTGCTCGGGTAAATAGTAAACCTCCTATATAATATGTAGCTTCACATTTCGTGATGATCCTCACTTACTGTCTTATAAAAAATCATACTCGATTAAAAATTAAATTTTTATTTGAGAGTAAATTTTTCTTAACCATGTAATTCGTTTTGTGAGAGTTTTTCACTTTTCTTTTCTTTGATTGTGGATTTGTATGTTAATGAATGAACATGGTACAGTTTTTGTACACACACATTTGTTCTAATCCCCCAGTACGTTCGTAATGGAATTTTTACATATAAATCTAGTTTTATGAAAAACAAATAAAAGTTAAATAACTAAAAGGTGAAAATTTACGGTTATTACGAAAGAATATTTTAAACTAGCATAAAATATTTTTCTGTCGATTAGGGTAGTCTTTGCTCTTTGTAAAAAAAAAATCTGTTGACAACAGCGGGATAAAATATTAATAACGTAACTTTAAGCCCTAACTAATTTCAAGTATTTTACAAGTCATTTCAACACGTTTCACGATATAAAATTGAAAACATAGTTTCGTTAAGTTCTGTCAGTCGTTGAACGAGACGATTTCGTGTTCTTGGTCACCAAAGCTTATATTACCAACAATTAATTTGACCTTGGTTACCACACAAATTTAAAATGAAATTACACAGAAAAATTTTAAGCATAGTTGGTCGTTTCGACGACACTTTGCATCTGAACATAAAATGGTAAGTAAAATGAAGATCTAAAGCCAATATATACAGAAATGTCAAAAAACTAAAAATAACATATCGTATAATTTGTAGAGATTTTACGCTGTCGAGTTTAATAATGATAGTGTTTGAATGAATTTTAATGAATAATATTACCGAAATTATTCGTTTTGCCGTAATGAATTTCCAAGTCTACTTTAATGACGTTTTCAAAATCATATTTTTATTATATTTACAGCACTGTTTAGTAATCGGATTGTGTTTGCTGGCTGTAAGATTGAAATTATATTTATTTTCTTTTATCCTCGTAAACAGTGCACTTTTAGTTTGGCCGATGTAGCATGAACTACAACAAACAATTTTATAAACTACATTATCTGTGCTGAAATCATTGGTAGAATCTTTATGTCCTCTTATAAAACCATAAAACGAAGGTTTAAACTTATAAATAACACAAATATATGTATCATAGAACAAATCACAACAATAAAACGGTTAACTATATTATTCTTTATAACTTTGTTGCAGTTGGCACTGAGATTAATCTTGGATAATAGAATGTTAATATATTTATATATAACGTTAATAGGATTGTGATTGGCCAGAAAAATACTTTTAACATAATTAATATTTTATAAATGATAGGTATTGTCAGATAGTAAAAACTTCTGTCCACTAAATTGTGTTATGATGATTAGATAAAATAAATTCAGAACACGACCTGTGTAATTTCATATTAAATTTTGTCTGGAAACTAAGTCGTATTAATTCTTATTAATTGAACCAGACGTTAAATCTATATGTATTCCATTCCCAGAAGTTATATTTTCACGGAAAATTATATTTCAGACGTCAGGGTTTAAGAAAGCATATATTTATTACTAGTTGGGTGCTCAGCGTTCCCCGTCTACTTATTTATATAAACATATAAAAAGTATTTAATTATATATTAATCTGAAGTCAATAAGTGATTTAACTTAAACCTATCATTTCCTAGTTCCGTACAAACTTTCGAGCGATAGTGCATTAATTTAACAGCTATAAAATAAGTTGAATTTGATTGCATCAGTCCCAACAAACATACCTCCGATTTTCTTTACGAATAGAATACTTAAATATACTCCTTGAGTAATGCAGAATATAATTGTCCCTCAGTCTTCAACCATAACTAAAGATTAAATTTATGAAATTGTTATCTACATTCACAATGTAAACAAATGGTCGCCATATTTCAGTCACTTAAATTGGCACGAAAATTAACATGCATTTTCAGTAAGTTTTGTAAAATATTACGTATTAGTTTTATTATAATTCGATGGAGTATTGCTGGATATAATTATACTTTTAATTCAATGAAAATATTTCTGCTTTATTTCATTACGGAACTATTTCCTTTTTTTCGTCGCGTAGTAACGTCTCTCTCGAGTGACGTCATGGTCTCTTGGCCCGCAGAAATTTAACACAAAATTATCACGTGGTTTTAATTATATTTCTTTCCACATTTATCCTAGAGGTTTCTCGCCCCCACAGTACCGTTTCTCGAGTTTTGAAGAATATGTGTACCAAATTTTGTTGCTATCTGTCCACGTGATTAAATTTGTATTGAAATTAACGTAAATACATACATACAAACATACATCCATTTTTATTATATAAACAAGCATACATAATTTTTTATTATATAGATTAATGTATGAAATAAATGCATCTTGACTGAAATAAGTGTAACGCAAACGACGATCAACCAAATGCGTTCATTTGGTTGTATCAAAAGGTGTATTCGAATTCGTGTGAAATCAGTTTCGGTAATGTGGATAGTGTAATAAAGCGACACCAATTAATTCATTTCTAATACTAATTGCAGTTGTTTATCAAGTTTCTCTTTAAGGCTTTTGTTAAAATATTAAATTAGCTGGTTATATTCATTTTGTAAGGCCTCGAAGTTTTCGGACCAAACCAGAGCTGCTGATTTCCATCGCATGAGTACGACCAAATCGAAGTTTCATAAAAATGATTAATCTACGTATTTTCACGGAATTAGCATTGTTTAACTTAAGGGACAATATATAGAAAGTGTAGAACTAATCAATTAGCACCACACAAATCCTGATAAATGTTACGTATGTTCAACGAAAACTTTAGCATAAAAGGCGGAGTAAGTCGCGAGCGCTATTTCTGTTGTAACGCTCACGTGTTTCGGCGAAGAGTGCAGAAAATGAGTCCACGTCACGTAAACGTCAAACATTTGGCGCATAGGTGAGGCAATCATAAGAGCATAGAACTTTCCACGAACGGAGGAACCAGGACTTTGCTTTCGGAACATCAGACTGTTAGTTACTCGCGTGACGCAGTTTCAAAGTGTCGCGTGGCCGAGTTGCATGAGTCGCGCTCCTCTAATGAGGAATTACGTTCTTCGCCAAGGGAAAGGCGCCTCCAAAGACAAACTTTGGTGACCAATTTCGCGAGTCATAATCATGGCGTGATATTTGAATCGTTATTAATCGTCGGTTGTTAATATTATGATACAATTTACATCGCGTTAACTCCGTAAGTAACGAGATGAATGCGTCAAGTCATAAGTTGATCTGTATTTAAAATGCATTAATAATGATGTAATAACAAATATTTAAACTTTTTCCATTATCGTATCCCATTTTCTGTGGTACTAAAAAAGTAAAATACACAAATATTAACAACGAGGGTGAAATAGGAATTGTGTCAAACGTAATATTGGCAAAATTGGTGTAAAAAGAATCAATGGAGAATTAGGTGACTAGAAATAACGAGAATTCAGGAAAGTGTAAGAAATAAAAGGAACAAGATGGGCCCACCGTTTCTGACCGTGAGAACACCGTTCTCCTTCAGAAAATAAATAAGTTCAGTAAGACCGCTCATGTGAACGAATTTACTAAGTGGCCGTTATAAATTGAATAGAAATTTGTACTAAATGTAAATATAAATATTATATTATGTCATTAAATATAGTTTCCCCCCCTCTAAAGAAAACATTTCACTCAAAAACGATTGTAGCTTATAATAGTCTACTTTCCTGAACTATATATATTTCCTGCATATATTTCCAATTATTATTCGCTTGTGAGATTTTCCTCTCGTTTAAGAAGCAAACTCAATTCACTTTCAACTTCTTCTTTAATTTTCCAGAAATTTATATTCCTATGTTTAAAATAATTTTTTACCTATACCTCTATCGTCCTGTATTTCAGCTCCAATATTTTATTTTGAAATAATTATTCGTACTTAAAAAAATTCTGTACTATTAATTACCGGTTGTAATTAAATTTCGTTGCCTTTGCCCCGATTAAACTTTGTACGGCAACCTTGCTTTTTCTCCATTTTTCAATATCATGACTGTTATGCACTTTCTTTAATGTTTCTAGACTTTTTGTATGTTGAAGAGACCATAATGCCCCAAATTCCATTACTGTAATACATCTACCATTAATCGAGATATCTACTATTAATTGACGTATCAAGGATTTCGGTGTTTCAACGAAGTGATATTAAAATAAACTATAAAGGTGTAATTGAGTAGGTGTAAGTGAGTTTTTAAATAAAGATGATTAGCGGATGATGGTCTGTGAGCACTTTGGAGTATTCCCACGTCTATGGCACTGTTCATTGATGTTAGTTAACATTATTTAGCTGAAGATTATGCATTCATTATAAAAAATATTACTCCGACAAATAAAATTTTTATTATTATTAGAAAAATGTTTCTATTATGGACAAAAAAAAAGTAGTGAATGTCTCCAAAAAATCAGATCAATACAGAAATCGGACCAAACTATCATAAAAAAACGTAGGATATATTTTACTTGATGTTAATGTGTAAAACATAATTATTGTTAAGGTGTACGTGAAGTAATATTAATAGCGCCTAGGGTGGAGAAATTTATATCAATATAAATTAGGTAAGAACTTCTATGTCTTAAAGTAATGTAGGTATCTATGAAATGATCTGAAATACATTCGCGGTAAATCTAGTCGAACCTCGTTGTCCATTTACTTTCTTATTTTCCTATTGATTGAACAATATTTATTCACGTTGTATATGTTCATGCCTCATCATTTGAGTAACTTGGACTCAAGCTCATTTTAAATTAAAATTTAATACACTTGGTTATTGTGCTTCTTGATAGTGATGGATAGTTTTTCAAAAAAAATAATACAGTTTCGTAAAACCAATTGTTGATATCTGATTATACAATTATCAACTTTATTGCTGTTTTATAAAAGGCATGAACAATTTGTAGTGTATATAGGTGATACTAAAATACTGAATAGTTCTGTTCAGCCACAATCTGCAAAAGATGGAAAAGGCAACTTCAGTTCCAATGAAAAAACGTCTAGAGTGATTCCTAATCAAGTACGGGTTTTATTAAAGGAACGTGACGCAAACAAATTACATTTTTTTGTTTATCTCGTTCTAAATTATTCTAAACTCCATATGCATTAACCTGTGTACAAAGACTAACAAAAAGATTGGATAAAAGAGATATGATCCATACAAGCTCTTACTGGAGTGACATCGTCGGTAGAAAGTAAATGAAGGCGATAGTCAACTTCCTCAGAATTAATTACAAATATCTTTTAACACACTGACACCATTAATATTCATTAGGAGTCACTCATAAAATTTGCAAAGCCATTACACGCACCAGAACACTCTGACCTCGGAATCTATATTGGGGCAATGATAAAACTATTAAGCTTATAAATGATTCAATGAAGAGTGACGTGATGTGTAATTATACATGCACGATAATTGTTTCTGAGTCCCGCGTAGGTGTCGTTGAGTTTAAATTTGAAAATAACTTACACTGAAGCATGGAAATTAAGCATGTCACTGTCTTTCTGATTAAGTATTTAATTATAAGTGAGCGGAAGTTGATCATAAGGAAATTTTTTTTAAGTGCCCATGTACATTTATGATCTTTATAGGTCAATGAGTAGAGTTTTGTTAACTTAAAATACTAAAATGGAACGTGGAGCTGTTTTCTCATTAGTGTCCTTAGAATTCTGTTAAATAGTCTTGGTATACTGTCTTTAACACATACAATCTACGTTTCACTGGACTAACTCGAACGTCTTGAACCGCTTGAGTCTTCTCTTTTGCTGTGAACTACCTTATAAAAGACGTGATTGACAGTCATCACTTCGAGGTCCCGATGGATATCACTGTTCCGACAATACCATGGCGATTCTATAATGCTTCTTAATACTTCGTTCTGGATTCGCTGAATTATTTGGATGCTACTGTTAGTGGCCCAACCCCAGAGATGAATACCATATGCTCAAACGAGTTTTAGTATTTGCTAATAAAGCAGCAGCTTATTGTGTATGGACAACTTGGAATTTAGTCCAATTAGCCAATACATTTTATTTTATTCTCTTCCGAGTTCTTCTCATTTCTTTTTTATGTGAGCCTTCAAAAGTTATATTTAGCCGTATTAGCATATGGAATTATGTTAATTCTAATAGGTATGTATTGATCATGTAGGTCGGACATTGGGTACTTGTCCCACGCCCTTCCGATGGCGGGAGAGGGGTTTGCTGTAGGGGCGTGCATCGACCAGTTTCGGAGGCAGTGGCCGACTATTCCAATGGGAACAACGAAAAACTCTTACCGTATTCCGAAGATCTGTGACTCCTGAACATACACTTCTCAAAACAGATCTAGGTGCCTCGGCTTGTGGGAACCTTAGTTCAAAAACGGCGAGAGGAAAAGGCATCCCTCTCCGTCTCTCCAGAAAAATTCACTCTCGAAGGAGAGGTTTTGTTAATAGTTTTTTTTTTTTTTTAGGGCAACAGGCTACATGAGGGTAATCCACTTAGGGCAACTCCCCTTTAATAGCATAGGAAGGGATTTGAAAGGGGGGATGCGGAAGGGTAGAGGAAGGTAGCCAAGGGTTAACTAGGGCCCCCGGGCTATATTTTAAGGATCCTACCCGGCATTCGCCTAAAGGAATGCAGGTAAAACCCTAGGAAAACCTGCATCGGGTAGGTCGGGCATTGGGTACTTGTCCCACGCCCTTCCGATAGCGGGAGAGGAGTTTGCTGTGGGGACGCAGCATTCCCTTATCCGTGCCTCGACCAGTTTGTTTGAAGTTTCCTGAAGGCTCCTTCGTGATCATTTTCAACTACAAGAATTGTGCACAAGTGGCGATAGTTCCGTCTTCAGGTTTAGGAATGTCACAGATATGCAGTAAATATAGTACTGGAACTAGTACACTACCATGTGGCACACCTGCACTGATTTCTTTCAATTCAGAGGAGGAATTTTCTCGTCTTACTCTGAAGTATCTTTCCGACAGAGGGGATTTTCATATTTTCGAATGCTGAGGTAGAAGCATGTATATCTTTGTCAAACGCCTGAGCCACATCTAAGACGACGGTGGCGCAGACTTTCTTTACATCAAGCGTATTTTCGAATATACCATAATAAAGAACAAGTACGTGGTTCATTTAACACTGAAATATAACCTAAAAGGGACATTTTTTTTGGAATAAGGTTTTTTGTTTTAGAAGTCTTGCATTCATTAACCGCAGAGCTATGACGCATAAGGAAATTAATAAATAATATGAGATAACAGTTGAATTCAGTGTATTGGAATTGGTAATTTGAAATTGTCCTAAACATATAAGGAAAAGTTATTTAAAAAGAATAAATCCGGTCTTAAAGTTACTTCTTTACTGTTAATAACCGTAACCGTCCTTTTTAGTGTCTGCCTTAGAAAAATATAATGTAGAAATCGTTTTATTATATCAAAACTATATTAATAACTGTATTTTCTAAATTTTTTGTTTTATAGATTTTAAATAAATAAAACAACTCTTAAAATTTGCAAGAATTAATATGTATTAAAACTTTTAACTATTTTTTATTATTCTAAATGAAAATTAATTAAATTTCGCGATATTCCATATTATTGTGATCCGACATGGGCTATATTTAATTTAATTATATTGTAAATTTTATCAGAATGTATATTAATATTTACATTAAATATTAGTTGGAAAAAATATATGCAGAATTATTTTATAGACAAATATTCTTAAATAAAACAAAAACCTTAAAATTTTATAAAACTTTTTATTTACGAAAAAAAACTTTCACATGTCAAATTCTTTTCATGAATAAGAAGTTGACGAAATTTTAAGGTTTTAGTTTTATTTAAGAACTGTTTTACTCGTCTCCAAAACAACATAATACAAATATTCTTCCAAGTACATTTCCATGAGAAGAATTTTTTTCCAGTCAATATCCAATTAATGAAGGTTTTTAGAACCGAACAAAGTGAAATTTAAAGTTCAACGAAACATTCTTAATTTGGCGTGACATTCGACAATTATTATCACTTTTAACTTCTTCAGTTCTTGTCCACAATTTTTGCAAATGGTGAAACCCGATTCCTGATTTATTACAACGTATCGTCATTCGTCTGTATTATTTGGATGAAGCAAGAAAATCCTAATCGGGATATTCGGGAGGTATTTTGAACCACAAAACTCCCACCACCTAGTTTTGAGTCAGTCTTATATTACTTAATAAAATAATATTTGTTATTTTTCTATCAAATCAACAATTCAATTTCTTGATTAGTCCCAAAGTGACACACGACCGGCCATAGATATTAACTTTACTCTACGTCCGTGTCCACGTCGCCTTTTGTGCTCATTCGAAATTAAACCATTTATTTCTGCGGTATGTAACATACTTCTGCATTGCATTTTTGTACGTGCTGAATACATAAATGGTTGCAAATCAAGGTGGAAAAGTGTTGTATAAGAAAGTCAGATAAATGGTTCTTAATGATACGAATACTTTAATAGTGTGAAGTACAAATCAAAATATGGGACTGTAACCATAGCAGAGACAGGTTTATCTTCCTCTCTCTCTGTGTATATATCTGCGTGTGTCAAAAATGAATAGTCGGCCAGCTGCCTCCTAAACTGGTCGAGGCACGGAGAAGGGAAAGCTGCGTCCCCACAGCAAACTCCTCTCCCGCTATCGGAAGGGCGTGGGACAAGTATCCAATGCCCGACCTACCTGATGCAGGTTTTTCTGGGGTTTTCCCTGCATTTCTTTAGGCGAATGCCAGGTAGGATCCTTAAAATATAGCCCAGGGGCCCTAGTTAACCCTTGGCTACCTTCCTCTACCCTTCCACATCCCCCCTTTCAAATCCCTTCCTATGCTATTAGAGGGGAGTTGCCCAACGTGGATTACCCTCATGTAGCCTGTTGCTCTAAAAAATATATATATCTGTGTGTGTGAAAAATGGCAGCAAATGACCGCTGGACTGAACTGGACTGGAATGTCCACGCTTTTATGAATAATTGTTTCATGTTTCTAAACAATTCGAAACTTGGGTACTTTTTCATTCTTCTTCCACTTTTTCGATTATTACTTATTAACAAGCACGCATCTCTATGTCCAGGTATTATTTTATCTTTCAACAATTTCATCTTGCGCAATAAAAATCCATTTAATAATATTCCAAGTAAATACATCCTCAAAGAACTTGTGGCGTAGGAAGTAATCGTACTGAGGTTGCAAAAAATTGGTTGTACGCCTGAGAAACGGCTGCGCATGTCAAAGCTGTTATGTGTAGATAATGAGGCTAGATTTTTCTAAGCTGCGGATGCTGATGAAGTGGGTCGCTCAAGTCAGCGGCGAGTTGTACGCCTGCAGTCCTAAGTTTAGCTTCCGCTCGTCCCAGAAGCTCGATAAGTTGCATGACTGTCAGAAGACTCGTAACAGATGGCCCGGCTGTTCTGTCGTATAACTCTCCCTGGGTAAATTTTTCCAGAACACGACAGATTCGTCTAGACCAGGAATTGACGATCTCTAATAGCAAAACAGTTTCCCGATGAACAATCACGATAGAGCTCTCCGCCTTATATTTCCAAGATTAAAACTCTTTTGACAAGTATACAAGTTTTTGGGGGTACTTTTAATTGGGTCAAAACTGACCTACTTGCATTTCAAATAATACTGTCAGGAATGTATAGCTATTATTAATTAATTAAAAATAATTAAGAAAATCGATAAAATGCTAAAAGATCATTTATAACAACCATTTTAATAAACTAAATATGTGTATTGGGCTGGATTTATTTTTCGTGATATCGTGGTCAGTACCTGAATAATAATCATTCAAATCTCAATAGAGTGCGATTGTAAGTGGAAAAGTAAAGGATGTGCCCAGTCGCCCCACATGGGGCGCCACTTCTCTTAGCACAAACGCACTCTCAGAACGTGAACTATGAAAGTACACACTCCGGCATTCTTAATTATAACTGAATACTATTAATCACTATAATACGAACATTGAATATCCTCTCCGTGATGTGGCAGATATTCGACGAATAGTGAACGAGGAAGTATAAATGCAGTAGTTAATAATGGACGTTGTAAATATTGGAAAGTAGAAAGACGACCATAGAGGAAGACAAAATTTCTAATTATCAGCGATGTTAACTTAAAATTAATGCGATACAACAAGATCATTGCGTCAGTGAATACTTTATATGAGTTTCAGGTAGGAACGTTGTGAAGGGGGACATAATATTTACAAGAGTACCTTGAAAATAATTATATTGTTAAATGTCTCAAATATAAATTAGATAAATAAATATAATGAAGAAATAATATCTGTCCTTAACAAAAAAATTAACTATGTCGGCGTTTTGTCTTTTGTATGGGACATATTCAGGTTTAGTGACTTCATACAAAAAAAATTTGATCAATTGGATTGCAACAGGCAAGGCAGAAATTCATTGCCTATAATTTCTTCTATGATTTACATATGAAATTACGAAACCTGAAGAGGTCCTAAAACAATTACGAAACGTTTTTTTACTTATTTGTTTGCTAATTGACAATTTTTGGTGTCCAGGCCTATTATTTATAGATAAATAAATATCCAAATTACAGTTAAAATTAAGTTCTGTGATCCTTTTTCCTTTCGTCAGGTGATTAAGAAACGAAACAGCTCTTTAGATTGTCACATGGTTTTTTCTGAGTGGCGTTTTTGGGGCTCTTGAATTTTTATTTAACCGCATGAAGAAAGAAAAAAGGATTGCAGAAACGTTGTGTGATATTTTATCACTTCAATTTTGTCTGTCATTTGGATATTTTTTTATCTAGCAAGGTATAATTTAAACTCATTTATTGTCTCAAGTATATATGTACGAAATAAAATAAAAATCACAAAGCGATTCAACGTAAAGTACGACGGTACCGTAACTACGGTACCTTCTAACAGGATTTCTTTAGTTCTTGCAGTTTAAATGATATTTATAATTAATTATTCTTTTTTTTAGGGCAACAGGCTACATGAGGGTAATCCACATTGGGCAACTCCCCTTTAATAACATAGGAAGGAATTTGAAAGTGGGGATTCGGAAGGGTAGAGGAAGGTAGCCAATGGTAACTAGGGCCCCCGGGCTATATTTTAAGGATCCTACCCGGCATTCGCCTAAAGAAATGCAAGAAAAACCTGCATCGGGTAGGTCGGGCATTGGGTACTTGTCTCACGCCCTTCCGATAGCGGGAGAGGAGTTTGCTGTGGGGACACAGCATTCCCTTCTCCATGCCTCGACCAGTTCAGGAGGCAGCTGGCCGACTATTCCAATGGGAATAGCGGACAACTCTTAGCGTATGCCCAAGGTCTGTGACCCCGGAACATACACCTCTCAGAACAGGCCGAGGTGCCTCGGCTTGTGGGAACCTTTTTTTTGGGGGTGTAGACAGCCTATGATTAGGGTAATCCACAAAGTGGCAACGCCCCTCTTATAGCATAGGAAAGTGATTTGAAATGCGGAATGCGGAAGGGTGGAGGAAGGTAGCCAAGGGTAACTAGGGCCCCCGGGCTATGGTTTAAGCATCCTACCCGGCATTCGCCTAAAATAAATGCAGGACAAACCCTAGAAAATCCTGCATCTGGTAGGTCGGGCATTGGGTACTTTTCCCACGTCCTTCCTTCTTTTTTTAGGGCAACAGAAATTCCAGAGCCCGGCTGCGAGAGGATTCTCCCGCAGGTAACCTGCGAGGGATGTTCTCTGGCAGGCAGAACCTTTTAGGAGAGATACGAAGGGGCTAGCTTTGGGTATGCCTTTTCTCTCCGTTTTTTAACTAAGGTTCCCACAAGCCGAGGCTCCTCGGCCTGTTCTGAGAGGTGTATGTTCCGGGGTCACAGACCTTGGGCATACGGTAAGAGTTGTCCGCTATTCCCATTGGAATAGTCGGCCAGCTACCTCCTAAACTGGTCGAGGTACGGAGAAGGGAATGCTGCGACCCCACAGCAAACTCCTCCCCCGCTATTGGAAGGGCGTGGGACAAGTACCAAATGCCCGACCTACCCGATGCAGGTTTTTCTAAGGTCTTCCCTGCATTTCTTTAGGCGAATGCCGGGTAGGATCCTTAAAATATAGCCCTTGGCTACCTTCCTCTACCCTTCTGCATCCCCCCTTTCAAATGTTATTAAATTGGAGTTGCCCAACGTGGATCACCCTCATGTAGCCTGTTGACCTAAAAAAATTTTTATATATATATATATAAACTGGAACAATCCATGGATATTTAACTTAAAAAATTATGTAAAATCTTTCCATATTCATATATAATTACATGAGACGAGACAATAATATCCTCTAAATAATTGTAATTAATTCAGTAAGAGTGTCAAGTGACACTTCGTATCATGCGTTTCCTCAAAATTCTGTGGGAGAGAAATAAATTACGCCTCGTTCCGATTTGTAGCAAAGACATTAAGTTTATAAAAGATGGATATAGCTGTGAAGTGTCAGGTACAAAAATATTTTATACTTTGGTTTATAGAATAACAGTTTGAGAACTTACGTTGTTCCGAGCACACAGATCTGCTCCCAGGTCGACCATCCGGTCCAGGAACGACGTTCTGTTGTCTTTGATGGCGTACATTAGCGGAGTCATGCCTGTCACCTGAAATAAACATAAATGGGTTTTAATACCAAATATCGATACGGAGCATGATTTACAACTAATATAATAAAAATATCCAAGGAAATAAATATATTAATATACAGATTTACAAATTGCTCTTTCTTATATACAGAAACGAAGTATCGAAATTTGCTCGTTGTAGACAGTCAGTGGAAGCCTTTCTCAAAATCATATTCACTGATATTTCACACGACCACTAAGATACCTCCAAATCAATCGGTTTGAGAGGACGATATATTATTATTGATTACAAAATTGCGCCGCAAGAATTCAATCGCGCAGGAACTAAATCAATATTATTTTAAAATATTATCAGGAAAATGAAAAATTGGTCAGAAAAAAGTATGTGTTATTCAACTAAAACAAAAATTATTACTATATTACTACGTTTCGTTCACGAGGCTTCATAACATAATACACTTAAATAAGCAGAATTTATATAATAAATTGAAAACGTAAAATTGACAATAACGCAGAGATTTGATGAACTGGGATATAACGTGCAAACTTATACTTTTAAGTGAATGCATATATGTTTATGTTAAAATTAGGTGTAGAAATATAAATTTAGAGTAATGTTACAGTAGTAACATTTTGTTTTTGT
Source organism: Zhengitettix transpicula (assembly GCA_037074705.1). Lineage (NCBI taxonomy): Eukaryota > Metazoa > Arthropoda > Insecta > Orthoptera > Tetrigidae > Zhengitettix > Zhengitettix transpicula. Next base: position 46,285,237 of record CM073593.1, on the reverse strand, counting down.
TTTTAAGTAGGGAACAGTAGTAAAATGAGTAACATTTATATTGTTAAAATTAGCAATATAAATTTATGGTTCAAATTGAAATTAATAATGATTTGATACACACAAAGTAATTCCATCATTACAACAAGGTATTGTAAATTTTGTTCAAATTATTATGTGATTTTTAACATTTAATTCAATAGGAACGAATATGTAGCCGTCAGTTTTGTGAAGAAATTATTTTTCTCATCCAATATTTTAACATTTTGCAAATAAAATTGATTTTTTTAGGTAATAAATGAGCTTGGCCACAACTATTTCTTTTTTAACACTGTATTTTATGTTGTTTCTATGTGCATTTACGACTCGCTTCGTTTAGTTAGTTTATATTGCATTACAGTCTAAACAGTTAAATTTATGAATCACATTATATTCGTCCATAACATTAATTTTTTCATTGATATTTTACAAATTTAAATTTTACATCGATTTAAAAACTACACCGACTCCGTAATTATCAAATAAAATCGTTAATTTATATTAGATGTAAGGTGGAACTATGAATCTATTTATTTAATATTAATATTTTTACTGGTAAATTATTAATTTAGTTTTATTCAATCCAATCATTACATATTTGTGATTTATCCGGTAATAATTTGGTATAAGAATGTTAGTATCCTTATATAGATTTTCTTTGTGGTACCTGTGATGTGAAAACCTGATAGCCTTATGTACCGGATTATAAACCATAGCTTTCTTTCAAAAAAAATATTACAAAATTTATATTTGGAGACCTAATTTTAGTATATGAATACTTTCAAAACCGTAAGTTACAATAATTTATATTTTAACGAAATTATTCAAATCCGAAAATTTGAATAATTTATTTAACTATATTATTGTCAATTTTACATTTATAATTTATTGTACAAATTTTGCTTATCTAGATCTATATATTAAGTCCCAAAATTGTGAACGAAACGTCATAATATTATGTTTTTATATTTTAGTTGAATAATAAATACTTTTCAGACAATTTGGCCATATTTTGCTTATTTATTAAATTACATTTGTCAAATTAACTTAAAAATTAAATATTATTTTAAATTATATATAAGCATATTCATTGTTCGGAAAGGAAATAAATTTGCTTGTTTCATATAGATTTGTGACGATAGAACATGAATGTGTTCCGTTGCAAAAATCGTTTTGGTTCTATAAATTAACTACCATATCATAATAACCTACCACAATCATCTTACTCGTAGTATTTTTAAATAGAGAGTATTTTTGTAAAATAAAATGCAGTATATTACAAACAACAGACTGTTTAAAGATTGAAGTCGTTCCCGGTGTAGTTGTTCAAGAAGATGACGACAGAGCTTTTAATCGTCGAAACGTTGCGTGTAATTATAAATATGCAAAACCCGTGTGAATACCCAGAGCTATTTATTGAACAGACTGTTTATTCAAACAATCCAGTTTAAAAATAATGGATACAGCGACATCAAGATTGAATTTTTTGAATAATACAAACTAGACTTTATTTTAAATAGGGAAAAAGAGACGAAAAATTAAAATTATTAAAGAGCAATTTTGTTGTTTTGATGAAACTCGGATGCCGGGTAGGATCCTTAAAATATAGCCCGGGGGCACTAGTTAATCCTTGGCTACCTTCCTCTACCCTTCCACATACCGCCTTTCAAATCCCTTCCTATGCTATTAAAGGGGAGTTGCCACCATGTGGGTTACCCTCATGTAGCCGGTTACCTGAAAAAAAAGGTCCCTTTTTGGAGTCGGCCTGCGAGGGCTATTCTCTCGCAGGCAGTACCTGCGAGGGATATTTTCTCGCAGGTAGAACCTTGCAGGAGAGACACGAAGTGGCTACCTTTTGGGTTGCCTTTTCCTCTCCGTTTTTGAACGAAGGTTCCCACAAACCGACGCACCTCGGCCTGTTTTGAGAGGTGTATGTTCCGGGGTCACAGACCTTGGGCATACGGTAAGAGTTGTTCGCTGTTCCCATTGGAACAGTCGGCCAGCTGCCTCCGAAACTCGTCGAGATACGGAGAAGGTAATGCTGCGACCCCACAGAAAACTCTTCTCCCCCTATCGGAAGGGCGTGGGTTAAGTACCCAATGCCCGACCTACCTGATGCAGGTTTTTCTAGGGTTTCCCTGCATTACTTTTAGGCGAATTCCGGGTAGGATTCTTAAAATATAGACCGGGGGCACTAGTTAATCCTTGGCTACCTTCCTCTACCCTTCCACATACCCCCTTTCAATTCCCTTCCTATGCTATTAAAGGGGAGTTGCCACCATGTGGATTCAAGCCTTCAATCTTCACCTCACTCAGTGGCTCAGTGGTTCGAGTCCAGGTGAGTGTAAGTGGAGCCTGAGGTTCCAGGTTCGAGCCTACTAAAAGCTTACATTTTTTTCGCCAGTGGCTCAGTGGTTCGAGTCCAGTGAGTGTAAGTGGAGCCTGAGGAAACAGAAAAAATGTAAGCTGGAACCTCAGGCTCCATTCACACTCACCTGGACTCGATCCACTGAGCCACTGAGTGAGATGAAGTTTGAAAGCTTTAATCTCCCTTTTGAGTTGCAAACCTCGACGGTGTCTGGTAAAGATCTGGAAGAACAGAAAAAAAAGCTCCCTTTTTGGTTAGGACTATGATGATAAATAAAATTGAGTACGCGTTCTGTGTATGGCATGTAGGTTTTGTTAACCGATTGATGAAAATGGAATTGTCTTTAATAGACATAGTGGCATAATGATTTAAGACAATGGTTAAATTGAAGCTCGTGAGTAAATTATAAATTTGTATGTTAATTATTTGAAATTAATTATAAGGTGCCGACTGAAATATAGAAAAAAAAGTTTTACACGTCTTCAACATAGCATAGAGGTCAGGGTGGAAGTAAATAAATACCAGAATTCACCAAATCTCTCATGAAAATCTCTTCAAAGAGAGGGCTAAGAAACTTTGGCTTAATAATAGTAAGCTTGAGTAACATTTTTACTTCGTCTAACCTAAATGCTGTATTATATATATATATATATATATATATATATATATATATATATATTGCATTGTAAAGTTCTCAAAAAGTAACCTAATAGGTAGTAGTTCAATTATTATCATCCCAATTTATAATTTACTCATGAGCTCGAACCGTTCTCATAATTTGCATTATCTATTCACAGTACTTCCATTCTCACCAATTGCTTTAGTAAATGCACTCAATTTTATGTCTAACTAAAATAGAGGAGTGGTATATATTATTTAAGGGCACATTTTTTGTTATAATAACTTCATGAAGTCATAGGACACGATGAAAAATAAATGGTTTTTTTTCTCAACACATATTTTTATTATAGGAGAGATTTGAGTAAATTATTCTCAGAATCTCGTGTATTGTCTCTTTAACATCTGATATCATAAACCGAAAATTTACAGCCTGTGTCAATTTAAAAATTTAAAACATTTTGGCTTTACTTTAAAACACTAATAACGTCCGGGAGCATTTAACATGATAACGATAAAAACAGTGATTTGCTTTCAAAAAGTAAACCATAGCAGCTTAATTTCCCGTTTCTTATCAGATTTTACGTCTGAGGTGATGCCGTAATTTATGGAGCCCAATGCGCATTATAAGACTCGTCACGAACAAAATGGACACGGAACGTTCAAAAAAGTTTATTGTGTGTCGAATTCGCACAACGAAATTTTTCTTTGTTCTGTGGTTACTGCCCTATTGCCACAACTTAAATTAAAGCTATTATAAAGTTACTCTAAAAGAATTATGTATTTCCCCATCAAAAGGTAGTTATTATTTTTTTCAGGTTGGATAATTACCGTTCCATTTCTATTTATAATGCTTTACTTTCCTTTCCTCATAAAATTTATCTTATTATTAATTGAATTGTTCAATATTTTTTATATTACTTGAAAAAAATAAAAATTTATAATTTTTGATACATTTATTTTGTCGAAGAAGCTTCCGAAAATGCCATAATCAGCATAAATTTCAAAACAAATCTTGCAAAATTCCTTAAAGTCAATTGGGCTGGACTACTAAAGCATGGAAATCCAGAAATTATGTGAAATTTATAAAAATAATTATATAAGTATAAATATATTATGAATAATGTTAAATACGTACATTAAATCTTCAAAAGTATTTAAATTTTATGTTGTCCGAAAAATGTTTATTATGGATCTAATTGTCCTGGAAAACTGTTTTGGAATATAAATTCGTTAACGTCAGTGCCGGAAGCTTTCTCGGAAAAATAAATTCTTCAAATTTTTAATTTTATAAATTCCTGCGACTGATCCAAAATATGTGGTAATACAATTAATAAGAATATAAATATCAGTTTTAATGAATATAGAAGAAATGTTGATATTAAAAAATTATTGTTCTTCGTTACTCATTTTTAAAAATTACGAATTTACTGTTATATAAAGAGTAGTTGTTATAATTTTTGTCAATTCTTGAAAATTTAATAAAATTGGAAAGAATGCCACGTTTATTCGTTTCAATTACTTGAATAAATTAACGGAAAACATAGAATGAAATAATTAGACGCATCCACTTAAACTTAAAAAAAATTTCCCTTTGTTAAACTTCGTATTCGTTTTTTTGATGATGATTCCGAGACAGGATCTAGTTTACGCAAGTTTTCCCTACACGTCTTTTTTTGTAGTAAATATTATTTTCTGCCATGAATGGTTACAGAATTAATGAAAATAGCAAAAATTAATACCGGTTTTATATTAATATCTGTTTTCAACGTTAATATTTGTATATGTTTATATATATAAATATATGTAAATAAATATATATTTATAAATTTAAAGAAATATTCTTGAATTATTTGACGTCATTTAGTTCCTCTATTCAATATTACCAGTTTATCTGTATTCTTAATTTCTCTGGTCTAACACCGTTTTTAATATTTATCATAAATTGCCCATATTCTTTGTAAAAATAATTTCCCAGACTATTCTGATGTTATCATTCAGATTTGAACATTGGAATCATCATTATTAATGATGTTTGCGATTTCTCTCTCACATTCTGCAGGAATTTATTTACAATCGTAAAACTCCGAAACAAAATAGTTTCCATTTTAAAATTTTCGATAATTTCTCACATGTCTCATTTAGTACTTCATAAATTAACATTGAAATTTCTTTCTGTTTTTCGTCTAATACACATCTAATAAATCTTTGTTCTGTCACAGAGACAATTCAATAATACAAAACAAGAATAATTAACTCGTAACGAAAATTTTCCTTGATATGGCAGCTCTAGATATAAATGTTATGACTGACTATACTCCGTCGAATATAATTTGGAGGTGTTATTGACCTGTTTTCATATGAAAACGACATAAAATTTGAACCATTCAAGGAACCCAGCCATTTCTATGGTCTTCTTTTTAAACTTTCCAATATAAAAATTTAACGCGACTCGTTAAATACCGATGAAAAATGTTTCTAATTACGCCTGAAAAATCCCTGACTTCATTTCAATAGTATGTAAGACAATTATTTTAGAATTTTAAAATAAAATTCTTTGAAACTAAAATCCAACTTTTTAATACAGGGCAGTCGTGAATGAAAACGAAATTTACCGTATTACGACAAAAGGTAGGTGATTTAAATCAATATTGACAGTTTAATTGAAAATTGAGACAAGCGTGAGAAAAAAGCAAAGTAAGGAAAATCTGTGCTTCGTCAGTGAGAATCTGAAATCTTTCCCGCCGAAAGAAAATTTGTTTATTACATAGTAATGTTTCATTGATACGTTCAATTATGTTTCATGCATTTCTTAGAACTACTTTGATATATTATACGCAAATATATACTCACATAGAACTATAGTTTTTAATTTAATTGACTAGGCTGTGAAATTATCTTACCACAAATTCCAGGAAAATAATATGAACAATATTTTAAACGTTCTCTCTTTAAATTATTAACCCCCTCCCATACAGAAACATTACGCCAACCCTCGGTGGAATCATTACTGTAAATAATCTTCATGTTCTCGTGTTGTGGGTTTTTGAGATTATACTGTTGGCCGAAAAATTTATTCCCGTTCCCTTCTTTATCACTAATTTCAACTATCAAATTATCCGTCTGGAATTTAGTACAGTATTATTCCTTATAGTTTCAATCTTTCATCATAACAATAATTTGATCCATAAATCTACCTAGTCTCATAGAACTGCAGTTTTTAATTTAATTGTGAAATTATCTCAACGAAAAATTTCAGAAAATTAATTTTAACAATATTTTAACCGTTCTCTCTTTAAATTCTTAACCCCCCTCCCATAAATGGTAGACAAGTAGATTAAACCTAACGGTACATACAAACAATTCACCCACAACCAAAAATAATGATAAAAACTATTGTCTATGTCGTTTTAGCATTTATAAAATATATACAATTTAAATTAATCAACCTGTTTGCTAATTATGGTGTTTCGTGCTAAAGATGTATTTTTTACATTTGTGAATGTTCCATTATTGTGAATAAAAAACTACATTTTCAAAAATACAACGTCTGTGAAGTGTTTGATTGAAATTGTTTACTCTCATTACGGCTATGGAAGTTGATGGACGAGTTCTAAATTTTTCCACTCAAATAACATTTATAATTTATTTCAATTATTTCTTTAATAATGTAAATGCACGTATTATACTTAATTTGTTTATTTATTTGGTATTAAATAATTTTATTGTTTTTTCGTTATATTTCTCGCATAATTTTCAGATAACGTCAGCAATGGAAAAAACGTTACGATATATTTTATTTAAAACTAGCTGTGTGCCTGGCGTATCCCGAGATATCATTTATCTCTAACCCCCGATATGACTCCAATTTCGGTTGCTTTCGCGCTATTTTTATGCAACGCTCCTCGAACCCTATCCCTAAATGTGCTCACCTCCCATGCCGAAGTAGGTTGAAGTCATTGACCAAATATATCGGCCGTTTTTACATGTTAGAGGATGACCACCCCCACAAATGTGCGATAATCAAAAAGTATTTATTCCACGCAAAAATCGACTGATTACATTGTCTGGAAATTTCTACCCCCGCCCACCACCTCCCAAACCCGTCGCGTTACCCAGGTTGTCACAATTAGACTCAGCGACATTCATAGTCTCTGAATTGATTCGAATCTCGGTTATTTTTCGTTTTTTTATTTAACGTACCTCCACCCCACCCCTAAGCTTGCTCCCCTCACAGGGGTTGAAATTATACACAAACAACATCGGTATAAATACTATCAAAGTAATTAACCCCAGGAAATAATTATCGCAAATATCGACTGTTTAACATGCTTGAAAATTTCCACCGCAGAACATTCCCGCTTCTGTGAATTAAACAGCAAGTTGAATGTCGTAATTGAACTCAGTGACAACTATAACCCCGCATTCAACTCCAACCTCGATAGTTTCTGCTTTAGTTTTATGTAATGCCACTTCACGCACACCCTTAAGGGTGCACCCCTCGAAAGTCCGAAAGGGGTAGAATTTATACACAAACAACATCAGTAGAAATGCAATCAATGTAATTAACCCTGAAAAATATTTATTCTATGCAAATATCTGCCGTGTTTGCATGTTCCAAAATTTCCACCCCGCTATCCATGCATCTGAGGGGTAAATTCCAAGTTGAAAGTCATAACTAAATTCAATGACATCCATAACCTTCGATTTGAGTCCAATGTCGGTTGTTTCGCGTTATTTTCTTGTAAAGCATCTCCACCCCAAACCCTAAGGGTGCCCTTTCCCCAGGGAGTAGAAAATGAAAATTATATTCAGATAACATCGGTAGAAAGACTATCAATATCTTTGGCCCCTAAAAATATTTATCCGACTAAAATATCGACTGTTTTAGCATGTTTAAATATTTCCACCCCCGTCCACCCCCGCTTCTGGGGATGGTAGATGCATATCACCCCGACAGTGTTTGTTTCCTGGTCGCAAAGAACACGTGTACGAAATTTGCTCCACCGGTGTAGATTTGTATAAAGAACATACAAACAAACAAACATGCAAACACTCTGCTTTATTTATTGGAAGATACGTAACTTTTAATGTTTTAATGTTTATAAATATTCTGATTGTCGGCCAATTTGCACTAATTTAAATTCTTCCGTATTTATTAGATAATTATACTTTTTTCACTTGTAAATTACAATTGGTTGTCTTGTCAGAAAATATTACGTCATTTAATATTCAATATGTTTCCCTTCCATTTTTTATTACAGTTTCTTCAATTCAACGTAGATTCCAATGCGAAACGTGCGTTTGAATCTCTAAGCTGCAGTCGTCTAAATCATTTTTTCTGTAGACTATGTGTGTGTATTCTTCAAAATACTTATCAATTCATATTGTTTATGCTTAATGGAAGAACCAAAACGCAACAACGTGGAATCTAACAAATTTTAGTGACACACTGCTGTAATTAATCACGGTTATGTAGTTGCTAACGTTGTACATTTGAAGAATTCAAGTTTTACAATACGATCGGAGGTAAGGCCCAATACATATTTTAAAAATTTTCAATGGTATTTGGAATACAGGATCTTGGCGGTAATGAAAATTTTAATCACATTCTTTTAAGAATACAAAATAATTAATATTATTGTCTCCCAAAGCTTAAATTAATATAATTTTTTCCATATAACAAAATAAAGTAATTAATTTGCTTTACCTTCTTAAAATTATGTTACTGACGTATTTGGATTATATTCGATGACCATAGCCTTCACCTCAGTGAATTATTTCCAATTATTAATAATGTATAATAATGTAAGTCGATTCTGTTTTTAAATGTGGACGGAAACATTGTAAATTAATGGATGGAGAACATACTGCGTGGTTTGGATGTATTTACAAAGAATTCTGCTCTAAATTGAAACAAAATTTATATTTCTGTCAATTACGTTAAGAACAACTCAAATATCGAATTCGAATAGTTAGTTACAAAAATAATTATATGCAGTGGGTTGTTTGATTAATGTTTTATGTATATTTATACATTCTGAATAATTTACGCTGAAGTAATCTCGTGTTAAGTACGATAGAAGGATACTTTACAATAGCTATAGCAATGCTTGGATTAATTTTTTGAGGCTAAATGATAGTTTGGAAATGTAATTAAAAACCATAGGTGAGATTGTATTTTGGTAAATTAGTGTCAGTTATTTAGACATTTTTTATTATAATGATTGTACGTTTCTATTAAAGTAAACTTGCGAATTGTGTCTCATGTTTCACAGATATCGAATGTGACTTCATCGTACATCATTTATTTTCAATGCAGCTGTAAAAGCTTTCCAGGAAGACGACCACGTGGTGCGGCCATGCCAGAGCGTGGAGAATGCAAGTGAAGAATCTAGGTCAGCATTGAGCGACACGTATTTTGGTGGAAGTCGTGCTCAGACTCTATTTAGAGTCATAATCTACTTGCAGTGTTTGCTGTCTTTCAGAAAGTATTTTTCTTTTAAATTGCAACAAACATTCCAGTCAGTTACGTAAAGCAACCTTTGAACATAAGCTTGTAAAGTGTTGGTAACTTGTATTTTATTAACAATCATGGATGGAAACTGGGATCAACCAGAATCTATCTAAAAACAGCTGTTTAAGGTATGTAGTGAAACAAATAAAATAAATTAAATTAAATTCGTAAACTACCTGAAAACGCCTGCAAAGAAGCACAACGATATATTTTTGGATACACTTACGATTTACAGATACTTTTATTAAAATATTAACGTAAATACAAACATACATACATACAAATTTACATCCTTTTTTATTTTGGGGTTAGGTTTCATAAAATATAACTGATGTTAATTTCATCTTTAAATTAACTTCGCTTAAATAAAGACATTGCGTTTCTTAACTAATATCAGTCTTAAAACAGGTTATAAATACCTTTAAGTAGCCATTAAGCTAATTTTCTTCTCTTTTAAAAATTAAGTAGTATCTTTCGGGAAGTTAAATTTAGACGACACGAAATTCGTTACTTAGGTTAATTGCTGGAATTATACAAAAGAAGAGTTCATGAATTCCAAATTATATTTAAGTGCGCATCTATCAGTATAACGGTAATTAGCATGATTTTGCACACTGAGCAGCAGCCTGGTTTTACAGGTAGTACTAACCATATAGACAATGAAAGCAGCACGTCCGGAAAGCAGGATCACCCAGGATGAGGAAATGTTAAATATAATATGCTTCAAATTTTGAGTGCTTCGTCCGTCCTATTCGAGAGACAATGTTTTTACACGTACTCCACAGCAAAATTAAGAATAAGAAAAATAAGATTCTTTATACATCATATCTATTTATATAACATTTGTGTGTTATTATGTGACCACTACAAGCTGAAATATAACATTATGATGATTAAAACTTAACAAGTTGACGAGGTATACGAATATGCCCAGTATTTCTGCTCTAATCTCTTCCAAAAATAATCTCCATCAAATCAGTATGGAGCAATTATGTATTATATAACGAAGACTAATTTTCAAAATTATTATGAAAAAACTATACACTAAAAAAATTGATTCAAAACGTTGATATTATATGTTATTGATTTTTCTAAAGCAAGAAAAATGATATTTAAGAAATACAGAATTTCCGTTTTCAATTCATTTTTATATTATGGACTCGAAAATTATTTTACAGTATAGTGTAACAGGCAACAGCTGTTTTCTCGTTCGTTTTATAAGATTGTCGATACAGACGCAGTTCTAGATAATCTCCCCTGACCACGCCGAACAATATTTGCATTGCTAACGCAACAAAGATTTGGGCGCATTTTGCATCAGCCTCCGTTTCCATATTCATGCGCGAAGATAGCAGATACGGCCCTAAGTTACTTCCTTCGAGGTCGAATTAACCGGCTTACAGAAATAGCATCACTAGTCACGCATTTTGCAGTTTCAATTTGACTTCGGTAATGGTTTCTAAAACTTACAAGGAAAAGTGAGTTCGTAAACTGATGTTATATCTGGCTGGAACACATAACCCTTACCGGATTAATGTTGTTGATTCCTGGCAAGAGATGCCAAGTCAGCCAAGAGTAAGCGAATAATAAAGCTATAAATCATTGACGATTCAAGTACCTTCATTAACCTGTCATTTTCTACCTTAAAATGTCTGCAAAGAAACACAAGGATATATTTTTGGATACACTTACGCTTTACAGGTACTTTTATTAAAATATTAACGGAAATACAAACATACATACATACAAATTTACATCCTTTCATATTATATAGATTTTCCTTTTCCAATAAAAGTTTTTTTAAAACACAATTAAATACATTTCTTCTGATCAATATTCAATTTAAACTTTTCATAAGTAGTTATAAATTTTAGTTTCAATATTTCCCATGTGTTTCTCTGGTCGCAGGTTTGTGCATTGCGTCGATTATATTACTCCATAAAGTTTTTAAAACATTTGAAGTCAAAATATGGTTTACGTAACTTCTTCCGCTTCTATAATTATGATCCGTAAGAAATTTTAATTTATCATTCTCATACATAAACAATTTCCATATAGGAACAACCAATTGAGTCCATGTCCTTTTCTAATGTTTAATCGAAATTATTGTCTCAAAACAAGTGAAACTGAAGTAGGTGATTTATAAATAAATCAATATATATAGCAAATATTGATATAAAATGTAAGAAAAGTATCTGATTAGGTTTTGCTTCTATACTTAAAAATTTCGACCACTGGAAATCAATAGATATTAATAATTATACTTCTTTAAAATTTTTCACACACTTTTCAACGAAAATGAGACTTTTTTTAAAAACTTAACGCTGCAAATAGAATTAGATTTTAAAATAAGTACAAAATACTTCAAAATATCTTCAGTGTTTATTTATTAAATGTAGTCCTTCCGGAACTCGTAAACAAGAAATCCGCCACCTTATCCCTTCGTAGCTAGGCGTTTGGTTTGTATATTGTATAAAAAAGTAATATTTCCTGACTTTAACCCTATGAACCACCAAACATTTCTAAGCTTATTGGGAAAATACTTTACAATTATTGATATTCTAATGCTTTTTTTCAAGCAAGCCTTCTTAGTAGAATCTATAAATATTTGATACTACTTTTTATTTAGCTGCTACTAAACTTGTCATATTAATAAATATATTCTGGTTGAGACACGTTGAAGTAATATTTAAAGTCATGAAAATATATTGTAGTGAATAACATCGGTAAGTGGTCGCCGTTGTGTCCGCGGGCCTGAGGAGGAATAAATTAAACGTACACGTGTGCGTCCGAGAGGCCCTAAGAAGCCGCGGGTACGCGTCCCCTTTTTTTTGCATCGTTTGGGGGGGGGGAGGACGACTATATACTCCGAACCCGGGTGAAAGTACAGACGCAGGCAGACCGATAGATAGAGGACTGAAAGTGGAGTGAGAGAAGCGAGAGGGTGGAAAATTTGGCGAGCCGTAGCCAACAAAAGTTTTTGAAGAGACATCCATCGCGGGGAGACCGAAGAAGGAGACCGTGTGCTGCTTACTACAAGACCAGTGATCCACTGCAAGTCGGCTGACGCCACAAGTTAAAGTAAGGATCAGCATTTCTGTAAACGGCCTTCAAAAGTTGAATTTTTTTACACAGTGCGGAAATAGACTCTGTTCTTGAATAGCTACCGAGCCGCCCGCATTACCCTGTTGAGAAGGAGGATTTTTATAACCAAGCCGGAGCTAATGATAATTATTTTTCAGACCAATGTATATCGGCTGGCGCCCAATAATATTTTTTTATGTATTTTGTATTTTCATGTAATAAAGTTTTTTTATATTTAGTAATAAAGTCTAATCATTACAATATATATATAAGATAGACTATGCTTTCATTCATGATTTATATTTATGTACAAATGTTAACTCTATTTTATGGTATTCAATTGGAGTCAAATAATCTTTGTCTACTCCTTCATATTTTCCCATTTATTCATACGTCGGAAAACAAGGATAATTTTATACACTAATCCTCCTCCGTTACTGGAGTTTCCTGTTCCTTCCCAGAATCTCCCAAATTATTTGTGAAATATTTGTTTAATACCATTCTATTTTATAGCTAGAAAATATTCTATTTAACAACTAATGATGTAGGCAAACCACACAATGATCCTGCAAACTTTGTTGCATTAGTCATGTGCTGATATTGGATGGTTTGGAACTTCACGTGGCACAACACAGGCAACGTAAACAAAAGCAATGAACATTTTTATTCATTTATTATGTAACCTGTGTTGTGCCACGTCAAGTTCAAAATGGGGAAACGTCAAACGGTTCACACATTCTGACATGCAACGTTCCGTTTTCCCGTTGAACGGAATTACAACTCTCGTAGAAACTATATTTATTTGAGGAAATAAAATAAATTTAATATTGAAGAAACAAATTAATTACGATCCATGGATATTATATTTATAAATAAATTTTGTTTTTCCATACAAAATAATTGGTTGTTATCTAATTTGTTTTCAGGTATTTTGCTGATGAAGTGAGTGGCGTGTTAATTAAATTCTTACGAGAATAAACAACTTGAATGTCTCTGAAAGTTTCAGAACGAAGTACGAAATTTGTTAGCGTGTTACAATTTTATCACTTAGTGGGTGGGAAAGGAACGACATAATAAAGTATATGGTGAATTTGTTACCATAACATAACAACCCATAAACGAAACCATCGCAATTATTTCGATCATAAATGAAATGACATCGCTAAGGAAATGCAAGACATTTAAACTGAAATCCGGTGTAAATAAAGTCGGGGTTATGGATGTCGCTGAGTTTATTTGTGACAATCTTGGTACCGTGCGCGGGAGTGGGAGGAGATGGGTAGGGGTATAAATTTTTAAACATGTTAACCGGCCGATTATTGCGACGAATAAACATATTTCGGTATCATTGAGATTCATAAAATCTCTACATGTTTTCTGTGTATAATTTCAACCCCTTTCGGACTTGGGTGTGGAGCACCCTTAAGGGTGAGGAATGGAGTCGCATTACATAAAAATAACGCAAAAACAATCTAGTTTGAAGTCGAATCCTGTGTTACGGATGTCACTGAGATTATTTATAACATTCAACTGTCCCTTTAACTCCTCCAAGCGGGGATAGATATTTTCAAACAATGAAACGGGCCGATTTTTGCGTCGAATTAATACTTTTTCCCCTTTCAGCATGGGAGCATATTTAGGGATAGGGGTCGAGGTGCGTTACATAAAAATAAAGCTAAATTTACAGAGATTTAGCTCAAATCTGTGGTTATGTATATATGACAACCCGGGCAACGCCACACACCCAGTTAGTGCATAATAAAAAATGAAAAAATCGAACCTATATAATATAATTAATTCTATTTTATTTATCATTTAATTGAAATTTAAAACTCCTCAGGGTGTTTCAAACAATTAGGGATGAAACATCGTGTCTGATTTATTAAAAAATTTAAATTTTTCATAATAAGTTTCTTACTAATTTAAATTTAATTTTGCCTGTTTCGGCGACATTTTCAAATTCAATGTGCTTCATATATAAGTAACAAGAAAGCCTTTCGTGCGAGCAGGTATTGAGCTTACACGTTTTATTTTCAGTGTATCGTTTACATGAGCCATAAAATTATTGTATTGCTCTTGTTCATTACATTAGAATGCATCTGTTAAACAAGTAGCCATTATGAAAGCTAGATGTAAATGAGAAGCCGAGTTATCCTTGAGTTCCGTGATACCATCTACGCGCCCCTGAGGTGAGGTAAAAATCAATTCCTCTGAACTACGAGTAAGGTGATTAGCGACGCATTGCAGCGTTTTCTCGGGAGTCCTCACAGTTTCTGGAGAGAAGGCAACGCAGCTCACGGCAACGTCTTACGGCGTCCACGGCGAATATGGTAAACATTTAGACGAATCAATATCGTCACGCGACCAAGGAGTTGTACGAACCTTGAACCCAACCCACTGTTGGTACGGCTTTCTGCCTCCACTTTCTTCTCCATGGACACGTTGTCAATAAGAAAATTTTCCTTACAGCAATATTTCCTTCTAAACATCTGACATCTTTCTTTGCCACAAAAGTAAAGATTTGTTCATGATTCGCATAAACCAAATTAAAATCTATGTATATGGATAAAAATTATTTTATTTAAAAAATATGTAACAACGTTTACGAATTTATAAAAATTATATATATATATTTCGATATGTTCTTATAAACGTAAAACCTATTATTTCAAAATATTAATCTATTAATAATAAATAATTTTTTCGAAGATATTATTACCTGAAATATTTTTTTATCTAGATTATATCAGGAAAAAAGTACAAAATTATAAACTGTCCTCAACGAATATTTAAATTTTAAATATCTCATTTATAAAATTAATTGTGTCCAGGTTTGCTTATAAAAATGATCAATATTATCACATTCTTTAAATAAATTGACCAATTTGGTACAAATGAAACCAAAACAGGAATAAAAAAAATTATTGATTTGTTCTTTTATGTAAATAATATATTGTTGAAGTAAATTGATGAATTCGGTACAGATAAAACCAAAAAATAATAAGAACAATACATAATTATTAAATTAAATCGTATTAACATTTGCACCCAGTGGTATATAATTAAGTCTTATATTAATAAATTCGTTGATAAATTCAAAAGATAAAAGTTAGACATAAGAATATTGACTAAAAATTTTATATTACCATTGTGGTAAATTATGTTGGACCATAAGTTAATTTTTTGTATTAATTTTTTATAAGTTAGTTGGTCTGAAGTTATTTAATAAATCTGTCATAATTGCTAGACTTTAAATACAATTAGTTAATCGAGAAATTGTTGCTTAGGAGAATAGATGATTCTAAACAAACTCAAACATTACTTCTGTTCTATTTCACACCTGAAATTAATTATTAAGTTATAAATATGAAGTACAGTAATAATTTCATCAGGATTGTTCCCGGGAGAAATACAAAAAAAATATATATTTATCTGACTTCAATATATAATTAAAAATGAATGAATACAGAAAAATTTGTAACATTTAATTTATTAATTAAAAACTTAAAAACCACAATATTTCGTCCTCACTAAGACTTAATCAGGTATACATTTGTGTAATTAATTTCCATAAATTGCCAGGTTATTCCATAACTATTAGCAAACATTGTGCAAGCTTCTGAAATTCTAACAAAATTATTGTATATATCATCAATTTTGACTAATATTTATGGAAAAATGTGGCAATTCATTTAATTAATTACACGCACCTACATATGTTCAAGATCTAGATTGAGGGAGAAACATCGTTAATTTTAAGATCTTTTTAAAAAATACATCTACAAAATTGGGCTGTTTTCATACATTTTGAATAAAAATATGTTTCGATGTCTCTCATTACAATTTCTTGAAATGAAGGGAAAATGGAAGATCCCAAAGGAAGAACATAAATTTAATAGCTACGTTTCATGATAGTAAAAATAGTAGAATATAGAATGAGATGAACGACAATTTCGATTTTTAACGGATCAATAAGCGTACAATCTTTATAATCTGTTATTTGAAAGTTGAATAACTAGATGGAGATGAATACTAGTAGAAATATAAATCACAAGAGATGAAAGAATATGATCTTTTGCATTGTATACAATTTTGATTTTAACAATACAATCAATAGAATATTTTAACCAAGTAATAAGTTTCACAAATTAATGCTCAAGATAATATTTTTTGTAGAAAATATGAGAAGTGGACAGTGGAATACATATTGAACAAACAATAATGCTGAACGGGACTGATTTTTTTATGATTTTTTGGAAGAGACTGCGCTATAGAGATATTAGCTGATGTGATAAAAATGTATTTAAACTATGGATTCGGTTATCATGTTTCTTTTGCTTCCACTTATTAATAAGACTTTTTATTTTATCAATGGTTCTAGAAGAACACTGGAAATAAATGTTTTTGTAACTGGAGACTTTTCGAATAGGAAAGTTCTTGAGTGAAGGAAACTGTACGTGCACAAATAATAAGTGTGTTATCATAGTTCTTCGTAAATTCACGAGTTAACGAATTATTATCTAATCTGTCAGTTAGGTAATTAATATGTTAAATTTGATATATTATTAGACGAATCTGAAAGATATTGTGTCTGAGTACATTTCCTTTAGATGTAAGAATAAGAGACTTTCAACACTTTTTATGAACTGGAAGAAGTCGGTCTACATTAATTTAGAAAAAAATTGGAAACAACTTCATATTCCGTCTGAAATGGATAAATTTATTTTCCTTGGTGACAAATTTAAATTACTATTTTTTAAAACATTAATATCAATAAAACCCTAGAAGATTTATTTTTCCCCACTACTTGTGTATACATTTAGTTTTAGAGATTATTCGTCTGATTAGTTGAGTTATTAATTCGAGAACTACTTCAAACATGGCTATCTGTGTAAAATACTCCTTCAAGAGAACAAATTAAACATTTTTACCGGATAGTTTTCGCAGCATTATTAACCTTACAACATAACTAAACCGTGTTGCTATAATGTTAATTCCTTAAATACGTTAAAACATGAAAGTATTGAGTAAAAGAAACATTCTGTTATGTAAAGACGAAGGTAGCAAATATTAAGGTAATTTTTTGTTCTTGCAAATTCAAATTCTACAATTCAAATCAGGAGAATTGTTCAGTCAGTATTGATATAAAATTCACTCCAGTGCCCTACAAGTGTAAACACACAATTTATTTCTCTTGTAGCCTGTAAAAATATTATCAGGATTGGTACGCTGTAATGAACGGGACTGATTTTTTTATGATTTTTTGGAAGAGACTGCGCTATGGACATATTAGCTGATGTGATAAAAATATATTTAAACTATGGAGTCGGTTATCATGTTTCTTTTGCTTCCACTTATTTAATAAGACTTTTTAGTTTATCAATGGCCGGGATGACATCTAGAAGAGCACTGGAAATAAATGTTATTGTAACTGGAGACTTTTCGAATGGTAAAGTTCTTGAGTGAAGGAAACTGTAATATCAACTATTATGTGCACAAATAAAAAGAATGTTTTCATAGTTTTTCGGAAATTCACGAGTTAATAAAATTTCTGAATTATTTAAAATAAGATAAATTAAACGACCTTTATAACAAACAGACTTAAAATATTTTATTTAATGACATTTATGTACATTCTTTCAAGTCATCATAAACAAAAGCAACCTGTAGATAGTACATAAAGTAGTTAAATTAAATATTTTTAAAATTACTGACTTATGCGTCGTTTAATTTATGTTGTTAATAAAAAACAGACGTATAGTAAAATATTATATATTTACAGTAGATTTTAAAATTTGTTGACCACCATCTCTGATGAGAGGGAGATAGTCGCTAATTACTGGTTATGAAGCGATAGAACCTTTGTCTTGGTTTTTATCGTAACTATCTGCAAATTTTGAAGAAAACATATGAATTAAAATTTTATGGGAAGTTATTGTTCTTTTCTTCTTCAATTCAAAATATCATAAATATTACATTTTTATTTCCACGTAAATTACGAGGCGTGAGTGCAATTTAAATGCAGTAGTAAACAATAGCAATGCGTCGCAGTCCAGGAGTACAGGCTGACTTAAGCGGGAGTTTCCAGAGGATGGCCCACAAAGACCCTGAGATAGATATTTGATATATATGTATATCAAAAAATAACAAAAGAATTCATAACAATTTGGACGCCCTCAAAGTACAATTGCAAAATTTTGCAACCCAGATGGGGTATATAAAATGTTCATTACAACGGTAAAATAAGTATAGATTTTTCAAGAATTACAAAGGAAAACCAAGGTTCAGGTAATGTGAGAGATGTGTCTCTTTATATAGTTTCTTAAATGAACTCGTTAAATTATTTCATAATGAACAGGCATCAATATTTAATTTTATTTCAAATTTGTAGATTATGAAGGTAAATGAAGCAATGGTTCTTACCGGGTCCGCAAGGCCGGACAGAGGAAGCGGAGTTGCGTCCTCGCCGCCGCTGGCCACCATCTTCTCGAGGACCTTGAGGGACTGGTCCACGGGCGGCCACTCCGCCCTGGCCGTGAGCAGGAGCAGCTTCTGTGCTGCCTCCCGCATCCCTGCCCCCGCTGATCCGGGTTTGGCACTGCCCGCGGATCCCGTCTCTCCGGAGTTGGAAGACCGGTCCCCCTTCGGAGAGTCTTTCTTTTCCGAGTCTTCTTTCCCCCCTCCCCCCGCATCACCGTTACTCCCGGATTTGCCGCCACCCTTTTTTACACTTTGGCTCATTTTACCAACAAACAGTATTCGTCATGAACGTCAAAACCAGTCTCACTCACGAGAGCAACGAGTCACTATTAACTATAGAAAAATATTACAGTACAGTGTACGTCAGATAACATTCACTTAAACGCTTAGCTTACACGGAATAAAGTATAAAAAACACATCCTACAATCAAGTTCGTTCAGAAATTCTTCGACTATTTTCATAAAACTGTGGCAAGAATATTCAATACAGAAAGTATTTCACTTTAAGTCATGTTTTCGACGACTCGCTTCGCCATCCGAAAACATTTAACCCATACCTATGAGCTTTAAGTTCAATAAAAAGTAAGAGTTAGGTTAAATTTTGTAACGTATGTAATTGTTTGAAGAAAGTCTGCGTGAGTTTACTTCGGTGTCCGTGTCCACGGCGTGTACCTGTCATCGTGAAAGCACTGGGAAACTGCAACCCGCAGCGCGCGGCAGCGTTGCGTGGAGCCGCACTACTACCTGCCGAGATTGTGGAGTCCACGAGGGGCTGAGGGGGCGAGGGGGAGGGGGCGCGGGGAGGGGCACAAATTTGCATGTTTCGTCACCGGCCTCTGCTGACCAATAGCGGCGGGGCTACACGGCTCTTGCACAATACAAATTCCCTAACACTGACCACAATAAACGTAACATGTGAGAATGAATCGAGATTTCTTAAATAAATAGCTTAATTTATCCTTCAAATATTAGTATAAATTAGAAAATATAGGTTGTCGTTCCAGAATTCAATTGTCTGTTACATAGATTGTAACGCGCTATCCGTACAGAATATCGCTGCCTATATATATTTAAACTTTTTGGTTCAGAATAAGATCTTAGGGAAGAAGATGAAAACAATGCACGTGATTTAGACACGCGTTGTAAATCTGTGATTGAATAAAAGAAAATAATGAAATATTTTAAAGGTTCAGGATGGAAAAATCTCAACCCGACCGAGAATCGAATCCGGAACCTCCCGCTTGTGTCGCGGGTGCTCTACCATGGTTGAGCTTCGTTAGAAGCTTTTCTTCTGTTCTTTAATTAATTAATTGTATCTTTGATCAATTTACACGTAACATCCTTTCTTCGTTGAAGTCCTAAAATTTAAAAGTCTGATCTAGTGATTTGTAGATGAGCCTGGAGTCGACTCAGATAGATCACATGTGTCAGACAGTCAGGTCGAGAATCTTGATCATTTTGATCCTTTTATTAAGGTTATATCTGAGCTCCGTTTTAAAATATTTTTTAAAGCGACCTGAAATCTTCTGTGCTTAATGGTTTATAGATGAACTATGAAAGCTATGTAAAGTGAAGCTGGCATCGATCGCGAGGAGAGAAACAAAAATAAAGATGTAGCTTCAATTAGTGTTTTGCAACGCGGACGGATTGATCAATATTTTATGATTGGAGCAGACTGACGTTCATGATGTTTCGAACTTCCGAACACTAAAGACACAATGAATTAAAAAGTTTCTTGCGTCTCATGTAGGTGACATCAGCAAGGTAGTCAAAGCTCAAGAAAAATATAGTTCAGATAAATCCGTCACAAAGTGTTGGAATTCTAAATTAAAAAGAAATAAGACGATTCACGAATGGAAAGATTTCGGATAATGTGAAAAATGTTAAACTAAGAACTAAGAACTAACAAATTTAAAAGAAGAATAAAAATGTTGTGTGAGTAAAAATGAAGAGCCAGAGAAGAAGAAAAATTATATAGTCACTACAAAATAAATTATCAGTTACAAAAGAGGGAAAATTTCAGATATTCAACAAAAATATTATTAAACATACACACAATTTACCCAATAGTATTAAATTGTTTACGTCTTATGCTTATTACCACTGACGATGTAGAAGATGTGATAATAATACGATACAAAATTCCAGTTATAAGTAAGAAATTTGTTGGTTTACACTTCACTATGAATTAATCAGTTAATGGAATCGCAAACGCATACCGTCTTACCGAACGATAACAACCGCATATAAAAAAGATTAAATTCGTTTTCTTAATACCAGGTAAAAAATGTTTTTCTACAACATAATTTTAACTCTGTTAACATGTTTAAAAGTAGGTCAATAAAATATTATGAAATGAATCACCTATATGCTCATTTTTGTTTTTAAATTGGTATGAATTCTTCCTTGTTTTGATATATTTAAGTGAAAATTTGTTCCTGTACATATACTTATTTAAATTGTGTATTAATTTAATAAAAACCATTCATCCCCCTTCCTATCATTTCAAGTGCTAATACTAACTATATTTATTGGGTTATGCAGTGTCCATTTTGTAGAATATATCGCTCTTCTGTCTGTATTTTCTTATCAAGGCGCAATATTGGACCATTCACGTTAGTCACACACCAATAGTTCTAATGCAAAAATTGAAAGAACTTGATTTCTAAATTTTTCTCAGCTCGCCCTAATGCTGAATTTTCACTATTTTCTGGTTCCTAAAATTAAAAAATGTCTTGCTATAACAACGATTAATAAAGAGGTCAAAAAATTATTTTGCGAGGGAATGAAAATACTGATTTCTGGCTATATCAAAATGTATTGAACTTAATGAAGATTGTGTCGAAAAATTAGTTTCTGTTTTTTCAATAAATGTTATTTTAATATTTCAAAGATCAAATATCAGAAATCACCAGTTCAATATATTATTTCTATTTACATAATGAAACAGTGTCACTGATCGTACTTTTTTCTTGCCTCCGTAGCTGTACGTCCTAACATATGTCAGGTAATAGCAATAATGTGAGATTATATAAAAATAGACCCTATCAAAAATCTGGCTGTTTTAACGAGTCAATAGCTATAATAATACACAATATAGAGTTTGTTACATTTTCTAAATATTCTTTACGAGTGTTTTATATTAATAATGCGTATAATTCTGTTAATCTTTAATCAAAAAGATCCAGTGACTAGGAAAAATTTTGTTCGTTATTGGTTATTTTATTGCTTAAATATTTTCCCTGGTTGATGATAACAAAACTTAACGAATGAAATATTACTATTAAAATATCTTGATATACAGAAATAAGAAGTACAACTTTTGAAGAAACATATTTGTGGAATTTATTTTTCACACAAATATTTGACTGTTATGACTATTTTATTGTTTCAATATTTAGATTGTTAACTTTAAACTGATACATAAGTAGATATATTTTTTCCATTAATAAAGGCTTCACCGGTTTCTACTTCGGTAATAACCTGGAAAGCCTTTGATCTTTTTTAAATTTATAATTCATAATACGAAATTATCTCCTACATTACATTTAGCTAGTTTCTATAATTCATCTCGTAAAGTTAATGGATGACTCTGCACATAATATGCAAGAGCACAAAGTAGAAATTTATTTTTAATATACAGTTTAGCTAAATTAACAACATAACTTTCGTAATTTCAAAATGCACACAGTATATTTGTCACCTTTGTTCTTTTCTAGCTTATGTGAATCGTCTGAAGTTGCTTTAATTCTGGAATGCCATCTATGTTGATACATTAAAACAGCAACATGTCAAAATCAACATAATGTTTTTAAGACATTTCCTGTATATCTGAAAAAGTTCACCAATTCTTATCTTCCCGTCGGTAATTAATTACAATATTTTGATAAAAAGAACTCCAGTTGTTTGTCATTCTGTTAAACTATTTTTTTATTGCAGCAACACCCGAAAGTTCCATAATTCATCATCAATTATTTGTAACTTGTCTGTCAGGTATTATTAATGTGAAACAATGATTCCTTACTTTTACAAAATTATTTATACAGCCTTAACTAAAACATAATTCTTTCAAATAAATCTTCTTTAAATAAGAAGGTGTAGACGGGAAAATCCACATAGTGGCAACTTCCCTCTTATAGCATAGGAAATGGACTGAAAGGGTGGATGCAAGATAGCCAAGGGTTAACAAGGGGCCCCCGTGCTGTTTAAAAGCACTGGCGGTTTACTTACAACGTTCTTTATTCCACGACTGAGAGACGGCCATTTTTTTCATTCATTAATCTTCAACCCCTTTATTCACTCGCCCAACGAAAAGGTGAACTCAAGAAATATTGGAATCTATTTAGAATAAGTTTGATACGATTTTTTCACCCGTGTGATTGAGACGATGGAAATTATTTCAAAAGGAATTGTGTTTTACCTACATAAAAGAAGTCTTATAGATAATCACAAATGTATAATCATAACCATTAAACAAAAACAATCACTTCACACTTTCAGTGTTCGACATATTTTGAAGCCACACGAATAGCCGATTTTCTGAAGATGCACACTGTAAGATGTGTCGTAGATCTGACTTCGTCATTCAAATTCCTAAGACGTTCTTGTAATATTTTATTATTACTAACCCACTCTCCCTCTCCCAAAAAATTGTAAACTATGAATTAGTCAATTTAACGCCAGTAATTGTGTACTTTTAGTATGTTCAGTTGGCCAGTTGATACAAAAGGTATTTAGATAAATTCGGACAAACTTGACTCTACGTGTCTATAAATACTGTTTTTATCCCAGTCAAATTTGACCTCCTGAGCTACAACTAAACTTAATGACAGAAATATTCGTGTAAATTAATTAACCCAATTCTCTCGAAGGATTGTTGGATATTTAACAACTAAATCAGTGTTGTGTCGCTGAAATTCGAAACCAAGACTAATTACGGAAACGGGTTAAACACATTACTGTGGTTTCAACACACTTAATTTAGGCGAATAAAAGACAACTGCGCAGAACTGATCATGCAAACGATTAGTATCATTGCATATGAATGTGTGTTGCAATGTTTCAGTAATAGCGTTTTGTTTACATTTAAGAAATTTTTGTAGACGTTTTTGTAAAGTCTCGATGATTGACAGTGATTTTATGGTAATGAGTAAGATACGCGCGATGTGCGATATCAACGTAGTTTAGGCGAAGCACGCAATGGACGCGTAACACGACTTTCATTACAATGGTCTACCTGAAATCTTTGACCCACTTTTCCTGTAGAAAAGTACACCTCCGGTTCGTAAACATTTACGCCAGATTTCATCGACCGAGAGTGCAATTATTAAGTAGTTACAAATAGTGTAATAATTAAATATTTTTGAAAGTCTCAATTTGTTAAGTAATAAATTACTTGATTCTTAGAAATATTACTGTTTATTTCTTACAAAATAAAATCATTTACTGAAATTGAAATTAATTTTACTCTGTTTTATTTTGGTTCTATCATAACAGTTTCCGTTAATAATAATCGATTAAATAAACCTATTTATTATTTCGGTTTAAAATGATAAAATCTTAAACCTATATCATACAATAGTTTATTTTATATAAGTAAAAAAATTATATGAATATCGATGAATAGCAATGTCCACGCAGCAAGGAACTCCACAGCCTGGACCCTTAAAATGTCCTGCAATCTGTTGATTGATATCAGCTTATGAACTTCTTTCTTTTTATGCTCTTCTATCAAATTAAAAGCGGGTAGGATTCTTAAACTATAGACAATGTGCTCCTTGGCTACCTTTCCCTCCTTTTCAAATCCCTTCGTTTGCTATTAAAGGGTAGTTGCCACCTCATGTATGCTGTCACTCTCAAAAAATATAAATACGACATACATATTTATGTACTCAGAAATATTATTTATACCCTCTTCTTTTATCTTTTAGGTGCTCTGCGAGACTCTGTCTTTCATATTATGCAATCTTCAATCTCCCTCTATGTTGTCTCGTTTCTCTTGGGGTATAAACAACACATCAACATAATTAAATTATACATTAAGTTCTACTTTCGACGTCACAGAATAATCGGTGGTCGCTAAAACTCTTTGGTCCGTATATTCATATACATAGTATGCAAATTTTCAATTTCGTTTGTCTCGTAAAAATGTCCCTTTTTTACTTCTTTGTCCAAAATTGAAAAAACTGTTAGGAAGGTATTTTAATACAAAAGAACTCTGATCTCTCATAAATATTATCGATTAACGAACCTTAAAATCGAAGGTAACGTATACAATGATCAAATCACGTAAATTCTGGTTTAACTAAATTCGACTTATGGTTATCGTTATTATTAGAGCATACACTTTGGCTATCATTATATGTATGTATGTATCTTCAAGAACTACGTAAATAATATAGGAAAACACCGGATTGGACTGACGAATCTTACAGTTAAGAACAATTCAATTGAGAGAAATATAATCGTGGATTGTTTACTCTTGAAACGGTTAAAGTTTGATATTGTACGACAAAATATCAGGTAGAATTTCTATTGTAGTTTTTACGGAGATATTTTTAAAAAATATTAATAAATTAAATCTAGAAAAATTCCTCTGAATAAAAAAGGTAGTCTCCTGTTTCACGAAACATTAGCCTTTTCCCGCACAGCTGTATTTTTACAGCAATTAGAACATATCCGTTCCACGTGCTTTCTAAAAATATAAATCAGCTCTGATGGAAAAAAAAGGAATATACTATTATGCCATCAAACCTGTTGCTAATGGACTGACGCTGGATAGGCGAGTGCAAACTGTCCGAGTCAGACACTTTGTTTTGTATCGCCTAGTATTTTAAAGGAATCAGCTTTAAACAAATCTAGTAAGGGCAACGAATTCTCGCACTGATTAATTATATACGTTGATTCGTCCAGGTAACTAAAATCAAAATTATTCGTATTTTATTGTTGATTAAAAATACACAATTGTTTTTTGGGGTCGTAAATTTCAATTTTGTTAAATTTTCGTCCTAAATATAACATTCAATTGGAAGTTATGCCTCTTGTTTCATTCGCAAACCCAGAGGACATCATCCCGTCTGCAATGATTTAGTCTTTGCTTATCGTAATGGTACACGTGTTTCTCGTCTAATCATTTCTTAAAAGAGACGTTGTACGCCTGTATGGAGTTGGAACGTATGAGAATTTTTATTCTGACTAAGGTGTTGTCAGGTCACGCAAGAATATATTTCCAGCTTTAATGTGTATAAGCAGTCTGGTTCTTCTGTATTAATCTTAAATGATTTGTCTACTAATTATTTATCTCTGTAAATTCAAGCAAATTTAGATATTATTTTACCGATGATACCTTTCCTTAATTCTGTATGAAATTTTTTCAGTGCATTTGATTATTCGAACAAAGCTACAGAAATAATTAAGAATTGATGAATGAATACCGATTGTTTTTCCTTAAGTACAGCGTATCATTTCATAGAAATTTAGAGATAATTGGGGAGTTATGATCGAATAACAGGGATGAATAGGACGATATGATAGCGAGAGTCAAAACGTTGGTGGAAAAATCTAATAATTCACTTGTTAGCATATTCGAAGATTACCCGGCCCTAACATTGATCTGGTTTGAGAAGAAGCAGGTCACTCGCTGGTATAAGGCGCGATATGAGGCCAGCGAACTGAGCCAAGTTCACACGCGAATGGATCGTGACTTTACAGTAACTAGGAGCTATCGTGCTGTTTCGGAAAAAAATACCGCAACGATATTTACTTTTATTCAGATTTCATGTGCAGACAAAAGTTCATATTTACCAGTAATATCCGAGTATCATACGTGTACATTAAGCAAGAGATTAATCAGACTACTAATGATACATTCTTTGCATTAGACTGCATCAGTTAATAATGGTATATTCATTAAAACTGAGATTATGAATGCCCTCACAAAAATTCACATATTCCAGATACAATGTCATGGTAGTTTTCAGGTGTAGTGGCAGACTAGTTTATTTTTCTATTTCCTATCTACATTTTATGAACTGCCACCTATAGACTGAACATTATCTATTTCAACAATAATTATTGCAGCATAAATTAAAGTATTTGATAGCACACACAAATGTCTTTATCATTGACTCCAAAAATATCAAGAATAACAAATAAGCCAGCATAGTTACATACAGAGTCGATAGTTGTTCAGGTCTTGCATCATATGTATACTTATAAACAACTTAAGAATTGTAAGAAATTGTCTTGGGTTTCCAACTCAGTAAGAGTGGATTTAAGTTCCATCATCATATTCATTTAAAAATCTTCACTCTTCATTACCCATACATTGACAGATACAATGAATTTTTTTTTCATTACTTTCAGGAGCGTCCCACAAACTGTAGTGCGGTTACTAATTCTGCCAGTACCAGAGAAATATACACCTACATTGCTACATCAGCATATTCGTTTGTGAAGTAATTATTGTGCTCCTTAGATTTATAAAGCAACACTACTCTAAAAATGTAGTTTTCTGCAGCTTGTATTAGTAGAGGTATCTTACTGATATACAAAATATGTTTAGGACACGTCAGTGTTTCTACTTCACTCACTTTTACATTTTTTTGTCTTAAATCTTGTGGTGAAGCCATACTCTTCACTTATGGGATGAAATATTTACATTCTCATATTTGGCTTTTTATAAAATTCTCACAGAAAACATAACTGAGTGGTATATTATGACACAGTTAATTTGTTACATTGGTCGTTATGGCACTTACAGCAAATGCATAACATCTCTTATTTATATTTAATTAATAATGTCATTTCACAACACAATGTATCTGTCTAGCTTCAGCAATACACATGACCATTAGCTATTTAAGTGCAGAGGTATTATAAAATTTTGCTGTAACTTCATTTCTCTAGTATCACAAGCCTTTAAATTAAACTTCAAAGTAGGGTAGTGATATTAATCACTATAAGGTAAAGATGACAAAATTCATCTTTACATAATACTTGTGTGATCAATTCTGGAATCAGACAGTGTGTTAAAAATTGTTACATAGTGGAACAATTAAGAGACAAAATTGTTATAAGAGGCTTTGTAGTTAAGGAGAAAAACAGTTGCAACTTATAACTCCTATTTTAACTTTGGAAGACAGCTCAGTTCTCAGTATTTTAAATGAATAATTAAGTGTGTGACAAAGTTTATTTCCCAATCATAACCTAATATTTAAATAGTCTACAGTTTATTATATTGACCCAGTAATTTTTCGGTTTTATTTAAGATTATTCTACTTCTTATAGTAAATAAATAAACCTTCACATTTTGAATCTTATTTAATATATTTGAATAAATTAAAATTGTTAACAAATAGAGTAACACCAATATAATTTGTGTTTCACTGATAATTTAGTTAAGAAAATCAGGAATGAATATAATTATATCAGTTCTCAATTTCATTGAGTCTCTCTCATCAAATATGGTGCTTAACAACGTTGACTTATCATTCTTGATATTTAGACTCCAATAATTCTTTTAATTTGAATTTCTGTATCTTCCCAGAAACAGTTTTTGGAAAAGTGTCAACAATATCAATAATTTGAGGAATCTTAAAATGAGCAATCTGCAATCAAATGGTTCTAAATAATAACATTGTAATTTTTATTAATGTTTTATAAATAATTTCTCTTGAGTATTTACTAATTAATAAAAATAAATATTATCAAATAAACTTAAAAATTCTATTAAGGGAGCATTCTTTGTAAGAAAAGATCAGCTCATTGAAACAAAACAGGTATTTATTTATAGATTCTGTTATAGTTTGACTTTATTTTCAGAACTGAAATATAACTTAACTATTTACCTTTCCTTTGCAGTAAAGTTTAATTGATTCTTTGTTCAGCGTTGAAGTTTGTCTTATCCTGACACATGCACACACCTTCTCACCGAGACGGACATCAGGAATACCAAACACCTTAATAAAAATTATGTAAATTAATATACTTTGAGATGAAACACCCATAACATATAAAGAATCAAGTTACCTGTGCTTCTAAAATGTCATTGTGGGTTTCTAGAAACTCTTCAATTTCTTTGGGATATATGTTTTCTCCTCCTCGTATTATAACATCTTTCAGTCTGCCAACCACTTGCCCATAGCCATCTTCCCTTAGAATAAATTGGTCTCTGAAATGAAAATTATTGTATAATTCGCAGAAACAATTTTTATTTGTTAAAAAAAAGAACTAATGCAAGTTTATTTAGATTTGGACCCTGTTCTAAGCCAACGGTCAGCTCCAATCATTTCTTGTGTCTTTATAGGATCTGACAAATAACCAAGCATTATCAAATAGCCACGAACACACAATTCACCAGGAGTCCCAAATGGTACCAATTTACCTTCAGCATCTACTACTTTCACCTAGAAAAAAATATTAAACATGTTTAACTGTTATTTATTATTTATTTTTGCAAAATGTAACAACATAAATTTGAATAACCTCTATATGTTCTGACACATGGCCTACTGTTGACGTCATTTGTTCTTCAGTATCACTTATTAATGACTGGAACATTACAGGACTTGTCTCTGTCAGACCAAACACAGACTATAACAAAGAAAAATAACTTGTGAAATTTATATGAATTAGTTGAATTTTCATAGGATATTATGAATATAAAACCGTTGTGTCAGTGCTCTGGAAATAAATATTCAAACTATATTCAAGAAAAGTAATATTTCATATTAAGTATAATGAAAATGGTCAAATGAGAGCTTGTAAAAGCAGCCAATAAGATAGAATGATTGAATATTGTTTTACATTATATATGAATTATTTGTATGTATTTTAATAATCAGTTTTTAAAACTTTCTATTATAAAAGCCTTGCTTAAAATTTGTTAGGATACCTTAATTTTTTAATTTCCAGTATGTCATTTTGATATATCATGTTTGACCCAGAAATAATTACCATTATTCTGGCAAATTATAGTATTAATAATGATGAACAATAAAGTTTATATGAACAGGAGCTCTATGTAGATCATTAACAAAATATCCACTAATTGTACAGTATTTTGACTTTGGGTGCCAATGTAGGCACATATTAGATGGATGAGTAAAACTATGGAAACTTACAAATTAATTAAAATAGCTAGGTAACAGAAAAAAATGAAGTTATAATATAAATACCACACAACATTTCTGGAATTTCCCAGCATATAAGAACAACACAAATATATTTTACAGGCAACTCATCAGCTTCTTCAATGAGCAGAAAATGTACTCTGATATTCAGTGGAAAGTTTAAAGATTGTTTTACGAAATCCAAATCAGTTAAATAAAAGGGAAAATGTTATCTTCTAATATTTACATTCAAACGCTGAATATCTAATTAACAATATACTTTACACCACATATTCATCTGAGCTTATTTTTATCATTAGTCATGTAATGTATAATATTTATTCCACAAAACCACAGATATAAAAATATACATACACAAACCCTTTGTAGATTAAACTTTTGCTGCATTTGATTAAAAAGATGTTCAGAACATAGAGAACCACTACTCAAAGCCATTTCTAATGTTCTGCAAGATCCATTTGGAGCTTCTGCTATTAAATCCACATACATTGTAGGTGTACCATACACAACATTGCACCTAAATAATAAAATATTAATAATATGGAGCAATTGTAATACAGTACAGTAATTTGATGGATAATATCTTACCTTTCAGATTCAATTGCTGAGATTGATTTCTTAGCATTAAAATTTTCAGATGGAATGACAAGTGTAGCTCCATGATGCATTGCAGCAAGTATTCCATTGCAGAAACCATAGCAATGAAAGAAAGGTACTTGTAAACAAATTCGATGATGCTGAGAGAAAGTAATTCCAATAAGTATGTGTGTGTGTGTATATATATATACATATATACACATGCTTGGTTAGTGAGGAAGGATCGAATAAAGTCTTCCTTACTAACCAAGATCGAATGTGACTTTAGATAGGAAAGAGAGACATTGAAATTGACTTACCTGAAATCAATAGTTGGTCCAAACTGACTAAAGTGAAAGAAAATTACAACTTTTCGAGGGCCTGACCCCCTTTCGTCAGGAGAGAGGGTCTGAACTGTGTGCCTGCCGGGCAAAAATTTGTAATATTCTCTCACCTCAGCCAGACCGGACCAACTATTGATTTCAGTAAGATGACTTCACTGTATCTTTGTCAGGTCTAAATGTGTTATTTAATTTTAGAATAACATGTAAGGAAAATGTGATCAGATCAAAATAAAAATTAAATAACACACACATACAGACATATATATATATATATATATATATATATATATATATATATATATATATATATATATAAACACACAATGTTAGGAACAAATTAGGTGACGAAGTCACATTAGAACTTGGATAGTAAGACAGGAGCTATTTTTAACGCTGTATCTCTTAAGGTTTAGGAGTTACAGGCGTTTTTATATAATTTCCCCTAATGTTAAAAAAAAACTTATTTTTTCCACCGGTTACTGTCTGGACCCGAATGGGCTATTTTTAACGCTGTATCTCTTACGGTTTAGGAGTTACTTTATGTGAATACATATGCTCAGTCATAGAATCACATACAAAGGAAAGTATATATATATACACACACACACATTATAAGACAAGCCATCATATCTCTATTTCTTACCCATATTAATTATATTGACAATATCTCTCCACCTTTAGTTGCCTATATGTAAATATTTAAAAGCTCTAGGAAATTAAAGTTCGCGTGTTTCAAGTACAGTTAATAAATTGAATCATATTTAAAAATGTATTCACAAGTATACCTTAAAAACAATTAGCACATTACATTGAAATAACTGAATT
This sequence comes from Zhengitettix transpicula, assembly GCA_037074705.1. NCBI lineage: Eukaryota > Metazoa > Arthropoda > Insecta > Orthoptera > Tetrigidae > Zhengitettix > Zhengitettix transpicula. The sequence goes on along the minus strand of CM073593.1, from coordinate 46,253,275 downwards.
ATTTTAATAAATATCTTTAAAATTTTGAAATAAAACTAATTAAAGATTGTTTTCAATATAACAAAAAAATTAAAATCATAAAACTAATGTTACCTTTAGATTATACTGGAACCGTTTTCCAACCAGGAATGAATTGTTAACAATGTTATGATGACTTAGTACTGCAGCCTTAGGTTTCCCTGTAGTACCCTATAAACATAATAATAATTGATTACAATAATCTTTTATTTGAATATATTTCAAACTTTTCAATAATAACTAAGCTTTAAATTTTTTCACTTTAAATTTACTGGTCTCTATTATATATAATTCAGTTCACAAAAATTGCAGCACCATGAAGGAAAGATTATAGACAAACAAATATTACAGTAAATGTGAACAATTTTGTATTTCCCAGCTCAGATATGCTTCCCTGACGTTCATTTTTGGCCCATAAATGGATAAGTATTTTAAATTGAGACAGCTTGTAAATCTTTATGTGAAAGTTACAATTCTAAAATGTTGCAGTAAATTAAAAATTAAAACAAATTTTTATTGTGAACAAGTGATTGGCCTATGTGAAGTTATATTGCTGCTCTTTCAGGACATAATAGCCCAACATTGATGTGAATTTGGAGGCAGTTATTCAAATACAGTTAAGACACAGCAAATACCCAGAAGTGGGTCATGAATTGGGAAGACACAATAGGATAATTGACAAATACACATGACAATTCATTGCCAGGTTTGGCACAACAGTGAAGCACTGCAACAGATGTGGACAGATGTGTCCTCTATTCAATTATGGCAGATTCCCTCAACACTCATTCCTACATCGTATTGTAAATTTAGAAACAGAAGTGCAAATATAATAAGAATCAATGGATAGGAAATGTGGAAAGAGATCATGGCTTACCTGACAAAGGACAATTGTTGTCTGCCATTTTAAAGAAATCAAATCACTGGATGAAAAGGACCACATCATTGAAAATTTCTTTACTGCAGGCTACCCAGTGGGACTTCAATACTGTACACACTCCAAACGTGACATTGTAACAATCAACTGCAAAAAAGCCAATGATCTCTCTCAAAGGAAATATTTTCAAATAATGAATAAAATCATAAAACACGAGTAATTACAAATTACATGCAGACACATATTTATTTGTCCCCTTCAATATCACCAAATATTTTGTCATCATATTTTACTTAAAAATAATATTGGTGGAAGCATAAATGCACTACCTGATTTATCCATTACATTCATCATAGTTATGTCATGGAATCAATTGCTTACAACACTTTTATTTTCTGAAGTTTTTGGAAATTCATGTCAAGTAATATGAGTATTCTAGCAGATGTTTTAATGAAATAATGTATATCAGCTGTACACTTACTGAAGTAAACTGTATGTTGCATCCATTATCTGGTTGAACATCATCTTGGAGTTCTGACACTTTTGTCAAGGTGCTACTGGAATAATTATTTAATACTTCACTGAATGAGAACACTCCCCTAATATTGTAAGCAGAAAAGAATTTCTATTAGAATTTGTAACACAGAGTAAAAATAAGTTATTAATTTAAATAAATTTTAAAAATTATAAAATGGTTCTCAAAACATATTAAATTTATTATCACAGCCTCTAATAATAACCTTAAAATGTTATTTTTATTTAGCAATAAGCTTACTCTTAACAAAGGTAGTGTTTTAACTTACGAATGTTTTCTTTCACTCATAATAATGACAGAATTAAGATCTGGCAAAGTATCACTTTCCAATTTTCCTGGCTGGCATTCAGTCAATTCTGGTGCAAGAGATGTTAGCACACTATAACATGACTGTGAGCGATAGTATTCTGACGCTACCAAACATTTAGCCCCAACTTTATTAAGGCAATACTCCAATTCTTTTTCCTCATATGCGGGGTTTATACAGACAAGCACAATTCCAGCTCTAGACGCAGCAAGAGCAGTGAGATACCATTCAGAAGAGCTGGAACCCCAAAGCCCTAGCCGATCTCCAGGCTTCAGACCAATATCCAGCAGACTTGCAGCAATTTTATCTACCTGAAATTAAGTATTATGTACATTTTATGGCTCATCTCAAAAAATGAATAAATTATTTATTCATTTTACAAATAACTGTTGATAGCACATGCTGTTCTATTTTTGAAAAAAATATTTTCTTTTATCTTGCATTAAAGTAGGGAAAAGTAACTTCAGGCTTCTGTAGTTTCCTAAAATTAAGAACTGATTTGTGAACTCACATTTTCAGGGGAGTGTGGTACTGAATCAAATGGAAATTTTATGAAGAAATTGTTGTTTCTGAAATATTTAATCTTTGTACTGCTTTCATAATTATATTGAATATAATTTTCTATTATGTTCATATACACATCAATATTCTACATATTGTAATCTGTGTAAGTTGCTAAGTACAACCTCTGAAATGTGAAAATGTTGTGTATGATTGTCTCAGACTTCAGCTAATGTTAAACCCAAATTGTGCATCATTTGCAACTTGTCAAAGGGAATTAACAAAACAGAATGTAGATACCACCATAAAACTGAGAGAAACTTCAAGCCACTATTCGTAGAATTCATTGGATTTTCAAGTTTTTAATTGTCAAATATTTGATTAACTACTTTTGTAATTTAAAAAAATTAATTAACTTTAGAATGCATAATATCTCAAAGAAATGAAATCATCAATCTGAATTTTGATTTTGATGTTATAATATTGAGGGACAATTTTTTTGTGATTTACGTCAATTCTTATATTAAACCATAGTTTAGACATTTTACAGTATGATTTTTATCAGCAAATGTTCCAACATCATTAAACTCACATTTTCCTTAATCTGCTTAAATGTAAAACGGTGATTCTGGTGACATGAAACCAAAGCTTCTCTGTCAGCCCACTTTTCTGCAGATTCGTCCACCAATTTTCCAATTGTCAGAGCCAATAAAGGTTCAGACCCAAGTTGATGCCAGTAGCTTGGAGCTGAAGACGCGTATGTCCTAAAAACGCTTCTCATTAGTCGTAGTCAAAATTAATAACATGTCAGCTATAAAATAAATGTAAAACTCAGAAGTTTTTCACCGTTTCTGAGAACTTAGAGGGGGGTTATGCAGATTTTTTCAAAAGAGCACAGTAGGTTTGTGTGTCCACATGGTTCGCCAGATACACGGTGAAAGAGATGAATAAACTAGATAATTTATGTTAAACTATTATCTACACACACACATATATATATATATATACTTAGGACTCTTTTTGAGTGACAGGATATATGAGAGTCATCTACATGGTGGCCTGTCTCCTTTAAGAGTGTAAGAATGGAAGCATAGTGCAAGGTAGCAAAGAGATAACTGGGGCACCCAGGCTGTAGTTTAAGGATCCTACCCTGCATTCGCCTCAAAGTGTTGCAGGACTCTTGATATTTGTCCCACATCCTTCCGATGACTGGTGTGGGGTTTGCTGTAAGGATGCGGCATTCACTTCTCCTAAGAGAGTTACACTAATGAGAGACAATGAGGGATGCCAAATTCGGAACGAGTGAATGTTTCCGTTATAGAATAATCCGCGAGTTCTCATATCAGAAGACAAGAATGCTTAGACAGGAGCGCTTAAATAACAAAATAGCTGCAGTCTATAAATACTTGGAAAATAAATTCTCGAAAGTCTGCAAGTCGCGGCATGGTCATTCTATTTGTAGCAGAGAAGAAGCGCGTTTGTATTCGTTTAAAGCCGATACGAGTTGATGACGGGACAGAATAAGTATAGCAGGAGAACGAATTCACCCAGATCCACAACAAAATAATACGCAATGACTAAATTATGATATATCTTGGCATTTTTCAATGTTCTGTGGCTGTGACAGATTCGATTTACGGGTTCATTTAGCCCTACGTTGAAATCAGCAACTTTGGCAATGGTGAAGATTCAGACTACTTCCAGTGGCGGCTCGTGAGTTTTTTAAGTTATGTCGCCTTATGCGGCCGACTCTCTGGAAATGTTTCCTCGTGCTGTTGGCATCGCAGCACACAAAGCTAGCAGTTTGTTGAGATTTACGGGCGGCGCAAAGGGGGGAGGAGGTTGTAAAGATATAGTGCGCATGCGCAGTTGTAACTAAATCGCCAGATCCGGTGCTGTAGCTGGAATAGCACTGGCTGACCAGCTGTCTGCTTTACCAGGATTGATGTGCCCAAGACTGAGAGTTTAAAGCCTTTGATATCGAAGCACAGATTCGCAGTGTTAAAACACAATTATTATGAAGGTTCTTAAAACTGAGAAAAATTAATTCTTACTAAATTAATTTATGGCTTGTAGCACATACGTATAGACCACCATTGCATATTTCATTAAATTTATTTGCGGAAATCCTGCTGAAAAATGACCAGTTAAATCTTGATAATGGACATCTTCCATAGTACAATATGTCCTTATGGTTTCGTTGGTAATGAAAACCTCTAGCTGTTCGCTAGACCAGTTGCAATCGAAGATTTAAAAAAATAATCGAGGGCTGTTAATTGGTGCTGAACCACAATAACAATATAAATTAAGTTTCAGTGTTCTACACATTTCCCTGCCAGGGACATTGCGGATAATTGAAGAATGCACGGAAACAGAAGGATTAACATAATTTCTAACTAATGTATTACCATATCTAAAAGCTCCCCACGATTAAAATACAAATAACAAGCACTCTCAGAATTTCTTAGTTGCTTCACTAAATAATTTCAGTCCAATGCACGCCGATATTTCCCAAGCTTTATTTAATTTCAACATTTGACACTTTTAGGTCATTGACATGTGATTCCAGAATTAACTTTGTGTGGGTTGGAACAAAGTTTGACCGACTGACAAATAACGAATATTTTCTGTATTTTGTTCTGGTAAACTATAGGCCTAAGTCAGATTCTTAAATGTGATTTATTTATTTCGTCATGTCCACACACACAATTAGCATTTATATTTTCTTTCGTCGGAAACAATTTTAGTTGCCGTACCTGCGCATAAAAAACGTTAATGGACGAATGTACGTGAACATGTTGAATGCTCTTCTGCGACTGAAGATTATTCCTCCCCTCCCACACCCCGCCCAACTAACTCCTCACGTGCCATCGTAATGACCTTGCTACTTAAAACACGGATAATGTAACGAAATGAAAAACGAGATAAAAATGATATACGTATAAATTTGATCCGTTAGACCGTAATTGACTTTCAATTTGCAGTATTCACATCGTAGGTACCTACTTGAAATATCCAAAATCTTTCACTGCAATGCTTCCTAACACTGGTTGTTGAATATATTTCATTCACTACCTTGCTTCGGATTTTTAGTTTTTACTTGCCCATTACACTCTCCCCCTCTCCAACAGTATCTACGACTTCCTATTTTCTTTTTCAATTAATTTAATTTCACTAAACTTAAGCATACATTTCAAATACAAAATTTTATTTTCTAACTTCAAGAGATAAAAGTTCTATGAATTATAAGATATGTTGTTTTAAAACGCCTTTCATCCATTCTCATTTTTGCTCTTCTTACCATGGTGTCAACCTCAAATATCTGTGTGTGTGATAATCATGCCTTTTAATTGATTCTCATATCATTCTTGAGAAAAACGTCATTGGTATCGTTCTGAGTGTTATAATAATCTAACTTCATCCCTGGACCTTCTTATTGCAGCCAGAAGTCTAATGGAGTAAATATTCTATTATATTCTTCTGGAACATGAACATGATGACCCAAAATTTTAATTATTTGCAATCTGACAGAGACAACAACTATTAAATCATTCAATTATGCCCATGCCCCTCGAGATATGAAAATGTTAAACAATTGTTTAGAATAGAATAAAGAAGAAAAGAATGTGTTTGATTAAAAATATTTATTTTAATTTAATTTCAGTAAATCATTTTAGAATCATACATTTAAATCACATAATTACTATAAATACGAAATCATGGATATAAAATTAATTAAAGGACTGAAAATGGTAATACTAAAGCAAGAGAATTTGTCCCATTACGTCTAAAATATTACTATACTCTTAAAATTAGCAATCCACATAATATTTTCATAACACAACTGTACATTAAATTAAAAATATACCTCTGTTTCAAAAATTAATAAAAAGAAAAATAGCACAATACAGACAAAATAAGTTATAATAGTGTGATATTTATATCACCACTTATTTTGTCTGCATTTGGCTATTCTTCTTATTAACAATATACTTAAAATTGCCTAAGTATGCAGGCATTTATTTATTAGAAATTCCTTTCCTTTAAAAACTTGAATCTCAGTAGGTAACTTGTTATATCAGCTTGCTCCATTGATATAAGGGCTTTTACTCATAGTGCTATGGTTTACACTCATTTGGTGAAAGTTGTTACTCCTGCTATATATACACACACATACTCATAGTGCACGCCAAATTTCTTGGAAGCCTAGAGTTTAACGTCCTTCTTCGCCCCCCCCCCCCCTTCCCTGCTCGAAGCGCACCTTCAGTTAGCTTGTAGAGGAACTAAATTGGTGACGGTCACATTGGATATTGAGAAAGGACAGAAATAAATAGGAGGATTACACTTTATGTGAAAACGTATGCTCGGGCACAGAATCACTCACAAAGAAAACCATATATTCAAAGCATGGAGAAGGAAGGAAGATGTAGACAAAATATTTGACCTGGGCAGGACTCGAACCGACATAATCTGCTCAGTACCTAGATGCCTTTACCATCTCAGCCGCCAGATCTAATTGAAAATTAAGGGCTTGCTTGTCAAGGAGGATGAAAAATTGTAATAATTATTTTATTCTGAATCTTAATGTTAATATATAGTTAACCATAATTCCATTTAAATTTATAATTTGATTAATTCAGTACATACAAGTATTATTAATTACGATTTGATGAAAACATCTCTTTCTCTCAGTATTGTGATGAATACTAATTAGAACTGTGAGTTCAAGACAATTAAATTTTTGTAGAGAGGTGTGTCTGTAAAGAGAAACGGAGAATCACCACAAAAATGTGAAATGTTTCTGTCTGAGGTGGTGACCCTGGCCCTCAATTTCAGAGGAAGCCAGTGTTTCCGTCTCTTTCTTGTCAATATCAATTGAGTTTACAATCAATCCTAGTTACTTTTATACATGCATGTATGTATTTTCCCCATAGACAAACACAGAGAAATTTCAACCAAACTTTGTACACATAAAACTTAAAATTTATGAAAGTACGCCATAGGGGTAAAACACCCATAGAGGTAAGGATGGTAAAATTAATGCAAAAACAACTAATACTAATATCAAAGAAATAATTTTCAGGATTGCTGATATTAATAGTCATTCACAGTGACGATGAAGTCTAATTCCAACCCCTACTGACGGGAGCTACCCTAGGTGTGGGTAAAAACATTGTGAAAAAAGAGAATCAATACTTACCTGAAAATGAGAGGTGGTGTCATAAATAAAAGAAGGAAAGTAAATGTAGTAAAGAGCAGTGTGTGATAAGAAGAAAGGCACTCATTGGAGAATGCTGTGTTCAAGACTATATTTTGGAAGGAAAGTTACAAGAGATGGAGTTCAGATTCTTATGAATCAAGGGTAAACTTATGAAAGCAATGTGAAAAACTGGTGGGAATTGTTAATATTTTGGCTACATACACTACATACAGGAGTATGTATTGGGAATTGCATCTTTGACAGTGTTGTGGTTATTAGGAATGCATTTCGAAATAGGAGCTTTAGTTGGCACAAATTAGAATGCAGCACAAAGGCTGCAATTAATCTGTTATATAATGTGGAAGGAGAGATGGGTAATGTTTTTATAATTGTTGTTATTTCGTGTGGTTTTAGGTAAAGGATTCGGCTAATATCGAGCATATGTAAATGGAAAGGATTCTGAAGGATTGCAGTAGATCACATTTCGTATAGTGCATGAGAGTGGGTTGAATTGCAGTCTTGTGTAGGCAAAGAAAACACAGGGGTTATTCAGGCACATGGCACACACAAAAAATTACCTCCCACTTCCTCAAACCAAAAATTCACAGAAAGACATTAGAGACGTATCAGAAAAAATTTTATGAGCTAGGTAAAATATGTGGAGAACATTAATGACTGAGCAACAGTCCCAATTTTAACTCTGTTTTCTTGGTGTATATGGAATGGCTCATTCTACTTCGGTAATTCATACCCATATCTGCTCATCTGACTCAATTAGAAAGCAATAATGTGTTCAGAGCATTGAGATAAGTGGCAGTAGTGCAGTTGTATTTATTTGATCTTATTTTAATGTATTTGTTATTAAAAGGGGCACTGATAAATTAAAACATTATGCACAATAGTTGTTTTATTGTATCTTATAGTCAGAATCTAATATTAGTCCATCAACATTATTGTATAACACAATAGTCCTTTTCTGGTCAAGAGAATGATAATCAGGAAAATTAAGTACATGTTCTGAGTATGCATGTTTTATAAACAATTGCACAGAATGAAAGTACTGTAAACACACAATAGCATCTGTGAAAGCTAACAATTAAATAATAAATTAACCAAATAATGTATTAATAAATTTTTCACGTTGCTTAACCACAAAAAATTTATTAATAATTTACACCAGGAAAACTTATATTCATTAACAAATAACGTAGGTTTTCCTATTGCATTGATTTAATAGATACCTAATGGTTGATAAACCGAGAAACATTTTTATTGAATAAACTAGTCCAAGACATGTGGTGAGAAAAGTTGTCAATGTGGAAATATGAATTGGTGGACACCTAATTTTTATTATTATATTTTATACAAATGTATTATATTCTCCAATGAACCATAGCTAGTAAAACCAGACATATTGTCAACAACAAATTTTACATTTTCTGAAATAAAATGACACATGGTAAATGCAAGTTCAACAGTTGAAGTCAAATTTAGATTAACTTAAGAAAAGGTCAGACAATAAAGTGTTTTTAATATTCAGGTCTAATTTAATATCTTGACAATCCATAGGAAGATTGTTCCCAGGGAATGCAGGGGAAAACATGAGTTCATTTATTTTAATTTACAAATTACTTTATTTAAATTTTTTAAAATGGAAGAATTATCACAAAATCTGGTTAAAATATCATTATTACACTGATATGCTATTATCAATGTTTAATTGAATGATTGTTTTCATTTTCTTTTCACTCACGTAACTAAGAAGGCTGTAGACTGACATTTGCAATTCCATTTGGTTACAATAAGCAGCTTCGCAAATAATGATCACATTAACACAAACATTTAAAGAAACTCGATTGCCTCAAAACCAAATGAAATACACTTCTTCAAATTTTCGGTAAAACTCAATTTTACTGCCATAGTTGATTGTCTGTTGACTGATATTTCCAAGCAGTGCTTTGTAAATAGTCTAACTCTTTACGTAAAGATTTAATTCTTTTATTATGTGCGTCTCTTTGCAAACGCACTAAGTGTACATCTATATCGTGTTCAAACTTAACACGGCCGAGCTCAAAGGAAGGAGTAGTGGTATTTATCTCCGAAGCTAATGTCTCGCTTTGGCCAGGTGAAATTAAAATGGATTTAGATAATCCCGGACCACTCATAATTACTACAGTGAAGTCACCAGCTGAAAGTCTAATATATAAATGAAAAAATATACATTTGATGAAGGTCAGGCAAGCAGTTCAGTTATAGCTCCAACCAAATATGTGGACAAATTACTGTCACTATCGCGCTTCTGCTATACACGGAGGCAAACACAAGAGTAAATAAAAATGCTACCAACATAACAGAATCACGAAACACTAAAAATAAAGTACTTCGTTACGTTACAAAAAAGCTTTCATAACTTGGATAGTAATAAATATATACTGTTATGAATTATGTTAGAACTATTTTATTGACTATTAACGTCATCGTTCAAGAACTTTAAGCTTATTTCTTTATTTTACTTGCGAAAATAAAAAGGACTCGAGTTATACTTTGGTAAGGATGCTAAATATTTCATTGGCAATTCCATCGTTAAATAAAGTAATCCATTTTTTTAGAATTTTGAATAATGCATAAATTTAATTACTGATTGCATATTTAATCTGACTATTTAATAATTGACATGCTTCTGGTAAACGCTTCTTACTTCTTGATTTAGATTTTTACTATAAGTATATTTTTACAATAAGTAAATTACTCTGATTTGATCGCATTACGAAAGAGATCATAGTTAAACAGATCCTAATTCCAGTGTACTGTCTCTGGTTCAGTTATCTTCGGCCGGCCGCACACTGCAAGCGACGCGACGAGTCATTTTGTTGGATCCTCTGAAAACTGTTTGAGAAGGATCAATGTCATCTGCCTCAAGTGCAAACAGTTCTCTCTGAATTTCTCTAATCATGTTGTGAAGAACGCAACAGGCAAGAATGATTATTTTTTGATTTTTCTGGATTTACCAGCATCGCATTTTCGAGAACCCGGAATTTCTTTGTTAGCATCCAAACACCAAAGTGTCGGCAATATAGTCGAGGAAGAAGACGTGCCTGCAGCTGTAGCTGGAGAAGAATTTTTATTAGTAGTGAACACACAATCATAAAGTTCTCTTGATTCCAGACCCCCAACTAAAGAAAGAAAAAAAACTGCAGCAGAAATGTTGGCAGTGCCAATGCAAAAGTTCCTAGAATCTAGGTGCACTGAACTCGATTCACCTATGTATTTTAAAGGGCTGCTGCCGGACATTGAAAAACTCTCAATAAGACGTCAAAGAACTTTTAAAGTAAAATTATTAGAATTGCAGACGAGGAAGAGGCAGAAGCTACAGAACTCATAATATTCCCGCAATAGAATAAGTGAAAATAACAATGTATGTATGTACGAGGGTGAATCAAATATAAACAAGACTTATTTTTTTAAATATTTATTTTGATTTTAAACGCACAAACAATCATAGTTTATTTTTCTACATAATCTCCTGATTTATAAACACATTTTTCCCAGCGTATAGGTAATTTTTTAATTCCTTCCACGTAAAAAGAGTCAGGTCGTGTTTGTAGCCAACTGCGCACATATGCTTCAACCTCATTATCGCTGTGGAATTTTTGCCCTCCCAAAGCTTCCTTGAGAGGACCAAAGACATGGAAGTCGCAGGGAGACAGGTCTGGACTGTATGGAGGGTGTTCCAGTGTCTCCCAACCCAGTTGCTCCAATTTTTGTACGGTCAGAGCTGCTGTATGGGGGCGAGCATTGTCATGGAGGAGAATCACTTTTCTCATCGGAAGGTCTCGTCTTTTGCGGCGATATGCAAGTCTGACCTCAGTCAAAATTTGGCAGTAGTATGCCGCATTAATTGTTCTGCGCTCATGCAAAAAATCAAGGTGCAGCAAGCCACGCTGGTCAAAACAAACGGTAGCCAAAACCTTGCCAGCCGATAATCGTGACTTGGCTTTTCTCCTTTCTTCCTCCACTCCATACTCGCTTGTTTCGACTCAGGGGTGTAGTGATGCACCCACGTTTCATCACAGGTGACAATGTGAGAAAGAAATGGGTCTCCTTCTTCCCGAAATCGTGCAAGAAGACGCTCACACACTTGAAAACGATTCAGTTTCTGGTCAACTGTGAGAAAGCGAGGAACCCACCTGGCACACACCTTGCGATACCCTAGCTCCTCTGAGAGTATAGAGTAAGTGCTCCCATAACTTATTCCAACCTCAATTGCAATATCCGAAGTTGTTAGACGCCTATCACCTTCAACAAGTTGACGAACACTGTCGATGTTGCCCGCTGTAATGCGGGTGCGGGGTCTGCGGTCATGGCTCTCATTTTCAACACGTTCACGGCCCTCCACGAACTGTTTATGCCAAGCAAACACTCTAGCTCGCGACAGCGTCTCTTCCCCGAACTGTGCAGTCAATCTTCTCAAGATTTCGGCCGGTTTTACACCTTCTGCAGCTAAAAACTTGATAACAATACGTTGCGCAATAGAGGGAGGTACCTCCTGCTCGGACATCGTAACGATGGACACTGAGCGAGTCTATGATGATGAGTCACGTGCTTCCCCCACTCCTGACAAACCAACCTAACAGCCAATAACAGCGGAACGTTCTTCCATCACTATTGCGCGCGCAGGTCCAAAAGTCTCGTTTATATTTGATTCACCCTCGTAATAATATTTTACCCACGAAAAATAGTGTCTTGCTTAGTATTAATTGGGTGTAAATCTCGAGAACTTTTGTCTTCTTCCAACAACATATAGCAATAAATAATAACAGCTATTTCGTCGTCACGATCCATCTTCACTGATATTATGAGTTATATTTGGTTGCTAGATACAGCTCGAAACGAGCCTGTAACCGTCTCAGAAAGCTTGAAACATTTTGTCGGCGACGATTTGCCTCGAGTCATTTTGCTTCAGACAGCTTGCGAGGTTTTGACTTCCAGTGTGCGGCCTGCCTTTATGTGCGTGATGGTACATTGTTCATCAACCATTTTATCCACTTTGTTTGGTCACGTGGTATATCGCATGTCAGAACCAGACAATTACCGTTGAAGCTAATTAGAGTCCGAGAAACCAACAAAAAGAAATTGCAGGAAACGGAAAATTAGACAATTAGATGAGGAAAAAGCTATTAACCTCTGCACAGGGTTTATTATTTCCAGCTTATTGTTTCCCAGAATTCAAAATAAGTTTCAGCTACTTCAATTACGAATATATTATCAAAGTTGATAGAGACAAACGTAGTGAATAAAATACGCTTGACCGTAAACTACGAGGCAAAATAATGGATCAAGTATATTCGACATGAATGGCATAGTTCATCCTATTTCTTTACGGAAATTCAGAACATGTTAAGTGTTCTATCAAAAACCTCGCCGTCGGATCGGAAGTTACCCGAAAATTCACCAGAAAATTTGAAAATATTATACATAATTTGCTGTTATATCAAGGCTAAACGGAAGACAAATTTCACGATTTAAGGAAATAATCTATCTGATTAATTTGCATTCTGAAATCAAAATTTCTTCTAAGTTATATAAAATGTCAGTTAACCTAAATGAATTAACCAGTTATTCATTCAATAATATATTCAATCATCATGTATTTATTTTCTCTATATTTTTAAAATATGAATCATGGTATAAATAAATACAGTTTTTTTTAGAGTAATTCGTTAAATACGGAGGAAGTACGAGACAACTATTCAGTACGTGGAAGTGCCTTCCTATCATTGTTTGAGAAAAACTACAGTGGCGGTTCGTGACTTTTTTAAGTTACGCAACAATAACCATTTTTACTAAGAGAACTATGTAAAAGCGACAGTATTACTGACACTGTGCAATTGAAACTATCCGTAATTATAATTCTGGCTAGATAATATCCAGTAGTTTCTCATTTTTAAAAGCGGAAAATTTTTGAACTAAGTTGACACACATTTAACACGAAAGTATTTTTCTTTCGTACATATTATATACAAATTAAGTTTTCGGAACATGTTAGCATGTTGTGCTAAGCTGCACTGAACAAAGAAAGGAGGCAGTTTTTGTACCTTTTTGGCGGAACGGAATACTGCACATACGCATTTCTCGTTCCAGACAAAATGTATGTGCTCAGCACAGAGATAGCCTGCATTAGCGTGGGCTGTTTAAATTCCGAAAAATGGAAGCAAGAATTCACACTGTTAAATGACAATTGTTACCAAGACTCTTACAATTAGGAAATATTATTCCTAAATTATTTGTGTGATGTAGCACACGAGCCCTACGCCACTGATCCCCTACTAAACTTTCTAGAAAGTCGTCGTAGTCATACATATTTTTTAATAATTTTTTTTATTATTTCTTTACGTTTTACGAGATTATTGTTTTAAACTTCTGATATTTAAAATCAGGCACAATATCCAGCGATGATTAAGATTCCATCTAAGTTGTATTTCCATAAATTTAAACAATCAACTTTTCAGAGACCTACGTTTGTTATAACGATATTATTTAACACTTAATTTTTCTATGGATTTCATCAAGAAAATTATCCTTTAGTGCCCTTTAGTGGTTGATTCTATTTAAATAGGGCTTGAAAACCTTATCAGTATGTTACAAAAATGTTTCTTGCATCTGTTGCCAGATAACGAACGCGATGCATTTGGAGGATCAAAATATTCCTTCTAGTTATCTGTGACATTATAAAATAGTGTCTCAAAGTAAAAAAGAAAAATGGTTTTGTCGCGGAGTTGCCATTAATAACTAATTGATGGCCATTTTGTCTCTCATTGGAAAAGGGTCGTATTTAGATTTTATTCAACAAACTAGTTTTCCAGTTCAAAGGTTCATCTTCTGTCTGAAAAGCGAACACTTGACCCATGTTTGTAGGAGTCTTCATTCAGAATTAAATATTCACATCGATGATAAATCAGTCATCTTATCAATTCTTTTCCAGGAAATATCTTTATATTTTCCGACATGTGTTCGTTAACATTTCTATTGGACTGTTAATAACTCGAACACAATAGTAGTTTATCTGTTTGTTCATAAACTCGTAAACAATCGTCGCTTCCAATCTTTGGACCAGGAAGGATTCCGCACACGTCGAGGGACGAGGAGAAAATTGGCGCCTGGTTCCGACTGAAAGGATTTGACCTGAAAGCTACTGTGAGGGAACAATAGAGGATGGGTCTGTTTCTGTATGGAATGTTCGAGAGGGGCGTGAAACATCACAACATTCTTTTCGAAAAGCAGTGCTTTCAGGTTTTCACAAACTATGGAAATATGTTCATTGCATATTTTACTTTTATCGGAAGTCACACTCAAATATTAGAAAGTACATTGGTAATAAATAAAATAATATTCATATATTTTTATTGGCATTGTAATGAATTTTGAATGGGATTTTCATCATCAGAAGCAAAGGTGAAGGCTGCGGGTTTAAAGAACCTTACGATAAACTTCGCCAACAAGTTTATAAAGTATTGAAAGTGTAACGGGTGGGTTTATAATTGAAAAAAAATATATAAAGGGATCGTTTCAAGGATTTATTAATTAGGAGAAGATGTACAAATATTTACATGAAAATTATACAAATTATACCTATTTAGCAAGCCGGGCAAAACAAATCGCAGTTTGTTACAGTTAAAACATTTGTTACCTTGCGTGTATCTCTGTCCATCGTCATGTTGCATCCTCGTACTATCTGAGTCCTCTGGATCAGGCACGTTTCAGACTTTACGTCCGTCTCTGGCGACGGTTCATCGAGAAATCTTTCTATGCTCTCTTCGCAGCCTCTTCCCTGCATGGAAAATATCGATTTTCCCAACCATTTTAGGTCGACCTTTCCTGAACCAAGAGATGTCCAGGCAGTCACGAGTTTATTTAATTTTGGGATTTCCGGAGACATCGTTTCCCACGGTGTGACACTCTAGGTAACGTTCGAGGCTTCACCCCCCCCCCCTCCCCCTTCTACCTACGGTGCCTAAGTCCAGGCTGAACGGATTATCTCTCCGCCACGGTGGCGCCTGGTCAAATTCCAACTTGTCAAGCTCTCAACCCTTGCTAAAATCTAATTACATTAAATAAAACCTATCGCGCAACAAAGTAATATGTGTGCGAAGTGTTCTGAAGACTTCTTTTAGGAGGACCATCGACGTGTGAAGGATGAATAAAGGTACAATGCAACTTGGACAATTTGAAGCTGAGAGAACGGGATAAAGTAATATTTTATTTATAACACAATGATATTTTATAGTACTCCAGAGAATATACAGTGATCGCACATTTAACCCCCTACAGTGAATGAATTCGCAAAGAAGCTCGAAATGTATATAGATATTTCAGAATTAGGTTTTTTTTAGTTTGGAAACTCTTTTCGTGAAGTGACTGAAACGTTCGAAACGTCTGTCTAAAATGACTTGAACTACCAGGTTCAGACTAGTTTTTGACTGACATTTCTGAATAAAAACTTCGAATTATCAAGATCCATTGTATATTGTAAAATAAATACACAATAATCTATCTTTATTATTATTAATCTGATCATGTCATTGTACTGAATTCAGTAGGTTTATTTCGTCGAAGAGTGCCCGGACTCGTGAACCCTAGCTTTGAATATTAATTCTTTCGTACCCTGAAGACGAACAGAGTTTTTACTGTACGAATCGTTGAAACTACCTTGCCTTTTCCTCACTTCTTGCACGTTTATTTCACATCTCTACTTCACTCTTCTCTGATTACAAAATTTTTCGATAAATTTAAAATGCAGATTAATCTGACCATGTTTTTTTTGCTTTAAGGATCACGTGCTCCGTAAACCACGAGGTAATTGTGCGTAAAATAATCTTTATTACGTGAAAGTTTGTCGATGTTTTAGTTCGCTGTTTCTTCCACCTGCTGCTTTTGACTTTTGTGTCGCTGATAGAGGATAAAGGCTGACCTTCGTGTGCTCAGTCTTCAGCCGTTCTCAGACCCGCTCACATGAAGTCGTCTCTGCTCCGCCTCCAGTGCGTCGTACCACTCGTGCGAAGGTAACACCAACATTTGTTTTTGGACCTAACGATTTAAATATTCGATATCTGCGCGTGTTCGTAACCTGAGTTACGTATCTCGCTCAGAATATTGTAATTGTGATCCATTGCGTAAAGGCGACGTGAACTTTGTCTGCGGGAAAATATAGACAAAATCATCACGCAAACCTTTAGAGGAAAATATTAAATGCTGTGATCGTTAATTTAGCTGTAGCGATCAGGCGTGGAAAACCGCCCTATCAGTGCGAGCAATTCACTTGTACCAAGATGGTTTTCGTTGGTAATGGTAGCAGTTTTTCTTTTCTTTTCCGGCTCGCAGCTTGATACGATTGCGTACAAACCCATCGATATCTGAAGACCCTGTAGACTGTTTACGACCTCTTCGCTACCAGTCAGGGTCCTGTCATTGACGTAGAGGAACTGTAAGGTAAACAAGGCTAGCGGTAATCGGAAAGTAGTAGTTGGTTAATTTTGACAAAATTCTAACAAACGGATAACTTGTACGGTTGTAGAAAACTAGTAGTTCAACCCAATTCCGGAAATGCATCTATTTCATCTTTATTAAAGGATCAGGATGGAAAAATCTCGACATAGCCTTTAATGCTTAGCTTCGAATGAAATAATTTCTTCAGTTCTTGAATTTTTAAAATTATATTTTTCTCTCCAATGTCATGTCTACACTCTGTTAACAATTGAAACTTCTAGTTCTACCTCTCAAAGAAAATACTTGTAAAGAATTGATTGGTTAGGGATTGGAGCAATTTACCTGCAAACGTAATACTAAATTTACACACGAACATCCCAACTCTGAAGCCCCAAACTGAAGTCTTATACGTAGTGTAGTATCGTAAATAGAACTAATACCAAACTATATGAAAAATACTAAATAGACATAAAAGTAGTTCTTAATAAATGTAACAGTAGATGTACACATTTAATAAATTTGTAGCCAATATTTAAATAACATTAAAGCTATTTGGAAGATAGTTAAAAGTTAAACAAACAAAAACTCAACATCTGTTTAACAACTTTGATAAACACTTGTTAACAGGTGCCAAAAAAAGGATATATGAGTAAATTCGTTGAAGGAATGACGAAACAGCGCTTTCTTTAGAACCTGATGTGATGTTAAAAATTAATAGTAGGTAACTGTGACATTGCGAATCGGAGGCCGCATGTTAAGATAAGAGGGTCGACTTTTATTTAATTTTTCTACGATTGGCATCTAATTAGAGCTATTTTTATTACTGTTGAAACAGCTGGTAATCACCATCATAAGATAGTTTCAAATTGATCAAATAACGTTAGCTTTCCCGATATAATAAAAGATTCTCCGCTTGTCAACCGAGTCAATTCTTTGATATAACAAAACGTTTCAGCGAAATTCATCTCCGCCGTCGTCAGGTGACATTCTCAAAAAAAAGTCACCTGACAACGGTGGAGATGATTTTTGCAGAAACGTTGAGTAACGATAAAAATTGATCCGGTTGATAAGTGGAGAATTTACTAAATGATTACAAAATTTCGTCGAGGCCGTGCTTCCGTCAGCGATTAATTTAGTGAAGGTCGACGAAATAGATGGTTCTAAAAAAACATCGATACTGTGCTCGGCATGTGACTTGCCTTGACATTGTCGCCGCCTCATACACTCGGTATCGACTTCGTTTAATGCATTTATCGCATGAAGGAAGTATTGTAACGATAATGTTGATCGAAATGGAATAAAAAATATTTTTTCATTGAAGCCCTGTCACTACTATTGAAGTGGTGTCATTATTGTAAGTATATTGCACAAAAGCCCTCGTCACTATGCTGATTTATTTGTTAGTTGGGAAACCAAATTCTGAAATAGTTGTTCATTCATTCGCAAAAAAAAAAATATTCGGCAATCATCTGAGACTTCAACGAGTTCTCATATGCATAACACTTTTCCAACCAGCTCTTGATCCACGCTTTTTTATCTTTGTTTTCTTCTTTTTGTCTTCTTGAGAGCCATAGCCAACGTTATTAGTTTAATAGATTTACAGTCACTCATTGTAGAAATCCCCCAGTTCTTGTTGAAAGCAAGATCGTTACTGACATAACATTGACTAATATTGACAAGTATGAGGAATGCTTCAATTTATCACTATTCTTCAATATTATTGAAAGTGCAAGACAAGTTTTAGGTATATCGAAGACTGTAGCACATTCGCTTCTTCATGAACATTTATCTGGGAAAAAGATCTGTTAATGACGGATTCCACATAATTTGACCGAAGCGCGAAAACAGCCTCGCGTCAATTGATTTAAAGAAATGCTGAAAATATTATAAGCCTTCCGAGGAAATACAAACCATCGCAATAGGAGACGAAACTTTAAAAAAAAACCCGTACGAGCCGCAAATTGATCAAAAATAAACCGTTTAGGTGTTCCTCGATGAACGAAACCCATCAAAAGCACTTCCAAGAAAAAGATCCCTTGCTTCTTTGGTTACACCGGACATGTCGCGCCCATTGCATTATAGCATCTAAGATCATTTAATCTATCTATATAATAAAAAAGGATGTATATTTGTATGTATGTATGTATTTACGTTGTTCTTTATACAAATTTTATCGCGTCGACAGAATGCAACAAAAATTGGTACACATATTCTTCAAAATACGAGAAACGGTACTGTGGGGGTGACAAACCCATAGCATAAAGGTGGAAAGAATTATAATTAAAAAACGTCATCATTAAATATTAAATTATTGCGCGCCAAGAGACTGACGTCACGCGAGAGAGACGTTACTACGCAACGAACAATGGAAATATTTCCTTTATTGGGAATGAAATAAAGCAGAAATATTTTTTTTAATAAAAAGTATAATTTTATACAGCAATATTCCATCGAATGATAATAAAGAAGAATACTAATTACTTTACCATCCTGGGGGAAAATGTAAGTTAATTTTCGCGCTGTATTAGTTGTGAGTCTAGCTAACAATTTCATCAATGTAATATTTCGTAATGTATGAAGACTGAGTGACGATTATATCCTGAAATACTCAAGGAATATATTTAAGTATTCAATTAAATACTTTTTCGAGTTTATATAAATAAGTACACGAGCAACGCCGGGCACCTAGCTAGTGTTGAAGCAACTTTATTGCCAGAAGTCATTGAAGAAATCATGAAAAACATCTGCAGTAAGTTTTCCCGACGTATATTCTGTATAAAGAGTTCTCGGGTTTCCGGTCGGGTAACGTTGATTTGGAGCACAACGTTTCCATGGCTGACACCGCCATCTTCGTCGAGTGAACTGACGAAGATGGTATTATTTATTAATAGTTATATTTATTTGACTTCAATTGAATCATAAATAAATCGAATATTTGAATAAAACCAGCACATTTAGTAAAATTAAAATTACACTTAATATCGTTCGTTTTAGAACCTCTTCTGGTGCAAATATAAAAATCATTCTTACAAGTCTAAACCTTTAAAGAGATCAATTTTTTATAATATGATAGTTATAATACAATTATGTCAGCACAAAACATGGACAATCGCAAAAAAAAGAAAAACTATCAAGAATAGTAAATATTATTTCTAAAGCGTGTTCATGTATACCAAACTGGAGTATGTAGAGCAAAATTTTCGGCTAACGGGTCAGCCAGAAAACTCTTTTCGCTGACAAACTTGGTGTACTTTATACTGTTCATCTTTTATCTACATAATTAACGTCTTTAAAAAATTATTTTTGTTTCGCGATGTATTTTACGAGAATTATTTTAGCAATGAAAACAGTGAACTGCACGAGGATGCTGATGGACGTCATTGCAACTTAGTCGCTAAAACGAAGAACTACTAGCACGTAAGTAGTGCCCGAACTAGTTTTTGCAACTCTGCTCGTCGCACGCTAGCGGCGGAACTGTGGATCGGACAACAACAGACGTCGAATGTAGCAATTTTTAACCTTTTCAATGTCATATAAGGTAAAAATGGATTATTTTAGAAGTCAAAAATAAAAACGAAAAAATCATCAGCTTTTACCTTTTTTTTCTGTGAACCATTGATCGTAAAGAAAAACTTACTATGTGAAATTTAGGGAATTTTATATTATTCAATTTAATGACTAGTAAACTTTTCTGTTAAAAAAAATAGTTTTACAATTTTATGGAGAAAAAAAACAACAATATTGCTGTTTTTACACAAAAATTGCAGGAATTTCAATTTTCGAGACAAAAAATATGTCCGCAAACCTGCAATTCATCTTAAACGACAAACTTAATCTTAGTAGCAAATGTCAAAATGCCACCATCAAAATTTCTACCATTTTACTGTACCATTAAGTGAAGAAACAGAATGATGTATTTTCCAGCAACTGATGTCACCCGTGCCTCTATTTCAACCTCCTTTTTGTTGATTCAGAAAATTCACGTTGTCGTAAAAGTCTGAGAAATAATACTCATTGTCTTATGTGTCAACTGCTTCTGTAAAGAAAAGGAAGGTCTCGACGATAACTTTGCAGACAAATATGCGTGGTCAATCCTAAATTTTCACACTTGCATAAAATGATATTTTATTTAAAAAACCACTTTAAATTTATATTTTCTGTAGGTGCAGCTCCAACGTCAACAAATGGCAAAAACTTAGTTACTTTCATCAACCTGGAATGAAGCCTTTACAACATTGTACAATTGGGCAATTAGTATTTCAAAGTTCAGAGAAATGGAATGACCGTGAAGCATTGGTGTCAACACATCAAAATCAAAGATTAACATTTCGTGAAGTGAAAGAACATGTAAGCTCTTTAAAATCGTTTGTATGAATCTTGATAAACAGTTTTTATAAAACGTTTTAAGGTCAGCATTATTTTTTCAACAAATGAATGTGTATATTGATGTATATTTAATAATCCAAAACTTACGAGAATTTATTATGTATATGTACATATATATACTATTAACATATTTAAATTTTATTCTCACTAAAATTTTACTAACTATACTCAATTAGGTAACAAGACTAGCTGCTGGGTTTCTAAACATAGGTTTGAAGACTGGGGATGCTATTGGTATTTGGGGATCAAATACATTGGAATGGTATATAACAAGTTTGGCTGCTAATATGGCTGGTCTAGTTGTTGTAAGTATATTAATGCATTATTTTGTAGTATTTAGTTAAATTAATCACTCCATGAAGATGACCAACTTTTTAGGTATTTTTTATATTCAGTAATTTCAGAGAGCCAATTCTAGTCGGAAAAGGTTTTTCATGTCATTTTGCCTGGTTTAAAATAGAATGAAGTATTAACTCAGTCTTTTAGTCAGATTCTCATAAACCAATTAATTATGAGCCAATAAATAATCTGTTAGTAATGCCAATTTTATAGGACAAATCTTTGTTGGATCATTACTTTGTGTGTATATAAATGTAGTACAAATAATTTATTGAAAGATTAATTTATGATTTTTTTATTTAATATTTATTAGTATTTTTAAACAAAATTATGTTAAATAATGTAATGTTTTACATATAATCAGTATGTATTGCAAAGAATTATATTATTGTTGGGCTGGGCTTTTTTACGTTAAATCAAAAAATATTAATGACCATTTAAGAATTTTTATGTTTATTACAGTTAAGCATGAAAAACTTTTATCTCAGGCACCTGTGGATTACGTAGACGAGATTAGCTGCCCGTTATCAAATACGTACTGCTATTTCTGTGTTCTGTTAGTCTGCTGTAGCTCTCGTAACCAACGTACTGACTCCTCCGAATCTCGCAGCTGGCAGAACGGGTTAACTGCGGCGAGATCTAGTCAGGATCACTGCATGGCGTCGACTCAGGGGTTGACCACTGGCTAAGGCGTCGGCCTCCGGGATTATTGCGACGTACTAGCGTCTCCGAATCTCACAGCTTGCAGAACTGGTTAACTGCAACGACGACCTTTTTGCATTATGCAACTGCACCATGAGCGGAACTCATCACTAACAACTGTCCCTCAGGAGCGCATCGACCAGACTGACTCATTTTATTACTAGCGGTGCAGGTCCGTTAAATTTAAACGTGCGCCATATTGCCAATCTCTGCCGTCGTACTTTAAGAAGGTTCCCATATCTTGCTCATAAACATCCACTCATTTAGTTTTCATATTTAAGTTCCCTACATTTATATCCTCCCATTCCTTTTACTTTCTTCAATATTAGAAAACTTGATCGAAAATGTAATTGTTTCACTGATTCTTCCATTGTTACAAGAGTTATTACACGAAGCTGCAGTTCTGTAGTCAACAATGGCCAACAATTCAGTCATGTTGAGGCCAACAATCGAGACAGGACACGAAAATTATTTGTATGGAAATATTTATCTGCTCCACACCCACGCACACGTCGTCCAACATTTCACAGAAAACAACTCCTGGCATCCGTCCGTCAATGTACGATTTCGAATTCTCAGAACTACAGCAGACAACACTTCCGAAGACAAAGCAAATTAAAACCAAAATACACGCGTTACAGTATATATTTTTTATATGTAATATCTATTTATGTCCATATAAATACACACATTTAAAAATGTAAATTGAACATTATTAGACTTCAATATGTCAGTTTATATGGAAAATCATTTAAACATATTTTATTCTTTCAAAATATTAGGTCAATATAAATCCAGCATATCAGGTACCTGAAGTGGAGTACTGCCTCAAAAAATTGGATGTCACTTGTTTAGTCATGGATAAAACTTTTAAATCACAGAATTATCCACTAATGGTGCAGCAATTTGTTCCAGAGTTAGCTGCTTCAAAGCCTGGCTGTATAATGAGTAAAAATTTACCTCGATTAAAATCAGTAATAACTTTCAGTGAAGATTATATACCGTAAGTTAAATAACATGTTGTCAGTCATAAAATTTCATGTAGTTGTATACCATGAGATGTGTTTCTACATTTGCTATCCTGACCCATTAAAATTTTTATGCAAAGTTGTTAATAATTTAAAAACTATGAAAATACTTTTTTGGACAAAATATATAACCACTAAAACAAAAATAATGTTATTTCTTTTTCAATAAATTGAATTTAAATTGTTGCTTTAATTAACTGTTTTAATTATATTGAACATGCTGTCATTAATTTACATGAAAATTTAAATTAAATCAAAACTATATTAGCATTAACTCTTAATATTGTATTATTAACTATTTAATTAGACATTTCTAATTAATTAGTACATTTCAAGTGAGTAGACAATCAGTTCTGGCTTTAGGGTTTCAAAGTTACTTGAAATTGACAGTCTCAAAGATAAGAGAAGAACAATAGGCTCTATAACTAGAAAATTTTAAAAGCCACAGTGTAACTGCAGTGTAGGAGAATGTACAGTTGGGTGAGAGAGAGAAAATTACTATGCTTGTAGTTTCTGATAACAAGGGAATTGTAGACTGGACACTATATGACCCACTGGGCAAAAGAACTTTAATTCTGTAGTTCTTTTGCTCTGTTTTAAACAGTGAAACATAAATTCGTAATTCATTTAAGCTCGTATTCTTTAAAATGGCAAAATCTCCAGTTTGTTGTTCCCCATGTAAGAATAAAATTCACATGCTATTTTAAAACATGAAGTTCAGATCTGATAATATAAGCCTGGAAAAGTTGGTTGGTACAACTTTTAAGTCTAATTTCAAAATTGCTGTAGAACACACAATATAGAAGCAAAAGCAACAAAGTTTCCAAAAACATTGTGAGGTATTTATATCATCACTTAATTTTTTATGTTATTTGGCTATTTTATCTTATTTTCGAAACAGATGTATTATATTTTCATTTCAACAAGTTAAAGTTATATTATTATTTTTTGAATTTTAGAGGGTGTTTTCGTTATTGTGACATAAGTGTACCTGTAAATATGAAAGAAATAGAACTCCTGCAATATAAAATACAACCAGATGATGCTTGCAATGTCCAGTTCACTTCTGTAAGTATAATAGTTTCTCCTATATAGTAAAAATGATTATTCCTTCAATAACATGTTAGCTAAAGGATCTTTCTGAAAAGTTCAAAAAGACACTAGTCTGTGACCTACTTCAGTATGTGCCAGTGAATTTACGAGGCTTGCAAGGTATTGTATACATTTCTTGTATGTAAATTATATGTGAGGAGAAGCACCACTTTCCTTGTATAAAGATATTTGAGTGAGTTATCAAGGATTATGGGTAATTAAACAATAGGGCAAACGTAGAGTCTGTTCTTCCCACATTGTCTGCTACATGCACCACCCTCACCCAAACTTTGTTTCCATCAAATATGTGAGGGAAAGTTGGTTGTATAAAAGCCCTTATTCTTATGTATATGTATTCCAAGATGTTTGGCTTTCCCAGAGAATGGAATCCAAAATAGGCCCAGAGTAGATTATTGCTCATGACACATACCTCTCACTACATTTTTTTTACAGCCTTACAAAATTATCATTCTCTGTTAAGCATATAACCACACTCTAGATTGCAAATGAGTTCTAAAATTAAAAATTTTCTGTCTGTATTAGGGTCTTGATACAACAACTGCATCTTATCTTCACATAATGTTTGTCTCCTACAGACACCACCCTCATGCAAACTTGGCTGCCTCCATTGTGGGAAGAACAGATACCATTTATGCCCTATCTTTCAATCATAATCCTTGATAACCCAACTCAAATATATATATATATATATATATATATACTGAATTGTCAATTGCCTCTCCTCACATACAATTTATATACTAGAAATGTAGGAACACCTTGCAAGCCTTGTAAATACGCTGGCAGTTTTACTGAAATAGATCACTAGCTATTTTTGAGGTTGGGACATTTGATATTCAGGAGTTCAGTAGTTTTCATAATAATTTATGTTCTTCCAATTGAATCACCAGCAATTTATCACTTTTTCACCTGTACGTTTAGGTTTAAAGTAAAAGTGGTATTGTCCCACAATAAGTCTTAAGTTGTCAAAGTATTTCTTATTCATCTGTCCAGGAAAGTCATTAATATAATGTTCAGCACCAGTTAAGCTTTTAACTAATAAATGGCAAAGTTCCAGTCAATAAGAATTTGGGGCTCATTTTGCAAACCTGAAAACTATATCTAATAATTTAATTTTAAATTTTATGATTATTATTTACAGGGTACAACTGGGAAACCAAAAGGAACAGTTTTGAGTCATCATATTGTAGTGAACAATTCTTTCTTCACAGGGAATAGAATAGGACTACACAAAAGGGTGAGTGTTGATATTTTTGTAATATAAATTTAATTTACTTCAAAATTGGCAATTTTTCCAATTAAAAATGTTTCTCCTTTTATGGAGATTTATTTCATTATGCTTTATATAAAAAGAAAGTTTAATTTGACATTGTCAAAATATTGATATGCCAATGACTTACATGAAATACTTCAAGTGCTTTCCACCTTTCTCAGAAGATAGGTCTCCAACTCATGACAGCAGATCACACAGTATATTGTATACCAGGCAAATTGTCTGGTCTTTCCAAATGTCTACTTATCTTATATTAGACCAAAAAATTAATAAAGTCAACACTAATCTCTTGGTCGTTTAGAATTTTTTATAATTAACATTTTTTCTACTCACCACATCCAAACTGGGCTGACCTACAATGGGTACATTGCTGTTTATCTTAACACCACAAGTTATGGATTCGGCACTAATATGGGCCATTATCAACCTTTTTTTTCATTACCATGCACCATTATGTCAATATGGGCTAAACTTAACTTAAATGGCAATATTAATATCCATTATTAATTCCTTAACCCCAAAATGATTTCAACATCTATATCAAATTTTTGCATTATTATTAGACCCTCCTTCCACCCTCTGTCCTATAAGTGCTTCCATCATTTCTTATTGGGATTGAAATTAGACTTAAAACTATAGTGGTTGATACTTAATCTCGATAATCCTGAAAACTATTTATTCAATACTAATCTTGGTTATTTTTACTGTATTTTTAAATGTTGCCTTCACCCCAAGGACATCTTATATGGACAGAATTTTTTCCTATATAGTAAGTTGTGAATACACAATTTTTTCTTTAATACAGCAATTAGCACATATAATGAAATTAAACATTAATATTAATATTAAATTAATATTTCATCCACTACCAAAATTTTATTCTACTGTGAAAATGGTTTACATATTTAAAGTTCTGTAATTATATTACTTCTAGCATCACCGGCTCTGTTTAAATGTGCCTTTCTTCCATTGCTTTGGAAATGTTTGTGGAATTTTGTGTGCCCTTCATTTTGGATGTACTGTAGTTTTACCTTCAGGAAGCTTTAAAGCTGAAGATTCTGTAAGAGCAATAGCAAATGAAAAGTAAGTGTTGAGATTTTGAAAATGTGCTAGGTTTAGATTTATAAATAATATTTTTATGAAAAAGTCAGAATTGATGAATTTTTTACACTACAAATATATTCTGTGTACTAAGCAGAATACGTGGGTTCAAGTCCTGCCTGGGTCAAATATTTTCAGTCTTTCCTTCTTCTTCCATCCTTCTCTCTGCTTTGAACATATGCTTTTCTATGTGAGTAATTCTTCGCCCGAGCATAAGAAATTCACATAAAGCGCAATCCTCCTATTTATTTCTATCCTTCCTCACTATCCAAGTTTGAATGTGTGTATATATATATATATATATATATATATATATATATATATATATATATATATATATAGTTACAGAATAAAGTATTTGTAGCATGTTGCAAGTCAGACACATCTATAGGTGTAATTAGAAATGGAGCATAAAGCCCTTTAACAATTAATGTATTACGGTAGAAAAATCTCAACTGGAATTCAAAATTATAATAAATGCATAATTGAATTATATTGTACAATTTATATAAATTTATTTCTGCTGGAAGTGTAAGTACACATTATATTTGTTAAAATATAGTATTTTATGTAATATTTACATACACTTTTCAGATGTACAATATTTTATGGTACACCAACAATGCATAATGATATGATATCATCAAAAGAAAAACTCCAAATTGATATTGCATCTGTGGAAACTGTAGTTAGTGGTGGCGCTATCTGCTCTCCAGAACTTTTCCAAAAACTGCACAAGACTTTCAGACTTCAAAGAGTTGCTGTAAGTTCTATATTAAGACAACTTTAATAACTCATCTGGACAGTAAAGAGAGATAGTGTTGTTAGGCTTGTTTCAGATAAATCAGGCTGTTCTTTTTCCTCTCCAGATGAATTAATTTGTTTCTTTAAATAAACTTTAGATATATTCTGAATTTAATACAAACATTGTAATGTTTCAGTCTTATTATGGTATGACAGAAACTGGCCCTATTTCATTTGTGCCATTCTCCGATGATGTTACAGAAAAAACTTTGAACACTGTAGGTGCAGTGTTAGATCATGTAGAGGTAAGATATTAGTCTTATTTAAAATGTAAGTTATTAATGTTTTTCATTGTGCTCTAGTGTGAAATATTGCTAGGTAAAAGTTGTAGATACTTCTGGAAAAATAGTACCAATGGGCACTCCTGGCGAATTGTGTGTGAGGGGTTACTCAACCATGCTTGGATATTGGGGAGAGAAAGAAGCAACAGATAAAACAATTGATAGTGATGGGTGGTTAAAAACTGGGTAAGTTAGATACTTATTTATATTAATTTTCCCATGCCATAAACAAAGGTGGTCATATTAGCTGTTAATTCTCTCACATTGATTAAAATATTAGCAGGTGTGTATTACAAGTTTCATTTTATATATATATATATATATATATATATATATATATATATATATACCACATTTGGATAGGAAAGAGAGAGCGATGCCGACTTACCTGAAATCAATAGTTAATCCAGTCTGGCAGCGTTAAGGTAATACCACAAATTTTTGAGGGTCCAAGCCCCCTTTGTCAGGAGATAAGGTCTAAACTGACACTAATGTTTGCCATTTTGGACCTTCTAATAGGTGTTTCTCAACCTAACCCTTATGTTGTACAGGCTGAACTTGGTCCTAATTCACATTTGGAACTATCAATATTCATCTGAGAACCTGAAAAGATGGGTTCATTAATATTGCTTGCATTATTTGAATGTGACAGCCCCTTTTCATTTCCACTTCTATGGGTGTCTTACCTCCCCGATTGTAAGCCATGTGTGTACAAAATTTGGTTGAAATTTCTTTACACATTTAAGTGTTTATGTGGAGCATACATTACAATCATTAAATAATTTCATTTCAAGTGTTCACAATAGTTGCACATTTGATTGTTTATTTTTATTATTGTTTGTGGTATATTTACATAATCATAATAAGTATTATTATATACAGAACAAATAATTTATCACTTTTAATTCAAAATATTGCATAGCATAATTGACTTACTAAATGTTTCAGGGACCAGATAATTCTATATGAAAATGGCTATGGAATAATAGTCGGCAGAATCAAAGATATGATTATACGTGGAGGAGAAAATATATTTCCCAAAGAAATTGAAGAGCATTTGGAAAAACATCCATCAATATTAGAAGCTCAGGTGAAAATATTTTATTAATTTGTAATAATTATATAGTTTTAAGTAAAGGATTTTATGCACAATATTAAAATTTGGAATCTTGAAAGAATGGAATAAATGTTACTTGAATTGTTTTAGCTTTTAATTATGCATCTACAAGCTAATTAATTACTATAATATTTTCAACGACCTTACTTGGCTGGAATCCACTATGAACATAAAGAAAACTTTTATTCTACGAAATTAGATGTCATACTTCCATCACCTACACTAACTAGTAAATGTTAAAAATTAATAACTGCAATTTAAAATTTTTCATGATAAAAAAAAATGCTTGAAATTATACTACTTAACTGCAAGGCAAGAATTGTATTTCTGGACTTCAATTTGTTTGAGTATTAACTAAACTCATGAAAATGAAAATAAATGTCTGGAAAAAAATGATCAATTAAATAATAAAATTGACAAAAATACAAATCTAAAATATAAAAACCCACTATGAAACATTTCTGAAACCTTTGTCATCTGACTGTAGGAAAATAAAATTAATTAATACTTTTGAATAAGTAGTGAGACAATTAAGTATTGTTTACAAAAGCTTAATTTTATGCTTTTGTTTACATTAATTATGCCACTACTTTATCAGAAGCTTTAATTAGTTATTCCACACCAAAAGTCTGCAACAAAGTTTGTAGTAATGTTACATAGTGGTTCTAATTATACACATAATTTTTTGCTATTTTATTGTTTAAAATTTCTTTTTATTTAGGTCTTCGGAGTGACTGATGAACGACTGGGCGAAGTAGTTTGTGCTGCTCTTCGCACAACTGATAACGTGAATAAACATGATGTAATAAATTTCTGCAAAGGCAAAGTTAGTATGTTTATAAAAATAAACTTTCTAAAGCAATGCTTCAGATAATCCACAAATTAATTTCCACTAAAATGTCTTACTTGTATGAAACTAATTTTATTTACTCTTTGTTACAGATTGCACACTTCAAGATTCCACATTACATTCAGTTTGTGAAGGAATATCCAAAAACTACATCTGGGAAAATACAAAAGTTTAAACTGAAAGAAGCATTAGAGCAAGAGCTAAAATTGAGTTGCAATAAATAATAATTTACCTTGAGGCAGATTTAAACCCATATAATGTAACTCATGGGCATAAGGAGATGATTATTAATAATTGGATAGTTTCTTTTAAAATCATCAATATGGTTTTCTATATTTTAACAATGTCACAATCTCTTCTGATCAGCTATCACAACACTTCTCTATTATATTGTATGGATACAAATATGTGGGCACAAAATTGACAAAATCAGCATTTGCTCAATTTCCTTTATTTAGTTAATATAAGCTAGACAGTGACTGAGTAACAATGTATTACAAACAGACATAGAAATAACACATTGTGCTTCATATCCTTAAAATGAAAAATATATATATAAATTCAATAAATATGGCATATAATACACACCCAACATACCTACACTTGACTTGCACCTTAATCTTATAATAAAATCAGCAACAAAATGCAAAGGAAATTATTCAATAAATTCTAATACAGGAATGTCCTAAACAAATGGTTTTTTTCGCACAAATGTTTAAATTCTACCATTTTAAATTATGAAACAGCCATGTCAATGATATTTTCCAATGGCAGCATAATGTTTAAGGCATTTAAATACTTTATTAGGGGGTTCTGTCTTATAAGAACAGAAATATTACAAAAAGTAACCTTTTAAAATAAAGTACAATAATCAATTTCAGCTGCCCTGTATATTAAAAGTATGCAATGTCAGTATATTAAATTGTTCAGTTATTTTTCTTCTTACATATCTACATCTAGAATATTATACAACTTGTTACAGTAAAAATTTAATGTTAATCTTTTCTGAGCAGACAAAACTAAAAATACTTGTTTAAAATGAATTTTTGGAACTAAACATTTCTGAAATTTTGATCCAAACACAGTTATGTTCTAAGTGCAATTAAAACTTGTAAAATATAACTGTACAACTTAAAGCATATACAATGGCAACTTAAATACACAAATCAGTATTTCCTATCATATCAGACATGCTCAAATTTGAGTATTGTAAATTATTAAGGTATCCATATTGGTTTTGGACATTTTGCTGGGTTACAGTAAAGCTGTTTTACACATCTTTCAACCTTCAGTTTCTGATGGCATAAGCTCAATGTCTTCTGACCAACTCATATCCATTGTAGTTGTTGTTGTTGTAGAATCTGACATTATTAACAAATTGTACTGTTGCTTGCTTGTGTGATCACTTAACACTCTTTGATCAGAACCTTCCAACACTTCATCAAAATTACTCTTTGGTCCATCTTCATGGGTAAGTCCTCTAGAACTTTCACATCCTAATCCTGATGAGCATTCAGATGATGAATCTTCCTCATCAGAACAACTCTGTTCATCTGAAGAATTTACTACTTCATGCTCATTTTCATCTTCAGATGTTTCCTCAGATATCATTGCTTCACCTGCTGAATCCTTAGGAACCAATGATGGTTGAGCAGCTGCACAAGCTGCTAACAATGAAAGATCACTTGTGCTTCCTGGCAGAGGTGGTAAAGGTAGTATTTCAGCTTCATCAAGGTCCAAAACATCATCTGAAAGGTTTTTACTACCATTGAGGCGGTGATGATACTCTCTTTCAGATCCACAACCACTGCTATTAACAGAACCATCTGAGCAACTGCTGCTTACACTGCTGTTGCTCATACTTGAAGATTTTTCTTGTAATTCTTCCAGAGTAGTTTCAGCATTTGGTCTCTTGGCAGCTAACCCATTTGTACTTTGATGAATTTTAGCATCATCTTCAGCATCGCCAGATCTTTTTAATGAAACTTTGTTTGAAACGTGTATCAACAATTCCTCATCTAGTGGCAAGTGAGTCTGCTCCAACTGTGAAACTGGAGTCGAACAATTTGGAACTTCACTCCACGAGTGGTAGTCTACTTCCACAGAATCTGTGGAAACGGATCTTGGTCGCACTGCCCTGCCGTGACCGTGGCTAATAGCACTGGCAGAAGCAGACAAAGTTAGAGAAGATGTTTTAGACCGAGGTCGTCGTGGCAAAGTACGGGAATGTGCAGGAGATGAAACTGGAGGCGGAGGAGTTGTACCACGAAAGCTTCCTGCTCTTCTTACTAAACGAGAAAATATTTCTTCTGGAGCATCATCCATCTCCAATACCCATGAAACAGAGTCACCTTTTTCTACAACAGCCTTAACCTTAGGAGATGCTGGAGGACTGTTGCCAGAAGCACTGGAGTGATTTTCTTTATGGGGATTAAATGATCTGTAAAATAAGGTAAAAGATATGAAAATCAATATAATTGCATTAACCAATTTTAAAATATGTAATTATTATTTGATAAGTAACCCTAAAAAATGATTTTAATTAGAAACCTGTTAAATGATATATTCTAAATAAGGTTTGTTTTCCTTCAAGGAACAAATAAGCAATATACTTAAATCTCTCAGATTGTATAAAAATTTTGAAAACTAAATTTCCACTAAATATTAGCATTACCTGCTAAATAAGTTATTAAAACTGGAATCAAAATATTCAGCATCTGAAGATTTCCTGTTGCCATTTGTTACAGTTAAAAGAGGGATGCTGATTGGAGTTCCAGCTAGAGCAGCAAATGCATTAACCACTTCTGCATTTTGCTTCAGTTTCCATTGAAGTTCTTCATTATGTAATGATAAGCGTTTTTTCTGAGAAGTCTCTTGATGATATGATTCCATCAAGAGCTTATTCTCTCGTGACAGTTGCCTAAGAGCACAAGAAAACTTACAATGAAAACACCAATTTAATAATTCTTACAAGTTGATCAATGAAAGACAAGTAATAACAGAGCATATGGGGAAAAGAGAATTAAATTATTTGTCCTCTGCAGCATTACTTGAATAATCTGAAAAACATATGCTTGTAACAAACATATGTATTATTGAAAATATCAATCATAGTTTTTCATTGCACTGTTTCTGTATTAGATTCTTAAATCAAATAATGTCTTGAAACTACACATTGAATCTCTCTGGGCTCTTCGTAACCTCTTTATACCCATACTACTATTTACAGAATTTATTGCCTCAACGAAGACCCCAGATTATGGAAGAAACTTTTATAATACCTATTTGATTTACATTTTAAAATTATAATTAGGAATTATATCAAATTATAACATTGATTGAAAGTACATTTATCATAGTTTATATATCTAACATCAATCATGGTTCCTATTGGTGTTATTTTTGTTGAATCAATGAATAATTGTCCACCCTTAGACTGCAGATTAATATAAATACTGTTCACAAAACATTAAATCATACGTAAAACTACTTGTAAGTATGATAAATGTTCGATTACTGTACGAATAGTCATGATGTAAATATATTAAATGTAAAATTCATATATTAATGAAATTCAATTGAAGTATATATGAAAATATGGTTAGACTGAAAAATTAGGGCTCTTAAGCATCTAACTTGCATAAAAAGAAACTATGTTTAGAAGGGTTAAAAATTTTTAAAAAAGTGAATGGGTTAATGCGGGAAGATGCATTTTTGCCAACATGCCAAGAATAGGAACAGGAACCAGATATACTAATTTATTTCATTTTATAGAAAAGGACGGTATATATTAATGTCAAGAGTACAAAACTATAATCTCCTATATAATAAAATAGCGTGTATATTTGTTTGTATTTACGTTGTTTTGTATACAAATTTTATCAATTAATACACCATCAGTCAAAGGTATATACAGAAAAAGGAACATTTAAATTGAATTAAAAGTACAATTAATTATACTTTGCGCAACGTATTTCTATAAATTTGTATAAATGTAAACAAATTATTGCGTGCAATTTGTGTCGTTAAACAAAATTTTCAGGTTAGGTTAACACAATTTTTTTCTGATTAAATTCTTTGTGAGGGAATAATTGTGATAACATATTTTATTTTTTGAGTTATTTTTGAATATATTAAAATCAAAATATTTAAATTCGATGGAAAGCTTATAATATAGAGCTTTTTACCAAAATTTAATACACTCTTCATATAATTGTAGTTTTTTGCATAATTGCTGTGCATATCATGGCATTGTTGTGTATTGTATGTTTTTTGTTCATTGTTAAATTTGATGTATTTTTCCTTCTCTAAGTAGCTAACAGTGAATAATAATATTGAATATGTATATATATATATATATATATATATATATATATATATATATATATCTTAGGTAGGGTCATTCATCATTTTTAAGAAATAGGGCTTACAGCTGATTTTGCCTTGATGTTTCTCATATAACTTATTCATACACATTATTTAATTGTATTTTTTTGCATAATTGCTGTGCATATCATGGCATTGTTGTGTATTGTATGTTTTTGTTCATTGTTAAATTTGATGTATTTTTCCTTCTCTAAGTAGCTGACAGTGAATAATAATATTGAATATGTATATATATATATATCTTAGGTAGGGTCATTCATCATTTTTAAGAAATAGGGCTTACATATAACGTATTCATACACATTATTTAAAACAATTCCCAAATTTGTATAAATACAAACACACACACAGATATATATATATATATTACATAATAGCTCATAAATGGAAAAATATTACATATGTAAATTTAACTAGCTCTTCCCAAATATGGAATCTAAATTAATGTGCACTACGTCAAAAGTTCATCTGATTGAGATTAATATATGTGATGTTAGGTAAGTCAGTTCTAATTATTGAAGCTGATAAATCCATACTGAAGTGTAAAAACATACTTAACTATACATATAGAACCGAATGGTGATAATTTTGTTTTCTGAGATATGTCATAGTCAAAAATATTAAGTCATTTGGATAGGAAATAGAGACAGATTCATTAATATGTTGGGTTTTATCCATAAAGGGGTTAATATGTGATGGTCTTATGCTATTTACATCACGTGTTAACCATTAACCATATAGAATTAATTTCTCTACCAGGGCAATATAAATAAAAACCCTGCACTCAGTTGCCTATGTAAGAAAAAATCATGTATGTTTGTACATTATTTATAAACAATTAAACTTGTGGATAAATTGCAATAATCCTGGGTAGACATATTCTTAAAAATCTGGAAAAACTGTGGGGATAAGACTTGGCGAGGGTAGCGGGGTTGTAAATTAATAAAAACAACAGGTTAAAACAGTCAATATTTGCGTTGAGTAATTATTTGTCGGTGTCATTGGATTTGTTAGTGTTTTTCTGGATGCTGTTTGTGTATAACTTCACCCCCTTCGGCATGAGAAAGGAGCACCCTTACGGGTGGGGGTGGAAATATTCAAACTTGCTAATATTGCAGATATTTTAGGCGGATAAAAATTTTTTGGGGTCAAAGAGATTCATATTGTTTCTACAGATGTTATGTAAGTATAATTTCAACCATTTTTTATTATAGAAAAGGAGCACTCTTACGAGTGTTAGTAGAAAATAACGCGTATACAACCAAGATAGGTGTCAAATCCAGGGTAATGGATGTCGGTGAGTTTAATTTTGACATTCAATTGACAATTTAACCTCGAGGGGTGGAGGGGGACGGGGGTTGAAATTTAAAAACATGAAATTACGGCCGATGTTAGCGTTGAATAAATGTATTTAGGGTTAATTGATGTTATATAAGTATAATTTCAACCCTTTTTTACTATAGGAAAGGAGCACACTTACGAGTGTTAGTAGAAAATAACTCGTATACAACCGAGATAGGTGTCAAATCCAGGGTAATGGATGTCGGTGAGTTTAATTTTGACAATCAATTGACCATTTAACCTCGAGGGGTGGAGGGGGACGGGGGTTGAAATTTAAAAACATGAAATTACGGCCGATGTTAGCGTTGAATAAATGTATTTAGGGTTAATTGATGTTATATAAGTATAATTTCAACCCTTTTTTACTATAGGAAAGGAGCACACTTACGAGTGTTAGTAGAAAATAACTCGTATACAACCGAGATAGGTGTCAAATCCAGGGTAATGGATGTCGGTGAGTTTAATTTTGACAATCAATTGACCATTTAACCTCGAGGGGTGGAGGGGGACGGGGGTTGAAATTTAAAAACATGAAATTACGGCCGATGTTAGCGTTGAATAAATGTATTTAGGGTTAATTAGTTTGATAGTATACTCATGTTATGTGTGTAAAATTTCAACCACTTGCAGCAGGACGGGCTGAACGCTTACGGTTGGTGGTGGAGGGGAGTTTCACAGAAAATAACGCTAAAACAACCGAGATTCAAGTCAAATCAAAGGTAATGCCTGACGTTTAGTTTATTTACGACAATTTCGGCAACGCTCGAGGGTTGACTGTGGTGAGAGGAGTTGGGCGGGGGTAGAAATTGTAAATAATGTTTTTAGGCAGTTTATTGCGTCGAATAGATATATTTCGGGATCAATGAGATTAATAAAATTTCTCTATATGGTATTCAGGATTTGGAGGGGAGCTGCTCTTAGGGTTGGTGGTGGAGTGGCATTACAAAAAAATAACGCAAAAACAATCGAGATTATAGTCGAATCCAGGGTTATGGTTGCCGCTGAGTTTAATTATGACATTAAATTCGCCATTTAACGCCAAGGGACGGGGTGGTCAGGGTGGAAATTTTGAAACATGTAATCGAGTTCCGTACTTGCTTTAATAATTATTTTTAGCATAAATTTGATTGATAGTATTTCTACAACTTTATTTTTGTATAATTTTAACAACTTTCAGTTTGTAAGGCGAGCACGGGTAGGTGTGGAGGGGTGTTACAAGAAAATAACGCGAAAGCAACCGAGATTCGAGAAAAATCGGGGTTATGGATGTTGCTGAATTTATTTATGACAACCTGCTTAACGCGTAGAGGCGAGCGAGGGTGAGTGGGGCTGGGCGGACGTGGGTGGGGGTATAATATTAAAAAATGTTAACCTATCGATAGTTACGTCAAATAAATATTTAGCGGTGTTAATGACACTAATAATATTTTTTAATATATTCTGTGTATAATTACAACCCTTATCGACTCGAGAGGAAAGAACCATGAAGGGTAGGTTTCATTACATAAAAATAACACACAGAACCGATATAGGAATCGAATATGAGGTTATGGATGCAGCTGAGATTAATTATGACATTCAACTTGCACGAGTGGGACTGAAGAGATATAAAAATTTTCAAACATGTTAATCGGCCCACATTTGCGTCCAATATATATTTTTCGGTATAATTTAAATTCATTATATTAAGGTCGATATTCTCTGTGAATAATTTCAATCTCTATCGCCATGGAAGGGGAGCACGCTTTGGGGTGGCGTTTGGTGTTTCGTTACATGAAAATATCGCGAATAGACCAAAGTTTTGTGGTTATGGATGTCGACGAGTTTCATTGTGACAAACTGAATAACGCGCGGTGTGGGAGGGAGGAGGCCTGAACGAAGGTAGAAATTTTCAAACGATGTTACCAGCCGATTTTTGCGTGGAAATTTTTCTTTGTTTAACCTACTGTAGCGGGTCTGGAAATTTTCAAACATGTTAAAACGACGATATATTCGTTCAATGAAACTATTTCAGGGTCAATGAGTTCAACTTCTTTCGGAATGGGAGGTGAACATATTTGGGGATAGGGGTCGAGTTGTGTCATAAAATAACGCAAAAGCTACTTAGATTGGAGTCAAATCGGGGGTTATGGATAAACGACATCTCGGGCAACGCCGGGCACCCAGCTAGTCATATATAAATTAGGACAGTAATTAATCTAAAAAAGGAGAAAAGTAGTATTTTTGAAAATACCAAAGGGGAAAAAATAAAATTCTGATAATACTAAAGGGTAAATACAAGGGTAAATGAAGTAAAAATTATGATAGTGAATTATTTACAAAAACTATGGACAACATAGGATTCGACTATTTATCCACCAACTTCAAAATAAGGATTTATCACCATGCCAACAATTCCAAATCAAACAGTATTATCTAGACACAACAAAATAAGATTGTAAGAGTGTTCTTCAGATTTTTTAAAGTATGAAATAGATTTTAAATTCAGTTTTGGAAGCTATTTATTTTATAAAAAATATTAATATTACAATTCTTGACAAATCTTACAAGAGGCAGTTCAGTGTAGACTAAAGTTTTGTAGTGACCACTGAAGCCAGTAAGTTTCTATAGAAAACTTTATGACTAAATACAGATGTAGTTTTACATATCTAATTGTTCACAAAGATGACTCAGCTCCAGGGATAATGGAAATGCTTGACAATACAGTACAATACAAAAAGTCATTGATACCTTAATTTCAACACTATATTTATTCATAACTAATTATTAATATTTCACAATTGTACACAGTATCAAAGGAGCAGAATGAACAAAGAACATAACTTAATACATTCCAAATAAAACGTTTTGCACAAGCCACATGTAATGTTTTATTTTGAGTACTCTAAGATGATTTTTAATACATTAATACTGTTCATCATAAAATTATTCCTAGCCTAAGTAAAGAGAATTTGCTTCAACATATATTTCTATTATAAACTGTCATACCTTTCAAAATTTGACTTTCGTTGAAGCTGAACTTGCAAATCTTCAACACGAGCCAGTAAAGCAGCATTTTTCTGCAGAATCTGAGGAAGTTCTCCTGCATCACGAGCCAATTCCAAATTTTGCCTCCTCAATTCTGCTATTTCTTCACGGCGTAAATCTAGAACTGTGCGCAAAGATTCCACTTCATCTTGCAACTCTCTGCAGTGCCCAGCAGTAGCCTGCAATAAAACATGTTTATGTTACTTAAAACAGCAAGAATGAACATCTCTCTTCTATATTTGCAAAATATTCATTGTAGAAAACTATGTATTCACAAAATTGTTTCATCCTGTCAGTTTTTTCATAACAAGCCTATTATAGTTCAGTTTCTTCTGTTACCAATATATTCCTACCTTCATCCTTTCTTCTACTAAATAATTCCATATTTTGGTAGTTAATTCATGATTCTGTCCCTATGTATTTTTTAAAAAAATCCCTTCCCTTCTTCATTACAAATTAATTGTTCACAAATAAAGACACTAATTATATTGTATTTTAAATAACTAACATACGAAGTAAAAAATGTTATCTACACAAATTTATTAAATTTTAAATATTATATTCACCTGTAGTTTTGTGTCACGGTCTTGTTGCAGGCCATCAACAAAACGCCTTGCTTGCTCTTTCAGTCCTGCTAATTCAGTATCAGCACCAGTTAACCTTCTCTGCAACTCTGCCTCCCTCCTCAGGGTTTCTACCTGCAATCTTTCCACTTCCTTCCGATGTTCAGCATTAGCCTGTTCTAAACGAGCTTGACCATCTTCTAAAAGAGCCTCCACTCTTTCAGCATTAAGTCTGTCCAATCGAGATAATTCTCCTTCATACCTTCCTTTCATTTCATCTACCTGTAAATATTATTCACAGTAAAGACAACTGTGTGTTACATAATAAGCAGAGGACTATAGGTGGATGGTAATAACTGTTTAAAAATAAATTACCTGAAGTTGCAATTTCTTCTCATAGTCTGCCAACTGTTCTTCATGATGAGAAACCACTGAAATATGTAAACCATATTAGGAATTGAAGTATTGGACAATGTTCTCAGTTTATAACTTTATAACAAGACCAGAATTGCTACGTACATTCAGCTATTTCCTGGCTGTGTTTTGTTTCCACCAACAGAATTTTCTGCTGGTAAGATGTTTTCTCTTGACTCAGAGTTTCTTCCAATCTTCTATTCTTTAATTGTAATTCCTCTGAAACATAAAATTCAATACAATATTACAATACTCATAATAGGAAATTTTTTTAAATATAGAAAACTGTCTCACCTAAGCTGCATTTAGTGTTGTTGTACTCTACTTTCATCTTTTCAACTTGCTTCTTCAAGTCTGGAGTAGCAAACGCATCAAGCTAGAAAAGTAAATCGAAATACCACATTAAAGGTTTCACCTCAACATAAGAAAGAGTAATCGGTACTTGGTACAGTAAACATACGTCATAAACAAGGTACTGAATGAGGACCCCGAGTGCCTCAAAGCCCATAGTTCCATGGCGAAGGATCGGCAGGAACAGTTGGTCAGGTGGTACCACTTGCTTGGTCGGCAGTGGTTCCTTCAGAGGAACACCAGTGCTTGCAAGCCGATTATGATCTGCAACACCAGCCTCACTTAACATTCAATTCTAAAAAAATTCTCCAAAGTTTTACATAGACATTCCAAATATATTGTACTTCCAACACTTTGGAGATGAATGAAGAAGTATTTGATTTCAGTGTTCCCTCATCAGTTGGCTGTCGATGTGACACTACAGCCCATTAGCAAACAAAATATTAATAGAAATACAATTTGAAATCAACTAGGAAAACAATGTTTTGAATAGGCTATGTTTATCGATAGATATAAAGAAAAGACATACGGTCATTACGCTTTTATATATGCAAATCTTAAATCTTTGAGAAAATAAATAATTTACTGCGATTATTCAGGTTTCTTTAAAAATGTACGTTTAATAAGAAAATATATATAATCATTCATTTATAAATAATTCTAAGATGGTTACAACAAATTTTCTGCAATATAATATGGAAATTTAAATAAATATCATCCTAAACACATTAAAATTATTATTTATAGGCAAACCACACATTTAAATTGAGGTGATGTTGAATTATACTTTGGAACTTGAAAATAAACAAAAATTGTTAAACTATTTGTATTGCCCAAAATCTTGCTAATTTTACATTTATATACAGGGGAACTACATAAATTCGTTTGATATACTCTTACACATCTCGCACAACATATATCTATACTAACAAATGAAAACGAGAAAAAATGATAAGACCGTTACCTGAAATGTATTACAAATATTCGTAATCAAAAATGCCATGGTAATGCGAAGATGTCAGTTTTCACGATAGCGATGAAGTGCCTCGCGTCTGCAGCCAGTAGCGTTCCGTAGCTGGGAATTAACA
Organism: Zhengitettix transpicula; assembly: GCA_037074705.1. NCBI lineage: Eukaryota > Metazoa > Arthropoda > Insecta > Orthoptera > Tetrigidae > Zhengitettix > Zhengitettix transpicula. The sequence goes on along the minus strand of CM073593.1, from coordinate 46,212,190 downwards.
GACGGGAGCAACTTTAGTGCTGTGGTAAACAAGTTTACAGCGATACTTGGTGGGAAGGCCGGTACCAACGAATTCCCATAGCATCATTGTTCCTGCACGAATCTCCGGTTATAGTCTACAACCCCCGTTGTTCCACGGAGAACACGTTATGTATTCTTCAATATACGAGGAATTAAGCACGGAATAACCTGACAGATTACTGAACTAAGATATTATGGAAACACTACTAATCCAGTGCGAATTTAACAGGGGCGCAACCATCTCGGTACTACCATGGAAGACGGGGAAACCCCGAATTTTATTTTAATAGAATTTTGTACATGATGACACGTAAATGACCGGATCAAGTGGTGCTGGACCGAACTAAGGAAGTTCTTCGCTTCTTGAAGACTATCCGATATTTTATACAAACTTTTTACCTTGCGAAATATAAGTATTATTCGCACACTTTTTGTTCTGAAAAGGGGGAATGTGAAATAAAAACTTTTAGAACTACTAGATAAAAGTGAGAAAAAACTGAAAATATGTGACGATTAAAAACGTAGTCAAGCGTCAAAATTTCTTTTATGGTGCGGGAAGTGTTGCCTCGTGGTCGGGAAACATGACAAGGTTCCCGATTTCGCACGTAATAAGTCTTCTGTCAGCGTACAAACCTATCTGTATTCCTGCCAACAACACACAAACCCGAAAAGAGTATTTTTCTGATCATCAAAATAGAATCTTCGAGAAGTTGTTACGCAACCAACAGGAAATTTTTGCAATCCATTCTTTCACATAAGAAAGTTTATTTGTGGTACATTGAGAGAGTGCTCCTGACCTTATTACTTTCCAAAGCACGTTGGTTCATTAAGAAATGACCGTAAGAAAATTAAAAGAAATCGTGTGTCCTCATACATTTCCAACACACTTCCTCATACAAGTTATAAACGTTTAAACCAAGTAGCAATAAAATTAAACGGTAGTCGACGTTACACGAACGTTCACCATTGTTTTTAAGGTCAAAGAATGGACAGCTGAGTTCAAAAGCTGTCGTTTTGAGCGTTCAAATCCGCCTAGGAAGCGCTAAGACCGATGAAAATATGGTAAAAATCCACAATTCAGGTTATGAAGACACGCTAGATTTCCAAGATTGGAAAGACAAATCTATTCGTAAATTACGTACGCAACATTGTACACGAATATTTGTGTTTGAATAACATTTTAATTGTTGACCACTGGAGCTTCTCAATCGCAATTCAACTCGGCGTTTGCAAAGTTTCATTACTGCTGATAAAACGCGGATTCATTATTACACCCCCGAGTCGAAGCAAGCGTCTAAAAAAGTGGATCGAAGTAGGAGGAAGTGCTCCGAAAACCAAAACTGAATTTTTACCAGTGCTTTGAAGAGTTCATGGAGTGATTCTCATAGACTACATAGAAAAAAAAGGCAATAAAGTACTAGAAAGCATCGCTCAATATTATTAAAGCAACTTGGAAAAAAATCCTTCTTTGGGCAAGAACAAATAGAAATAGTTTTATTGGCACGAAGAAACTGGGAAATCGGTGGAATGGTTGTATTGGGTCAAAAGATGAGAAAATTCATCAGGCGGAACAACTTTCATAGTGACGATTTCATATAGGAGTCATTGAATCATAAATGTATAATCCAACTAACTTGTCCGAGACATTTTAATAAAAGCACTACGTATCGTTCATTCGTTTTGGAATGTCTTCAGGTGCAAACAAAAAAAATATATAAAATTTAGACCATTTTTTATAAACAAGATAAAATATCAAATGTGAATCAGTCGGGAATAATTTATAAACAACAAAAACTAACGTTTCGTTCCTCAATGTAGCACTTCATCAGGTTTACAATGAAGTACATAATTTCCATAATTTCGGTTACAACGGGCATTTTAGGTAGAGCATGCCTCCGAAAATCTACCCACAATTTATGTAAAATACATATTTAAGGAAGGTATGAAAATTATTTAGTCAATTTTTCATCTGATGAAGTCGTAGAATGAGAAAAAAAACATTGTGTTAGTTTTTTTAAAATAAATTATTTAGGAATAATTTGGCTGTGTTCATATATTCATATTAAATTAGATGACAATAATTTACAATAATAAGGTACCGAATTTTATTTATACGTAGTGCTAATTTTCATATTATTAAAAAGGTTTCTGAAAATTTGACTGGTTTTATTCATTTGTGGTGATAACTATGAATTGATTGCCCACGTTCAAAAGTTTGATAATGTTAAGCGAAACGGTTTGTTGATGCTACGGAGTGACCAGGAAGCATCGAGTTCCTGTACGTCGCGTGGTGACCTCTATACTCGCAGGCGCGCCATCGAATAGCCACTCCTCTACATTTTCACTGGAACTTCCGAGGCATTTTTGGCACCTCCGCCTGTTTCTTATATTTACTCAGCAATACAAGTTTCTGAAATTACAAATTTCCTTTTTACCGAATAAACTGTGCCGCATGTCAGACGAGTACAACTAAGAATTCCATATTTTGGGACTGAATGGGCGTGATTCAAAGATGAAAAAGGTCAAACTTTTTCGTTTCACATCAAAACTGACACCATAATTGTGTGTAATACCTTTTAAGGCTCACAAAGATACAGAATATATTAAGGTCGACCTCCTGTAGTGTAGCGGGCAGCGTGACTGCCTCACGGAGGTCCCGGGTTCGAATCCCGGTGAGGGCACGGATGTTTGTGTGCGTGACGGAAAACTCGTCAAAGTAGACCACCGAAAAAGGCAAAAAATAACCTTCCCATATTGAGTCGCTAATAACCGGAGCTGCTGCTGCGACTGTAAATAAATCAATTTTAAAAAGTATTGTAGTAATTGGTAATTAAGACATTGTTCTAATTGGAAAGTTGGATTGTAGAAGACTCATTATTAGTGGATATAGAGCGGACGCCGCAACAATCCGGCAAGGCAAAGAAAACATTGTTGAGGTTCCACGCGCTCAAAATCTACGAGACGAAGAGGACAGTCGGGCCGTAGGCAGAGAGGAGAAAAGACTAAAATTCCAAGTCACGAAAATTTGAACAGTACAGTCGGTCAGCAGACAGCGAATAGAACGGACGAAAAGAACTCATTGAAAGTTTTACAGTCGGCAGTCAGAACGAAAGATTGTGGCCCAGTCACAAACATGCTTTTAGTTATTAAAAAGTAAAGCAATATTCAGACAAACCAATGAAGTCCATTGTCAACTAAAGCCACGAGATCTACAAATCCAGGTTGCAGTAAAGCATCGAGAACCAACCAATTTGTGTTAAGCCAACTAACAAACAACGCCAATTAGAGTCTGTGAGAACTTAGAATCAGTGATGTCCCCAAAATTGTGCACGAAAAACTAAAAATGAGACCTGGGCGGCCGTAAGTAGAGAAAACTTTAAAATATTTTGTAAACCGTGCTTAAAAGATAAAAGTCAGATCGTTCTTTAATTTTAATTATTTAATTATCGATAAAATGAGATCGTTAACTCTTGATAAAATTGAAATTGTTAAATTCAATCTTTAGTATTATTTCTTCCGCAACAAATTTCGTCTATGTTCAGACGCTTTGATTTCCATAAAAGGTAAATGTAATTTTGATTATTTAAATTCTGCCATTTATCAAACCCAGATCAAGACCCTGAGATCCCAAATATTTTGTGTAAAATATAATTGTTTTTAAATTTGGCTTAATAAATAGATTCCCATATAAAGTAAATTTGTGTTTTTTTTTAATTTGTTAAATTCATCCATTATTATATATATTTAATTATTACAATATATTAAGGTTTTAATGTAATCCAAAACTTTACAGAATGAACTGGTGATATCTAAGAGTTTACCAGGCTGGAACCCCGAGAAGACTTTATCTAGTTTATACACCAGGAAAACCTTCGTTCTAAATTGTTTTAGCTGTCAAGTTTGTTCCAGAATGAACGTTAAACAATGAGAACGAGACGGTGTGCTCCAATAAAGGAACATCCTGCACATATTTTGAAATCAGAATTAAAAGAAAATAATTTTACAGCTAGGAAGGAAATGTAGCACCAATATAATTAAATTGTTGAAAATCTTCACTGAACTAAAACGGACGGAGAAATATCGTGACGTGGCATATTCTTCCGGACAAATATCCACGATGAATGTTTTGTAGACAGACAGATACGAAAATAAAACAAAACCTTTATTAAACGTTTCTCATAGCTGTTTGGTATGTTCAGAGCCTACTAAAAAAAACCAACTCTGATAAGGTCAACAATACGATGAAGCGAATCTGGCAAGTAAAGACACTATGTAAGACGAACGTGGCCTCAAGTTATTAACCAAGAAATTAAGGAACAAGTAAATACAAACACAGTGAAATCATAATTCTCAATATAGATGATAATATCGCAGTCTAAGATTTTTTCAGGCATGACTTTGTCCGGCTCATTACAGTAACATATTTCCTAATCAGATCATTTCTAATATCAATATATAATAATATACACAAGAAGTTTTTTTTTTAGCCCTTGGCGTATAAATCTCTTCAATGGTAAAGGCACGATGTGGTGTTCTTCCGCAGTAAATATACATAAAATAACGATTTTTTGGTCGCATTCTGTAAGTTATCACTACAATTTTATTTTGCAGATGCCACCAAGACACCTATTTCAGGCGGTACTACCGTACTGTTGTGATCACTGTCGACACGAATAGCTTTGTAACGTTAAATCAACGCGAGAAGTTAACGGAATGTCCTCATTTTAAAACTGTACATCACGCTCAGAAGGAATGAAAAGTAGTGACCGAGAAAAACATCTTTACTGCCGACGCGATGATTTGCTATAGTTGTCCTACCTTAACTCAAGAGCACTATATACTACGTTTAACAGAGAAAATGTGCATGTGTCGGTAAGTTCGTAAATATCAATGTCGATAGTACTGCAATTTATATGAACTAACTTTTAGTTCTAATTAAATGTGATGCCGTTTAGATTTTTCGGAGGTTTTCCATTTACTTAGACAAAATATCAGAAACTGATGGAAGGGCTAATAAAATGAAATTTTGCTCAATAATACGAACTGTTCGTCTTCAGGAATATGCAACGAATCAGAGATAAGGCACTTAAGCCCTAATACACACCAGTTGAGATCTACTTCATAAGTCCAGTGTGAACTGTGTGCACGGACCTCGCACATGGGACTGTTGAACGAGTTCACTTCCTTATTTTCACTTTTAATTACACATAGGATAATACTACATTCTAATAGACCTGAAATACGAAGTAAATCTCAGCAGTGTTTGAAGAAATGTTTTGAATGGAATTATATCCGTAACATTCGGCCTCTCAGCCAAGAAATTAAGAATATAGTACAGGTATAGTTTCTCGGCTCAAAATATACGGCACAGTATATGGAACTTTTAGAATAAGTTTGTTTTTAATATACAAAAAAAAAATTAATCCGAAGATTTTACAGTTTTGATACATTGATGACGTTAACATGTTTAAATTAACTTAAAAAAATGTAGTTGCTTCTTGAGTAAGTAGTTGAAGAGGAAATTATGAATTATTTATATGTATATTGTAATAATCACGATTTAAATAATTCATTTTTTGCCCCACGATGGAGAGCCAAAATGTAATGAACACCAAAATTTGCAAATTTGATTTTAATTGTCCCCACGTTGAGGCACCAAAATATAATGATCACAAAATTTGCTTAATTATTCAATTGTGAACATTACATTTTGACGCTCCGACGTGGCGATTTATTTGATCATAACATTTTGGCGCCTCAACGTGGGCTTATTTAAATTGAATAATTTATCAAATTTTAGTGATTATATATATATACACGACAAATTGACCAGGCATTCAGGCCAATTTGTCGTTTTATTTTTAGCCTTCTGAGGGGTTTAGGTGTAGGGATTCTGTATTTGAGATAATGGGATTGAAGTGCTTGAGATTTCTATGACGTTGGATTAGCGCGGTTTGAATTATGATTTTTTGGGTTGAGGGAATATTTAGGTCATTGTGGATTCTAGAGTCAGTAAGGGACATAAAAAGCGGAGTATTTTATTTTGAGATATTTGAATTTTATTTATGTGGGTGGTAGTGGCCGAAACCCAGATATAACAGGCATAAAACCAAAGGGGATATATGAGGGATGTGTAAAGAAGTTTTTTGTTGTTGTGAAAGATAAAGGAGATTTCGGATTCAGTAATGGTTTTAATTTGTGGAATCTGTGGAGTGTTATTTTTTTAATGTGGAAAGTGTGAAGGGACTATGTTAGTTTGGAGTCGAGGGTTAGGCCGAGGTATTTGTGGGAAGTTTTAGTAGGGATAGTGGAGTTGTTGATAGTGACTGATAGGTCGTAGCCATTTCTTTTTGGGGAGAAGGGAACTTCAGTTGAGACGATTCAACCCTGCGGATTACTTAGTTTGACAGGGCGTTCCTTAAAAGTTCATTATTATGATCAAGCACCGAATTTGTATAGTTTCGTCTTTACGCGGAATCATCAATTGCGGACTCCCATCATATTGAAGCCGCGAAATATGACAAGATAGGACGGTTGACAATGGTGTTTTTAGGGAGCAGAAAACTATGTTGATATTTATATTCAGTAAAAAAATGTACTCTCAATTTGCCCCAATTAGGAAAATTGGGCACCAGAATAAATGCACAGGACTATTAAAAGTAAACGAACACCATTGTGGGTGCTTTGCGTGACATTGGGAGGTCTTGCAGGGCCTTGTGTAAAATCGCTGATGCTTATGGCGACAACTTTTGATTCCTCCGTTATGTAAACGACACGTCTAGACTATAGTGAAGATGAATTATATAATTTGGAAGAAAAGGAAAAAGATGGGGGAAAGAGCATGTAGTTTCACGTAAAACTGAACCGTAAATTGAGATTCAAAAGGAAACGACGACAACTTGTATCCGTAAGAGGTAGGCGAGGTGTTGGCACAGCGGATGCGAAGCAATGAAGACACAGACCACGTCCAGGGCTGCGCCATTTAGAGGCAAGCGGATGCCGCCTACGTTCTCTAGCGAGAAGAATCTTTATTTTATTTTTTTTCGCGAGCAGGTTACAAGCCACCTCCAGCGCTAAATCTAGAGCATCTATAAATAAAGCCGTGACAAGGATGGGACATGACTTTGTGCGTACTTACGGTCCGCACGCGCTGGGGCAGCCTCGGTTCCCATCGTGGTCACGCACTTACACGCATGGTTGACCGCTCGCGACGCGCGTCCGAAGCCGACTGAATTAGCGGACCTTGGCGCGGTGGACGCGGGCCAAGCCCACATGCACAACCTCAATTCACCCAATAAACCACCACTGCCACACGTCACACACCAAAACCAACTCTAACCAAATCAATTACACGGGATTTCTATGCTTGTCGCCGAAATTACGGTTACGACAAAAGTCGCGTCATGCCATTTCCTCGTAAAAGAACGATTTCGATGCTGCAATGTTTCGGACACCTGTAGGGCAGAGAAAATAGATCGCCACTATGCCCTTAGTTAAAGTAATTTCATAGACATACACTAAACGATCCCCGAAATTATTATTTATTCCGACGTGGCAGAAGAAACGTAACTGTTGCTATTTGGGGATCAAACATGGGAGCGACAGAAGGAGAAATGCACTACGAAAATACGAATGAGAAATTAATTCAAATGTTAAAATGAAAAAATTAATAAAAAAAGTTAGCCAATACAGACAAAAAAAGGGTAATATAAATACCACACAACCTTTTGTCAGGTGTTAAGAGCCTAGAGAAACATCTGCACTGGTCAGTTAGCTTTTTGAGTGTTGTCTGACTGACCAGTGCAGTTGTGTTCCTCTAGGCACTTCTTAGCACCTGACGAAAGGTACAAGGATTCCAGAAACGTTGTGTGGTATTTATATTACCTTTTTTGTCTGTATTGGCTATCTTTATTATTCATTAATTTAAATATATTTCTATAGCTGTATGTATGAGAACAAGGGCTTATTTAAAAATCACGGGCGCACACTTATATAGCCGGAAAAATATTAGATTAAATGAACAGAAACAATGTAAGACTGAGAAAGTTATTGCAGCACCCAGGACTAGCAAACATTGTAATAGCATGTATTGTCCAGTGTAGGACTACGACACTTAGCGTTGTGGTATCAATCGAGCACTGTGACATGAATAGTTTGCACAGAAAATAACTTCGAGGAGAACCGCACCGAACCAGTCATGTGTCTGATGAAAAATATAATTGGTTCGTCGTGACGATGCGTGCCTCAGTCAAGGTCGGTTACGGGTTCAAGCATTTAGAAATTATGCACCATCTAAAAAGAAATACGTCCATAAACAGATTTACGTGAGGACACTTCTTCCTACCCTATTAAGTACTATATTTCCCTTTTAAAAGAGTAACGAGACGTATAACTTCGTAAATTCGTGAATTTTCTGAATGATAATTTATGGAAAAAAAAATATCAGCGTTACTTATTGATACAGAATTCATTTTTTTCGTCAAATCATTTATTGTAGATAATTTGTTTTTAATTTACGTCCCTATTTCTTTGAATAGATCAAATAAATATATATATATATATTATATATATATAATAACGTACAAAACGGAATATCAGATACTTACTGCTAATAAACTTTAAACAGCTAATCTGGAATTATCGGTTACAAAACTCCACACAAGTGAAAATTATATTAGTAAAAATCGAACCCAGAAATGAAGTTCTCTGGCCATTGCTCGTTAAGAACCCAATTTCTCGACCAATAGGCAAAAAACACTTATGGATTTCAAAACAATTACCAAATGTTTCATTCTTGCAACAATGACGAACATTTTCAAGTGAAAATCAACGGTGAACATTTGAAAAAAAAATGGCTTGAACTAGACTTGTTTAACCATGCTATCTTACGAATAGTCATGAAGGAAATTTAGATAGGAATTTAATTCTTTGAAAAATTGACGTCTGATTGAAAATAATGAATAAGAAAGACCGCCAATACAGACAAAAAAGGGTAATATAAATACCACACAACGTTTCTGGGATCCTTGTACCTTTCGTCAGGTGCTAAGAGGAAACTTGTCAGTTGACAACACTCAAAAGTCTCTAGGCAGTTGCGTTTCTCTAGGCTCTTCTTATCCCCTGACAAAAGGGACAAGGATCCCAGAAACGTTGTGTTGTATTTATATTACCCTTTTTTTTGTCAGTATTGGCTATCTTTCTTATTCAAGATTTATAATTGATGCTAAAACAAACACAGGAAGATAAAGCAGGTTTTTTATCGCTAACTTGAACAGCTATCCACATCCTCCAGTCGCCAAAGTGGTCAAGTGATATAATATATATAAATAATTTATAGCGTTTGTGAAATTATGATTGCTGAACCGAAGAAATGGAAACATTCGAATCATATAAATATAAAAACGTCATTTTAGATTAGAAATAATTATCTAAAGCAGTAGACAGCAAACACACGAAATTGACTGATAAAATAAATACCACACAACGCTTCTGCATATTTGTTGCTCCCGCCAGGTAATTCAAAATCGCAAGAACCGCAAGACACCGAAAAACAATTTAATTAATACCGACGTTTTTTTTATTTTTTTACGCATTCTTTAGTTTGAAGCGAATTATATTCGTAACATTTGATCTGATGTTCTCCTAAAAACGGATTTATCATAATATAACTAATGTACGAGTATCAACAGCAACGACAACTGATGTCGCTTGACTGGAATTCGGCTGTAAATGTCGCGAACTTCACTTCGGGGACGGAGAAATGTCACGGGCTTGGCGAAAATGTTAACGTCAGAGAACAGCCCCAAATCTAAACATTTCGTGCAATATTAGAAATTTTTTTTAAAAAAAAAAGAATCGCTGTGGGCAAACTAAACATTTCCATAATTATTTTTCTTAGCGAAATTTATGTCTATGAAGGGAAAAATTTAAAGCGACCACGACACTTGAAGTATCAAAATCCAATTGAATTGGAAAAAACCCCAATTACTTCGTAAGACGTAATTAATTACGTATAGTTTAAATTATAATTTAATTAATTTAATTTAAAAATACGTTTCAGTCCCTATGTGGACCCACATCTGGTTTACAAGGAGAATATTAAATTATAGATATAATTGTGCAAAGATGTAATATTTTCAACTGGGATATGCACAAAAGTTTAGATTAGTTTTAGAAGAATATTCTCTCAATGTCAAAACCGACACTGATTAATTAAGTAATATATGTGACTAATATTTGAGTATTAAGTAATATCTTTGTTATAAATCTGCTGAGAGTTCACATTAGAACGGAAATCATTAAATCAAATTATATTTTTCAAATGTTTATTTTGGCCTTATTAATAAGCTGATTAATTCGTTTCGCCGTAATTAATAATTTTATATATGCGTAATGCTGTATAAAAGAAATGCAGAACATTTACAATATCAAGGTTTTCACTATTTACAGTTTTGAAGTTTTTCTGACTAATAATCGTTTTCGATTAACAATGACAATGAATGAAAAAAAATATAAGCCTATTAATCAGAAACGTTTTTATTCACATTTAATATATTACAAACACTACGTTTCATTCCTAATTGTTTGGGACCTCTTTGAGTCATTTCGGCCGCAACTTGAGTGAAAATCCCAACTTAAAAATTTATGCTCGTCTACATTTTCATGTAATTAATTGTAAGTAATAATCTAAAATTTATTTTACATAATTGTATTAAAATTATTATGTGTAAATTTCGTTTTTTGGAATTCTCGTATAACAAATTGATCATTTAATTTAAATTTTGAAAACTGATGAGGTCCCAAAAAATTCGTGTCTGTTATATTAGGTTTTAATAGTTTCATAAAAAATTGATCAATTATTTTTAACACAGACGTATTATATTTCGATGTCAATAAAAGTAGTTGAATTGTGCTGCGATTTTGTGAGAGTTCCTAAAACTGTAACTTGTCGAATTGAGTTACAAATTTCTCATAAAATAATACGTATTAATTATTTTCTTAATCATTAATATAAACTCACCACTAAGCTCGCGAGAAAATCGCTCCATGTTGAAAACAATCGCCAAAATTTAGCGGAGAAGCGCCACACAGGCCGAGTGTCAAAGCACCGACCGCTAACACTCGCGGAATCACGGTGAATATTCAAAGCGAGACACGCGACCTACTCAACGGCAATCTTTTGTTGTTACCCCAATTGTTGAGGTAACAAACGAAACTTCCCAAGATTTGAAATCGCTTGCGAAATCTTACAAGTTTACTCCACTTTCAAAGAAAGCAATTTTTAAATGTAGTTTTGAGAATATTTCTAAACTGAAACAGAATTATCTCAGGCACACATTTGTTTTCCTAAATATTAAACATTTACACTGAGATATGCATCTACTGAACGATAACAGGAACCAGGTCCAACAATAGTATACCTTGGAAATATAAAATTGACGTCTGTTACTTTTATTGACGTCTGTATGTGTAATAACACGAATACTAATTATGTAAAGAAGTAGGCAATTAACATACAATAATTAAGTGATAAAATAAATAGGCCTACCACACAAAATCTACAAAGTTGACGAAAGAAAGGATTGCAGATACGTTGTGTTGTATTTATTTTATCACTTAAGTATCGTCTGTTAGATGGTTACGTATCTTGTTGACCTCAATTTTACAAGAAATGCTACTTTAAAATTTCTATGAAGCTCAGTTAAGCAATTATTCTGTGATAAATACTACTAAACGGTTCTGCAAACCTTGTTGCTTTCGTCAAGTGATGTAAAATCGAAAGAGCTATAAAAACGTCCCGCCGCATGAACGTTTTTGATTCAAATTATTTGAAGGCGCTAAACCTGACTGATGACAGGCCAGAATACATTTAAGCCAAAGTTTAGTGAAACAGAACTCTGTGGAAGCATCTAGAAAACAATGCGAATAAGATTCAGGGCAGAAAAAGATAAGTCTCTTTAATCTTAACATGAAAGGGATATCGTTCCCCTTTTTTAAGAGATTGGAATTTCCACAGAGACTTGTATTACCTATCATGATCACAGCGGCAACAGTAAGTACTGCGGAGTGGATTTGAGTTCACCGTGTTTAACCTTTGTCATGTTATTTGTTAACATGAAAAATTGAAAATTAATAGCCAATTCAGACAAAAAAAATGTCAGTTTTGTCTCTTGACGAGTGCAGTTGTGTCCCTCTAGGCTCTTATTCGCACTTGAGGAAAGGGACAAAGATCCCAGAAACGTTGTGTGGTATTTATATTATCACTTTTTTGTCTGAATCGACTATCTTTCTTATTAATTCATGTTATATCCTCAAGGGACGGTCCACGCTAATTGATATTTATTCTTGCATCGGCGATTCAACCAGGGTCTTAGAACCTCAGGAGTCTACTCCATCCCCTGCGAATGCGGGTCCATATACATCGGCCGAACAACTAGAATGGTGGAAGAGAGAATTTACAGAGCACATAATCAGCGGCTGCTGAACACGCTAGCAACACGGGGCGCAAAATAAGCTTCAGTAACACAAAAGTACATAACAAAACCCGTGGGTACTGGGACACCGTGATACTTGAGGATCTGCAAATACGGGATAAAAACCCCGGAATAAATAGTCACCGGCTATAATCTCAGTCACGCATGGGACCCCCTAGTGAGGACCGCCGTAGAGCAAAACTCTGCGCAGAATACTGTGATTGGTGGAGGGTGTACTGCCGCCCCCTACACACCACCGCCAGTGGCCAATCAATAGCACAGTGCTAGGGCGGTCGCACCAGACCGACCTGAATAAATAGGCAAATGGACAAAGTCTGTAAAGTACTTAGGACTAAGGCTGGACAAGCGACTGACCTTTGGGGAGCATATCAAACAGACCAAAGCGAAATGCCACTTAGCAATAAGAAGCTTGTACCCGATGTTTAAAAGCCGCGGTCTTAGCCTAAAAACTAAGCTCCTGCTTTACAAGACTATGGTACGTCCTGTACTTATGTACGGTAGCGAGGTCTGGGGTGTAGCAGCCAAATCCTACATTGATCAGGCTCAGGCAGTGCAAAATAGGTGTTTAAAAATAATTACCGGTGCACCTAGATATACCAAAATGTTAGATGTACATAATACGTTAGGCTTAGAAATGATTAGGAATTATTTAGCAATTAAGGGTAGAAAATTTTTTGACAGGGCAAAAAATTCCAAATTTGACAGCATAAAAATAATTTCGACTAGTGATAGGTTTAGGATTAGTAACAATACTAGGTTTCAGGTCTTAAAGTTAGGATTAGTGTATAACATAGTTTAGGGCACGCCTGGGCCTGATCAATACAATTAGGCAAGCCATTTTTCAAATTAGCATAAAACAAAGGCAAGAGCTACGCTCGGTACTTAAGTTTAAAAACAGCCCTCGTGGCCACCACAAAGAACGCCGGGTCCGGACTAGTCATTCCACCAAGAAGATGTCGACGGTGATAGTCGACGAAACGCCACCCGGTTGGAAACCCAAAAACTGTTTCAATGAATATAATTTTTAAAAAAATTGCGAGGTTAATTAATTACAGTGAGTTGGAAAAAGTCGTTACTATAATATTTGTCTACTGTAAATAAAATTACTTCGACTGTACACCGTAAATATAATTCAATTCATTTTTCTGTCCACCGAGACAGTAGACCAATGACAGGGAATCAACTAGTAACGTAGCCGAAGCAAAATCAACACGGAAATATAGATTTTTCAGTTTGTTTGAACGGCAAAGCGTAACATAATTCAATAAGAAAATTTGACGGGTTGATTTAATCCAGACGAGGAAAATCGAGCGATTTAAGAACCAGATATTCATCTTAATCTCTGTCATGAGACGCAGAGCTACAATTGGGTCAGTTTTCCTTTATACAATTATTCCATTGGAATGTGACTGTATTTCACGGATTGCTTGAACTAATTTCAACTTTATGGGGAAGTGGTTCTTAGGAAGATACGTAAAGTGGTTATTCCAACAATAAATAACAATCCAAGTTTGGGGAGACTACTCCTGCCAAGTCACGTGACCTTCTAAAGTAGAAGTGTTTAATCCTTTACAGTTCCATTACGTAAACAGGATATTATAACACAATAAATAATTAACCTCATCCAAGTATGGGATCTGAAGTACAGTGTTCTTCAACCTTTACATTCTGATAATCACAAAGTTATGTTGATGTGCTGTTACCGTACCTTGGCCTTTATGTTTGGAGACCAGTGCACAATAGCAGCGTCACTGAAGGCGAAACGCGAAACTGTATTTCCTGCAGTAGGCTGGAACTAATTGTCAAGGCTGTTGACCGAATGCAGTAGCCGAGATGAGTCGGCCAGCTACCTTCATGGTTGCTGAACATTGTTACGAGAAAGATTTTACGTTTTCTCGGGCAGCGAGGACCAACATGTGTGTAGCAGATGACTGCTAGAAGCATTAGCCTTGCACACGCACACACCAACAGTCAAGGACGCGACAAAAGAGTTCAGATTCGGTCGACCCCGAAATGCTAAGCCTAAGCATTTTTCATTTCTTATAATTACCTGAAAAACTACAGACAGAATCTATCGCACTTTTTTTTTTAATAATGATCAATAATCGTAAACAAATCTCGTTATTTTTAGAAATCCTTCTTTAAAATTTCCATTCAATATCGAAACAATTATTTGAATGCAAAATCAGTTTCCATCACATCACGTAAATTGTGTCGCGACTCGAATCACCCAAACCTGCTTTGTAGATCTTTACGTACCAGACAGGATAATGCATTAACATGCACATTTATTTAGTCATTAAATTGCTTTTTTACCGCCAGTTGATTATTCCGTTATATACTGTTAAAAATCCATCCTACAAAGGGATTTATGAATGCCTTCATGCAGGCATTATGAAGCCGGTGACTCGGGAATCGTCAGTTTTCCCGGTACTTTGCGAGCTGCTATAAGACGTCTTTCTCACGGCTCCTGCCGGCGAGGCGTTACGAAATTAACATCACCTCGCAATAGATCTGCTGATAGCTTTGTTCTCGTTACGAATTACTGAACGGTTATTATTCCGCAAGTATCTCCGTTCCAACCGGATTTCGGAAGCCTTTCCTCCATACCCTGTTTCGTAACGCAAGACAAAAAAACACTGTATTATAGTACTATCCGAATACCTGTGCTACGGTGTTTCGTAAATGGAATACTTTACTACTGTTGAGAAAAGAATTTGAAAATATAAAAAATTATTCTGCCATGAATTGATTGACAAACAACCGAGATAAATTTGTTAAAAAATAATTAGTTGTCTTGCAGTCTTAATTGTAGTTCCTTATCAATTTTTAACCTTTAAAAAGAATATTTCAAATAAATCGGCAATACAAACTGAACTACCATAAATAACACGAAAGAAAAAAGATTAAGTATCGAACGGATTTTGACCTTTGCAATAGTTCGTTAACCCCGGGGATTTAAGGTCGTTTTGTTTCAATTCATTTTGATGAACTGCACCGTTTGCCATTTATGCAGTAAATAATAGCTAAAACGGTACAATGACGTGATAGAATGTGACGTCACTTCCGTGGCGGAAAATATGCTAGGCGCCGCTTAGACGACAAAATGTTATTTTCTCCGAAAATGGTGAGAATCAAGACGCTTAAAATGATCGGTTTTCCCGATCTGTCTTTGGTAGGAGCGTCCTTGCATCCCCCACAAGTCACCCAGTCAGAGGTTTACATTTAAAAAATAGTTTCTTATTAGCATGTTTATGGCAATAGAAACCTAGATTCCAGTACCACGTTTTCTAGCTTCAGTAATTTCGTCTCTGCGTTGATTTGTCAGTCAGATTGCCATTAACGTACAGGGTGTTTATTTTATCTTACAAATAAAAATATCTCGGGGAAAAAAATACGGAAACCTCAAAAAATTGCTCTAGATAAAAAGTTATAAGGGTGGGGGAAGTATTTAATTTTAGCAAATTATGGCATTATTTAATAATTAATTATGAAATGAAACAGATGGTTCTCAACATAAAAATATGAAATTAACCCAATTCGTCTTTCCAGAATTAAAAAAATATTTAGGATTTAATGTCTTATTTCTTGAGAGAGAAAAACTGCATTTTCAATAAAAATTAAGTTGTCAAAATTGTCCCCACCTACAACTTCGATGCAAGGCTAATTTTAGCACAGAAAAATGTCCTCTTTGATATTAACTTTTCAAATAAATTTTTTGTTTCGCCAGATGCGTATTTTTCGAGATATTTTGATTTGTAAGTGGAAATAAACACCTATTACTATCATTTGGATGGATGGATACAACTGCAAACTGTAAACTGTAAAACTCGGCAACCCTAAGTTTGATTGTAACAGTGATTACTAAACGGGATTTATAAATAGAAAAATTGGAAGCTTCAGATTCAGCCAGTCGTTCAGCTCCTCAGAAACAATTCTCCCAGTGTTTCGTCGCTACCGATGCTGCCTCAGACAATTCAGCATGAAATAATAGACACAAGAAGTTTAATCTATGAGAGTTGTTCATGACCCTTCGACGTTGCAGCCCAGACACCCAACGAGAGCTTTCCCCTTTCTCCTATAACGGTCACGGCTTTTATCACCTCCGGCGGCTATGATATGATAGCAACAATCACTGCGATTAACCCACAATATTTGGAAGAATAAATTGTACTGTTGGAAGTTGGGATCTTCATATGTAAATTGTTTCACCGTTCGAGGTTGACAAAGCCTTCAATAAGCTCCGTGTCAGAACAAACGTCATCTCGCAACGAGGACTTTACATGACGCATGGGAAAATTATAATATACAAATGGTCTGTGTAAAAAGTATACTAATTAGATAAATAAATAGCCAATTTAAGTGATAAAAATAAATAGCACTCAAAGTTTCTGTAATCCTTGTTGCTTTCGTCAGGTGATTCAAGAACGCAAGAGACGCTAGAAACGACACAAGCCACATGAAGTCAAGACCGTCAATAACTTCCTTAGCATTCAAATGGTTTTAATAAATTGTCTTTGTAACGGGTGTGTGAGGAAGATTTGGGAAACAGTATGTTTAAAAAAAGCAAAACTTC
Source organism: Zhengitettix transpicula (assembly GCA_037074705.1). NCBI lineage: Eukaryota > Metazoa > Arthropoda > Insecta > Orthoptera > Tetrigidae > Zhengitettix > Zhengitettix transpicula. The sequence continues at coordinate 46,195,100 of CM073593.1, read as the reverse complement.
ATTTCAGCGGTCTTTATCAGAAAATGGTACATGATTAAATGAGATGATTGGCGAAAGAAAAATGTTGGTAGCCACCATTCCGGTTATAACTTGGTCGTGGAAAGTAAGTTGTTAAGCTAATGAATAAATGTATTTATAAAGTCTGTGAGAAATAATTTTATTACATTTATATGCACATTTCGAATAAAAGAAAGAAATATTCATATTACTGAAATGTTGTAAGTGAGCCAGCAAAACATCTCATTTTCTACAATTAAGTAAAAAATCATACTGGATCTTCGGAATAAGTAAAAGTTTCAACCAAGTTTTGAAAATAGAATAAATATGAAGGCCGAAATTGAGTATAACATGTTTAGAAATATTAGAAACCATTTTATTCCTAAATAAGTTATTGACGTTGTATTTATCAAATAAATAAATAGTCAAATGATTATTGTGTGATATCAATTAATTTGGCTGTTATATGACTATTTAATAATATAATTCGAAAAATATTGTAGTAATTGGTAATTAAGACATTGTTCTAATTGGAAAGTTGGATTGTAGAGGACTCATTATTAGTGGATATAGGCGGCAACAAGGCGGCAAGGCAAAGAAAGTATTGTTGTCGATCGGCTGAGAATTTTACGAGCTCAAAATTTACGAGACGAGGAGGGCAGTCGGGCATAGAACAGCGAGGTGTAAAGACCAGAAAATTCATATTATAAAAAGTTTTGCAGTTGGGCAGCGGACCGCAAATAGAACAGTTTGATAGCAGTTACAAACATGCTCTAAAATATTGAAAAGTAAAGCAATCTTCACTCGGGAAGGAGAGAGTGAAACTAATGTTGTAATCGGTGCCCGAGCATAAATTCAACCTGCTGGCCATAGACAAACCAATGAAGTACATTTCCAACTAAAGTCACGAGATCTGCAAATCCAGGTTGCAGCAAAGCATCGAGAATCTACCAATTTGTGTTAGACCAACTAACAAAACTACGCCAAGTAGAATTTGTTGACATTTAGAGTCTGTGAGTACTAGAATCAGTGATATCCCCAAATTTTGTGCACGAAGAACCTAAAAGGAGACCTGGGCGGCCGTAAGTAGAAAAACTTTAAAATCATATTGTAAACCAGTTTTAAAAGATAAGTCAGATCGTTTTTTAATTTTAATTATTTAATTATCGATAAATGAGATCGTTAATTCCTGATGAAATTTAAAACTGTTTAAATTCAATCTGTAGTATTATTTCTTCCACAACAAATTTCGTCTATGTTTCAGACGCATTAACTTCCATAAAAGGTAAATGTAATTTTGATTGTATAAATTCACCCATTTATCAAACCCAGTTTAAGACCCTGAGATCCCAAATATTATTGTGTATTTAAAATTGTTAATAAATTTGTTTAATTGTTTTCACTTAATAATCTTTTTATTTTAAAAGCGCCCCCAGCCATTATTATATTATTTAATTATTACAATATATTTGAACATGCGATTCCTTATTCGTCTTGCCCAACTTGTTAAATCTAAGGACTTCCCGTCATAATATAAATGAATTTTCATAATTTACCAACGTATCACGGACATGTATCAAATAGTTCAAAGACAACGATCAGGAACAATTAGGTATCTTTTAAAGCAAACTGTAGCACGGCGTGAGTGAGGCTGGAATCTGGAAGCCACGAGTGAAATCTGGCCAGTTGGCATAGGTCAACACTAAGAAGGATATGAGATCATCAAATAGACTCCGCACAGACGACTGGCCTCAGAACAGATTTCTGAGACAACAATGTACAGTCTCCCTTTCGTGTTCAAGGTGTCCAGTCAACCTATACATAGATAGTATCTTATGAGGTTGTGTAGCTGTATCCGGAGGGAGTACTAGATCCAGAGAGATTTTTATCTCGTGTTGCAATGCGGTCCAAGAGCCTTGCATTGTCTCTATTAAAGCAATTCAGTTTACCAGTGACGATAACACGAAAAGCAACTATTCAAGATACGATTCACGTTCATTATGTTTACGCTCAAATGATTTGAATCAGGAATGTCATACCTCGAATTATCTCCAAGTTGCTTTTCTTGTACTGCAGAAGCCATGTTTACAGAATGTTCGGCATGTCAGCATCAATTTATGGGCTAATTGTTTGAAGATTTAGTCTGGTTTTCGGTTTCAATCCAACAATATACAGGTTGCTAAAATAACGGTTGGGGTTCAGAGGAAAGTCGGAACACATTACCTACGGATGACTGCACTGTCTTCTAATATATTTTTATATTCAATAATTTCAAATTTAATACGATTTATATATTATTTGATTTTCTTTGTATTTTATTCCCAATGTGTCATTTCGGATAATGGTGTTTTCTAAAATGTTTTTTTTAGATTATATAGGCAATGTTCTGCGATTTGACGATATTGATGTTGCATTTGGGCCACAGGTCTTACAGGATTTCCTACTCGAAACTGATGTACTTTTGATGATTTTACGAAACAATAAATAAATTGGGAACATTGAAGATGATTATGGCAATATTGCCGAAAGCTCCAGCATTTCAAGTTAAATATTTTAGACAAATTATTGATTAGTTTTGTTATTAAAATGGCGACTGATAAAAAATTGAGGATATAATACCAAAGTCGTTGGTTTTTCATGTAGCTAATAGTCAACGACGAGTATACTCAGCTTGTCTAATTATTAATTATATTGAGTAAATTATTTTGACCGGAAGGTGAATTGTCCTCATTCCCAAGCCCTTATGTTAATGACCACCTTTTATTAAAAAAAGTAACTTGCAAATTTGATCCATATACTGGTAGAATAAAGTTTCTTGGGACTGAGACAATCATTTCGACCTAGTGTTCGGCAATCGGAAGCAACAAACGTCTCAGAATAAAAGAACGGAATCGCTTCGCTTAGTCAGGTTAGCTGCAAGTACAAAGCACGAAGCGGTGATCGAGACTGTCCGCTACTGGCCCAGATCTCGCACAAATTCGTGCCGCAGAGGTACTTACTCACCGGAACCTTATTTCCGTTATCCGATCTGGGAATTCTCGGGTTTCTCAGAGAAGCACTTCGCGAACGAGGAGGAGGGGAGGGCGGCTAAAATCATTTTTGCAACAAAGATTTGAGGATATCCTCCCCCCCCCCCCACACACAGATCACTAGAGTTAAAAAGTCATTATTAATATTTTAAAAAGTCGTGCTCGCTTTCACCGCGCCTCACGCCTTTATCGCTTCCTCTAACTGAACAGACACGATTTTACGTATCTTAAGTTATGCATACTTTCTACGGGCTCGTCCTATTAAAAAAAATGCCATTCGAGCATTTTCATACATTAATTTTGATTTACAACGGGATCATTCCAGTTTATATACTTTGTTTATATAACCAATGTGTAATGTAAGTTTTATTTAGTAATTTTCCTTAATATTATTGTCGGCGTAATTATTAAGGCGCAAGAATGCAGTCTGAAAATGTTTAGACGTTATTATTGACGGAAAAGCGTATGTAATGCAGAGAACTTTGGCGGAAACATGCAGTGTGCTTTTGGAGCCTGACCAGTGTGGTCACGTTTCTGAGTGGTTTGGGTGCTTAACCAGAGTAGTCTTGGAACTCAAATTGACGAACGAGTCTGTTTTGAGAGGCTGACCACACTGGTCATGGCGAAATAGTTGGTCACGGAGTGCTAGTTTGAAGTGCAAACGATAATGTTTTGAATCTTTTCTTTGAGACTTTAACCAATCTAAGAAAAAAAGAGGATATAAAGTTCGTGAACAGTTGTTTGAGAGGCATTCGGTGGGCCGGAATTTTGTGATGTGAAACGATACAGTAATCAGCGTTATGGCCTGTTAATTAAATATTTTCTTTAAAATAAAATAACTGGAGTGAACAATGCGGAACAGCTCTAAATATAATTGTATGTAGAAACTTTATTTGCAAAATTTTATGTAAATTTAATTTACCGTCGGAATTCTCCAGTTTTATTTAGAGTCTCTCATGCAATTTGTTATTGTAAATTTAATTTGTAATTCTTGGTGCTAATTTCAAATCACCACCATTAGAGGCCCAGTAAGCGGCCCTTGAGTATCATTAAAGCTGTGGCATATTTTTTTAAAAATATGTAGAAAAATTAAAGTAAATGGAAACTGTAAGGATAAATAATCTTTTGTTATCATTAAAAAAATTGTTTAATTCAAGGATAAATAATCTTTTGTTATCATTAAAAAAATTGTTTAATTCAAGGATAAATCCTATAAATTATCTTTTCCTTTTAAAAATCGTTTTTCTACTTAATTTGACACTCCAACGTGTTGGCTGAATCTCTCATTAGTAGAGTTTCTGGGTATAGCCCAATATTCCGCGTCAATTATCTGCCACTTTTATTACTGTTTTACACTGGACCAGTCGTCCTAAAATGATTTTCCGCGGCTCAGTGTCAAAAAATATATAATATCTTTCGTGAAATCTACAAAGGAATTAAAAATAATAATACTAATACAGTACACGAAGGATTCTTTTATTAGGAAATAAAATTGACTTAATAATTAAGGGGTCACCTACATTCAGGCGCAAACTGAATTTGAATGAATATCCATTTGTATACGTAATAGATTTCAATGAGATTAATATCCAAAGATATCTAAACGATCAGAAAATATTTTATTCTAACTTTCTACAACGAATTTATTTTAGGGCGTTTAACTCTCGCTAATTGGAAAACTAAAATCACACAATATTTGAAAATGTCGAATATGGGTTGCGAGTTTCTCCGACTCAAACATTATATACCAGAAGGCATCATCATAAATCACGCATTTCGAAAAGTTTGAATTTTTTAAATAAATAAAAAATTATATCTGAATATTTGAAAGTTTTTCCGAGGGCATGAATATTTTCTTTATTACAATTATTTATATTTTTATGGCAGTTCTAACAATTGTTTGCGTAATACAGACAGAAATACGAATAAAAATGTATTCCATTACATTTATTTAGAAAACTCTTCTTTATTATAAATAAATGTCTTTAACTTCTTAATTTTACGAAATTGGGGTGGATACAAAATAATGCACTAACACGGTTTTCACTTAACGTTATTTGTTTTGAAGGTTTAATTTATTCCTCTGTATAGTAGTTACAATTCAAATTAATAATAGCACTAAAAACTTTTTATTGTGCGTTCATTTTGATCTTCTTAACTACATTACATTTTTCTGTAAAAAAAAACCCCTCAGGGATTTGGAAGTTCAGGAAGGTAGTATTGTCATTATTACAATCCTTCTATTCGGGTACTTTGTCCGATAATTTCCAAAATCTAAGAATTTGTAATGGACGTGGTGCCCATAAGTTTTGTACGTTGTATAAGACAAACATAAATCGCCTTACTTTGGAATATTTATTCAACGTATTGCTAAATTTAAAAAACTATCTGACCAAGAAACGAATGGCAGAACACAGAACGAATCCCTTTAATCCGAATGGAAGAGCGTGCCTTTGTCATTAATCGGCTAGTTTCATTACGGAATATTCAAAACATCCGGCGCAAAATATAAGAATGAGATTTTTGTACGAACTTTGTAATTAATAAAATATATGGTTCGTTCCCCATCAGATCTTACAAGTACATTAGAGCGTAACAATGATTCGATCACATCTCTCTCACTCACACATTGTTTAAATGTTGGTAGAACAGCGATACATCATGGCATTATCTGAAAGATAATCAGCAGTTAAGATTAAAGAATCCTAGAGTGGAACTCCCTTTCTTGAATGCACTTTCTCCACGCAAAATCATATGCTGATGGGGAACAACTGATTACCATCAGAAAGTTGAAGCGAATTATCCCAAAATTCTTTTCTGACCAGCCGATGCAACAGTACTAAATCAGCTGTACATAGTTTGAAACTTCTGAATAAACATAAATAATCTTAATATTGTTCATTATGTCAGGACTAAAGGAAATTCGGATCTACTTCGAAGCAATTTTAAAAGAAAATCTTGTTTAAACGCAGCTGGTAGTACTTGTCAAAGACATGGTCGAAACACGCACATTGGTCAGCCAAATATATCTTGGCTGTGTGGAACAATACGTCGCAACTTCTGAGTTGGTAAAAAAACACATCTGATTTATGACTTGACTGCGGCACGGGCTGCCGGATGCGTTCGCATTAATTGTCGGCCATTTAGGCGGCATCTGGCCCACATTGATCTCACACCATCCAACTTCATTGAGCAGACGTCTTGATTACGGGCGACATCCTCTTGTGCACGCGTGGGTCTCACGTCATTATTAGATTAACTTTAAATGTCTTCACGTGCATTACCAAAATTATTACTATTAATAATAGTAATATGTAACAAAACTGTTACACTGACCCATTTTTTGATTCAAAGTTCTGTAAAGCACGTTCTTTCGGATTTTTTTTTCTCGGTTGCTAATTTACAATCTACTTTTAACACTTAGAGGAATAAGCAAATTTTCTAATTATTAATGCTGTTCGACACGAGTCACAAGGGCACCGTCCAGTGGCGGGTCTCCTGGATTTATTCAGTGATGTCTTCTGGGTATAATCTCTTCAATCTTCTCACTCCGGGTTGTTGGAGGTAGAGAGGTCGGCGATGTATTTGTTGCGGTGGTGTAGTGTTCGATGTTTGCTTTTGGTGGCATACGTCTTGATGAATTCTGCAATAAATGGAATTTTGAGGTCGTGATGGAGTGTGTGGTTGCTGATGTACCACGGTGCATTGACTCGGGTGAGCAATGTCTTTGATTGGAAACTCTGCAAGATCTTGATATTTGATGGTTTGTTGCATCCCCATAATTCGATCCCGTAAGACCATATAGGCATTAGTATGGTTTTATATAGAAGCAGTTTGTTTTCAAGAGTTGGGCGCCGAGTTTTTCACTCCACGGACAAAATACACAGGTCCAAGTATATTTGTCTAACTTAAAAGAAACCCTTACTAATTCAACATCATACATATTTATCTCCATACCAATATATTTTCGGTATTAAATTCCAGTTTAACTTCACACAAGTAATTCATTTCAATAAATAGGAATAAAATAAAATTGTAAGGAAAGATTGACAGAATGAAGAGTGTTCTATACAAGGTAACCATTTGATGGGCGGACACGTACTAACTAAATGAAAGCTGCCGAATTCATAGAGGAAGGAGGAGAAATTTATCGGTTAAGGATAGTTAACTCGCTTTTTCTCTAAGAACGATACGGTTTTGAGTCTCACGTAAAACCTTCTTAATAATAATATTCAGAAATAAAGTTACTCAAATAATTTTTTCTATTTTGGTATCAATCCCTTAAATTAAAAAAATGTAATTATTCTGGTGCTTGGAGTATTTATGCATCTCTCTTTTGTAAATCTCATTAGTAAATTGAATGAAACTCTGAGAACGAACATGAACTATAAAGCAAAATAACCGACAAGGCAAATAAAGGAACATTGGAAACAGCAGCGGCATTTCAAGTCTTTGTTCCGGTCTGAAGTGAGCATTCTACGGTTAGTTACGGCTCCCGCAGAGCCTACGACAGTTCTTTGCCCAGCTCTTACGTGCACTATCCTGCATAAACGTGTTCTGTAATAGATTCATCGTCTTTTAACTCTTAACGCATTTCTCTACAGCATAAATACAAATCTGGTTTCTTGTACAAGACGTGTAAAAGTTCGTAATAGTAACGCACTCGCGAGCGCAATGCAACGAATGAGATGAGGGTTATCGAGGTCAGGAAGTTCAGTTATGTAAGGATACAATTAATTTAGAACCCACAGACGGTACACACTCGAAACTACCTAGCCACACAAAGCAATCACAAACTAGAACGCTCCAAGAAATATCTTTCATTTGCTATTCGATGGAAAATACGTAAGATATAAAGCTAAGAGATTGGGAAGATATTAAATATACTCTTTCCACTTCCTTGCAGCTTTGAGTCTCATGACAAATGAATCTATTCTATTCTATAGTATATAACAAAGCATTTCTGTCATTTGTGAAAAACATACAATAAAAGTTAATTTACACTTGGACGTAAGTATTTTTAAAGTTTTTACGAGTTTACGAGGGAGGTTTGTTTCTGCAGTAATCTAGTGTAAAATTGTCATTCATTACCACTGAATTATTTTATGTTTACCATCTGTCAAAACACACAGTTCAGTTTTTTAAACAACTGACTTTCTGGAAGTATTTAAACAATTCAATTTTTCACTACATCCAAGTTGAGTTGAATAAAGATTATAAAAAATTTTCCTCAGAATTTAAAACTGTGTGTAATTGGATGAAACGAGTTTAAACGAGGGCGAACATCCGCAAGTGTTGACCATCACTGGGGCCCTCCACACAGACTACTACAGAAATGAGCCACAAAATTCACGTTAGTGTTTCACGAGTCAAGTTGACCAATTTCATGGCGGTCGCTTCCAATTTTGTATTAAAATTGTCTGAAAAAATATCCGCAAGATTTGTGCCGCGTTTTCGCACAGTGGGGAATAAATGAAAACGTGTGGTCGGTTCAATTGTTGGTCTGGTGCATTTCTCCGCAATACTAACAAGTTAATAGTTTAACATATGACTGTCGATGAGACATGGATCCACCAGTACAGCCCAGAGACAAAACTAACGTAAACAGTAAGTTTCTGCTGCCGAGCTGACTGCAAAGAACGAGAAGACGATATTCCCGGAGTGTTTTGGGATTCATACAGAATTATCAATTTTTTTTATATAAAAAAGTTCGATAATTGTTTGGGCCAAGAAATAAAGAAAGAAGTCGACATCTGGCAATGAAGAAAAGTCTATTACTACCAGACAATACACGCTTATAGATTCAAACTGATGTCTGATCTTTTACCGCAACCGCCGTACTTTCCATATTTTGCCTCCTGTAATTTTTTTCATTGCTTGAAAAAATTCACATCGAAGGTTTATAAACGCTGGTCGAAGTGAATAGGGGAATTACGTTGAGAAATAAAAATTGAATCAACCCCAAGTAATAGTCTATGATTATTATTGAGGTTAAAACTGATTAATATAGCATAATTTCTTATTGTTTCCCGACTTCATTTAATAATACAATTAAAAACGGACGTGATTTTGAACAGCACTCTACTCACAATATCGACCATTACCCCAAGATGTTGAAGAGTGTGATGAAAAAACATCGATTCCAAGGTTCTATCCACAGGAAGAGGAAGGCCCAATTCACGCTTGAGCAAAACCTCAACGACCTTTAGTGCACGGGAAATTCCTTGGAGGTAACATGTACCCGAGAACCACACAAAGGATATTCTAACCACAGGAAATGGAACTACATTTGAGTACAAATGAGAATCCATCCCCAATTTTCATGAAAACTGAAAAAAAGGCTTAAAATACAGCAAAGATGCAAGTGATTGTATTTGTCTGACACATCTGATAAATATTTATAAAACAGGAGTTCCAATTATAAATATGTATCAATTATTAAGATCTGGGTAAATCGGTGCATTCAGGTGGGAACTGTTGAAAAGGAAAAGAATGGCAGACTGTGCACTCTTTAAATCGCATGGTCACAAAGTACGGAAAGATGTGCGGGACAAGTCAAAAAACTTAAACATATGGGACCATAAATTTAAAATTAAAACACACGTGGTTAACTTCTCAATCCTAAATAGAACTATTCAGAAAGTTGCCGCAGCTTTGTTCATTAAAGGGCTGTATCAAGTGAAGTGAGGGTTGAAGAAGGAAGTGTTCATAATTTGTACATTGTAAGTACTGTATATTCTTTTATTTATTTTAATTATAATTATTTTTGTGCTTATGTTTTCTTAAATAATTTTATGTATCACCCTAATGGTGCCAATTTGAATTCCATTTAAAACAATTATCTTCAACTGTCACATAGATAATGTTAAAAATAAATGATATTGTATTTGAATGGAACAACGAAGGCCAAGTGATAATCGTTTTTGGGTAGGATGACAAGATTCTGAAACGAAAATGAAACAATCGATTGTGTCAATTCGGGACAGAGAATGTGTGAATAAAATCACGCCACGTCCTGTGACCTAGTTCATGGTCTTGGGAAAAGTTTGTCGTCAGTCCCATAGTAAACGTTAACATCCGCAGAGAGCGCGGAAAGCCTCGCTTCCTCTACGTGGAAATCTAATTTTGGCGTACAATTTTCATTTCCAAGGCAACTATCACCTACGGTCTGTCTGTTCAAAGACAGAAATAAAGGGCCTGGCCTTGAAGTGGTTGTGTTAAACCTTCCCAGAGAGCTCTGGAGGAGGCTACCTTTGGGGATGCCTTCACATCTCTCTCTGGGTTTTTTGAACCAAGGTTCCCACATGCCGAGGCACCTCGGCCTGTTCTGAGAGGTGTATGTTCCGGGGTCGCAGACTTTGGGCGTACGGTAAGAGTTGTCCGCCATTCCTATTGGAATAGTCGGCCAGCTGCCTCCTAAACTGGTCAAGGCACGACGAGGGGAAATCTGCGACCCCACAGCAAACCCCTCCCCCGCCATAGAAAGTACCAAGTGCCCGACCTACCTGATGCAGGGGTTTACCTGCATTGCTTTTAGGCGAATTGCCGGGTAGGATCCTTAAACCATAGCCCGGGGGCCCTAGTTAACCCTTGGCCACCTTGGACTACCCTATACATAGCTTGTCTACACCTTTATATATATATAAAAGTGGTTGTGTAATTTCGTTATTATTACTTTAAAGAGACCGCCGCCTAAGTTGTAACTATTTATAAGTTCCATTGTAAATATATTCATGAAACAGAATTATCTACTGCATTGTCTTTGAATACGATTCTCACAGTTATTCCCGTATACAAAACGAAATTGATAGAGAACGTTACCCTAGTACGTGACTCCTACGCATGCTCTAGTTGATTGTAGGTGGATACTGTTTTAATGAGGGAGATAATTAGAGATCCCCAGAGGAAGGAACCGTGAACTGGAGCGAAGAAGCCTGTTCCGCAGAGCGAGCAAAGCGTGGTCATCCCCTAACAGACCCTCAACTACAAACAGCGTCGTCATCGTGAGAAATGAACTCGCACGAAACCATAACAGCCACGGAGAAAGTAGGCTGGCGTGGGTGGTAGCAATGACCTAAAGCTAACCCTTGCATTCGGCTCTTCAGATTCTCGTTTTTCATCGGAAAAACGACAGGATCACCCACTGACAACGTCTGGTAAAGTAACAGACCAACAACAAGATTGAGACACCGAAAGAAGTCTTTAACCAGTTAAAGAAAATATTATCCAACGATACCAACAGTTACGAAAGTAGAACAATTGAAAAATATTTCCAGTAACTGGTATACTAATATATAGGACATGTAACTCAGGACAGCTCCCAAAAACAAATCTCTGAAAACAATTGCAGCCCTGATTTGAGGATCAATGTCTGAAGGTAATTTTTTTCACATTAGCGTTGAAGAAGGGTTGTTTACCTCTGAGGGGCGAAGGCTTGGTCTGCACAGCGGCCTGAGGGCGCCGGGAAGGCTGCTTTCTCGGAGGCTGCGTCTTCATCTCGGCCACTCCGTTCTTCTCTGAAACAGCAAATCCTTGCCTTAGTCTGGCACCTGCCCAGGACAGCTGCTGCGCTTCGCAGCTGCCAGCACCCAGCAGCTGATTGCGCTATACACATCCACGATCAACATTCAACTAAGGTTGCTATTTAAGGAACAGGCTAATACCTTTGCGGTAGTTACTATTTCATTTACACTAAACTCACACATTCCCATTACATGTACCGAAAGACATCTAAAGGAATAAAATAAGACATGCGAAAATTTTGTATTTTATATATTCTATAAATAGATACTTACCAACCTACAATTTTCCCAGAAATGCTTTACATAAGTGCATATATGTGTGTGCAGAATTCGAACAAATTAGATTTCTTCGTTGTCACTCATTGGGGCAGAAAAATTGACAATAAAAGTGGGATAATAAAATATACTAATTTTGAAAACTGGAATGTATTTATAAAACTATATATTGACGAGGATTACATACAGGTCGAACCAGAACTACAGTAAAACTTTAAAAGAGAAGTTTGAAATATGAAGTGTCTTGTCAAATAATGCAAAAAAGATAAAGAACAAAAATATTTTGAACTTAAGGAGTATTTGAAACAGAGAAAAAAATAAACAGACCAGATAATAAAGTATAGCAGGCACCCATTACAAGAAACCACACATAACAAGTGTTTGTAACATCCAGAAATGTAAAAAAATGGCTATTCATTAAATTGGTACCGTCTAGAACTGAAAGTCACAATTCAAATTTACGGCCACCTCTTATTAGTTATAGAAAAAAATCGCGGTAATATATATATAGACGTGTATCAGTTCATTATACAGTAATTCACAAGTCACCAGTCTATAAATGTTTGACACCGTAGTTTACGATGTACTGGAATACATTTATATATATAATATATATAAGTAAAATGAGAAAATGCCCTGGAGCTCTCACAATGATATAGGCCTATACAAGTTGAATCGACTCGTTCAAATCAAATTGATAGTACAGACACTAAAAATTAACATAAATGTTATAAAATGTTTTGAAAGATCTCTCACATAAGTCGCGCTATTAGCACGAGGGTGGTTCTATAAGTAATGCCTCCTCTGTTTTTCTCCTTAAATAATGAGAAAATTTTGAATTTGACGCGATTCCTCAAACATTCTTCTCCAATACAGTGCAGTAACACCTTACTAAGTCAACTGGTGGGAGCACTCTTGCGATACGTACGTATTAGACAGCGTCCTGTCATTGAATTCTTGAATGCGGAAGGTGAAATGCATTCGTAAAGGCTGAAAACTGGTGGTGCAAAAACTGGTGGTGCAACAGTGGTGTGTGTGTTTGTGTGTTCCGCCGCAGTGGAATACACGCCCTTGTTAAAAGGTGGACAAAAACTGTTGAAAAGAACTGAGATTACATTGAAAAGTGGAAATTTTATCATTAATCTTATCAATATATTGTTCTCGGAGTTCAACCGGGTTTTACATAATTGTAGAACGCAACGTTTCGACGACTAAAAGCTCTGTCGTCATCTTCTAGGCGAAGTATATATATATATATATATATATATATATATATATATGTATATATATAAATGAGGATTTACACGTCATCGTTTACTGCTGTCGAATATCACTCGAAACTTTATTTTTTTGATTTTATATAAATACTCAATTTGCAACACTTCGCCTAGAAGATGACGACAGAGCTTTTAGTCGTCGAAACGTTGCGTTCTACAATTATGCAAAACCCGGTTGAACTCCGAGAACAATATATCGAACAACTGCACCGGGAAAGGCTTCAATCTTTGATTAATCTTATCGGTTTATGCTGTGTAAATTGCATTTAATTTTCTCGACAAATAAAATAGAAACGAAATAGGAGGCATTACTTATTGATTCACCATCGTATTTTTAGAATTTGGTAAATATTTTAGAGGTACGCGCGTGGACTTATCGCAACTGGAATCTCGGTTAAGGCACTGGGTTTTGCACAGTCGCTCCTACGTCAGCAAGAAAATGCTTTCTCAGAGCCAAGTTCACCGTGGGAACACGACCCCACTACAAACAACACGCAGATTCTACGCCTTAGCGTTGAAAACGTTTAAATTCACTAGACTCAAGGCGGCATATTGCGCAATTTTCCCTTTATTGCAAATGCAGATATAATGCCAAAAAATTAATACGCCGTAGCGTAATAAATTGCGGAGCTGTGGCAGAGCCACTAGTGATAATAAAACGAATCGCGCCGCATTGCTGCAGGAAGTCATCTTCCACACCAGGGTATAAGAGTGCAAAAAAGATCGGTGTTGGAGGCTCACTTTAAAATATATAACTGGATTCTGCCCAGGAAAGGAAGTACACCAAATTATTTTTTTGTTCGATTGGCTGCAGTAGTTGTGAAAACTGGAACGCGGGATCAAAAGTTTGCAAATTGAGTATTTATATAAAATCAAAAGTTTCGAGTGTTATTCCACAGCAGTAAACGATGACGTGTAAATACTCATTTTCAATGTAGATAAATATTGTGAGGAAATACTAGAATTTTATCCTAAATTTTGCACATCCTGAACAATATGGGTACAAAAGTCTGCAAATTGAATATTTGTATAAAATAAAAAACACACAGTTTCGAGAGTTATTCGATAGCAGTAAACGAAAACCGCCCCGATGACGTGTAAATCCTTTTTTTTTTTTTTTTTGCAAATGTATATTGTGGGGAAATACTAGAATTTTATTCTAAGCACATGAAGGGCCTTGGCCTACCGAGACGACGGCCAGACTGTCATTTTACATTAAACATTCTGGGTTGAGGAATGACACCTGATCAGAATGTTGATTCTCCCAGGGCCTTAACCCCGGTGCTCGTGACCAGGACGATCACAAACACCGATGCCCATGCCGAGATTAGTACCGGGAACCTCTGTGACGCTGGCCAATACAGGGTCTACAATGATAAATTCGTATAACTTGAACGAATTAAATCTGAAATTAGCTTCTCGGGGTGTAAATTCTCCGCTTATTCGAATGCAGGAATACTTAGGTTTCATAAACTTTGAGATTTGATTCGAAGGTACGTTATTCAATAAAGTAAAGTGCACACGCCTTAGCTCCTAGATTTACTTCTCATTTGTGCCCTATAATACAGCGGTAATTATATCTAAATCATTAGCAGGCACCGGCACTCTTTGTAAGTTGCCGGTACCTTCCGACTGGAGAGTTTAACTTCTTGTACCAGCTGAGAGGAAGACAACAGCGTGTCCAGTGAGGCAGTGCGGCAGAACAGGTTCCCGGAATATATTCGTACGTAACAGTAAAGCCAGCTGCCTTATCGGTACACGACCCGGAAACTGTCACTGAAAGACGACACGGGTCGTCAATAAGCGTGGGGAAGTGTTACAAAAATCGCAGGCACTACTCGGAAAATTCAGACCGCTGAAGGCGCCACTTTCTGCTTTCAGGTCAAAATTCACTATCACTATTATTTTTAATTACAAGAAATTGCTGAACTAGAGAAACAGTTTCTAATTTCCACCTTAATTAAATAAAAAAATTAATTAAATAAAATACTAAAACCCAAATCATGCTGTAACAAACAAAATGAACAGACGAGTAATGGCACTACTTTGAAAATTCCGACCGCTGAAGGCGCCACTTTCTGCTTTCAGGTCAAAATTCACTATCACTATTATTTTTAATTACAAGAAATTGCCGAACTAGAGAAACAGTTTCTAATTTCCACCTTAATTAAATAAAAAATTAATTAAATAAAATACTAAAACACAAATCATGCTGTAACAAACAAAATGAACAGACGAGAAATGGCACTACTTTGAAAATTCCGACCGCTGAAGACGCCACTTTCTGATTTCAGGTCAAAATTCACTATCCCTCTATTTTTAATTACAAGTAATTGGCGAACTAGAGAAACAGTTACTAATTTCCACCTTAATTAAATAAAATACTAAAACCAAAATCATGCTGTAACAAACAAAATGAGCTATTATTATAAAACACCGTGTTTCATAGATCTCAGCCAGAAGGAGACGAGAAGTTGACAGATTGAACACACAACTTGCGAATGGGTGGATGCGTGCGCTATTTCCGCTCCAATGTCAGGTGAAACACTTTCTTCATGAACGTGGACTCACACACAAAAAGCGGAGAACGGGTATACTCGTTGGAAAGTTATGTTGAATTATCGGGAAAAACCTACTGTAGCTATACCTGAGACGTGCGTATCAGAGCTGCATGACTGACGACCGTCTCGTCGCCGCTCCGGACCAGAACTGCAGTAGACGCCACGAGGTTGGAGGTAGGGGAGGGCGCTCACAAACCTTCTCCCCCTCCTCACATACCAGGTTCATTGACTGCTTCACCTTGCTCTCCACATCTTACTATGCCAATTTCGTGTCGTTATTTTATGCGTATGTCACAGATGCAAAGGAGTGCATTTAGTAAGAGATATTCAATCGGAAGATTGTTCGTAGGGTCGAATCTCGATTGTACGGAGTCAGGCGAACACTAAGACCTTTGTAAGGATACAAAGTAAGACCTACGGAACGACTCTTAGTAAGGATAAAAAGGAAAAGCTTAGCGAAATATAGCTTACACAAAAAAATCTATAAATTCCAAATATGGGTAAATTACAAAAGAGAAATTATTTATTGAATAATAAAGATAGCCAATTCAGACAAAAAAGGTAATATAAATCCCACACAATGTTTCTGGGATCCTTGTCCCTTTCGTACGGTGCTAAGATGAGCAGAGAGAAACACAACTGCACTAGTCAGTTGACAACACTCAAACGACATTATTTACATCGTCGTGGATCAATAAGGAAAAATCCAGCTTTCTGCAGCAATATTTTAGAATTTCCATATCTTCGATCTTCTTATATCTGTGAAGTAATTATTCTCCCCTTGATGAAATAATTATTTTAAAAAATATATTTAATTACAACATTCTGCGTAGTACTGCGGGACTGCGAAAAAATCTTACAGAATAATTTCGTGGAACCGTACCGCATAGATCGACCCTCAATAAAGCCGATTCCGCAACGCGAGCCATCGCAGAACTTCCTGCAACACGTTTCGAAAACTCGTAGCCGCGAGCGAACGAAAGTGGCTTCCTCGCGCAGTGAGACCCTGTGAACAGAAACCCCATTGTGCGGTTCTTCCCAGCAAACATTTCTCCATCGTTAAGGAAAATTCACGGGAGCGGTACAGTATTTGAACGAAAAACTGAACCTCTGTCTCAGGGGTATAATTTTCGCCAAACTTTCTCCACGACGTAGCGGTGTTTTCTCCGTAACACTTCACAAGGGCTCCATATGCTCGCTCCGCAACGATCGGGCGGCCAATTCAATGTCGCGCTGATGTTCCAGTTAACACTTAAACTCACTCTTCGAAACAGCTTAGCTTTCAGTCTTTCGGGTAAGAAACGGTTTCCTTTCAACAGCGGTTCGAATAAACGTCATGGCCATTTTTCTCAAGTTCTTACAGTGTATATATATATATATATATATATATATATATATATATATATATATATATATATATATATATTGACCAATTATACTTTGGTATGAGTAACTGAAAGGAAACGCTATCGCATACTTCCATTAAAAACGACCTCGCACCGTTACACGAGCCGGTGGAATACTACACGAACGTTTCGAAACCAGCATTCATGATCCAGGGATAAATATTCCGGGAACTATAAATCACTATTACGAAAACACAATTAAAGTCTTTATTGATCTATTGCATCAGCAAAAAAAAAATGGATTGCTCAACCCGTATTCCTAGGATGATTGCTTGAAGACCTATTGCAGTATTTCAAATTTAGCCTGAATGACCTAAAAATTACAAAATTTGCCCACGCTAACGCAGCGGAAATTTTTTCTTCAAACAGCTGAAAATTAACGTAAAATTTTCATTTTAGAATTTATTTAAAATTTATTTTAAGCATTCAGTTAACAGAGTGATATAAACTTCAACTCGATAGTATTCAGTTCAGAAACTTTATACCATGCAAGGTAGTAGACTGCGTCACATTTGAGCGTAGATTTTTTTTTCGCGCAGCAATAAAAAATTAAGAATTCTAGGCAAAACATACCAGCCTTTTCGAATAAACAACTGGTAAATATATATATATAAAATTCATTTTGGAGCTACAATTTCTACGAATAAAATATTACTTACGAACCTAAGTATTTTCTGAGGAAAATATAGTAGGCCTATATTTATATATGGAGAGAGAAACTTTAATAAAATGTTCTCCAAATGCGAACATATGAAAATTCGAATAGAAGGATCACAGAACAGGCATTAGAACTATTCAGTTATAAAATAGGTCAAAAGTAATGAATTAAGATTTTTTTTAGAAAAGACTAACATGACTGAAAATGGCGTGATTTTCCGTCGACATATGTTTCAATGGTTTTATATATATATATATATATATATATATATATATATAATTCGCTAACTGGGTAATATTATAAGAGTGCATCTGAATATAAATTAGTTAACCTTCTTACGTTGCATAGGCTGAAACACGATGGACATAGAAATCAAATAATATATTGTAATAATCAACTAATTACCTTGAATTAAATATATTTGCCCCACGTTGTGGTAGCCATTTTATGTAATAATCAAATGGTAGGCTTTATTTAAATGAAATATTAATCAAAAGGATAGGCGTTAATTAGATGAATGATTAAACAAGAATTTACAAATAACATAATTTATTATCAAATTGTGGCTTCAAGAATCAAAACAATTACAATTTTTAATATCTTCAGGGTCTTTACTGGGTTTGATGATTAGGACACGATAAAAGAATAATTTGACTAATTAACAATTCAAAATATAATTTGCTTAAAATTAAAACAATAAGTCGATCAATGAAAGTAAACTAGAAGAAAGCGAACGAACGAACGAAATCTGACTCTATCCTTTAATTAGCGTTTACAATATTATCATAGTTTTGGTTTTGTTACTTACATACTGTTCGTCTGGTACCAGCATTCTTTGTTTCCCCTACACAACACGATAAATGCACAGATTCTAGTTCTCACTGACTTCACACGCTCACCGGCGAATAGAACGCAGACAAATTTCCGTAGCCTTGGATGAACCTCTCCTTGGTCAGCAATCGGAAGTCGTCTTCCCCTCAGTGTAAAATTGTTCGAATTTGCCTTATTACTGGAGCTGATGATTTGCAGATTCTTTATAGACTTATACTGTTATTTTTATTGATTTGAAATAGACTGCAAGGTATCTCTGAGAAAAAATTGTCATAATGTGCCTCCTTTCCTGGCTGACTGTAGACGTAAACTGACTCAGACTTTCGTGCGCGCAAACGCCATTTCGACAAAGCAACCGAGCTCGCTTCTCCATTGTTGCTTTGTTCGATCAGACCGCTATAATGAATTTATCAAACAATTCAAATTTTATGTCCAAACAATTACTAGCCTAATTAATTGGCTTTGCAATATATATGTGATAAAACGAAGCCGAAGTTAAATAAAACGTATTCATGCACCGATGTTTTAGGCTACGCTTAATAGCGGGATGCTGTTTGATAGCTTGCAGATAATTGGGTGTGCGAACGTTCCCGAGGCAGACGGGCGTGCCCGACAGACATGGCGCCACAGTAAACCAAGAGCTTTAGATCCTCAGTAAATAGTACACAGCTTCCTTGCAACGGTATCTTGGGCCCCATAGTTAGGCTACCATAATAGATTGAAATCAATGGCTAAATCCCATACTTGCGATTTTTTGCAACGCGGACAAGATGAATTTTCATACAATTTCGAAAATAACTTGAATGGCTTATCAACCGCTTTAGTCGAAAAGTTGACCCAGTTCTGCTAATGCATGCAAATGTATCATTCTTGTTACAGAAGACAGGAGACGCTGCACAGACGTGATACAGCCTACTACAATCTGAGTGTCAGCTATCCACCCACTAAAAAGCGTCCTTTCAAGTTGTAAGCTATGTATCTTTGACTGAAGTTCAGAAAGAAAGCCATCAACCTTTTGTGAACCAAAGCGAACTTATATGACTTAAAAATATATATTTATCTGTCATCTTGCCTATGAATCGATCGTGAGAAATTTAGATATATAAAATACATTTTTAAACATCGTAACTAAAAAAAAAAATTATATAGCATAGAATCGTGCTACATCGTTGGACACGGGCAATATTTACTCTCCAATGAAACATATTCATGTTAAAAAGTACATTAACAAATCTGTAAAACTTATCAATTCACACAAAAAAAATTCCATTCCACATACCTACACAGACAATGTCTCAAATATAATAAAAAAAATATATATTACAAGTTTTCTTTGACGGTACCGCAATATAAAACCAAGGTTTCAGTGAATTTATTATAACAGTACAAAAGACAGCTTTACACGTTTACGAGCTAAACTGTCAGATCCTGGGAGCAGTTTTTTTCTTCCCACATGGTCCTTATCGGAAACGAGAACTTTCACCGTCACCGCGAGATGGCTTAAGGAGAGAGTTCAGCCGGCTCCATATTAAGCAGCGGAGCTCTTTAAGTAAAAGCGAAAATCGAGCTCGGCAACCAACAATACGAGGAGAAATGCTTACAGAGAAGACCAATTACGACCGTTGGACACAAGGCCATTTTCACATCATTCACCTACAATGACGAGCGTTTTCGCCGCCCACATCAATGCTTAAGATTAATACAACAAATATTAAAAGTTTATTGGTAAAGGCATCCTTTTGGCAGAAGAGGAACGTGAAATAGAGGCTTGAAAAAAACTCTGAAAAATTAAAAATGTAAGAAACAAAAGTTAATTTGACGAAGTATCTCAACTATCACGCCTGCATGAAAACAACCCTTCATTGACTACAAATTTAAATTTTAAAAAAAAATAAAGTGAACAACAAACTTTTTCGTCGAGAGTAGTGGAAACACTAGATCAATTCATAACACCGGAAAAAGTTTATTTGCGTGGTTGTTTCGTGTAATAGTCGAGTTTAACACGCAGATTAATTAAAACTGACGAGAAGTTAAAAGATTCTAAAATATTTCATACATTAAAATAACACTATAGGTTTCGATTATCAATTTTAAACGGCTTTAAGTGTTTACTTAATGTAATTAAACAGTGTAGCCTTAGATGATGAGGATGATAAAAGTTGTATTCAGTCTACAGCTGAAACACTTATTTCGGAAGCTTTCCAGAATTAATATAACATTCATCCTAATTAATTTTATAATATCAACGAAATGAATAAGAAAGATAGCCAATTCAGGCAAAAAAAAGTGATAATATAAATACCACACAACGTTTCTGGGATCCTTGTCCCTTTCAACATGTGCCAAGAAGAACCTACAGCGACACAACTGCACTCTTCACTTTTGTGTCCGAATTGGCTATCTTTCTTATTCATTATTTTCAATCCGACGTAAATTTTTCGTTTTATAGAGAAAATATGTTCGAGAAATAAAGATATTTCGAAATTTAGTTAACACCGTCTCTTAAGTTAATTAAGACTTTAAACTAGTTGTAGGTTTTAGGTTGCTAGTTCAGTCACAACTTCAGTCTTATCAGTTATAGACGTTAAGAAACTAAAATTATTCCCTATGGTATACTGATACATTATATTGTTCTCAACATAATTAAAATATATTTTAATATTTTGTAGAGATTACAAATATGTCATGATAAATTGTTTCTTTAATTATTGGCGGCGTAACTTTGAGGCCAGAGCATTCTAAAGAACAGTATTGTTTGGCGAGAATGCAGAGACTATAATGGTTGCTACGGTGAATTTTAGAAATTATAAGACGCTCAGAACTATAGGGGTGGTGAGTTACTCGGATATTCAGACGGAGACGTACAGTTCAGTCAGGGAGCAGTACTTTTTGTCGAGCAGTCACGCAGATATAGAGTCACTCAAATAGTGAGAGAGCAGAATGTGAACAGTAAAACAATTAGACAGTCCACCAACAGTATGTAGTTACTCAGACAATCAGAAAAAGTTGTGTTTGGGAGCCTGCGGAGAACTCTGATATTCAGCGAAGCAGAAAGGCGCCGAAAATGTTGCATAATGTTCAATTTTAAATTCTTTAGGAAATAAGTGGGAACCTTCCCGCTCGGAATTGGAAAAAAAATTGTACTGTCAAAAAATCGTCGGTGTACTCAGTTCATAAATTATATTTATATGCCTGGTATTATCGTTACAATATATATATATATATATATATTGTAATACCCCTCTTGTTGATAATTATTGTTATAGGAATTTAGATGAAACAAGTTATTAAATTTTATTAAACAAAACAATTTTATTAATCTAGAATACAACTCAATAATCTCTATATTTATCCTTTTACCTCAACAATTAAATTACACTAATAATCCAGTTACATTTTATAAATCAGACTCTGTACCCCCAGGGTCTTTACTGGGTTGATAAGGAAACGGAAAACTAAAATTTACAATTTAAACAATGCAATTAAATAAAATGAAAACGAAATCTGACTGATTACCCTTATTTAACAATTTAAAGAATTTATTACTGAATGTCTACTTACAATTTTATTTGGGTTTTTCAGGAATGCACTTTAATATACAATGCCCTTCTGTGCACAGAATTTTATACACGCTTCACAGACACGTTCACTTTATCCTTTTTGATATCCTGACTCCTGACAGCTTGCATGGACTAAAATGTTTATTTTATTTTTTAGGCACGGCCACCATTCAATTTGACCGAATATTTATCACCGCCTCAAAGTCCCCCTCCTTTGCGGTCTACATTTCAACTCCTATATCTTTCCCTCTTGCGCTCTGGCACCCGACTCCACGTCCATCTCCTCTGAGGTCTCCTGTCCAACTAACTTTTATCTGCTTCCCCCCTCTCCAGAATATTCCCTTTTTCACAGTTTTTGAGTTTCCGCGTTCGCCAAACAAACACCAACTGTTGTATTCAGTGGCTCTCAGAGCGTGAGAAAGCCAATTAAAATAAACATATAATTCGATGTCCACAAAACTTCTGTCATTATGAATTTAGGGTTCCGTCCCGATGTCTGTCAAAACCATTAACTATAAGAGCCGCTAAACGTCCAATTATAGTCCTCCCCTTCTCTAAGCGCCGCTTATCCATCATTTTATTATCTTTTTTTTTTGTACAAACCACTCAAGAATCCCCAGTCTGAGTAGGTAAACAAATCGGATGAAATAAGAACAAAATTTGTCCTTCTTAACTGGGTATTACTATATATATATATATATATATATATATATATATATATGCACTTTCGTAACGCAATGCTGGTGATGGTCATAATTTATATTCGTTTATCATCAAACGAAACATTCATGTTAGCAATAGTATGTTTATATTAAACATTTAAATGAAAATGCATCGGTGATATTCTTCATGTCTTTATGTCTGCTAAATAGACGAGTCTTATATGAATAGTTTGAAGATCGTTAAGGGTGATTGACACATGCCCATGGGAATCCAACGCTACAGTTATAAGGAGTACGGACCGCAACCAGCTTGTTGCGAATGCAGCTTAGCATACAATGCAGGGCCTATGTTAGGAAAGCGTGAAGCGATGTTAATCGCGGTACGATGGCGACCGTGAATGCTCCAAGTGCGACGGAGTCAATATCGTCGGCGCCGCGACGCTTTATTGGCGTAGGTCGCTTCTGGCGCCGTCCAGTGACGCACACAGACGCTGCCAACTTCAGTCGACCTGTCCAACCCTCTTTGGACTGAAAAACGTTACCATCAGAAATATTCAGGGTAGAAAATCCTTATCTATGAAAGTAAATGGTTGATCACGTCGATTTTTCTGTGGGGCACATTGACGTGGTAGTCAGTGACGTCACTTCCGCGGATAAAGGACGATCCGCGCCGTTTAGCAATTTTTCCACTAAAAAGCTGTGCAGTTTTCTGCCTGAAAGCGGGGTCTTCGTCGCTTGTAGGTGTTGCACGAGTCTATTTCAGCACATAAAAGAGCTTAGATAAGCTCTTCTCCGCCTTTTTGTTGAAATGTGGCCTTCAAACTGACTTTATTCTCTTGATGTTTAAATTTTGAAAAATACTTTCTACCTAATTTCAACTATAATTGGATTTTCACGTATATAGGTACAGTAGTTTGGATATGTCACTCAGACTTGTCAACTTTTAAAATTCCAACCGTCATGGACCATACATATCAAGTATCATTCGTTTCGAGGCTTTTTCATTTCACTGACAACGTGCAGTATATGACAGCAGACAAAGGTCTCATTCTTGGACTTCTTGCATGCCAAGTGTGCAAAAAAATGTGCTGAAATCTAACTAACTGCTGGAGAAACCTGAGAAAGCAAATTGAGAGTAATTTCCAGAGACAAGAGGTGAAGAACGCAGACAATGGGAAGATGAAGTCCCCGATACGGAGGCCTCTTTCTTCCGCAGGATGTCAGCTAGTTAAGACAATTGCAGTTTACTTCCGGCGTAGCTTATCCACTTAATTTCTCTGCTCCTATTTTTAATCTCGATGCAGAGAATATTTTCATCGGATTACTTCAAGTCTAACACAGGCATACACAGAAACATGTTGTAATAAGATCACGTTTTCCTGAAGCGGATGTACAGATATTAAAACGTGTATGTAAAATAGTTCAATGTTATAGCCTTTAAGTGAGACAGTTAAATTAATACTCTAAGTCGTCAGATGTACATTCGATTCAATTTATATTTATAAATATAAAACAGACTAACTTCGAGCAAACTTCAATCTAGATTTATTCTCGAATTACTTTTTGTCTGCACTGATCGTCCTGCAAGCATGGATCGCTGAAGAAAGTCAATGTGGATAATTAGCAGTTAATCTTGACATGCGTCTAGTTGATGTAAAATCATAAAAATTGTGAAAGTTTGTCTTTCACAAAAATTACTATTGCGAGTTGATTGACATAACGTCGACGTCACAGCCTTTGGCTCCTGGGCTAATCAAGGATCTGGCAAACGCGTTCATCGTCGTCAATGAAAGCCGATCAAGTGACTACGTATTTGGCAGAGAAAAAAAAATGATCTAGAAAAAACCTCAGAAGAATGTTCCAGAAATTTGTGCATTTCAAGTAAAGACTTAATAGAGAAAAACTAGGAATAAATATGTAAGTGCTTCCAAAGTTCATAAATATAGGTTGCATTACAGTTATATAGGTTTATGTTTATGTTTGATCGACACCCGAATTTGTACGAGATTACTAGAAAGGACAACAAGAAAATTAAGGATTCTAAGGAAATTTATGGTATCTTTAATAACGTCCTCGGAATATATATATATATATATATATATATATATATATATATATA
Source organism: Zhengitettix transpicula (assembly GCA_037074705.1). Classification (NCBI taxonomy): domain Eukaryota; kingdom Metazoa; phylum Arthropoda; class Insecta; order Orthoptera; family Tetrigidae; genus Zhengitettix; species Zhengitettix transpicula. Next base: position 46,170,202 of record CM073593.1, on the reverse strand, counting down.
TAAATTTCGAGGACGTTATTAATAATATATCAATGAGAAACTGAATAAGCTGCAACTATCAAATTTATGATTATATTACAATTAAATAACCTCAAAATTCAACCGTTAAGAGTGAAATGGGATCTGCAGATAAGAATATCCCTTGTTGGTTCAGCAGTCTTAAGCCCTGTGGGCCACCGAAAATCGAAGTTTTGTGCCGAAAGAAAAATCACTTCGACTATCTAAGCGGCGCGGAGTATATTTTCCCTCAGGGTAGTGACTTCTATATATCATTTTATCTTTAACAAACTGGATAAACGGCACACACAGTGCAGTTCATAGAATTGAAAATGAAGATTGTGCACTGTATTATATTAGACAACTCAAATGAGGTTTGAAAACCACAATACAATCAAAACATCTGTTGAGTACTAAACATCATGTTGATCATGGCGTTGTTTTTAGTCTAATACTTTTGTTAATTAGTATTCCTTTTACATTAATCAAGGCTAAAATTAAGACAGAAACTTTGTTTTGCGTGTTGCATCTCCCTGACGGGTGTTTGTCAATCAACGTATGGCACTAATTTCACTTTTACATCTCCTGTACTCAACCGTAGTTAGAAATATTTTTATAATAGTTTTAATTTATGAAATTCTGTAAAAAAAAAGTACGATTTTCGGACTGGTTTCAAATATAATTACACAATTGGCTAGCATTTTTCTCCGCTCATAATCGCCATCCCACGTTCATTTTAATGCGTCATGAGCAATGACGTATTTCTAGCTATCAAGTTCCTAGAGGTAAGTGCTTCTTCCAGTACAATTACGTCAGCTGCGTGAGTAGCGACGATATAAAGATAGCCAGGACTGGACTAGGCTCTCAAGAGTACCACGACGGGCTTTCTTCCTTCATTACATTATAATTTATGGCCCCCTGCTTATTTTCCAGAAGCATACCTTTTAATGTTACAAACTGATTTGATACCGACATTAAATAACGTGCACAAATTATTTTACAATAGAGTGTTATTGAAAATGATCGTTTATGTACCAAGAAAACCCAAATCATCAAACTATATTGATAATGGAGTGAAAAATTATATAAAAAGGTACTGGATTTAAATTATTTGTTCAATGTAAATTATCGTACAGAATAAATCTGCTCTATACAAACATAGAATATTTTGAAGACGTTAGAAAAACTTGCCCTAGTTATGGGGAAATTCATATTTTAAACAAGGAAATAAATTCCATGTACTTGTATGTAGAACACCTTTGCGATACCCGCATCCCGCATGGTCTTCACATAACACCGTAAACTACTTCTAAATACACATTAAATAAATTCAAAGAGAACTCAGGCATAGATTATTTCAAAATTGTTTTGTAATTTCAATAGGAAATTGTATCTGGGTCTATACGCCGAACTATAATAAAATCAAAGAATATTCTGAGTGAAAGACTGCAGATAATGAATATCACAGCCCTAGGAAATATTAAAAGAATCTATAGAAATTAATTTATTTCAGATCATTTTCGTTGATTTTTAGCGGATACATAAAAAATTAAAAACTTGATTAAACATTAATACCTTAGACTAATAGAATATACAAAGTATTTTGACGAGTGGAAAGAAATTAGTTTCGAAACAATTTATTTATAATTATAAACCACCGTCGTAAACAGTTAACTACGGTTCAAGATTACGACACTTTCATGTACCAAATCTACAAAATTGATAGCGTACAATCAACTCACCTGTCTTTAAAAACCAAAATCCATAAACTTCGTCGAAAGTTATACCTTTCACTTCAATTATACTTGTCCTGCGTACGACGGTAGAGACTGAATTTATTGTATGTTTAATTCTCAAAGATTAGTAACAATTATCGAACTGTTTCAAGTATCTGCTACCGATCTGTACTGTAACCTTATTCGCCAAGTTTTATTATTTTAAAGCAGAAAACTTGTAACGGAACCTAAGTCCCATTACAGACATACAATTTTTTGTCTAAACTATTACAATCTACCAAGCCTAAAAGAATTCTTTTGAGAAAAATCCAGTAGCCGGCATTTCTTCAGACGCGGTAGTCTGACAAGTTTTCTAATTTATTCTAAGGTTTTCAGTCACTCGACTGCAAAAAAACCGGACAGAAAGACAAAATATCGAAAATCAATCCGGTTAAAATAGAGATGAAAATAATTCGATTAGACGGGCGATTTAAATACACGAGATATACTGGAATTAATAACTCAATCATCGTGAATTGAAAATAATTATAAAATATATCGAAATGAAATTGCAAGATTACATCTGTTACATAATATTTATTATCGTTTAGGTATGGAAAACGTTGACGCAACAAATCGATTTTTATCAATAATTAGATTGTCAGATTATGACAGTTCGTTAAGCAAGACAACCCGATCGTCTATGCGCCGGTATTTCGCTGTAGGTTCAGTGTTGCTGGAATAACACTACTGATAAAAAAAGGAAGTTGCTAAACTAATCGATGTACGTTTGCGCAGAGCCGTTCGTAGCGTCGCTACAGATACAGACTCAAAACAAAACGATGTTTACTCAAATACATTGGAAAGAAGGTTAACTCAAAGTACGTCCTCATGACGTTAGTTACGAAATTGCGAGTCAATTTAAAAAGGTTTATACTAGGGATGGTTGCCACCACTTAAAATAAATTCGACTTTAAGAGAAACCTCTCGAGCATGGCTGTGTTACATTGGGTTTTGGCTTTGCTTAAAACTTATTATATGTGATTTAAAGTCAATGAATAATTACACACGTGTTTCAATTATGATAGTTTGTACCCACGAAAATATACAATCAGGAGGTGTCGTCAGTTAGTCGCCAATAAAATATATTCATCTTAATTTGGGAATAAATACGACTGACCATTTCATACATGATCTATGCAACAGTAGATCCATGTTCTATAACACATTTAAGATCTGTAAAATAAACATTATCTAATAAATTTGATTAACTGAACTCGTACTTGAAAAGCGGATTATCCTTTCCAGTCTTAGTTCCCAAATAACGCTCAGAGTTTACATTCATGAAGCTATTTCCTCCCAGGGGAAGATTTAGATGCTCGTTCATAAAAAAAAACTCAAGACGTGTGAAAGGTTCAAACTTTGCACCGGAAACGAAAGTTACACATCAGCGAACGCAAAGAGTAAACAGAACAATGCATTGCTTAGCAGCACTTTAAAAACAGAGGGTTCAACAAAAGAAATGGGATGCAGAGAACGGCACCTGCTAAATATACTCGCGTTTCCGGCTCACGGAGACGGTCAGGGTTCTGGCCGGAAATGCCCTTGCTATATATATATATTCATTCCCACCCCCTTGTTAATTACTTTTCCGTGACCTTCGGTGAAACAAACCCGTCCAAGTTAACAGCGCCAATTCGCACGATCAGATACGCACTACAAACTCCCTCGGTGCATGCGAATCTAATCAGCAACGAGTATTCCTGGACGCAGGCAAGACCCTTGTTACGGGGCAATCGGCAAACGTGTACAAGTGTGACATACTCATAGGCTTTGTTGTCGATTCAACAAACTACATCCACAGCCTAAGCAGTAACTTTTTCAAAAATATAGTGAAGTGTAAAAATGCAAAGAAATTAAACCTACGACAAAAAACACCCATAAAAGACTCAAACGAAAGCTTCCACAAGACTTGCACCAATAATTGTCAACCTGTAAATACCAGAACCCAATGTAATAAGCCAGAGGTGTGAAAATATATTTCACATAGCCCTCTCTCCAAATACTCTTAACCATATGATTTCTTATTATATCATAGCAGTGAATTATATTTTACTTGCAGACCCCGCTAAATAAAGTTTTAAAAAAATTTAAAAAAAGATTATTTGTCCATATTAACTGTAAAGAGCGACGCGAAAAACAATTTTATAACTTATAATTTATCAGTTTTTTAAATGGCAGACATTAAAACTGCTCGGTATACGATAATCTTTGCAATAATACTAACTTGGGAAATAATTTATTTTTCGCGTTGGCCTCCTACATGATGCGGTTAATGCTTTACTTTCAGTAAATTGAGGTAGTTCGTAATATAAATTTTTAAAGTTGATTTAATTTTCAATAAATTGGAAACAAGTAATACTTCCGTGTTAAAAGTATACTAAATGGAAAAAAATTAAGTCTGATTGAAAATAATGAATAAGAAAGATAGTGGATTCAGGCAAAAAGGTAATGTAAATACCACACAACGTTTTGGGATCCTTGTACCTTTCTCGTCAGGTGTTAAGAGCCTAGAGAAACTGGCGAATGCAGTTGTGTCGCTCTAGGCTCTTCTTAGCAGCTGACGAAAGGGACAAGGATCCCAGAAACGTTGTGTGGTATTTATATAAACCTTTTTATGTTTGAATTAGCTATATTTATTACTCATTAAAAGTATACTAATTAGATAAATAGCCAAATAATAAGACAAAATAAAGTGGTAAAATAAATATTGGCTATTTATTTGTCTAATAAATAAATCTCTGCCAGACGCAATAGCGAAAAACCACAAGTAAAAGGAGCAACGAAAAGACTCACAGCTCTCAACATTTTTTTAAAATCTTATTAAACTTCTCTCTCGTCACTACCGCCTGCAAAGGTCTGCCTCTCAAACTTCTTATATTTCCAAATCATACTATAGAAGATCAATTAAGTACAGAAAGGAGCTAAAACTGACACCAGAGGAGCTAACTTTGGCCGTTCAATTTCGCCCGAGGACCTTCGAAACCTCCCGATAGTCCAAAGCGTCCATTTAGGTTCCCGGACGGCAAGAATAATCGTATTTATTCGGATGATATTATAAATGGAGAAAAAAATTGAAAGTTTTCTTACTGAGAAAAATTAATTGGGTTTACGATGCAAAGAATGTATTCACATGATCGATGACAGCCATAGTAAAAAATTTTTTAAATGTCAACATTATTTCCACATGGTTACAGCACAATCCATCGTCTCTGTAATTTATTCTACAACTATCTGGGTGCCCGGCATTGACCGTGTACTTATTTATATAAAGCCGAAAAAGTATTTAATTCTATATTAATCTTTAGTCAAGAATTTAACCTAAATATAACTGTTCCTAGTTTCGTAAATACTCTCGACCGATAGTGCATCAATTGAAGAGCTATAAAATACATTGAATTTTATTGCATCAATCACAACAAACATACCTCCGAATTTCTCGTTAAATATACACCTTGAGTATAGCAGGATATAATTGACCCTCAGGCTTCAGACATTACAAAAGATTAATTTGATTAAATTCTTAGCCATATTCAAAATGTAAACAAATAGTCGCCATATTGGAGTCACTAATATGGCACGAAAATTAACTTACATTGATCGTAAAGTATTTCCGACTGTTTTTTATATTCATTCCATGGAGTATTACTGGATGAAATTATACTTTTTATTCCATCAAAATATTTCCGCTTTATTTAATTACGGAAAAAGGAACTATTTCCTTTGTTCGTCGGGTAGTAACGTCTCCCTAGCGCGACGTCATAGTCTCTTGGAGCGCAGTAATTTAACACAAAATTATCATGTTTTTTGAATTATAATTCTTTAAACATTTACATTAGGGGTTTCTCACCCTCACAATACCGTTTCTTGTGTTTTTAAGAATGTGTGTACCAAGTTTTGTTCCAACCTGTCCACGCGTTTATATTTGTATAAAGATTAACGTAAATACATACATACAAAAATACATCCGTTTTTATTATATAGGCGTTGGATTTAAATAAGGAAACTGTTAGAGGAGAAAAGCTTGTACTCGTATTACAGCCACAGACGATCCAACTACATTACAATTGAGATCGCCTGTAAACGCAAGATGACCATGGCCGTGGCTATGACTATGGCTTTGCTGTCCCACTTTTCTCAGCTGGCCGGACTGTGCTCCACTTGGCGCTTAAGTTTAGTCCCGAAATTATCCGTTTCGTAACTCGTTCCAAACACAGCTTCCCAGGATACATCACACACACACACACACACACACCGAACAAGAACCAGAGATACTGCGTGCGAGCGAAAGGCGAAACGTTTATGTGAATAGAAACCTACAGGTGACAAGAGAGAAAAACAATATTTGTGAAAGCAGTAATTAAGACGTCTGATTGAAGAGTCGAAAGTGCAATAACACGCTAGTGATTGCTGCATATGTTTCGCGTACAGAATGGATAGATCTATTTACTAAGCTTTGGAGATAATATTAAGAAACAATGAAACGGGATGAAGCGGCTCGGATGCAATATTCACGTCCTATTATGGTTTAGAAGTAGAATCTAGATTAATCCATAGACGCAGTTCTGAAAATGTCTTATGTACTCGGAAAATTCATTGATTTCAATTTACGATTTATTTTAATTACAAAAATATAATTTTGATTGAATTCCAATGAAATGGAAACTTTGGAATAATTTGCCGTCGATCGAATTTAATATTAAATAACACAAACGTTGGTAATGATCAATATCCATATATCAAAGATTGAAGTATTTCCCGGTGTAATTGTTCCATAAACAAAAGCCGAAAACTGTTTAGCGAACATATCCATATAACTAAACATCCGTCCAATGAATGCATTTAAACAACGCCGAACACTTGATTTGAATATCCTAGACATATAACAGTGTCATATTGCTATAAGAGGACTTGTCTGCGTTACAAAGCATTGCAGCCAAATTTATCAAAATAATTTAAGTTTCGACCCTTGCTCTGACAAAACGTTTTATTATACAAAATACCTTCAGACGACAAAGAACCAAGCAAAAATTATAACGATGGAATACTAAAGAATAACTATTTTTAAAATTCATAGTAAAATGATTAAAAATAAAAATTACGTACACATGAGCATCGGATCGCAAAATTGTTTCTGAACATTTTTACACCAATATTCCCAGGTTGCGTCAAAGCATTATGTTTCGAAGTTGCTGCAAGTCGTCCCAACCACGTCGTTGACCCAGCACATGGATCATCTGCTTCCGTATCGCCCACAAATCGCTGGAAATTCCGTTCTCGCCAACATTCGAAAAGGGGAATAATTAATCGAGCGGCGTAAGCGAGCAAGAGGCTTTCGCTAGTTTGCTTTCTCAACCAGATCCTTGCAGTCGCTTTCTTCTGGCCTTAGCCGGCGGCAGCAAAGGCCACACACCTTTAACTCTCAAGCCCACGTTACGGCAATATCTTTTCAAAACATACCGTAATCCGGATAACATTGAGCCATAAACGTTAGATTTACATGGAAACTCTATGCGGTTCAACGAGTAACGTACAAGACGGACACGAAGGAGAGCATCGCCAATCGCAATCTGTTTCAAATGATAAATATATTGTAATAATTAAAATATTATAATATGAATGTGGTTGTGGCGTTTCTAAATGAAATACACTAATAACTTTAAAGAACAAACAAAATTTATTATGCCAAATTTAAAAACAATTTTATAATACACTAAATATTTGGGATCTCAGGGTCTTGATCTGGGTTTGATAAATGGCAGAATTTAAATAATCAAAATTACATTTACCTTTTATGGAAATCAAAGCGTCTGAACATAGACGAAATTTGTTGCGGAAGAAATAATACTAAAGATTGAATTTAACAATTTCAATTTTATCAAGAGTTAACGATCTCATTTTATCGATAATTAAATAATTAAAATTAACGAACGATCTGACTTTTATCTTTTAAACACGGTTTACAAATTATTTTAAAGTTTTCTCTTCGCCCAGGTCTCATTTTTAGTTTTTCGTGCACAATTTTGGGGACATCACTGATTCTAAGTTCTCACAGACTCTAATTGGCGTTGTTTGTTAGTTGGTTTAACACAAATTGGTTGGTTCTCGATGCTTTACTGCAACCTGGATTTGTAGATCTCGTGGCTTTAGTTGACAATGGACTTCATTGGTTTGTCTGAATATTGCTTTACTTTTTAATAATTGAAAGCATGTTTGTGACTGGGCCACAATCTTTCGTTCTGACTGCCGACTGTAAAACTTTTCAATGAGTTCTTTTCGTCCGTTCTATTCGCTGTCTGCTGACCGACTGTACTGTTCAAATTTTTATGACTAGGAATTTTAGTCTTTTCTCCTCGCTGCCTACGGCCCGACTGTACTCTTCGTCTCGTAGATTTTGAGCGCGTAGAACCTCAACAATGTTTTCTTTGCCTTGCCGGATTGTTGCGGCGTCCGCTCTATATCCACTAATAATGAGTCCGCTACAATCCAACTTTCCAATTAGAACAATGTCTTAATTACCAATTACTACAATATTTATAATAATTTTGGGGAAATTTTAATTGCATAAGAGTTCAAGGCCTTGGCGATAGTAAGTATAAACCATGCGAAATTTGAAACTTGTCATATATCAGATATTTGATCACTTTTCTACTGTTGTTTCACGCATCCAAGAAATATTAAATCCACACTAGAGCCATTAAAAATACTTCGTCGTAAAAACTAACCTCGAAAGATATAAAAGAGGATTTATATTCGACGTTAAACGAATACTCATCATCGGTTTCAACAGTAAAGCGAAAAGATGAATCGAAATTCCATTTTGGGCGATGAGAGTTAAGGTCGCTCGGCAACGGCTAACACTGAAGAAATAATCGTTAATATCCAGAATGCAGTACAAATAAATCGCCAATTGAATGCAGAGACTGAAAACACATCGCTACGTGAACATTTGGGTATGATAAAGATGTCATTAGGTCCACTAAAAATATTATATGAAGAAGAAACCTATCCCTTTGGAACAGTTAAAGACTCTTATACTAAATGCTACGGACTCAAAGAACCCAAGAACCATTATTAGAGATTACCAGATATCCTCTACATCGTTAATAAATGTATTGGACTCTTTTCCCGCACTTAAATGATAAAACGGCAAAAAGTAGAATAAAAAGGCTCATAAATTTAGTCAAGAAACAAGCGAGTGATACATATTCAGAAGCAGACGCCTCTTCCTAATAAAAACAGACTATAACTACAGTACAGAGGAATTTGCAACAGTCGCAGCTTCAAATAAGTTAATATAGTTAATTATTCTATTATTATGATAATGATTAACAAATGCGAATTGTAAAATGTAAATGTAAGAAACCCACATTTGAAATGTATAATTAATTTTTCAAACTGTTCAATTGTATGTATAGTATTGGAATCAATGTGAATCGCAGCATACTTACGTAAACAAGCACTATTTCTAATTTATTTAAGGGTCGCCAATGACCAAGTTGTTAACGCGACCACTATAAACTTTTAATAATAAAAAAAAGATGTCAGCAAGACTGCTGCCGAATGTTGTCGGTAAGCATTTGGATTTTTCTAAGTGCAATTCAACTGAGCTGTGGCGACGTTTACTGTTGAAACGTTGAATCCGTATTACACTCACGAGTCGAATAAACAGGACAGTGGTCGAAGCGGGTGGAAATGTCCCAAAGACAGCCTCCGTGTTTTGGGATATTATTTTGTGGTTGTACGCCTTCGGTCTTTGCTGCTGAACTCAACGAATTGCGATTTGAATAGATTCTAGACCTACGTGCATTATACTCGCCAGATTTAGCTACAAGTGCCTATTACCTGAATACTAATCTGAAGAAATGGCTCGCTTGGAATGAAGAAATCATAAATGAAGCAAACGCCTACTTTGAGAAATCTTTTTATACTGAAGGAATAAAAGGGCTGAAAAGGCGATGGACCAAGTTTAAGATTAAATATAAAAAATAAATTACGAAATCTTTTTTTTTTTCTCAAGCCAACCACATTCCGAGCCACCTTACTCCCTGCTGAAGGCAGTAGTGTGCAAAGTCCCAACAAGTACTAACAAGGGAAGAAGAGTAAACTTTCCAGCATGTTTACGATCCTCATCGACCAATACGACATGCAATTAGGCTTTAGTCAATTATCAGGAGGAAATGCGATAAAGACTACCGTCTTACTATAGAAATACCGACAGATAATCTGCTGTTTTCAGAGTCGAGTTATCAGTACAACTACAAATAACAAACTTCATTGTCGGCTTTCCGGATATTTGCCGCAGTATGAAAATATGCTCAATATTATCGTAGGGACATTAACGTTTTAATATGGTTCCTATAAGTTACGGTATATCATAGTGGCAAGTTGTGATATTCTGAAATTGACTCATTGTAAGAAAATCAACTTGTGTCTCTATTTCATCGGTAAATATAATTCAAATAATTATAGCATTAGCGCTACGGGCGAAATTTCATTAAAAAAAACGTATTTCCATCGAAACTTCTTTTACAGTTTTACGAAATATCAGAATATTAAATTTTCTATGGTCTTACGAGGCACGTCCGACCCGGTGAGAGTTTGTACACCTGACACGGACCTTCACTGTATTTTCCCTTCTTCACGCAATTTTATTTCTAGTTCTTATTTTTATCTCAGTGCATAATTTTACACTACGTAGGCCTGTTGATTTTAGATTACTGATATACTAAGCACCTCAACTATCCTTTTACTTTTACAGCTTTCGACTTTTATACGGCGACAGCTTCCGGATCTAGTTACGTTATAACATATTGCGTACAATATCTCGTATATATCAGTAAAATTCTAATGATTTTTCACTTAAACTAACAATATCAAATTGATCTAACTTTCCTCTCTGTGAATAATTTTACGCTACGTAGGCCTGTTGATATTAGATTACTGATATACTAAGCACCTCAACTATCCTTTTACTTTTACAGCTTTCGACTTTTATACGGCGATATAATGATTTCTTTCTTAAACAATATCTAATTGATTCTTTAGATATTCAGATATAAATACTGTTACGGCTTTCTATTTCCCGATTTGAGAAAAGTAGGTGAAGTAAAGAGAGACAGAGAATTTATATTAAAAAAATTATGGTGAAATCAATTAGGTTACAATTTTTGAGGATTAAGGACTCGTGACAAATCTCATAATTGATGCTTCAATCGCTGAAGTTCGATACCTCGATCCATCTCGAATATCACACAGAGTAAAATTATCTCGAACTAATTCGTGTCGGTAAATTTTAAAATCCAAGATATTAAGCTAATCGTAGCTTTCGACGATTGCAAGCATATTCGAAAGGTTTGTGTGTAATTGTAAAAGTAGTAGCTGTTTCGCAAGAATTGCGAATGAATTGTAATTTAAGAGAGCAGTTACATCGCTGACCACCGAGCTTTCGACTAGATGTCACAACGAAACCGCAGATTAGTAGGTCTGGCTGTGTGAAGCGCGGAAGCCAGACCGGAAGGGAGTCTATCGTCGGCATCTAATCGCGTGGAAAATTAACCTGGGGCAAGGTCGGGACTACGCCAAAAGCCACCCAGGGGCTTGGCACAACTACGTTCGCTTTTGCTCTAGATTATCCAAACGCCATAAAAAAAATTAACTGTTGGTTCTCGTTCTCCTGCAGACGTCCCACTAACATTTACCTTGCATTTACAACAGAATACACGTAACTGCAAAACGAAAAAACTGTAAGACCATCGTCTCGTGAATGCTGACTTATACATGAAATGGCCTCGAACACAAGTATATTCGCTTTAAGTGCACGAGCGTAGAGAACGCACACATTCAATTCCCGAAGGACACGATAATAAAATCTGGCAAAAACTAATTTATACCTCGTAATGTACACAATTGTACAAGTCGCTAATGACCCAGCAGTTGATGCAACTACTAGAAAATTACATTTAAAAAATCTGGCCAGTTTTGAATTACAATGGAGAAATGTGTAGCATATCAAACCCCGGTAAGGGGGAATGACGCTTCCGATCACGTCATGTAATAATGTAACACGAATATTCAATCAAAATAATAACTGTAAATCCTTCCAAAACAAATGCTAACATAAACAATTTAGGCCAAACACAGAGACAAGCAGCTGTACTGAATTATTTTATATACCAGTTACTCATCGGTTGGGAAAAACATTATTATTATTTAAATATCGTAGTAGAAAACCCTGTTTCGTATATAGATTTACGAATAACGCTATACACTTTCTTTAAAATTTGTCGCCAAGGAATCAGTCTACGTAACACTTCAAATATGAACATTCTTCGGCCTGATAATTCCCCCCCCCCTCCCCCCTAGCACGTATCGTCACAGTGCTTGAAATATGTACGATATTCGCATCATTTTGTTTTAAGTACTATTTACCGAGTTCAGTTTGGAATATTCTTGTTTTTAAATAGATGATTAGAACACGTTGCGAAAGACGTCGATTTTGTTTTAGTCTTTTCTTCAATAAATTTAAATTTATTTTGTCTGACATGATTTTATCGGTCAATATTAGTAAAAGAAAACTTTTTCATAACTTTCTAAAATATTTCCGTTGAAAAAATCTTGGATCTTTCGGCAATAATTATGGAAATATTTCCGAAAACTACAAGATAGTTAAGAATATTGTAGTAATTAGAAATTAAGACATTGTTATAATTGGAAAGTAGAGGACTCATTATTAGTGGATAAAGCGGACACCGCAACAACGCGGCGAAGCAAAGGAAACATTGTTGAGAATTTTACGCGCTCAAAATCTACGAGACGAGGAAGTTAGTCGGACGGCGGACACAGTTGCAGGCAGACATCAATTCAGAAAATTCATATTATAAAAAGTTTTGTAGTTGGGCAGCGGACATAGAACAGTTCGAAAGCAATCTTCAGTCAGGCAATGAACGGCGAGCAGACGCAAATAGAACAGTCTGATAGCAGTGACAAACATTCTCTAAAATATTAAAACAATCTTCAGTAGGGAAGGAGACATTGAAATTAAAGTCGTAATTGGTGGCAGAGCGGAAATTCAACCCGGAGAACCATAGACAAAATACAACTAAAACTACACGAGATCTGCAAATCCAGGTTGCAGCAAAGCTTCGAGAAACTACGCCAATTAGGATGTGTTAAAATTTAAAGCCTGTGAATACTAGAATCAGTGATATCCCCAAATCGTGTGCACTAAAAACCTAAAACGAGACCTGGGCGGCCGTAAGTAGTAAACTTTAAAATTGATTGTAAACCACTTTTAAAAGATATGTCAGATCGTTTTTTAATTATTCACTTCGTTAATTATTTACTTCTTTAGTTATTTAGTTCTTTAATTTAAATTCAATCTTTAGTCTTATTTCGTCGATGTCGATGTTCAGACGAATTAATTTACCTAAAAAGCTAAATGTAATTGATTGTATAAAATTCGCCCACTTATCAAACCCAGATAAAGACCCTGAGATCCCAAATATTATTGTGTATTTAAATTTTTATAATAAATTTGTTTAATTGTTTCACTTAACAATCTTTTTATTTTATTAAGACGCCTTTTTATTACAATATATTTTTAAAAATAGCCGTATTCTAAGTTGAGAAAAACAAAGACAACAATATCGCGTGATGGAGAATGATCAGGAAAACAGGGACCAACATGCCAACCACTTATCAAGCTTCCCAAAATCACACAAACGTTGCAGAGCTTAATTTGGATCAATGTACGTACTTCAATGTTTTATTTTTGGGACAAGACACGCTGACAAATTAAACACAGGTGAATCTTAAATTTTACACATTCGTCGAAAAGGCGAGGTGGAATCGTCAGGGGTTGACCAGCCTCTTTAGTCATTAACATACACGACGCATTGTACAAGATCGTGTTGTGTATCTGGTTTTCAGTGGCGGCGAATGTTCTGACATCATCATGCTCCACAAATAACTGTGAACCAGTCGTTGAATTTCTTCAACCTCAGCTTATGCCACGACAGCAATGGGGCAAGACACTTTCGCTCTCAAGGCAATTATTCATACGAATGTATATACAGATGTTGGTAAACTCAATGGTGTATAATTTTCTTAAGCAGTATGGTTTTTGTTAAACGTTATTCTTGTATCGGTTTTATGGAAACGTTTCGAGTAATCTTACGTGTGCAGTTATAAGCCCTCGAGGTCATTTATTACACGATAGATGCATTTTGATTAGGAGGAATGGGCACTGAGGCAGATAATGCATCTTCAGGAGTCTCGATTCCGGGGTCTTCATAAGAAATAAGAAATGACAAATACCCAGATAGAAAAGCGTCACATTAAGATTCGAGAGATTGCTAGGTACCTGATATGGACGGGTCCATAATGTTCTGCTTGTGGCTATGCATACGAATAAGCTGCGTCGCCAAGCGTTTGTTGACTCCATACTATAAAAGCTCTTCGAAGGACTTTCAAAATCGTATTTGGAAAAGCAGCACCGTAGTCCAAAGAACTTCTCGCGTCGTTTTGCGGCTGTTGACGAAACGCAAATGGCACATTACATCCCGGACGTCGAGTTAGCCACGTAAAAAAGGGAAAACCGATTATTGCCTGTTATGTGGTTGAGTGGTCATTATTGTGCTACATGTTTGGAAGTACTGAATAGCGAGATGAAGCAGAATCGGCCAGCATTATAGTCAGTGCCACAAATATGTAAAATCAACGTCATGTAACACCGCTCCTCGACCAGCGGTATTGCCAGATTGTGCGCCCTCCCTCACTACGCGCATGCCTGTTACTATAAAATATTTGGCAACGTAGCAGGAAGAATCCGTGACCTTGATATTACATTTTCGTGGCGCAGACTATAGTGGGTATTGAAGTGATCCTCCACCAGGACAACCCGTATTCTCACACATCTAATAGTGATCGAACTGAGATTGAAGCATCAGATTTACTGCTTGCAAATAACTAATTTTCTCGGCGTATAGATTTCTCTCAAATGAAATATTTATCTCTACTGTAAACGAATAGGCTATATTCGAAGAAAATTCTGAAGAAATAAATGAATTCTAATATCGTTCTTTAATGTTGTTAAATGGCGTACGAAGTTTTCGACAAAGTTTCTTTCTATGATAATTTACCAGTGTCAGTAATAAAGATGTTCAGTTCTCTGTGTCGTAAGCCATTATAGGGCTGTAGTTGCAACGCGTTGGTCAGATCGCTTTAAATTTGTATTAACTACACACTACGAACACTGTGCCAAGAACTCATAAGTGAAAAATGGAAACTTTTTTTTTAAGTGAAGTGTTGAAAAATTAATTTTTTACATTAATATAATCTGAGCTGAAGTCCGTTGCGAAAACGCCATCATGCTGGTACTGCAGTGCGGGTTGGCTGAGGAGCAATGTTCAGTTATCTCTCAGTCAATATGTGGTACCTGACACACCATCGTATCAGCGTACCTAGGAAATGTTTACGATTCGTCAACAAATGTGAACTAGAACGTATTAGGCTACGGCGGGCTGTTATATTAGCGTTGTTTTATTGATTTTATACGCATGTAGTATCATTACTTACATAATTCAACACCACCAAATTAAAAGGAAAAAATTAGCTACAGGTGCATATATATATATATATATATATATATATATAATGTGAGAGATAGTTTCTTCTAAAGCCAGTTTCGATTTGTTGAAGTTTATTCAATATTTTGAAGCTCTATAATACGAATATGCACGTTATTGCATGACAAAATCATGCATATAATATCTACTTAGACCTACTATTTGAACATGTTCGCACAGTCTTTTAACCATGTAAATCTGTAATCAAGTCCTGCACCTGAATGCACGTCGGAACACGTCCAATTGCTGCTCGTGATAAAGTTTCCATTCTATTCAAAAGTGGGTATTACCTAAATGCACCTATTTATTATAAAGGTGTGTTAGATTTGGTCGTTCAAACCTCGGCTACCAGGTCAAGATTATGTTCGTTGAATTTCTATGCAAATCCTACAACTAAACAGTGGTCGATGGTCCCAACGCAGAATACTTTAATCGCACTTTTTATATTAATGTCAGTTTGTTTAATATACTGCGAAAGGGTTACATTCCGGTGGCATTTTTATACACAAAATATGTAAACACACATCACAAAAATACTGTTTAATAAAAAAAATCTCATTTTCTTCATAAAAAATTTATTATATAGGCGACGTTCTAGTTCGGGAAAGTGATATATCTACATCTAAAAGTGGTATATCATGCATATTTTCATTTTCATGTCTTACTGCGTAGCAACCTGGGGTCGTTCACATCACGCGTTTCAAATTTTTAAACTTCAAAAGTGGTCCGTACGAATCATATCGGATGCGGATTGTAATGCAAGTTGCAAGTTGTTTCGGAATCTTGGGATTTTAACACTGCCTTGTACGTTATATTCTAGAAATTTTAAAGTTTGTCTGGAGAAAAGTCAATTTATATGCCCTAAACGGAGCAAATCCTTTATATAACACTAGAAATCGCTCTCAACTCGCATAGAAAAACATCGCTCAGCCTTTTTGAATCAAGCATTCGTTATTCCGGGATAAATCTATTCAATAGTTTTCCGGAACAAATTAAAACTTTAACTATACAAAATTTATTTATAAAGAGTTCTAAAGCTATGTTAATTAATGGAGCTTATTGCTCGGTTCGTAGAGAGGGAGGGCAGATTAGATACTCTTTAATAAAATAGTTTACTGGTATCCTATCAAGTTAAGCTTTTATTTTACGATGATAATATTATAAAATTTAACTGCTGACTTATCTTCTTTTTCATGTTCAACAGGAATCTATGTAAGATTTTCTACTGGAAACTACGTCGAATTGAAAATGGAGATGAATTAAAACACTTATTTCTGCAATTACCAATTACCGTCATATTAATATCTTTAACGTAGTTTTAAATCGTATATTTTTTTGGTAAAGCACAATGTTTGTTTTTTAACCCGTGTATTTGAAACAATTATTCTTTTCATGTAATCTTATAATGTTACGTGTCCTATTTTTCTCAACCGAGGACTAATGGAATAAATAATAATGAATAATAAAATTATAAGCTCTTAAGGTAAAGACAGGAAATTAAAAAGAACTTAAAAACAAAATTTTAAATTATACCCATTTTGATCTTGTTTACAATAAATTTTTGTATGAAGAAATTGCAATATTTCGTTAAATTTTATTTTTCTGACCGATATGGCCAGAAGTAACCGAGTACTAAGCTCCATTAATTAACAGATTTACAACTCTTTATAAATAAATTTTGTATAGTTAAAGTTTTAATTTCTTCCGGAAGACTATTGATTAGATTTATCCCGGAATAACGAATGCTTGATTCAAAAAGGCTTAGGCGACGGTTTTCTATGCGGAGTTGAGAGCGAATTCTAGTGTTATATAAATGATTTGCCACTTTTAGGGCATATAAATTGATTTTTCTCCAGACAAACTATAAAATTTCTAGAATATCCGTACAAGGCAATGTTAAAATCCCAAGATTACGAAACAAAGGCTTGCAACTGGCATTCCAATCCGCACCCGATATGATTGGTCTTTATTCAACCAAAAATAAAAGCTGCGCTCTTATGATTATTATACACTATAATTATAATTAAAGAAAAACAAGAAACGATAACATTATCATTACACAAAACTATTCAAAATATTCGTTAATCTTCTAGATACTCATCGTACAGATTTGCTAGTTATTTGTAAATATTTATAAATAAGTTTACCTAGACCCGTATTGTGAAATCCAGCTTTGACTTCAGCTTTGTTTCCCGTGTATGATTAAAATAGGACTTCAAACGTGGCAACAGCCTAATTCCTCAATTACCCTTTGACCAGGTTCCTTATACACGAGTGTGAGGCGAGCCAGCGATTTGTAAGTCAGTTCTCGTGAATTAACGTTACACTTATTAAAATAGTCATTGTAAAATTAAGACATTTCCACGAATTTCGAGTTGCAAATCTCATGTGCTCTTAATTGTGACGTTCAAATAAATACATAAGTTTATTTGAGGTCATTTGTCTCCACTTATATTGTATAATGACTATGTGACCACTACTTTCCTAACTGAAGATCACATTCTTGAACACAACACGATACAGAGGTGAGGCTTGGGAGTACTAGTGGTTCACACATGCGGGCCATGCAGGGGTAGAGGGCTACCTTGCAGGCGGCGCTGGGGGAAGGGGATGCCCCTGCTCGTGGGACACGTTTTGCCGTTCTTCTCCTCGCTGGCGCCACTTGCTCCTTTGCGGCTATGCAGGCGCATTCTAGCGGCAGACTCTGTCGACACAAAAACACAGCGACATAGACTCCAGCGCCGTGCTGCGGAGGAACATCCAACTAGCTGCTGTCAGTCACGCGAGGGAAATATATCTTTTGTTTACAGTGGTACTCGTCACATGGTTCACAGTACAAATAACCAAATGTTTTTTTAATTGTGTTCTATAATAAAGTAGTAATGAACTGATGATAGAAAAATAAAAATGTTATAATTTTCGAAATGATTGACAGAAAAAACGTAACGATCCAATCAAAAATCACTTTTAAATGCGGTAAGATTAAAACACAGACAGCAAAAAAAACTATCACATTAAACATGCAATCAACAACTTATTCCTAGCGGCCCTACGATAATGTCAGGAAATCGACGAAAATTGAAACTTTAGTTTTAATGAACAGTTTTAGAAAGAAACCTATGAAGGTGAAGAATTTGTCTTCGAGCCTGCGATTCAATTTGCTGCGAAATCCTGCCGGTTGTGATCCAAGGGGCGGCCAAACACGTAGTAAAATGTATTTTAAAACATAAATACAGGCTACCCGTGACATTTAGAATTCCACTAAGAAGTCTGGTTTTAAGAAAACGGTAGGAGTCGTAAGATTGAAAAGTATGAATTTACATAAATCAACATTTCCTCAAGAATATACCGTGAAACTTGTAACGTGTTAACATTACTTTTACTAATGGCAAATAAACCAACAAGTTTGCTTTACAAAAAAAAAAGTATGCTAATACAAAAGGTTCCGATTGTTATTTTACTTCCTGATATAAAATTATGATTGCTTTTTAAGCGTATGACTGCAATCATGGATGTCTTCATAATCTGCCGCACTCATTTTTTAACGACAATTAAAACATATTGGCAAAAGATAACGAGTAAATTATAAATGGCAGAATGAAATTCGTACACTGAGATAGCTAATTAGAAATCTTAAATTTTTGTATTAATCGAACAGAATGTCAGAAACCAATTTCGACATGCCGAATTACTGGCACTATATAAATTTTATTATAATAAATGTCTGTTATTAACATGACGTTCATTTGCAGAAAGAAAATATCAAGGAAAGGGTTTGCACAGCTCTTTTAAACTTCAGTAATCTGATATGTTTAAATGGATTGTTCAGCGAACAATGACAGTTGGAACTTTTATTCTGTCATGAACAAAGTGACTGTGTCTATGTTCGAGCAATAGTGATCGCAAGCTACCAAAGAAAACTTATTTTTAGCACAGCAGCTTCGCCGCGTCACCAAAGCAGTCTCTCAGCTTTAAGAACCAGGGAGACAACAGATCTGGTGTTTTCCTAACAACCGTGATCGCCAATTTAACTGCAAAAATACAGAGGCGATGAATGCCAAAACAATTAAAGCAGCTA
Source organism: Zhengitettix transpicula (assembly GCA_037074705.1). Classification (NCBI taxonomy): domain Eukaryota; kingdom Metazoa; phylum Arthropoda; class Insecta; order Orthoptera; family Tetrigidae; genus Zhengitettix; species Zhengitettix transpicula. Next base: position 46,150,724 of record CM073593.1, on the reverse strand, counting down.
ATATAAAGCTGTCACTTGAAGGAGTCGAGGGGTTCCCCTATGGCATTGCTTCAGTATTTCTTTGTCGGGAATTTACGATCAGGACTGAGAAACGACGAATTACAACAATGACTATCTCATTTCGAAATTAATCCTAATTGATAAAAAAAACTGTATGAATTTTACATTAAGTTACAGTTAAAATGATTTGTAATTATAAGACCACAATATTATTTATAAGATTTAATTCTTAAATTGAAGCACTGAATTAAAGCTACATGAAATATTTAATATTCATAACATCCTACATAACTTTAGACGAGAATCGTCAACTTAATTTTATTGCCGTGTAAAGAAAGAATTCTGCCTTACTTCCGCCGGCGGAACAAATGATTGAGGAATGTATGAGTTTTTAAAAACGGATGAAGGACCATCATATTTCGCAATTGAGTTTATTATTGCAAATTATTCTCGTGAGTTAGAAAGTTTTAACTTGCCGCGTAGTTGATTAATCAGTATACTGTAACAGAAGTAGGAGAAACAGGTGATCCAAATGGTTTTTTTTCTGATCACCGCTGTCGCAAAAAATAAAATGTACAAACATAAAAACAAATAAAGTGATCACCAGGAAAACATTCGCGCCGAAGATGAGTGTGTGAGATGCGCAGCCGCGGTGTTAATTATCTTTGGCGATACTGTAGTGGATCATCATCGAAACTGTTGGAGGAACTCTCTTTCGCTACGACGGTAAGTAGGCGTAAAGGTGAGTACGCCTAGGCAAATACAACCCGAACAATCTTCACTTTGAAGCTGCAAGAACTTTAACATGCTTCACAATTCCCTGGATCGTCGTGGTACCGTATTCTACGGTCACGCCTCTTGACGAAGTTGATGAAGAAAGGACCATTTCGGTCAAATTAATTTTTAATCAATTCCTGAAGTTGTTTTTCCATAAGTACCTTCAACAACGACGAGGCTGCGTGATACAAGTATCGCCAATGTAGGTAACTGGAAATAGTACACGGTCTGTTCTATCATTGAATCATCCCAAAACTGATATCATTCAATTAGACCTACAATTTTCTGAGTATATACTTCTTCCTAAATTATATAACGGCTTTCTTTGGTAGTGTTGAGTGAATACTTACGAGCAGCGCGCTGAAGACCACGAGCCATGACGTTGGAAGTGTTAGAGTTCGTGGATCCGTCGCTCAAGGGACTGCTGGCTCGGCCGGCCTCTCTCTTCTTTGAAGACCCTGTAATAATAATAATAAAAAATCTTTAATAATTTTTTTTTAATAATGTCACAGGACTACTCCGTAGCGGCCAGGTTTCTACTTGTCGAAATCAATCTGTTAACTGGTCATGCTCCTTACGTCAACAAATTAATTTTAATAGTAATAATTTTAATAGTAATAATTTTAATAGCAATAATTTCAATAGCAATAATTTCAATAGCAATAATTTTAATAGTACTAATTTTAATAGTAATAAATTAAGCGGTTATTTTAAATTTATGGATACTTTGAGGAATTAACAAACATTGTTTTAACGAATATCCAGTTTCTTGTAACTAGTCGTGGTTTCAAGAATTTTAATAGAAATAACGTCTATTTGTAAACAATTGTATTTACTGTTATGACAGTGATAAGATACTGTAGAGATTATCAACGTGTAATGGAAGTTTTTATTTAATAATTTTCCTTAATATTATTGTCAAAGTAATTTGAAGGCCAGAGAATTGTAAATAACAGTCAGTGTGTCGCACGAATGTGGTGATGAGAAAGGTTTCCACTCTATTATTGTCGGAAAAGCGTGGGTAATACGCCGAACATTGTTTTGGAGCCTGACCGGTGGTAGTCACGGAGAGTCTGGGAGCTCGAACGATAAAGTTGATATTCAGTCTGGTTTGGGAGCACGAACGATAATGTTTATAATGAGGTATGTGTTGTAACTTTGACCAATGATGGAGCTAAGAGAGTTCTCGCGACTAAAATAGCGGAATTCAGCAAAGTCTATGCTGAATAAAGACTGAAAATATAATATTCACCGTTCTTGAACAATTGTTGGAGAGGTGAGCAGTGGGCCCGAATTTATTGAAGTGAAACAGTGTAATAGCCTGTTGAATAAATTTTTCTTTAAAAGAAAAAAAATTGTGAAGTGCACAATTAATATGGCTCTAATAAACTGGTATGAAAAAACTTATATTGTAAACTTTTATATACGAGTATCGTCAGATTTCTCTAGATTTTTCAATTTTTTAATTTTATTTGTTATATTTGTTATTGTAAATTTAATTACTTTTCTTAGTAACTCTTTTGGTCCAAAAGAGCACAAATTCTGCCTAGTTAAATATACAAGATTTGAAAAAATTTTGTCCAAAACATTTTTGCTTGAATTATCATATTATGTATAATATAGCTTATTTAATGTGTTACGGATGTTCATCCAAGTTATGAATTCTGGGAGAGTGATTTAGATTACTATAATTATTAGAGGCCCAGTAAGCGGCCCTAAAGATTTTAATCTAATTAAAAGCTGTGGAATTTTTTATAAAATATGTACAAAAATTAAATTAAATCGAAATTTGTAATATTTTCCTTTTATCTGTAAATAGTTGTAATAATTGAAGCATAAAAAACATGTTAATCATCTTTCCCTTTAAAATTCGTTTTTCTACATAAATTGGTCACAACAATACATTTGTGCGCAGAGATCACAAAATTATTATAAAATTTTGTACGTTAGATGCAAAATATTTCATTTTTGAATTATCATGAAACTATTTCATACAAAACAAAAATATAGTAATCCCCCCCCGTAAGGAACATTTATTTCGTTGAATTAAAATACGGCAGTGCTGTAAAATTGACTCAACTGTTCTATTAGTTGGTTAATAAGTAATTTACAGCAAATAAAACGACTACCTCACACAGCAAGGTGAAAATATTAAGAATATAGAATGGATAACTCGATTTTAATTACTGTACTATCACTTCAGACCATGCAAATTGCTCGCAAATTTCAGTACGAAAAGTCAATGTTATCAGATTAACTTAGTATGCGAGTATTTCGACTGTTAAAATTTTACGTTGTTTGCAAAAATTGATGTAGTGATGAACAATTTTCTTATTGCTACAAGTCTTAGAAAGACTGATGTAACACCAGATTCAGTAGGTATCTAACAATTTAAAATGACAAAATGATCTCTAACGTCACTGGGATGTCGTGTACCTTTTGTTCTGATTTAGACCACAGTTTGAAATGGGGGTCATACGGAGGTTGCTGGAGAGACGTCTGGAGTCTATAAAACAACTCCAGACGCCATAAAGCCTCTATATTTACGACCGACTCAGAGCGGGTACAATTACTCGTCAAGAAAAATACCTAAAATAATTGAGCATCGCCTCATACCATCGCATGAAGAGACTCTGGTGATAACCGATAACCTTGACCGATTAATGGCTCACTGTGCTTTACTCGCAACCCAGAAACCAATACGCAAATGTAATGGAATACACGTAAAACTGATCTGGAACTAGGTTACCCAACTTCGAATGTGATTTTACACGAAAAAGGGACTTAAATCATAAAACAGCTTTAATCTTCTAACTAAAAACAAAAATAGCAACCCAATTAATCAGTTCAAAATTATTTAAAGTAATGATCAAATCAAAATGATTGTTCTAACAAGACACGTTGGAATATGGAAGGATGTTTCAAAGCTGGACAATGAGCTTAGGAAACAAAGTATCTAGCTGCTCGCAACAAGCATGTACGACACGCAAACCTAAAATTAGGCTCGAGTGCATAGGAACTAGTTGCCTTCAATTCAGTGACTAACTGCAAACACCATCCAGCTAAAGGATGATTCACTCGAGAATCAAACCGCAGAAACACGATACGCCATGGATGATATTACGAAAAGACTAGTCTATGCTACCAGTACAAAGCAAAAACTGTCTCAGCGATCTAATTAAAGGTATTTGCTAGGAAACATATAGTATATCGCGTATAATGGTGTATCAGAGTATTCGCAAACAATAATCAACCTTAATTAATTGAAACTATATGTAACATATTATACGAGTGGAAATTGGTGGACCATCAGAATATGCATTTATAAGCCTTAAAAGTTACATATATTAACGAAAATACATCTAACGTTTTCGGCGAATGGAACACAACATATTTTCTTAAAGATGTCCCTAATAAAAGGAAAGAAATATATCAACTTTTAATGTCAAATCCATAAATATTTTGACTTGTCCAATATCAAATAATTAAGATCAATACGTGATTAAAGAAATGTTACGGATTAGAAATGGAAGATTCTAATGAGAACTGCTGAACAGTTCTCTAGGACTAGACTTAATTAAGTCTTCAAACGCTTTCCTCCTCTCTGAAACTTCTTCTTTTTCGTAAAAACAGTGTTAATTAATATTCGACACCGTGAAACTAGAACTTGCCTCTCATTTCTACGATCTATTTTCTCCTCCAACTAGTTCCGCTCAGTCTTGCGAGTTTACTTGATGCTCAATATTACATCAGCAGATTGTAAAGATGATAAACCTTTCAACAAACTGTAGATTCTCAAGTGTATAATTTGGTAACTATTTAGGTTTCTTTCACATATTCCTCGTCATACTTTCTGCTCTGAAAACGACAGTTAATCAATTGGAAAAATAAATAGCCATATAACGGACAAAAATAAGCGCACACAGCGTTTCTTCAATCCATGTTGCTTTTGCCAGGTGATGAACTCAAACGCTGGTATTTATTTAGCACTTATTTTGGTCTATTATTATGCATCTAATTATCATAATTTTAACAAAGAAGTTTTATTTTAATTTCAACAATTAATCAATTTGGTTATTTTCTATTTTACAGCAATATTATATATATATATATATAATGTATTTACCTACAATGAGTTATTGGAATATAATTTAATTAGCTTACAATACGATAGTTACTATACTGCTACCGAATATAAAAATAACTAGTCATTAAAAGATTTTGAACGATCACGAACGATATATATATATATATAATGTGGTAATAAAAAATGTGTAATTATTTAATAAACAACATTTTACGATTTTCATGATATATATAAGGATTGTTTACAAGAATATGGAGCCTCAGGCAGCACTGAGAAGTACAGAACTTGAGATATTCAGAGCTGCATGGACCAGGAAGGCGAAAGGTGTTTTTTGTGGAGTCCCTGCTTCAAAGTACCTGGTACCATAATTGAGCAAGTGTGATTAGGCAGCAGAGACATATTATATTTAAGTCCCGGGCTTTGGAGTTACGAGTCGACAGTCTGAAGTATTTCGTCTATTGCCATATACCTGCAATATTAAAGTTTAAAAAACAACGTTATCAACAGTTAAGAGCAGGAAGTGCTTTGAAAAATACACATCCTTAAATTCAGTGAAATATGGCCTTTCTGTGATGTGTTTAACAAAAAATCAAGTGAGATCGAGCCCAGACGAACAGCTAAGGGTAAAGTAAACAAAAAAAAGGAATTTTATTAATTGTAAACCTAATGTGTAAATATAATTATCGTCAGATTTCGTATTTCAATAATTATTTAAGTCACGATTTTTTTGCATTGTCAATTTTAAATTGTCATTTTGCAGCTATCTTTATTGGATGCCCTTAATTAAGCTGTGGCACATTACCAACTTGAAAATTTCAATTGAGATAAGCATTCGTTTTTATTAAATTAATTTTGTGTTATATTCTGAATTCTTGTTTTCATTGAAAATCCTATCATTTTAACTTTTAATTTGTTTATAACATAAGGCATATCTTCACTTTGAAATTTAATAAAATGAGTGTGTTTATTACATTATGGCGCCTCAACGTGGCGCAAATAAAAATTTAATTTAATTGTAAATAATTTTGATTATTACAATATATATATATGTATATTGTAATGCCAATTAAGTAAGACATTAATTGTGAAATTAGACATATAAATTGTTTGAAAATCCTTTGTAGCGGCAGGAGCTTTGAAACAACAATAGAAAACCCAAAGCACTGTTCCTTTGTCGGAAGGCCCGTAAAAATTGCGTATGCGCGCTAAAAATGCGAAACGAGAGCAGTTCGCAATAAGGTTTGGTGAAGTACAGTTCGTAAGAAACATTGAAGCGAAAGTACAGTCTTGTATTAAGATTTTGAGCAGAAGAAATTCGCAGGAGATATTGAAGGAGCCGTTTGCATTAAAACATTGAGGAGCCGGCCAGAAATAGCAAAAGTTTCGGTTTCAGTCCGGAACAATAAAGACTACCAAATCGACGAATCGTAGAATTCACTTAAGGCGAGCGGTCAACCGATAGATGACGAAAGGAGGTTCATCCGAGTTCCTGACGACTTAAAAAATTTTTGATTTAGAATCTGTGAGTGTAGAAGCTGTGTAAAACCGACAATAGTGTTCTCGAAAATAAAGGTACGATGGAATGCTGGGCAGACGTGGGTAACAATTAAATTATGTAAACGTAAATTGAAAGATAGCCGTCAGATTTCGTTCTCTTTTTGATTAAAATTGTTAATTAGAGTCAATCTTTTAACTTCGTGCACAATACAATTTAGTTTTGGTTTAATTGACGAGTAAATGTTTTCTCTTTTAATTGTAATTTGTTGTAAATAAGATTATAAATATTATTGATTCGTCCATTATCAAACCCAGTTATGACTCGAGAGATTGAATATTTTAAATTTTGTAAATTGTTTGAGTTATTGCCACAAAAAATATTTTATTTGTAAATTTTAATTAAGCTTTCATATAAAAAGCCCATATTTGTATATTATAAAATGGCTACCACAGTGGGGGGCAAATTAAATTAAAAGCTATTTTTTTTAATATTACAATATATATAATTGCAGAATGATTGCTTGAATTAATCCAGGTAAGTTTCATTTTGTTCGCTCTAATGATCTATAATCTACGAGCACGTGCATTTTAGGTAGTCTAAGATAACTGTCACTTGGTTAATAGTAATACGTTTTTTAGTTATATACTACTTTCAATACTGCACACCATTTACATTTAAATCTACTCTAACATTTGGTACTTTGTAAGAAATATTTTATCTACTTAGAATTATGTTTACCATATCGGCAAATTTAATTACAGTAAAGCTCATGAAATAATTGATCAACTGGTATGTAACTGTGTTTAGACGGAGGCTACTCCGTGTCGGAGCACTGTGAAGGCATCCATTAGCGCCTCAACTGCTTCTGTCGTTGTGAAATTGAAAGGTAACTACACGATTAACGCTTTGAAACTCAAGGCTTTTGCAGTGCTTACATAAAGCATAAGTCAGGGATTTGCGTTATCTGAAAGTAAACCTGTCAACTAATATTAAATATACCGTACTACATCTCACCTCTTGTTAGTGCTCCTTAAACGCCTAGTAGTTTATAGGTAAATTAAAAATAATATATAATATTGAATGCCTTCCTCAATTTTCTGCAATATCATTAATAAAAATATTTTATTTGTAAACAATACTTGTTTAACGAAATCAATAACCAGAACATGTAAAGTAAGATACGAAAAATCCGTACGATTAAATGCCAAAACTCATGAACAAAATAAAATAGCGATATATTCTGTTAATATACAAGTTATTTTTAAGCACATTAGAAAACTTGTTTTAGCACAGATTATTCAAGTTATTTCAATGTTTTTATTGTATCTGCTACGGCATCGTAGGTACATTCCTTTCTTATAAAATGAATTTTTACGTCCATTTAGGACGCAAGTCAAATAATCTAACGGCACCTGAAGGTAGTTATTTATACTGAAAATTTAAATATGAAAGCACTGATTTCAATATAGACTTATGAACAAAATTTGTCTTTACAAGTAAAAAAAAAGATTTTTTTGAATATTTGGTGCAAACGTTTAAGAAATAAACGTCTGTATGTGTTGTGCGTATACCCGAGGCATTAGCTACAGCAAGAACGTGAACTGTTTGTGCCCCTTGGAAAGTAGCCTTGAGACGCAGAATGTTTGTTCACGAAGTGTTGTTAGGAGCGAGGTTTTGTCAGTTGTAGCTCTCGTGACAGAGGCTGCAATTTAATGGCCGCGTCCAAGGACCAGGACACCAGGAGAATCATAATGACTATAACATTGTACCTCCATGGAAGTTTTCGGACTCTGGTTACACTCGTATGTGCCATTCAAGAAGAATTATGATGAAGGTTACATTCTGACAAAGAGAAACAATAATATATAAATTACTAAATAATTAAGGAAACCATTTTGATCAAACAAACATTTTTTAATTCGTATGAAACCTTTATTATGGTATTCGATTTCAGAAGACATAAGATTTTGTAAACTAACATTCAATTGAACCTGTTGCGGTAAATCTAAAGGAGCTTTTAATAGTGCATTCCACCAAATTGGGTTTCGAGATAACTTTTGAAAAAAAAAACTCTGCTGTAGGAAACTTATTTCCGAATTATTTGCAATGAAGTTGCGTTGAAAGGAATTTCTAAATGCACAGATTGTGATTACTACCACTAGTTAATTCTCGAAAAATTAATTATTTACTAGCACATATTTAATATTTTCATTATAACTAAATATTATATTATACCCTTAGTATAGTTAAAGAATTATTATTTTTGTTTTTATTCATATTATTTTACTTATGATGGACAGGGAAATTTGTGTTCCAGAATTTTAGAATTTTTATGTTAACTTCTAATTATTTATAATTGTAGCATTCAATTCTTATATTGTAATTTTATGTATTGACGAGTCCTATTTCCTCATACGAGGACTAATTGAATAAAATAAATCAAATCAAAAACTACTAATTTCTTAGTCACTGTCATAGTTTGTGAGACCGAATCCAAGAAAATGAAGAAAAAAAAATATATCGGCTACTGTATTTCTAATCAAGTTAATTAAATGATAGAGCTCGATCTCATTTAATGTAATCGAGAATAAAAGGTGGGGATAGCAGTAGAAAGTAGTTGGACGTGGAGGTGTAAGGAGCTGAGAGTGGTGGAGAAGTATGACGAGTTTTATGAGCAATAAACGTCAGCAGAGTAACGAGACAGGAAGAATAATCGGCGAACAAATTAGTTTGAGTGAAGACTTCGCCGCTATAGTGCGATTAAAATTAGAATTGCCCGTTTATCCAGAAAAAGGTGCAACGTTCAATCCACCAATCAGGACGCTTAAAACGAAGGGCAGGAAATTCAGCATTTCCAAACAATCTAAGTGTATTCTTTAGTCTTAACTGAGCTGCATAAGAAGTCCATTTACGACCACGTGAACGTAACATCAACCCCTCCCTACAAATCCAAGTGCCTTCTAATTTTCATCGCACTATATGTTTGTGCTCTGGAGATTGCCCAAATACAGTACGCAGCCTCATCGAGGGTCGTATGTCATATGACCAAGATGCCTGATAAAGCAATACAAACCGTAGACGGTGTACCACTGACTTCCAGACGACGTCAATGTATTTAATTGAGCTACCAAAAAGATGTTTATAACCAATTTTAATCTAAGCATCATGTTCGCCCGTCATAAACCCGGAGTAAACTCGAATAATTAAATATTTTAGCTTCTATTTTTAATTATAGTCCAATATTTATTGTAATATTAATTCTAACTTTCATTACATTTATATTCATGTTGTTTCTGATTTCATATTTTTTACATCTTGAATTATTTTCATGAGAAAATTTTATATTTTTATTATAATCTTGAAAGAAAAGTTTCAGAAACCAAAAAAAGATTCTCACAAAAAGCTACACGTATAGAATAATTTTAAGAAAAAGTCTGAGAGATTTTAATGAGAATTAGTGTCCTGTAAACATTTTATAATTTGCATGCTGACGGTGTTCGTTTTAGGAATTTGCTGCATAAATTCCCATTACCGATTACATCGGATGGATGCGCTCAATCTCCCTCCCTCTGATGGACGAAAATGTTACTATATTCGGCTCTAGGAGTTTTTAAAGCCTGCCAACCCTGAACAGCTGTCTGTGCATATTGCATAACTTTCAGAGGGATTTTATGGCCTTAAATGTGAAATAAGTTCGCGGGATTGTCCATAAAACAGTTCGCACAGAACAGCGATTCTAGCACATTCGCGATGAATATTCTGGCTTTCATTTCCAGAACAGAAAACCTGCAACGTGTCATTAATGTATGTATTACGTTACCAAGTATAAGAATAAATTAGCTTGTCAAACATTTAAAATTTTACTCACCTCACAAAAACAAATTACTTTTATTGAAGATAAGACAGGGCAGTTATTTGAAACATATATTGAAATGCTGATATAAAGATCAGTTTGAGTATCTAAATTCAAGTAGTTGAGTAAACTGAAGTTTACTAAATAGAGATTCATAGCCGAGCTTTATACATAAACAAGAAAAAATGGCCCACCTCCTGTGGTGGGGATCAGCGTTACTTCGCATCACAGAGGTTCCGGGTTCGAATTCCGGTGAGGACGTTTGTGCGCGTGGTTTCATACTGAGAAACTCCAATCAGTTAGTCCCCCGACAAAGATAAAATGCAACTGAGTACCTAATAAGTCGCTAATGACTTCAGATGTTGAGACAATAAAAAAATCAGACTTGTAATCAATTTACATGTTACGTTCGTTGCTCACGAGTGCTATGAATGGTACCAGTAAATTCTAGGTAGATAAAAGGTAGGTATAAAAAAAGATGAAAGATATTCGTACAAATTCGTAAATCGTAGAAAGCAGTGGATCCTGTTTCGATTCCCGGATCACTGAAGAAGTTTTTTAAGGTGTAGACCTATACAGGCTATGTATAGGGTAATCCACATAGTGGCAGCTCCCCTCTTATAGCATAGGAAAAGGAGTGAAAGGGGGATGCGGAAAGGTAGAACAAGGCAGCAAAGGGCCAACTAGGGCCCCCAGGCTATGGTTTAAGGATCCCACCCGGCAATTCGTAAAAGTGATGCAGGGAAACCCCTAGAAAAACCTGCATCAGGTAGGTCGGACATTTGGTACTTGTCCCACACCCTTCCGATGGCGGGAGAGGGGTTTTCTGTGGGGTCGCAGCTTTCCCGTCGCCGTGCCTTGACCAGTTTATGAGGCAGCTGGCCGACTATTCCAATAGGAATAGCGGACAACTCTTACCGTATGCCCAACGTCTGCGACCCCGGAACATACACCTCTCAAAACAGGCCGAGGTGCCTCGGCATGTGGGAACCTTAGTTCAAACAACCAGAGAGAAGTGAAGGCATCCCAAAGGTAGCCTCTCTGGGAAGGTTCACCTGCGAGAGAATCCTCTAACAGACTTGAGAAGTATTTTTTTTAGGGCAACAGGCTACATGAGGGTAATCCACATGGTGGCAACTCCCTTTTAATAGCATAGGAAGGGATTTTAAAGGGGGGATGCGGAAGGGTAGAGGAAGGTGCCCCGGGCTATAGTTTAAGGATCCTACCCGGTATTCGCCTTAAAGTGATGCAAATTTTGCTTCAAAAATTTAAATCGTTTTTAATCAGCGGGCACGGTCTGAATTATTATATGGAAACTTTTAATTGCATACTTTTCGGGAACGCGTAATGAAAAAAATCTGAATCAATTCTCTTCCAAATCCATAAGAAATTTATAATTCCCAAATAATTTTATTTTTTTAGAAAAGCACTTAAACAGTTTCTCTTACTTGCATCTTGTGCCTGTGGAATAAAGGACAGATCCATTTGTTGCGCAAGCGGTACTGAACAACGCTACTTTCACCTCATACATGACTTTTTAAAATAGGACCTATAAGGTCATACATCCATTGTTAAACCAACAGCAGTATCACTTGTTCGTGACTAGAAAACTAGTGCCTTTTCAGAAACGAGTATTCGAGCTCGGCAAGCCATGAATTATTAAAATTTTTACTACAACTGAAAAACATCATACAGTACTATCAACAATGCGGAAATTAAACCCCTTTTATTACTCTAAAAATATATCAATAAACCAATTACGTTAGGTTTTTTATTGCGTAGCGAATTACAGGTATTACGGCTTTCCAATATGATTGTTTTCACAAAGTCCCATTTAAGTAATCCTGAATGGAAAACGACGAGGTGCATCGCAGTCTTACAGACGCCTGCGAGACCACCTCGGCACCTCCGTGAGCTTGTTCCTCGTATTCCTCCCAATTAGCAGAGACAATGCGCGACAGCGACGGCCATTCGGATGCAAATAGCAGCCACAGGTGGCCGGTCCTTGACCCGCAGAGATAAAGCAATTAGAGTTGGTCCGTGCACGGGGAGTTCAGCGCCCCTCGCGCTATTCTGGGGACGCTGCAGTTCAGGTGCCGTCGCGTCGCTGGATTTGGATTCGGAACCTAACTCCCACAGCTGCCAACAATAACCATCCGACAATACTCAGACACTTACTTCATTTATTTTTATGGAGGATTACAAACTAACCCGAATTATAAGCAACTTTCCCGTTACGCGTCATTGCCCTCATATAAAGAGTCAGCTGATGTTTACTCTACTAGCTTAAAGAACATGTAACTATAAAATATAAGAGGGGCATGAAATGGAAACAAACTACAATAACAAAAAAGTTCGATATAGATAGTGTTACGAGCTTTCGAAGACATTGTTCTCGTTTTCCACTATAATATAACAACCCACCGATAAATATACGATAATTCAAAACACTGAATGACTTGGCTATCAAACGTGTTATGTAACAGCGTTACGTCATATACTCTATATTCTGACGCATGAGTTTTCCCGAAATCCTATGAAACCTCTTGATTAAAGAGCTCATTTTGGATTCTATGGTCCCTGAATAATCCTGAGTACTTATTCGGGTGACCTCTCCCGCCTCCGGAAGGACGTGGGACAAGTACATACAGCCCGACCTACCTGAATAAGCTTTTCTAGGGTTTGGCCTGCATCACTTTTAGGCAAATGCCGGGAAGAATCCTTAAACCACAGCCCGGGGACCCTGGTTAATCCTTTCCTACTTTCCTCTACCCTTCCGAATGCCCCCTTTCAAATTCCTCCCTATGCTATTAAAGGGGAGTTGCCATCACGTGGAATACCCTGATTTACCTTAAAAAATAATACGAATAAATTCTACTCTGAGCATATTGGGGACGTAACTACGATAATCTCTAGAAGTTTATATTGCCCGGGGTCGCAGACATTGGGCTTACAAGATTTGTCGTCTGGTTCCATTGGAACCGTCTGTCTGCTGTGGTCGAGGCTCTAATACGGGAATGCACAGCAAACACCAGTCGTCAGAAGGGCGTGGGACAAGTACGGAGAGCCCAACATACGCGAAGCATATCATTTAGGCGAATGCCGGGTAGGATCCTTAAACTACAGCCACGGGGCTCTAGTTAACCCTTGACTACATTGCCCTCCCTTTCACATCCCCCTTTCTATCACTTCATATTGCATTAAGGAATGACCGCTACGTGGATGCGTCTCAAAACAAATTAGGCTCTTTATAAAAAAAATAGTTCGTCAAATTATTTTTATTCTTTAACTATAGTTCATTAAGACACTGATATGCACTTCAAATGATTCGAATCAACAAAGGTGTGTACAATGCCTTTCAGCAGCCTGCTAAAAAAAGAAAGTATCTTAAGGAAATTTACGGAATATGGAGGGAAAAATGTCAACCGGTCAGAGCAGCCTCCCGACAAGCGGAAGGTCCTGGGTTCGACTAACTTGAGGCTCAAGCTTTCTTCGATATGTTTGAAAGAAATTATCTTCACCTATCATTATTCATTCATGCTCAATGTGAGTAATAGCTTGCTGTATAATATCAAGTACTTAAGGGGTTTTTATAATGTTTAAAGAAGTATGACAGAATAATGAGTCTTCTACAAAACGTGAAAGGGCAATCCGTTAACTTTCTGACAATCTGGAGTTAAGAACGTTTTTTTATTCCTAATAGCAACGTCATTATATATCCACGCCGCTACGTGAGGAGTATAGAAATTTCCAAATAATTTGATTGATTTATTGAATTACTCCCGTAGAGGGAATCGAAGCGCCTGCCGGAGGAGGCATCCGTCGATGCGTTGACCTTGCGGCCTGATTGAGCTTAAGTGACAGGGAAATGTCGAATCAGAGAGCGAATGTGGTCCGGTCTTCCCTCATGTCTGCGGTATAAATTGCATCACAGCTGCCAGCTAAGGTTACAGCGGAGGAGACGCCATGACGCAACGACAAAAGCCAACCAGCTGCGAGCCGTTTACAGGCAACGGGGAAAACTACAATTCTTCTGTTGTACCGAACATTTACCGCAAAGCACGATGCAGGATAGCCTCGGGCAGAAAGGGAGTTGCCTTGGAGGGATTTTAATCCCTTGGGAGCGACAACCACAAGTAGTGGTAAATGAAGCGATCGTAACCCATGCCTTATTATCGCTAGTCGATATTTCATCTCGAAAGTATATTGGTACTTACGTAAACGTTTCTCAAATGAAAATTTAATACAGACTTCACAGATCTTCTGTTATTGACGCTGACTCCGTCTAAACGACGGGTCAGATCAATCCTACATGCACACGAAACTACATCCGTATATGCTGGTTAAATTCCAATTTAATTTATTTTAATACGTTACTTATTTGAGGATTAAACTACTCTTGATCAAAATCTAGATTATAATAAATGCAATTTTTCGGAATGAAATTGGGAATGTTTCGTCAGGACGATCAGGTATGACCGTTGGTGCGATACGAGCTAAAGTTCACTTTATCCATGCAACGTTAATATCTAGGATATTCTGAAGCGATAGCCATAATTGAGCTTTCTAATCGTTAGCTTTCTAACGGAACGGAAGTTAACTTCGATCTAATCCACGTGGAGATTAAATGAGAACTTAGGTTCTTCCCGGACATGGGGTATTACGACAATTGCTGGGGGCCAAACCTGGTGGCTTCCTCTTTAGAGCGTTGCAGCCCCTATTCAGGCGGCTCTACTTTCACCTCTTTCCACCTCCAGCGTGAAAGGAAACGGTCAAGGCCACTATTGCCAGGCTAACATCTTCAAAAGAGAACAAAGTACGGGAAGTCATTTCAATACAGGTACAAATGGTATTCAAATTATTTGTAGTAGTCGGTACACGCTTCCTAAATATTAGGCAAGGAGACATTTGTTCGATTCTCAAATCCAATTTTCCGTATAAATAAACAATTCCCTTTGCAAAATTCACATACTGCGCCGCACTAAAAAGGTTCGCAATGGCAAACGTTGAATAAAGTCATGAGATTGAACAAATTTTCCGCAAATAATTATTTAGTCAATAATAAACGTACAGAAAAGTAACTTTCCTCAATATAAGAGCTTTCCTCGCTGTTAATTAAGCTATATTTGACCAGTTGAATAAACTGAGACTACGTCGTATAGGATCCTTATTTTGATATATTTAACAATTTATGTTTCACACATCCCTTTACTCGCCTTGAAAATCTCATCAAGCCAAGAATAAAGATTAAAAAAATTATAGTATGTCGAACAGTTAAAACCTTGCAATAATCATTCAAACTGTTTTGGTCTACATTTGATTACTTGTATGCTATAAAGCTGAAGTGTCGACCCTTATTCGCGATGTACAGATAATTTTTTTCCAAAACAGGTACACAGTCGAAGAGCGTCAGTTTCTAATACCCATGAAATGACTTGAGAATTTTTTCCGCATTAACATGTAGATCTCACGGCCTCACTGGTTCCGGTCACATGCTATTGTTTAGGAACTGCCAATTCAAAAGCTAGGATGACAGTAGAAACTTTACAAAACTGCGTAGCAGAAATCACATCTTACTTGAAATGCGTAGTAGATTGTCAAGGAAAGGTGAGGTAAAGTGCAGCCCACTCGCGGTGTGATGCAATGAATTACATCAGTAGCCTTTCCGAGAATCTTGTCCGCCCTCCCAGGTCTTCGCAGTATCAGACAAAAACAAACGAATGTCTGAAAGTCAGAATCCTGAGTGAATGTACATATATAGACATCACGACCCTTATCTGAACAGTTCTGGCTGACTGCCAACCACGAAACTTGTCAGATAATGTCAACAATCTCGCCAGTTAAGCAAATCTTAGCGTGTATGTTCAGTATCCACCCAAACATTTTCTATTTGATCCTATATATTGTGATCTCAAAGGATCACAGCAAATTCCAGGCTTCAAGTGCCTTAAAATGCCAAATACAGAATATTGTCGTTTCCAATTTATACTGCACCAATTAAGATCGATAAACCATGATATATGTACTAGATGATTTAGACTAATCTCAAAAATTTACCCCGACCTTATGATAGTTTCAGCTATATAGACCGCCTAAAAGCTACTTCTTTCGGGCACAGCTGCGTGCATTCAATCAACCGACCCTAGCGATCATCTATTTTCGTGGTCAGCAGGGCGTGCCCCAACGAGGAGCCGAACCGAGAACATGAAGCAATTAGGGCCACCTCCGGCCATTACGGTATTACGGGCCGATCTCATCTGCGGCCCGACTTCCTCTCGACACGAGCTGATCAGTTAGAATAATACTTCTAGGAGGCGAGGTTCTATTTCCAGCGCTGTGGTCACCGCTAGCCGTTCCGGGTCTTAGAACAAAAGGCGGGTGGAGAAAAATTTGGACGCACCACACCTACAATAGGATTAAAATGCAAATCACTGTAAAGCTGAAATGGTGAACATTTTAAAGCTCGCGAACGGTCGCTTCCTAACAGAGGAAAAACTTAATTCATGCAATTGATCGAGGAGAAAGTCACTAATTTATATATGGTTTACTAGTTCAAGCATTTCACCAATCCCACTAATCCAAGACTTAGTTTTCAAATAATATTCAGATAAATTTGAACCATTAAATAATATAAGTGGAACCATGATGAAATTCTTCAAACAGCAACATTTCAACTTCCGAAGTTAATAAAATACTACATCACAAAAGTCGCCTAATTTAAGAGCAAATAAATTAATCTAATAATTAATAATACTTTTTCCAGCCAATCCAAAATATTACTGATATTTTCATGAATATGACGTAGCTTGGACAGGACAACGAGTATCTTAGTTTAGCGAAGTGAAGGTGACACTCTCCCTATGCACTTGGAACGAAGAACGTCACGGCCTCTGAAGAAGTAGGACGCTGGAGCGTGGAGCATTGCTTCCACTTCTTCGCTTCAACTTACTATTGGTTTGAAGAAGCAAAATTTAATGGATCCACGAGAACAGTTTCACAATTTTCGTCTATTTGGAATTTTTATTTGTGATGTAACGAGACATGTTGTAAACATTCTAAAACGGTTGTTTATTTTCTCATGTATATTATATAAGCTACGAAACGTTTCTCACGTGAGGCCAAAAAATGGTAATACAATTTCTGCGAAACAGATTTAACTTAATTCCATAATTTTTGCAAGGTATGAACCCGCGATTTTTATTTTGCTGCAGAGTACTTCATTTTGCCCAAATTTTGACTATTTTTCTTTATTTCTTCACATAAGTGTCCATAATGGATTATCCATAAAAAACGTTCACAGCCGATTCGACGGAAGAAACCTACTGTTTCGACAGTTTTTTGTGGTGGAATCATATTTCATCAATACTTGTGCACCGACGTAGAAATGTCAGAATTACAACAAAAAAAGCACCACACAAATGCGTTTATTTTCCACTGTGAACAAACGTGGCAGATATCTCGCAAATAGTTTTTGGATAAAAATTTGTAAATTATGCAAAATCGAAACCACTAAAACATGGGACATTTATACGGCCTCAAAAAGTTCACGCAATTTAATTCGTAAATTACTCAGGACCGTATGAGAACCATCCAGTGGCCGTCAAGGAACTATTATCATTCCGTAAGGATCGCAGAACGAATTTAATATATCACACAAGTACCCGGAACTTCAGCTCTGTTTTCATTTCTTGAGACCTTTTGGCTTACAAATGTTAGTGTTTAACCGAACTAATTTTTCAACTACTTGAAAATAACACAAATTACTTCATTTATCGATAGCAGAAACCATGCTATGGATCTGACAAATATGACTGATTATTTTATTTGAGCGAGAATATTTATTGAATAAGAAAGACAGGCAATAGAGACAAAAAAGGTAATATAAATACTACACAACGTTTCTGCGATCCTTGAGCCTTTCGTCAGGTGCTAAGAATATCAAATATCCATCATTTCCAGATCCACTAATACCCTTTCATACTTGATTAAAAACCACAAGGATCCACTTGACACCTTGTGTTGTTTACAAAATCTCTTGCTTTAATTGTAATTCCTGCTACATGGGGCAAACTAAACGTTCCCTTAATACACGTATCAAGGAACATGTCTAATATCAAACTTCCTATTGATAAACAATCTGTAGTATCCAAACATAATCAATTCGCAACATACATTTGATTGGCAAAATGTTAAGATTTTAGACATTGACGCCAGGTACAATTCCAGACTCATTGCAGAGATGCTTCACATTAAATCAAACATCACAGCTATTAATATACAAACACACACAATGAAACTCGATAATTGCTATGATCCCTTATTATTTCGCTAAACCTTCTGTTTTCCTATTGTCGTTGCGTTTGAGTGTTGAGTTGTGTAGCTCTAGGCTCTTCTTAGCACCTGACGAAAGTGACGAGGATCCTAGAAACGTCGTGTGGTATTTATATTACCTTTTATGTCTGTATTGGCTATCTTTCTTATTCATTATTTTCTATCAGACGTAATTTTCCCCCCTTGACCTACCATCTTATATTATGAAACAATAGGAAATATCATGGCAAAAATATATCTGTAAAGCATTTTATAGAATAAATCTAGACGAAACTTCTACATTTTATTTTCTATGAGGATCTCCATCGATTGATAACCTAACACTAAAAATAAAACTTCCCGGCGTTTTCAGATCGGCAGTAAACATGAAACGCACATGAACCGAAACCGAATGTTGTCACACGTGTACTGCTGGGATTGGCTCATAAAAAGAAGCAGTATCGTAGTTGCAAATAGACTAGGCCTGCTCTAGAAATATCCAAAGCGCAGTAAACAGGAAAAGGTCACATTTGTAGTTAGTAGCTCGGCAAAAACAAACGTCATCGTCCGGAATATTTTGTACTATCACACAAACGGTTTGAAGTAAACCAAATTACGTTTTGAAATTAAGTCGTAGGAGTACTGTGAAATTTTTGATACTTAACTATCGACAATTTCTTAAGTTTTGGCTGCTTTAGATGGTTATTCCAGGTGTAATTCGCAGGGGACTTTGACCCCGTGTGATGAACCGCCAAAACACCTCATAGCCCGGTAGACTTCCGCTTCACACAAGACCCGTATATAGAAACTGACATAACATCCGCGTATATCATTCCCCATACAAAGTCGAATTTGCCTTTTTTGTGGGCGTGTTACCGCCTTGAATACAGATTGGCAGACAAGCAGCCGTGCGACGCTGGAATTTTAATAGCGTAGGCAATTCATTGAATGAACTTCACCGTCGTATCTAGTTAGTAACGAAGACCGCGAAAGATCCCTTAACTTAAATCACGGCAGCCTCTTTTTTGTGTGCGTTTATAAAGCATAAATGTCCTTCATCATTACTCACTTTTGATAATCATACTTTAAGAGAAAGACGGACGTTCGTGCAATTTAAATTAATATTAGTTTCTTAGTTGAACCACCCTTAATCATAATAAATGTACACACATTTATTCGTTATAAAATCGGTATCTACGTTAAATTTGGATTTTTCATTTCGTTCCAGTTGATTTATCCTTATTTCTTGCTTACAAAATTAAATTAGTAGGAATTTGAACCACACAAGCCGTTACGTGTCGAATACAACCCTGCAATACGACATTTTACACACGCAAAATAATATGAACGGAATTGCATGGTTTCCCTTCATCACGTTTAGGCGAATGCTGGGTAGGATCCTTTAACTACACCAATGAGGTCCTAGCTAACCCTTGGTCTCCCTTGTGCATCCTCCCTTTCTTTGCTAATACAGGTTTAGTTATTACAACGTTTGAATATATTTTTTCGTTAAAAATTAATCACCGCCAGTCACGTAAAAATGTACGTTTTCATTAGTGGTAATTTATGTTCTTAGAAAGCCTAAAAGCCCTTAGAGTGGTATTGGAAAGTGGAGTGCGCCATTTCATTAACGAGCAGAGCACGCGGCTCTGATTACTGGACCTTTCACATTCCCCCAGACGAGTAATTCACAGTCTGCTTAGCAGCCCCTACACTTCCAGCACGTATCGATCCTGCAGATCAGCTGTTCCCGTGGCCTTGGCACAAAACATCTACGTCTACAACAACATTACCAACTAATATGAATCCGAAAACATAAAAAACGCATCGATGAGAAGGTTTAGACAAAAATAATGTATAGTGTCAAAAATTACAACGAAAATAATAAAGATTCACATATTTTGGAAATTTATTATCCAGTAAAAATATTGTTAACTTTAAAATTTACGGTGCAATTAATGATGATAATAAAAAATTAAAAGTTTCAATAAAAATGAATTATTTTTCAGCAAATCTGACTCAATGGAATAAAAATTGAAAACAGAAACTATGCAATGATCGCTTTGTAAGCAAGGCACTGAACCGTGTGTATTTAGACTATTATTAAATAATTAATAACTCAGTTCATCGAAATAAACAAAGGATTCAATGAAAAACTTGTAGCTCTTTTCAAGCAAAAAAAAACCTGTTGGTTTCGTCATGGCAATTTACCAATGTTAGGATTCTGTTAAATTATTTTCAGTATATGGATTCGTCAATTGTAATTAAGTAAAAATGAATTTGTAAGGAACTTATGCAAACAAGAGCTTTGTTTGCAACATTTATATTAATAGCTTTCTTTATATGTTCACTCCATTCTTTTAAGAAACCGCCTATCCGATGTTCAAACATTAACAAAGGAAGGAATATGTAAGGGAATTGGCCAAGAATGATATATGAATTCGTACAATATCGATCTTGCGAAAAATGGAACTCATAATGAAAACCTGAGAATGACATACATTTGACACCTTATATTTGGTGTATTGAAATCGAAAAGACATTACACTCGAAACAGGAAAAATAAAAAAAATGAATTTTTTAAATACTTTAAATACTTGGGATCAATAAATACAATGTAGGAACATGTGAAAGAGATATACAAACTAAAATTGCAATGGCTAAGAATGCTACCAAGATTTTACACGGAATAATTCGGAATAAAAATTTAACAAAGGAAACAAAATTCAAAATTTATAAGAGCATAATACAGAACATTCTATGTTATGGAAGTGAAACTTGGCCCCTGACAGAATTACAAAAGAAAAAAATTATAGAGAAGTCTTCAAAAAACAAGACAGGATAAAATTAGAAATGATCTCCTTTGGAAAGAAATGAACGTTACCACGCCTGAAAATCAAACCCTTGAATGGTATGGTCACATAGAAAGAATGGAAAATGGAAGATGGCCAAAAGAAATATACGATTCTCCTGGAAAAAATAAACGGGGCAACCCAGATTAAAGTGGAAAACCCATGTTAAAACCATAACGGAGGATAGGAATTTGGAAGAGGGAGATTGACTCAACTGAATGGAAATTGAAGACGGCAAACCTATAAAAGGGGAAAAAGCCGAAGAAGAAAAATTCGAAAATCACAACGAAAAAAAATATATAAGTACTTTATTAAAAGTAAAAGAAATTAACTGATATAATCTGATATGGAATAATGAATACGTAGAAAATGAAATCAGATAGAATACGTGCATCGTGTGTTTATGTACTCTATTAGTTTTCCTATCCAAAAGTATTAGATTCAATACGTAATAAAAAGGGAGAGTGAGCCTGGGATAGTATATAGCCTAAAATTGTACAGAAACCCGTGTAATATACAGAAGTGCATGAAATTTAGGGAATGTAAGTTAATAAAGAATAGTAAATTGATAGGAAGAGGTTCATAAGTTAATATCAGTAAGCTGAACTGTGTTTCTCGTTCGAAAATTCATCACAGCGGAGTAAGAACACTACTGATCGTCTGGAGATCATCCCTTCTTCCTAGAAGCCGGCTTAACTAACGCCATGACTAATACAAAATATACGATTGCAAAAATCCAGATTTTTCCATTCAATTAATACGCCTATGTTCATTATTATCGAAGTATAGCTGTTCCAATTCAGTGTCTACATAAAATCCTAAGAATTGGCGTAAGTTCAATTTAACGAAATATTTTAAAATTCTTAAATTGTGTATTTTATTTAATTTTATGTAAGAAATTAACTGCAATATTATTTTAAAATCGAAATATTTTACAAATTGGACTCTGGCCACAAACTAGCCTATAAATATTACAGAAGTCTATAACTCGAGCAGTTTCGTCTTAGTAAGGAGGAATCTAGGAAGGAGGTTAGATTTTAAATATGTCGAATGGAAATGAACCTAAGCATTATTTTTGGACGTAAACTTTACAAGTGAACACAAGCTACTGTGGAACACAGAAGCTGCGGAACGTTCCGACGACTTTGCACGGCCCTTGCTCGAGCTGGTTGTAATTACGAGACCTGTAGCCCTCCGACGACGCATATCACGTTTCTACAGCCGCTCCCACCCTTAGAATGAGGTTTCAGGTAGCTACCATAACACTTCATTCTTATTCCGCCACACAGCTAAATCTAACAAAAATTTGATTTTTTTTTAAATATTTCCTTCCACAGTTTTCAAACTATCTGGAACAAAGCTTGGCGGTTATATCAATAAACCGAAAACTTTTTCGTTCAGCATATACTTAAAACTGATTGCCGTTAGATTACAATAATAATTCTACAGCGGCCATGAATAAAAAAAATATATCTTTTCACTGAACCTGTATTATCAAATGAGACGTTTACATCAAAGAATAATTCTTTGGACAAGTTGATTGTGATCATGAAAATGGTTTTGAATGAATTCGGAATAACATAATATTAGAAATAAACAGAATAATATAATTCCGGTTACATGTGTGGTATAGTTTGAACATCAATTAAGACGGAAATTAGAAAAAGATTTGTTAATGTGATAAGAGTTTCAGTTCCAATTAAGGTTACCGAAATTATACAAATAAGTCGGTCCCTTCTAATATACGTTAACAAATAAGAAGCGTTTGCAGATTCACTCTTTCCCAATTTTTCCCAATGCATTAGTAATTTTATTCCCGTATCTTACCTCTATACAGGTGAACCAATCATGTCTAATTACGTATAAAAATTCTTACACAAACAATTTTTTTTTAAAATACTGTATAACTAGGTGCTAATTTTTAATATAGAATATGTAAGACGCAAAATCAAATTTTAGAACAAACGGTTACATTTTAAATCCCGTGAAATGGACGGCTCGAAAGTATGAGCATTTGCCATGCTCTATAGACCTGTGGCACTTAACCTGAGGGTCCATCTGATAATAGGGAAGACCCTCACCATTCTCTAGTAATTAAGTTAATCAGCACCGATAAGCCAGAGTGCACTTCCTTGTAAAATCCCAGGCTGCCTTATTCACAGATTAAGACTAAACTTTCTTTAACCTCATTAAATTTATAGGTTTCACGTAGAGGCGCTCGCTACCTCCGGACCACTCCTTACCCAAAGTTAAATTTCACAGTGCAGGTTACTACAGCCAAGAACTTCCTACTTGTCGAGCTATGCAAATCAGGTTCATTGTGGAAAGAACCATACCACCGTCTGTTTTTAGCAACCATAACAAAGCCCTGCGTGCTGAGGATCCAAGAGACACGTTGCAAACAGCTGCTTGAGATCTGGAGACAAAAACTATGTCACACAGGGAATACTCTTGCGGGGCTTGCATTCGAGTATAACAAGTCGTGTATGTGAGACATTTTTATAAAGTAGCCAGACGCGGTGTCAAAGAATGATAAATTCCATCATTCGTGAACAGAACCGCAAACTTAACAAGAACGTAACTTCACAATGTTAGGTTCCAATAGTAAACGGGCGTGGACCAGCGATCTTCGGAGCATAAGGCAAGACAAAAACGACTTCCCTCGCCATTACAAATGAGAAAAATCAATATACTGGACATGGTTTAGCCAATAACTTTAGTTAGATTAGGTCAATGGAATTCATCTCGTTACGAATATAATATACAAATAATTATAAGAGATTCGATACTAAATAATTAATTTTCTTTCCGATATAAATTTATCGTAGCTGGTATAATAAAATAGTATCCACTTAATTTGGTGATCTTGAAGGAGATCGCGACTTACATGACACGTTTGGCCTTTATAGTAGTACAGATGTCTGCGCGTACCAACTGTTTTGCAGTATTTGCAAAGGTTCAGCAATATCAAAGAAATATTCATTAATATAACTTCAAGTAAATTCGTATAATTTTTCTAACGGAAATTATAATTTTAGTTGCAGCGGAAGAAGCGCGGCGTCGCCCGCAAGCCCGACGCCTTAATGTTGTTAATGAAGATCTACGAAGTAAGTAGCCTTGAGGAGTTGCACGCTCGGATTGCGATTTCACGCTTGTGTTGATATGAAGACAGTGCGTCTCCGTTCTGCCTGGCCGTGCCGCACAGAGTCAACGGCCACAAAGATCTCTTTATAACTTCCACATCCGCCACAAATAAAGAACACAATTCTTCAGACAATTTCGCCGAGGCTCAACGAAAATTAAATCCATTGCTCAATTTTATGCGAATACCCTGGGGCGTTAGTTAACCCTTGGCTACACTCTTCTACCCTTCCGCATCCCTCTTTTCAAATCCCTTCCTATGCTATTAAAGGGGAGTTGCCACCATGTGGATTACCCTCATGTAACCTGTTTCTCTATTTTTTTAAAAACATCCAAGCTATGCTTAGTAAATTACATATTTATAAAGCACTGTCAAAATGAAAATGTATAAAATTTGACGTTAAATGACAAGCGAATATGACAATTGCTCGCTTTAAGGAGATTTGAATGCGATTAAACGTGAACCAGCATTTCTTCTCTCGTCCGAAACTTTAACCCGTGGAAACATTTCCACGGCTATTCTCCAGTATGAGCGATCAGCGGCAGTGAACGTGTTCAAATGAATTGACATTAGACCTTCGTCAAAGGTCACCAATCGAGAAGTAAAAGAGAGAGATAGCAACTTTGAGAAATGCGGTTGGCTCAGTCACAAAAAGCTCGGCTGATTACGGACGACGTCTGTAACTTTCAAAACAGCGGCACGAAACATCAAAGAATTAGTTTCGTGAAGGTCATAGTAGCAATTAAGATCTCACTTATTGTTTCCGAAAACAAAAAAAATCGGTAATCATTCATTAAAAAACACAATTCAAATTAACGGAAATGTAAACATGAAATCCCGCCTGCGAACGCAACCACAACAGCTTGAGGAAAAAACTACATTGATCTTTGTCTCTAAATTCGTGCGAAACGAATGTATCTTCTACAGCTACATTGTAATAAAGTTGGTCTGATATGAAACAAATACTTAGCAAAGGCTAAGGCTCCGTTAGGATGCTTCGTGTAACAGTACCGGCACTTTGCATAGGCTTAGCTTCGGCCCTGCAGCACGAAGATTACATCTTTGCAACTGGCGCCTTCCTCGAGACCGTCTCCAACAAATCTCATCGATATGTTGCAGGAAAGCTTCAGATACTGTCCAAAAATATCTTAGTAGAAATTGCACGAATAATTTTTTTTTCAATAAATGAAGCAGTGATTCGTGAAAGTGAACCAGTTATATAGAGTATAATTCAAAGCTTCGACTTCCCACTTCTCTACTTTTTTAAAATTCTTCCTCCAGTATAATATCAGGACACAGACACTCGATGAGTTTTGATGATTACAGATGGGGATGATTGGATAAACCCGTGGAACAGATCAGACTTCTGTCCTCCGCTGTTTCTTTGATTATTCGCTTCTTTTATAAAGTCGACAACTTATATTTGTGGCCTTATCGATCTAGGCAAATTTTATAACACAACATTTTTATTTATTTCACTCTACATACTATTGCCCTATTTAGTAACGTAAATGTAATAAACGGAATGAATTTCGAAACCCAGATAAATTAATTTAGGTGCAATGAAATTATATTCTCAAAATTCTAGATGCATAAGTACGGCTCAAAATCCTGTCGCAAATTAAATATAACATTTAAATATGGCTTTATCGTGGTAAAATCATGAATGTTTTTCCATATATTTAGCGGTTGTTTAAGTGGACTAGCTGGATATATTCTCCAAGGTCGAAACACGAAGGATGCACAGACCGATACTGGCGTAGATGGCAAATGCTATTGATCTTATCAAAAAATTTTAATAAGTTCAAAAAAACTTAACGGATTCTTTGTAATTTTAATATCAGTACATTTAATTATGTCGTGTTCGCACTGCAATAAAAATTCGCCTTCTTCACAATATGATACATTCGTATCTGATAAATCACTGTACTATTATCTACGTAGTTCCTACAGACACAAAAGGCTGCAACGGACTGACAGTCGAAGTGCAAAACAAAATGCTCGTATCAAAGGCTCTTCTGAATATCACCTTCTTTCCTATAGAGAACGGTTCAGTGGACATTACAAGTCCATAACACACATTTAGCGTCGTTTTATGGCATTTTTTATCGACGCCAGGTCATAATCATGTTTAAAAATTAAAGACCACTGTATATTCAATTAATCCATATTATTTAATATTTTCGGACGGATTCAAGATAGGCCCAATTTAAGTTATTGAAAGTTCATTTATAAATTTACAGAAGACAGAATACATGTGTTTAGGAAAAGACGTAGAAACCATAACACTCGAAACAGGAAAAATAAAAAAAATGTTTTTTTTTTAATTACGTGGGGTCAATAATTACAAATGTAGGAACATGTGAAAGAGAAATACAAACTAAAATTTCAATGGCAAAGAATGCTACAAAGATTTTACACGGAATAATTTGGAATAAAAATTTAACAAAGGTAACAAAAATCAAAATTTATAAGAGCATAATGCAGAACATTCTATGTTACGAAAGTGAAACTTGGCCCCTGACAGAATTACAAAAGAACAAAATTAGAACAGTATCCGAGAAGAAAGTCTTCAATAAACAAGACAGGATAAAATTAGAAATAAGCTCCTTTAGAAAGACATGAACGTAACCACGTCTGTCGTTAAAAGGATTGAAAATCAAACCCTTGAATGGTATGGTTACGTACAAAGAATGGAAAATGGAAGATGGCAAGAAGAAATATACCAATAGTCATCTCCTGGAAAAAATAAACGGGCAGACCCAGATTAAAGTGGAAAACCCATGTAAAAACCATAATGGAGGATAGGAATTTGTGAAGAGGGGGATTGGAACGACAGACAGAAATGAAAATTGAAGGCGACAAACCTATAAACGGGGAAAATCTGAAGAATAAGAAAGTTCATTTACAAGAAAAAAAAATATAAAAAAGGGTATTTAGCGAAAGTATGAAGAAGCTAATACACAGGAACTTTGACCTTTCAATATTCCTTCGACATGTTGACGCTAATAATTCTAATTATTTACATATATTCTTTCATCTCCTGCATACAGATTTAATATTTTGTGTCCACTTTCTTGTGCGTTTATTTCCATTTAGCATGTGAAATTCCATTTTTACTATCCTAATCTGTATGTCACACACCCATCAACTAACTTTTCAGAGTGCCTTAAAATCTGTAATACGGGACGGGCATATTGATTTATTATAATGCGAAACAATGGGATACAAGTTTTCCATCTTCCTCAACTATTTAATAGTGCAGACGATAAGAATGCTGATCAGCTAATCTGAAACATTATGCGCAATAAATCAGTTGTATTGATGGTTTAATGCAAAAAAAAAGTCCCTTTACTCGTATAGCTTCGTAAATGTTTATTGCTTATTGGAGCTATTTCTTCGATTAATGAAATCGTATAAAGTCTATGTAATGTGGTGTTGGAGCG
The DNA here is from genome assembly GCA_037074705.1 of Zhengitettix transpicula. Taxonomy (NCBI): domain Eukaryota; kingdom Metazoa; phylum Arthropoda; class Insecta; order Orthoptera; family Tetrigidae; genus Zhengitettix; species Zhengitettix transpicula. The sequence continues at coordinate 46,122,759 of CM073593.1, read as the reverse complement.
TCGGTATCGTGTGTGTTGTATGTTGCGATATACCTAATGTTCTTTACATTTTTTCAAAAGTTTGATGCGATTATTTTAACATCTGTATAGCGACGTATTATATTTCGTCAAACGAGGAGTATTTTTTATATTACAAAACTTTTAACCTCAGATTTCGGTCGTTTATTATTTATCGTCAAGCGAAGAATGACGATGAAAAAATAAATATATCTAGTTATTTCATTGACAAAAAACCGATTAAATCGTCTCCATTACTCCTCCACATTAACCGGCCGGCCTACAAAAAGGTTCGTTCTATCAGTACTCTTAAATAGCGGTCATAAATCTCTTCGTCAATCTTTAGAAATGAAACTCTTACAAGACTGTTCGTAGTGCAGTTTGAACGTGCAACTCAAAAACGGCTGGACAGATTTCTATTAATTTTCACATTTTTATTTCTACCTTCTGGAGGTACAACATTAGCTATATAATTGGCCGAAAAAGTGGGGAGACGAGGGCTATTCGAAAAAAATTAGAATTCTTATCTACGGATATCACATTGTCGTTTGGATTAATAACACTTTTAGGGACAATATAACTGCATTGTCTTTGCACCTGAAGGCGTATATGCATGCGATTAGTATGGATTACATGTGAAGGAGAATGACAATAAAACAATTGACTGCAGTGAATTGGCAAACTATATTAAAACATGTTCACTATTTAGTTTTATAACGTTAATTTTATCATTTTAATAGTTTGCGTCGGGTAACAGAATTACCTGCGGATTAATAACACTCTCTTTAGGAAGGCGTGGTTACTTCATGCAGTTTCATATAGTTAATAGCCCAGCATGTCGGTAGTATGCTCCGTGAACTGCCATTTCACATTTCATATTCGTTCCACCTCTTACGCAACTCTCGTCCTACTTCTCACGAAATTATACGCATGCCGACTAGAAGTACAGTTCAAGTGTCGGAATAATGGGCTCCGGCGACGAGGTACTATTATGCAGCTCATACAAACCAAAATTGTTAAAAATAATTCTACAAACTATTTAAAACCTCTAACGTTCATATTTTATGTATCGGATTATAGAATAATACCTTATTTCTGAACTGACATTGGAATATACAACGAACTAGGCACTAGCACGAGACGATTGTATGTAATACAGAACGAAACAAACCGTTCGCGAAAACATTAATGGGAAACACCGAGGTCAGGAAGTAAACATCGATTTTAATACAAAGCGTCAAAATTTAAAAAAAAAACACTTGTAAGATCATAAAACAGCATCATTCAGACAATTCGTCGGGGGGAAAAAATCATTTATGAAAGTTGGAATAACATTAACAAACTGTCAAGGTACTGATTCTATTCGATAAACGACATCTTTGTGTGTACATAATCCGTTGATATCAATAGAAGAAACATCTCAGGCGTGGAACGATTTGAAGATTTAGTAACCCACTCGCTCGCCTACATGTAGGCTTCCACCCAACACAGTTTAAGGTCGTCCAGATTTGGCGGTCTCTCCGAACTTTGTAAACGAGTTTGCACATTATTCAAATTATCCTTAATCTAATATGCAATGTGTTAGAATCGTTTACACACAGTTCCATTTACCATCGTCTTCGGTATTCAACATTTTCAGGTGTAACGTACTTTACAGCTTAATTATTTTATACGATGTAGGATCTGTTGCATTGAATTTGTCTGTATAATTAGATTCGTAACTCAAATTTCCAATCCTAGTTTAACGTAGAATTTTGAAATTCGCGAACTATATTATTTGTTCTTTAGCGGTCTTAAAATACTTCCTGTTCAGCGTCATCTATTTTAAAAGATTCGCTGGGACGTATCATCAGGAGCCTGTTAAAACGAATTCTGATTATTATATTAATATGCTTGGCTAGGACATTAATTAACCACATTACAGGAAAAACTTTTATGTTCTGCGAGATCCATTTCCACATTAGGTAATATGAAAATTTAACGTTTCTTATTCACTTCGCAGAGCATTAAGTGCAATAGCAGTTAAATTAGGTGATTACACATAATTCTTATCCATCGATTAACGGTTTGAAACCCCGTTTTCATATTAATGCATTAAGCATAAGCATAGATTGGAGGTCGACTGGTTGACAACCAGATCCCCGCACTGTGGAATGCGTAACCCTGACCCGATTACAGATGTAACATACGTCCATATTCTTCTCCTAATCTTCCGCAGTTGTGCAAGTATCTTATAGAACTGCATGGAGCAGAACTAATCGTGTGTTTGAGGAACATGCACCTGTGAGGAAAGGCCAAGGCCGTCCTGCCTTAAAAGGCGCCCAAGGTTACGCCACTGCAGAATTAGGCTCTTTACTCCTAGGAGGCTTTTAAAATATTTCATAACAACTTATTAAAATTCCAAAATCACTTTCGTCAGTATCCATGAAGTCTCATGAAGGAAACACAAGGATCATTCGAAAGTAATCGTCATGAGACATCATTTATTTTTTACGTTCTCTGCATTTAAAGAAATACACTTGATATCACTCTGTTCCAGTTGCTGTATAAAACGATGTCAAACTCGGTTAACGGCCTTTGACTTCATTTAAAGCCATTTCTTTACATTCGTGAACAGGAAATGACTGTTCGGAGCTAAAAAGTGGTGTATATGAAAGAAAATCGAATCTCAATGTTTTAGCAGCAACAACAAAAAGATGTGTGAGGGGTTGCATTCTCGCGGAGAAACTTAACATTTTTTAATAGGCCAAATGTGGACTTTGTCTTAATGGCTTGCTTCATTGCTCAGTAATATCCTCCAGGTAGCTTTTCACTTTTTTCCATATCGTCTATTACAACTGCTCTATGTACATCCCAAACCACAGTAACCAAGGCTTTCCCGAATGATAAAACAATTATCGGAGTACGTGTACCAGCTACAACCCACTATTTGTCCCCTTACTTCGATTCAGCAATGAATAATGAATCTACATTTGACTAAAACGAATGAAGCGTCACTAAAGCTGAACCGAACTTCGATGCTAAGAAATGTTCGTGCGACCGAGTTAACAAAACTAGCACCATTGTGCTGACAAATTTTCCATACTCAATGTTCATGTAATATGTTTTGGAAACTATCATTAAAATACAAAGAGTTCGCGTACTTTCGATAGACGAAATGTATGTTTGACGTCGTTTGTATTCAGCAGTCCACTACTTTGTAAACTATATCATATTTAATTAATTTTTTACCTTTCATAACTGCTCGCATAGAGATTACAAATATGTAATAAAATGCTTCATAAAAATTATTTCTTTAATTATTGGTGGCGCAACTTTGAGGCCAGAGCATTGTAAATAACAGCATTGTTTGGCGCGAGAATGCAGAGACGATAATGGTTGCTAGGTGTATTGTCGAAAATGTATATAAGGCGCTCAGAACTTTAGCAGACAGTCACTCAGATATTTGGAGAGCAATGTGTGTGTTTGGGAGGCAGAGCAGTATGTAGCCAGAAAATATTCAGAGAACAGTTTGTTTTGGAGGTCCTGCCCATGGTAGTCCGAGTTGAAGTCTGTGATTGTCGAATTCAACAAAGTATGGGCTGAATATCATCAGTTTTTCTATTAAAGATTCTCCACAGCAAACTGAGCGTGAAAATACGAATTCAGCGAAGTAGAAAGGTGCCCAAAGTGTTGGAAACTGAGACGAGAATAAAATAAGTGCTATGAAATATAGTATTCTGTAAAAATTAAATAATCACGTGTGCACAAACCATAACAGCTCTAAATAAATGGTATGTAAATAAACAAACTTTCTTCTGTAAACCTTTACGTAAATATCGTTTACCGCCAGATTTCTGTAACTACAGATTTCTGTAACTACAGATTTCTATAACTACAGATTTCTATAACTACAGATTTCTATAACTACAGATTTCTATAACTACAGATTTCTATAACTACAGATTTCTATAACTACAGATTTCTATAACTACAGATTTCTATAACTACAGATTTCTATAACTACAGATTTCTATAACTACAGATTTCTATAACTACAGATTTCTATAACTACAGATTTCTATAACTACAGATTTCTATAATTTTTGTTATTGGTATAATTTGATATTGTAAATTTACATGATTTTTTTTGCTTTCGTAACTTCGTGAAATTTGCAAATCACAGTCCGTATTAGATGCCCTATAGGCGGCCCTGGGGGTTAGATTCTCATAAAAGCTGAGGAATTTACTTAAAAATATAAAATGTAAATTCAACGAATATCAAATTTGTCAATTAAAGAATTTTTATTATCTTTTAAATATTTGGTTTAATTTCAACTTCCTTCCTTATTTATTTAATTAAGTGTTTACCACAACATATTACTCCATTTTCACATAACGCCTATACTTGTTTATTTCTGTTGATTACAATAATCAATTAAACAAACGTGGGTAAACTTAATAGTATTCCAACTATTAGATAGTACTTCCACGAATCGCTTTTTGTACCTTCCCTGTGACAGGTCACACGCTTAATTACGCTTCACAATCTAAATGCCAATTTACCATCACTCAGCTTAGGAGTGCTAATGTTTGAGCTCTCGGAATTGGACAACTTTTCTACCGATTAGTGGACCTTAGAAAGAACATACAAAAATAAAAGCAATTAAAATACAGACTATTACATTGAAATCTTTCTCGGTCATCCAACTGGGTCAATATATTTAGCTATCTACACTGTCATCGCCATCAATCAGTGGAATCTGTGCACAGGATGTTGTCTGAGCATGTCACGGATACGTTGTGAGAATTTACAATGTTGACCCGTTTAAGTACGGGTAAACTTTCATGCAAGAGACATATAGATTGTTAAAATCTCTCAGAATACTGGACTGGGTCAGAATAGTACGAAATTAAAGTCGGCTTGAAACAGGACATTACTTAAAAAAAAACTAAACTTAAATTAATGGGATTTGGAACTAGATTCACGTTCTGATGCAGTTGTGTACTCCTGGATTTAAAAAGTCTTTAGGAATATTGTGGCTATCGATTACATAAAGCCATATAGCTACTAATAATTTCGATCTGTAAGATCCAGACGAGTCGTCTTCATAATATGAGTATAATATTCAAATAACTCCAACATTAGCTACTCTGCAGGATAACAACACTGTGCCTCGATGACCAATATATAGCGAGGGTTCCCACACTACCTACACGATATTTTTACTTCGTAAGCCATAGTGGCAACAATATAATTTCAGATTTTTTTACACTCCTTTCAACCTCAAAAGAAATGGAGGATTCATAAACGTGGAATTACAACGAGTCTCAATTCTTCCGGAGAACGAGATGTACATAATTTTAGAACTTAAATACGATATACAACATTAAAATACGAAGTCCATAAATCAATGGAGCTGGTTCCCTTTATATTTATTTATTATAGGTTCCGCTTTCATTAAAAAAAAAAATTTCATCGTAGAATATGTTGAAGTAATTTGATGCTTCAAACCAAAACTACATCCATTGATTATCACTTCGGATGTAGCACAAATTTTACCCACAAACAATTTAATATTATACTTGGGTAACATACACGAGACCTACCGTTTCCATAGTACTTGAAATGTAAAAGTTTCAAACTAATATTATACAGAATATCTTAAAGTGCAAAACAAATATAATAGGTATTATCTGTCGAGTTACTTAAGATCCTACAATACGTTTGAAGTCACTTTCTCTGAAGTAAAGTGTACTGAATATATTTATATTTAATAGTCATAGTGAAATTATAAATACTGTAAGAAATATTTTTATTCTCAATAGTATTAAGAAATATATATATATATATATATATACGTAATTCTAAGACTGAAATATCTCAGTTGGTAACGTAACTACGAATAAATAATAATATTTACACATTACGCATATAATACATATTTTTAATGATACCTTAAATTCCTACAAAATTAGGGCAACTGTATATAAGCAAAATTTTGATATTACAGTGACTATTTTACAGACATTTATTTAAGAAGTATATTTAAAGCATCATGTATGCATAATATGAAAATATCGTATAAGGGAGACTAACAAAAGAACTCGTGTATATGAGCAACTTAATCGAGTGAAAATCGTAGTACAAAATCGAAAATTTCCGGGTTTACAAAATGGTGAAGACGCGGAACACCGATCGTCTGGAACTGTCTCAAGTTAGCCGAGAAACGAGATTTAAGACCAGGGTCGAGAAGCCATCGCTGTCGCGTAACGGTGCGTGTAATTAGTGCGAACAGACTCTAGAAATACCGAAGACCGCGAGCCAGGAACGCGAATCGAGGAATGGTTCACTAACGGCTCACCTGGTAAACGCAGAACACGGAGGTCTGTCGTTAGAACTTAAAAAAAATGTGTAAAGAAATTTTTAATGAAACGAACACCTTCGATTCAGAATCATGATGGAGTCATTCAGATCTACTTTATAAGATAAGAATATGATAACATATTGAACGCTCCCAGAGAGCTCTCGAGGAGGCTACCTTTGGGGATGTCTTCACATCTCTCTGGATTTTTGAACTAAGGTTCCCACATGCCGAGGCACCTCGACCTGTTTTGAGGTGTGTATGTTCCGGGGTCGCAGACCTTGGACATACGGTACGAGTTGTCAGCTATTCCTATTCGAATAGTCGGCCAACTGCCTCCTAAACTGGTCAAGACACGGCGAGAGGAAAGTTGTGACCCCACAGGAAACCCCTCATCCGCCGTCGGAAGGGCGTGGGATAAGTACCAAATGCCCGACCTACCTGAAGCAGGTTTTTCTAGGGTATTTCCTGCATCACTTTTAGGTGAATTGCCGGGTAGGATCCTTAAACCATAGCCCGGGGGCCCTAGTTAACCTTTGGCTACGTTGCTCTACCGTCTCTACCTCTACATAGCCTGATAACACCTTGTTCTTCTTCTTGAAATGAAACATTGAAAGCACAACACTGATTTAAAATTATTCTTTCGATGTATAAGGTTGTTTGCGACTTGTCGCGTAGTTTCGAAAACCAATGGAGAAAAATCTGAAATCAGAATTTGTAGAATTCGTGAAGAGACCGTATAGATTCGTTTCACTGGTCAAGAGTCACTCAGATTTCAGAATGAAACAATTCTCTTCGCGTTCATCATAGATGATAAAATCGGAAAATGTCAATATTCCATTTACTCTATGATGCGAGATTATAAAATAACCTGGAATACTTTTTCGTTAAAAGTTTCGATTCAGAGCAAATGAATTCGATATTGATATAAACTTTTTAAGTTTTGTTGAGAAGAATCTGCCTAACACAATCACTCACCTGGTCGAGATACAAACTTCTACACTGAATGCATTGCGACAGCTGAGGGCAAGACACGACAAGCAATGTTATACAAGGTATTCAGGCCACAGCAATCAAATTTTAAAGTACAGTTCAAGTAGGGGAGTGGCTCCTAGCAACATCACTTGAACGTAATAGAAACTCTCGGAACATTTGCCTTACGTTCTTCGCGTTTCCTCTAAAATACGTAGAAGCAGTTTCCAACACCAAGTCGACTGCTCCGATACATGTAAAAAAAAAAAGGCATTAGCCTCGGTAAGCAAAATTTGAAATGAGAAACACAAAATTCTTACAGGTGAGTGATGCCATCATGGCGGTCGAGTTTCTTGGTAAAGGCGTCAAGTGGACAAGAAATAGATACAGTGAGACTTAGCTAGGTATTTTCATAGCAAATGTCGAAACATTAATAATGGTTGGAGTGCAACATTTGCTCAGAAAACGTAGAACGGCCACTTAAATCACGCCGGAAAATAGTCATTTGGTCGCGGGGATGAATTCTATGATTTACAGATTTTCTTTGAGAACTAATAACCAGATACGAGCCTAACATCATTTTCGAAATGATCAACGGTAGACGTATAGTGCAGTTTTCTTCGTGTTTAAGGCTTATGTAGTTCTGGACCACGTGAGTCGGAGGCGAGTTGGCTAAGGTCCTGTATCCAGGAATCTTCATGCTCGGCTGCCGTTTCGCCCCAGGTACGACTAGAACGCTTGGATCATTGTTACACGGACTGGACTTGGATCACGTCCCACCGTTTCACAAGAGCAACGTTATACAACTAATCACTTGCATGTTATGAGCAGAGTCCAAGGAATGTGAATACGTTACTCAGAGTTCAAAAATTTCTTTTATTAGAAATATATTTGCAAACTCAGAAATAAAGGAAGCTCAACTCAAAACTCTCCAGGGGTGGTTCCATAAATGCATATAATTTCGATACCTCCTTTATTTCTTCGTTGCTTTTACCTTCAACAGGAAAATTCACAGATTTATCCATGACATGAATCATCTATATAGTATTAATCGCCACAACGTGCAATGTTGACTTATATTGCTCCAAAGAAAGGACTAAAGCGCTCACATCTCGTCTGTGGGTCATATAATCTAGAAAACTATATCCTGATATGACAGAATAAATTTATAGATAACTTTATATATAAAATACGCGGTTTTTGTGAATTTGTATATTAGGGCATGTATGTTCGAATTAGCAGTCTGGTAAACTCAGATTACTCTCACACGTGTACAAGGCAAGGATCCTTACAAAGTATCGATATTACCGATATCGGCTTACTTACAAATAAATCATTTTTTTGCGATTTTTAGGTACCTATAACTTTTTTCAATACATTTGATATCGTTTACTGTGTTGCAAATTTTAAGTTGTTAGTTACTGTCTCAGATTGTTGACTTTATCCTTTATTGGATACGTGTTGCTTTGTTTTACCGTCACTAAGTCGGCTCATGTGTGTGTCAATGTTACCGTGTGACATAAACTTCTATTAAAATTGCCTAGTTTAATTTGTGCGAGGACGAGCTCCAAGATAAAACATAACGAAACGCAAAAATCAAAACCGCAGCAAAACGAAAGAGCACGCCATTATTGATTGCTTTATTACCTGTAATACTTAAACAGTAATCACTGGAATAAAATAAAAATGGGTTTAGGATTTTCTTCCACAATTTTTCAATTGCGTATTTTTAAAAGCATCCTCAACGTTTGTGCCCAGATTCTTAGGAACGATTTTATTCCAGAGAAACCAAAATGGAGAGTGGGGTGTTAAATTTTTGTAACTTCTTTGTTAAGTATATCTTTACTACGAATACTTTAAGCTATTTTGAGTATGAAAGTACTTTAAATGTGAAAAATAAGCTTGTTTGTTAAAAGGAGTCAATAATAATAATAATAATAGATACAGAAAAATTTTTCTTTAATGTGCAGATTAAATATTAATATGCCTAACTTCAAAATATCCATTTAAAAAACTTTTGAATTTTTTAAAAATATTTTAAAAGAGGGTGTTTTTAATTTATGCATACCTGTGCTCGTATTAAAAGCATTGAGAAGTAAACAAGAGATAAAATTAATAAGAGCATTTCAAAAGAGGTTTTGAAAAAAATTCACTTTTCTCTAGATCCGATATATATATTTGATACTCTCGGGTGTAGATACTTTGAAACTGATACTTGCCAGGAATCGATACAATAAATTCCATACTAGCATTAAGTATAGATAGTTTTTTTCCGAAACCATACGTGTACGTCAGTGATGTGCAATTGAACATTAAGAGTTACTGAGTAAAGACACCGGCCGCTTTATGGAGGTTTAAACGCTACTGAATTTGCGAAAGGTGATGTACTACTTCCCAGAATTGACTTCACGCCTTCAGAGACTGGAGGCAAAGACAGCTTCTGGTAAAGCCTGACTTTGTTATGTCAAGCAATTTCGTATGTAATGACATTTTGTGAATGTATTCCCTTAAGTCTCAGTCTGCGGTGGCATTCGCAAATGTAAACTTGCTGCAATTATCAGAAAATATTTTTATAACACTCCTCAGGGAACTGACGTTATGGGGAGATTTTTAGAAGAATAAGAACGCAACTCAGTAACGTTGGGTGACGAACGCCATAACACATCACTAGACCGACGGGTCACGAACTGATTCATTGTAAAGTATATTAATTATTAATGTTTGTATACGTGTGCTCCTTCAGTAGTAGTTTAAATCGGACCCCTTACTAGTCATGAAGCTCGATTTGTTCAAGACACGCTATTAACAATGTGCATTTTCAAAGCAAAGATAGAGAATAAAAACATTTTCGAGCATTATAAGTTCACAAGTCAGGTGAAGTGAATGAACTGAAAACCTCTGAAAGTCCGGCTGGGTAACTCAAAACGTCTAATTATATGCACCCTCAACACAGAGAATTTTATGAATTATAATTTGCATCAATTATTAACGAAATTAAAATCTGGCAATAAAAAGTATCGAATAAGATTAAAATTTGAATGGAATAAACACACATTTGTTGCAATGAAGTGTTCCAGACAGTCAAGTATTCGGAAGTTGGAAAGGAAGCGAATGTCATTATGTAGTCCTGTTGACTAATCAAAGCATTGATCTAAGAAAATTAAATTGTTTCCCAGAAAATTTGAAGTATTCACTTAGGAATTGTCTCCACTCGGAGAATATATTCTCAGATTAACGATAACAACGGATGTGATATCTTCATCATGAATATGGAGACAGTGAGTCACCGAAACGTCGATACAAGCAATAAGAACGCCGGATGGGAAAGTTCGTGTAAATCACGAAATACGGACTCAGGTCTGGCTCCTAGTACGTAAATAATAATCACAGCCCTTTACACGTTGTGGTATTATACTTGATTTCGAGATTGACGGTACGACTGTCAGCCAATAAATTGGTCCACTACATAAAGCACGGAAGTAGTGTAGCGCTGGGGGGAAGGCGTGGGGAACCGTGCCAAGCCAAATAACGATGTCCACCCAGGCGAAATATAGTCGCGGAGACGCGAGACGACGCGTCGCGACGCGCACACGTGCCTTACCTCTGCGGAGACTCGAGATCCTGACTTTGTACGGGACAGCGCCGCCGTCCCGTTGCTTGGAACCTTGCGCGCCCATCGTGACCGCGACAAGCCAGCGCTAACTTCGCACAAATTTTTTCCTCGTGAAAAAACAAAGTAGCGCTAGATGCATTCCTCGTCCGATCCCGCGTGGAGAAGCCAGGCTCCCCGGTTCAGCAGCTGGCCATCACACGCTCCGGGAACGCGCACGCAACGCACTGGCATAGCGAGACCGCGAGTGGCGTTAGTTCGCGCGTCGGCCGCCAGGTCGGGTCCCCTCCACACCGGTTCAATACGCGGAGACAGCTGACTGGGCCCGTCTAGCAGATGGCCTCCTCTTCATTTATTAAGTACCTTTCACCCCTCCCCAGCAATGGTCCCGGATACCCGGAAATGACTCGTTTAAGACCAAGTATTTTATAGTTTTGGTGGTGGCAAATTTGGATACCTTAACAAACGCTCAGATGTTGCACATGAAGATACCCTCCATGGTACGCATGTCTTTTACGGAGCAGCAACAACTACGAATAAACGAAATACATTACTTAACCGGACCAAAGCTCCAGGAATTATTTGAAACACTAAATTAGTTATGTGGTGTTCACGCGTTTTCCGACGCCTTTCCGTCTCAAAAAGTTTACGTTCAAATGCTCAGGTGTACAATACCAGATAACCACCAAAGTACATAATGTCACGTAGCACAGTTGCTACACGCTACAACAGACATATCACATACCGAAGGCGGTATTACAACAAAATTATTTACTAGTAGCAAAAAAAATATGCAACGACCTATTATTAAAATGATCATATGATACGAAATTTGAAGCTGAAATAAAAATTATTGCTATTGTCTCACCATAAATATCAACAGACAAAAGTTTGAAATAAAATGCAACGACCTATTACACTAAAAAAGGTACGGGAATTAAATTGATACGAAATTTAAAGCTGAAATTAAAATTATTGCTATTGTCTCACCATAAATATCAACCGACAAAAGTTTGAAATAAAATGCAACGACCTATTACACTAAAAAAGGTACGGGAATTAAAATGAGCATATGATACGAAATTTAAAACTGAAATTAAAATTATTGCTATTATCTCACCATAAATATCAACCGACAATTGTTTGAATATTTACGGGTTTACAAGACTCACTGCTCATAATTTCACTAGCGTGATGAACATGACACAGATGTGCAGATTGAGAGCAGTTGAATTTATTATGAGCTCCAACAGTTACATGAATTTCTGCCGTTCTCCGTGTTTAATTTTAACCCATATTTTAATTACGTGGCTGCTTCGAAGACTTCTCACTCATGTTCTGTCCGATATCTCCACTCACCAATAGTTCATCAGCAGGAGCACGATGTAGAATCATCGGTGAACAAAATCCCGGAATCGACAGCAGCTGTCTCGAGAACAAACTCTCATTGTTGAGTTGAAATATTTGGAGTTCCGTACGTCCGAAGGACTCGAGGGTCGTCATATCAGGCTTACATTAAACGTATAATAAATAATCGAATGACTTAGGATCTTGCCTAAGCAATGTTATCGGCACGTAGTGGTAAGAAAGAAATGGCGCCACTAACTTTTACATCTTGTCATTTCTCATAATGCTGACTAATGAATAAGACAGGATCATGTGACGTCAACATACATTAATTATGGAGTTACGTTTTGCAATGCGACGTCGACTCGACTCGTCGACACTGCATCCAACGTATTCCTTCTGCTGCAGTAGCCTTTCTCGATTCATAATTTATTATTCTTTGAATTCTCAAATGTTCACAGAAATGTTTGCGTTCTTGCCTGGAAGATATTTCAAATGTTTAAAATGTAAGAAAAAATTGGTACAAGTTCAAAAGTTTAGCTCTGTAAATTTTTTCATTTCATTTAATACTAGTAATTTACAGGACTTTTTCAACTCTGTTAAACGATATTTCACAAAACGGCGTAGGAGTACTCTATATATATATATATATTTATTAAATTTTTTTCCACGCATCGATCTGCTGATATCGCACCGCAATTTTGGCAGACTAGTTGTGACAGTGCGAGAGTTCACTGGCTCATGACAACCGTTTCAGAACATAGTCACAAATTTTGCACTTTCAGATCATATTACAGATATCTGAATACGATTTGTACCGTTAAAGGTATTAATATTTGATAGAACACACAAAAACGTAACATCGACTGACGTCATTTTCCCCCGGTGTAAGATGTTTTACATAAATAGAAATCAATAACTAAATTAATAAAAGTGCAGTGTTGATAATTATTTCAGGCATGGTACAATCGGCAGGTATGTCTCTGGTTGTCCCTCGAACTGCACTTTCTACCTTTGCCACACAACTACCGACCAGAACACTTCATGGGAAAAGGTCGTCTCAAAACTATTATGATCTTAAGCCTGTTTAAGATTTGTTCATAGGTAGGTATTACTACAGGCCAACGATCAACAAGATAAATGGTAACGCATCGTGCTACGAGTGTGGTTCAATCTGCTACGCAAGCGGACGAAAGTGTGAAAGGATGGGACCCACGACCCTCGTGAGAACCGGCACTTATGATCCATTATGCATCATAATCCAGCTGATATAATTAGTCAGAGATAAAGTTTAGGCACGAACGTGGTGAAGGAGACGAGACCATAATTCATGTCTACTATGAAAGAGCGTTCCACACTGACCAGATGAGAGGGAATGAGGGTCGTGGAAATCGATGACGCGTGGTAATCACTCTGGCTGACTCACTGCCACTACCTAAGTTAAATCAGGAGGGAGAGAACGCCGCTAAAGTATCAGCTGCCGCATTATAGCGATACCTGAAACCCCACGGCCATTCACAACCCTTACATCGCAATTGTAACAGTTTCACCGGTTCAAGGCAATCGCAATTTGAAACGCAACGATTCAGGTCTAAGTAGTGGACGAACACACTGTACTTTTATTATTCTATCTATATAATAAAAGAGGATGTATGTATTTACTTTAATTTCTATACAAATTTTAACCCGTGAACAGAATGCAACAAATATATTGATTCACATATTCTCCAAAACACGATAAACGGTACTGTGGGGGAGAGAAAACCCTAACAAAGGTGGAAAAATTTATAATTAAAAAACGAGATAATTATGTGTTAAATTACAGCGCGCCAAGAGATCGTGACGTCACACGAGAGAAAGACGTTACTACGCGACGAACAAAGGAAATAGTTCCTTTTTCCGCCATGAAATAAATCAGATATATTGATTGAATAAAAAGGATAATTATATTCACAAATACTCCATCAAATGATAATTAAAAACAATACGAAACGTTATATGAACGCTGACCAAGATTTTGCCAATTTATATCTTGCAATACGCACTGAAGAAGACATAGAATTATGTTTATTTGTTAATCATTATCATTTAACAGATTTTAAATTTGCTAAAACTGACGAATTATTTCAAGTGTGCAAATTTGTAAGGGCCAAGCGAATAAATTCAAGTGAGAACTGTTGAAAATTTACGACATTGATATTTTTCTATTGAAGAGTTAGCGTATTGTTATTTCTGCATTTATTTTATACAATGAACAGAGTTTCATACTTAAGGCTTTGTGGCACACAATGTGGCGAATTTTTTATTGCAATCTGCTAGGGCTTTCTCAAGTTAATTTATTAATTGATGTTTTAGCAACAAAAATTTCGTCCAATATGACGTGATTTGCCAACACGTATATACTGTAATAAGAGTTAGGCACAATAGTTCTCAGTCTTGAACTTCAAAGAATACAAACACTCTGATCCTCAATTTGTTTGTAACATTTACAAAAATATTTTGTGAAAAGTTAAAAGTAAATAATTTAATTCATAAAGCTATTAAAAGTTACACAAAAATAACGCGAATAAAAACAAGATTGGAGTCTAATCCCGGTATTTGGATGTCGCTGTTTAATTATGACAACTCTGGCAGCGCATGTTTACATTGTGAATCTTGCTAACAATTTCATCAATTTAATCTCTCGTAATGTCTAAAGAATGAGGGACAATTATATCCTGCAATACTCAAGGAGTATATTTAAGTATTATATTCGTAAGGAAATTCGGAGGTATGTTTGTTGGGATTGATGCAATAAAATTCAGTGTATTTTACAACTGTTAAATTAATGCACTATCGGTCGAAAGTATTTACGGAACTAGGAACAGTTAAGATTTAGGGTGTCACTTCTTGACTAAATTAATGTAGAATTTAATACTTTTTCGGGTTTATATAAATAAGTACACGGGCAACGCCGGGCACTTATCAGTTATATATATTCTCGAGTACGTAAACAAAAATATATTTTCAATAAACACATGCATTTCTAATCACGTTTTCAATAGTAGTACTTATACCGTGTATTATGAAATTTAAGTAAAATTTATCTAATCTTGCTATGGATATATATATATATATATATATATATATATATATATATATATTGTAATGCCAATTAATTAGGCCATTAATTGTTTGGACATAAAATTGGAATTGTTTGAGAAATCCATTATAGCGGTCTGATCGAACAAAGCAACAATAAGAGAAGCGAGCTCACTTTGCTTTGTCGAAAAGTCAAAAATGGCGTATGCGCACTAAAACTCGGGAGAACTAGGGATCAGTTCGCGGAAAAACATCGTAATAGCAGAACAAGTAATATAAATGTTAGTTAGCGGAGAAAGATTGTTAGGATCGGATGCCGGAAAGACATGAGGAGCAGAACAAGAAATATAATTTCAGCAGAGACTAGACATCGTCAATGTTAAAGTTGTAAATTAATACGAAGAAAACATTCACGCCGTAAATATTTGAAAAGTAAGAGCAGTTTAAGTCTACAGCCAAGAGCTAAAGAAAACTTAGTTTGCTCCGAAAGAATAAACAGTTAAAATAAATCGTCAAGGAGATACGTTGCAGTTAACGTCCAATTCAGTAAAAGACTAATAAATCTACGAATCATAGGGTTCCGGCCAGACATCAGATAGCTGACATTCAGGAGGATCATCCGAGTTCATGTGAGCCTATCAATTTTGGCTTTAATAGTGTAAAATCTGCGAGTCGACATTTTAGGGTCAGTGAAAAAGTTTGCCATAGTGTACTTCCGAAACCAAAAAGAATGCTGGTACCAGCTGGACACTACGTAAGTAACAAAACCAAAACTAATGATTAATTGTAAACGCTAATTAGAGGATAAGGTCAGATTTAGTTCTCTTTTAATTGTCAATCAGAGTTAATTTCTTTACAAACATATTGTTTAGGTAAATTGTGAACTGTTTGTTAATAAGGTTTTTAAATCAATTTGTTGTGTCCATTTTCAAACCCAGTAGAGGCTCTGAGAGAGAGAGAGAGAGAAAGATATAAAAAAAAAATCGAAGTACTCAAATATAACACGATCGAATGTAAAATTTTTCTTTACTAAATTCACAGAGATTAGTTTTAGAAATCATTGTAAATTATTACTTAACAAACTAGATAACGATATAACACCCTAAGATTTTATTTAAAATAAGCCTGAAGAAATCTCTTCGATATCATTACTTCTGATAAATTTCTGATTATTTAATTACATATTTATGTTGCAAGTTATTTGTCCAACCAAAGACCTGAATGCGAAGTATTCCTACTACTAAAATTTCCTGTCCATGCATCTTCAGCTATCGAAATGTCCGACAGTAAAATGGTTTACCATTGCCCTGTAAATTGTGATGTACTAAAGTTACTAAGAATATTTCAAACGTATTTTCAGAGTGAGCTTCTGTAAGTGTCCTTGAGGATCGTGATTGCAATATCTGCTTTCTCCGTAAATGAGCTCGCGTGAGAATTAGCCGACCAGGAACGTCATGGAACAGACGCGAAGGATAATTTTTCTGTCAGTAGCGACCGTGAAAGCTGCTCTTAATGTGTGAATACTCTGACAACATTCACTAAATGAAGTGCAGTCACTTCAAATTAAGTACTAAGCATCTAAGTAAGCGACGTGTTGCTGGTAACGTCGTTACATTTCTAAGTTCTTGATACTTTTACTGTGAAACTGCCGAAGGCTCTAATTTAGAGAAAATTTATCTACTAATGCCCTGCCAAGACTTTTATCCTGATTAATACGGCTTGTTAATTTAAATGTCAAATAAGGTAATTACATTATTTTATTTGGGTTTTGTATTGCAGTTTATTACAATATGAAATTCTTACACATTTTAGTTTAATCATGTTGATGAAAGTTGCTATATAAAAATCCAGTAATATTACAGATATATATTAATTCATTATAATCAATTAAATGCATTTATTTCTCTGATGATATGAACTTATGTCTCTTACAACCTATTCTCTTCTTAATTTGTACAATTTTCTTTTAGATCTTGTTCGTACGTTTAGAAACTGAGTCTGCCCTATTGACATCTTTTAGCCACTTCATAATCATTATCTCGTTTGTCACGGGGCAAATTAAACCTTCAATCTCGTCGGTCACTTTTCTAACACACTGCTTATGTCAATAAATTTTAGCAATATCTATTTTTCTTCATATATTTTTTTAGACAAATGGTACCCGTCATGTGCGTAGCTTTCTCATGTTCACACCTTCAGGCGTTTATATATTAAATTTTATGAAAAAAAATTATTTTTTTTAGGGTAACAGGCTACATGAGGGTAATCCACATTGGGCAACTCCCCTTTAATAGCATAGGAAGGGATTTGAAAGGGGGGATGCGGAAGGGTAGAGGAAGGTAGCCAAGGGTTAACTAGGGCCCCCGGGCTATAGTTTAATGATCCTACCCGGCATTCGCCTAAAGAAATGCAGGGAAAACCCTAGAAAAACCTGCATCAGGTAGGTCGGGCATTGGGTACTTGCCCCACGCCCTTCTGATAGCGGGAAAGGAGTTTGCTGTGGGGACGCAGCGTTCCCTTCTCCGTGCCTCGACCAGTTTAGGTGGCAGCTGGCCGACTATTCCAATGGGAATAGCGGACAACTCTTACCGTATACCCAAGGTCGATGACCCCGGAACATACACCTCTCAGAACAGGCCGAGGTGCCTCGGCTTGTGGGAACCTTAGTTCAAAAACGGAGAGGAAAAGGCATCCCCAAAGGTAGCCCCTTCGTATCTCTCCTACAAGGTGCTGCCTGCGAGAGAACAGCCCTCGCAGACTACTACGACGTAGGAACTGACTTAATTAATATTAAACGTGTTCATTAATTCGACTCCAAGCAGAGCGTGCATGGTTCGCTGCGAAAGGCATTAGCAACAGAGTTGGGACATTAACCATTGAGGGTAATTTCTACACGAGATCCTCGAAGCATGGTAGGCATTTGTTTCGGTCAGGGGAAACCATTATAACGAAGCACGCTATAACTTTATTAGAAGGAACGCATAATACTCTAGGCTCAGCTTACTTATAAATACCAGACTTCATACGAATAAAACTTTAAATCAAAGTACATAAATTCATCAATTTCACAACCTTGAAACTCTATTAATTTTAAATTATATGTAATAAACGCACACTCTTGATGTATTCTTTCGTAGCGCTCTTAAACAAAACTTTATGCTTAAACAACACCTTGTGGAACTTATCAGTGCTACTCACGTCATGTATTTATAGGCACAATAGAAATTTATGTTATTGAAAAATAACACTGAAGATGTAAAGAGTTAATAAAAAGGGCCATGCAACTCAAGATTCAATGTTTGGAAGATATTCATGCATAATAATATAATACATTGTAAAAGGAATAAGATAAAATAATGAAATCGCAGACAAAATTAAGTGATGTGATTCGGCAATTTTAGCTTACTATTATTATTTTAAAACAGACGTATTATATTTACGTTGTAAAAGTATAACTGAATAAAGTTTTAAGACAAGTAACAAATTAGCAACGACAAATATGGTCAGCTGTTAGTCGTGATAGAATAAGGTTCACACATTCCATCTACAAATATTATGTTCCCCTCAAGTTTGCAAAAACCCTTATGAAACCATAGTAACACCATAACGTATTACACGTTCATCGACTTTCAAGTTAAATTCCTAAATCTGTGAGATTTCATCGCTCGGTCTGAACTAGTGAGCAGCTGGTCCATTAAGAACCTCCGGATCAATAACGTATGTGGGCGGTACATCTTCTTCAAGCTCAATGACTTAGGAATTTCACATTCCAGATTAACTAGAAACAATGCTTGCCGAAGATTTTTTTTAAAAAAAAAGTTTCCAAAAAATATCACCATCACTCAAAACGATTGCCATAAAATGTAATTGTATCTCTAAATTAATTTACCAAACTGTATTTCTACAATATGGCGAGCTAAAACGACACATTTCCTCATAAATAATTTATTATTTTGTGTTGCTTATAAAGTATCACGAATTGTAGCTTCGATTGTAAAATATTACAAATAGGTAATTAGTGTGCAAATAATATGTACAAAAAAAGCAGTGCACACAAGTATAAAGAACATACAGAAATTTTTAAACGAGAAAGGATTATTTCAGCATTTCCTTGTAATAGCATAATTTTGGTGGATTTAATTAATTTCATGTTGAAATCATATCAACACTTATTTGCAAAGTATCATCTGTCATCCTAATGATTCTCACATTTAATAAATTCACCTAACAGGATAAATGCAGTTTTTAAAAAAACTGAAAGCACTTGTATCTTGACAACAAATAAATTAATTTAGTACCAATCAGGTAAATTTTGAAGGTTAATTTATCAATTGTATGAGATTCAATAAAGCATTTGATTTGAATATCCTTATAAGTTTTGGATTTATTAAGAAATTCTACAATTTGTATTTAACATCAGTGTCTTTGCATTGAAGGTACTTGTACACAACCCTTGTGTATCAAAGAGAATCCTAACAAATGTTCACCAATTTAAAATTTTATATCAATCAGTTACTGACTTTTATATTATTATTAAATGTAAGCTTTGATCAGTCTAAATAAGTGTAATTTATATCTAACAGTTAAAAATATGCTACATCATCTCTTAAATTCAGCATTTAAAAAAAATTAAAATCTAATATTGACAATTCTGTTAAGTAAAGATTGAGAATAGGTTAATACTTCCAGAAACTCACAATATAATTTGCACACCATGGTACAGTAAAATTTGATATAAAAATACAATGTCTAAGAGAAATATAATATACATATTGCTCAAAATTTAGGATATAAATTGAATGACAACAGAGACTTAATAATGAGGCTTCTTGAAACTAGTCTCATGAATAACTAATAAACTCTATTCACTGTCAAGTTGTTGTATAAATGTATCATCGATACATTATTATGTCACACGATGCACACAAAGGCACACCGAGTCTTTTTGAATTAATCTATAAATGTTTTATATATATATATATATATATATATATATATATATCGCACAATAAAATAAATACTGTATCGACACCAAACACAAAGAAATTGGATTTGAACTTTGTGGCTTTACTTTTTGCCTAAGTGTTTTCAGTCTATTTCAGATTATTCATATAGATCATACGTTGAATTTTATAATTTTGTTCAAATTTTATTTTAACAGTCTTGGAAAAGGTACAAAATTTTGTTTGAGGTGACAATAAAATTGTCAAAAAATTAAGGAGTATGTTACCAATCTTAGGCAGTCTTTTGGAATATTTATGTGAAAAAATAAACAACAAAGTTAATAAGATATGCCCACAAATAAACTGTATTGTGTTTTTGGGGATCAACTCCAAATCAGATAAAATAAAATTCATTTTGATCAATGCAACACCCAAAATTATATTAAAGAATAAACTAAATCACAAATTAGATTATTTTTGAGTTCACTTATAAAAGTTTTGTATGGAAATACAAAAAGAAAATATCCTAATTGTGAAAATGTTTATTCAAATCTTCAAATGGAATGTAAAGAGCGAAGTCTTCTAAAAAAAATCACGTTCCAGAGTAAATTAAAATGATGGGGTGGTAGACTTTATTTCGAATCTCATCTTACAATTGTTTATAACTAAATTGAAACTTGTTCATTCACATAGCAAGTTTGAAATGGCGCTCAAAATGGAGAAGCTTGATAGTAGTTCGGCCGGTATTCAACAGATGGTGCATGTGGTAGGGCCCTTGCTGGCTCAACAGCTAAATTGCAAGGCCACGTTTCAACAGATTTTTAACGTATTTTATTTCCGTTCTTTAAATTTAGTTCTACAGATTCTCATGGAGCCCATACATTTTGTCCTCAATTTATTATTCAATTGAACCTATCAAAGAATTAAAGCGCAAATTTCGGGTATAACGAACTAAACAACTTTAATCAAATTCCTACCACCACTAACAAAAATAAGTTTCACACAGTTCCTTACACCTAAGGAATAGTGCACTACAACAAATTCACAAGTTTGAGTTATCACTGCTAAAAGGAAGAGTTCGACAGGGTGTACGCATGATGTATGTAATCAATCACCTCACACTGCTACGTACATTGATTAATTGAATAAATACAATCTTCAGATATTTAATTACATACTCTCAACAAGTAAATCAACCTGCCGTGTGCAGTAATAGTAGATATACAAGTGAAATGTTCACGACACAAATTAGCGTGTGCATCACCGTGAACCAATTTCCTCCTCATGGTTGAGGCAATGTAACAGCGCGAAAAATGCCCGCGCACACGAAAACAAGCTGAAGGCAAGCAATCGCTCTAAGAAAAACGTGACATCATAAAAATCATCGATGGATATTCAGAAAAAAAAGTCAAGACTGACTATTAAGGAAATATTGGGATAAATATGTACGTGTGGCAATCAGATACCTGTCACACGTATCTGAGAAGGAAGTGTGAGACGAGATATGTTTAATCTAGAAGGTTTACCAATACGTAAATATCAAAACAAACTTGTCGTGAAAGTGTCTTCAGATAACAACAAATAACAGCTTGTGTATAATTAATATGATAAATAATAATAATTTAGTGCCCAAAGAAATTCAGTTTGTTAAAGTTAATGACTCGAGACATTCACCGACCATAGTAGCACTTTAATTTTACCATAAATTACTTTTGTACCCACGGACTTTAAGAATTACAGCGAGCGAACTGAGGAATGCTGAAATATCGGTGGTAAATTAGATCATCGTCTCGCCTTGTTTATGCACATTAAAAAATAGCGTTCTTTGTTATATTTCAATTAGAGCATTGTATTCTCGGTACTTACTGAGGGAGGAGACAGTTTTACAGGTCGGCATCGGGATTCCCATGCTGACGTCACTGGCGGAGCTATGGGCAGAACTGTGATTGGACAGACCCGGCTGCTGCATAGTCGTGGACGACGCCAGGGTCCGAGCCCTCCTGCTGCGAAAAGTCAATCATCTCCTCTCAAACAAAAGAAATTAATGCAGAAAAATATTTATTCATGCAAGTAAAACTATTCGTCAACTTAATGATTTACACACATTTAAGTACAATAGTTTTTGGGTAAAAAAAATATGGGCGTTGTCGTGCACAATGCTATTTGAGAAACTAAATTTAGATTAAATATTAGTATACAGTAACACTATATATTTTAGCATATTCTCCTAAAGTAGATAAAGTAATATAGGAATTTAAGACCAAAACCAATGTGAAATTGCTTGGAACAAATCGTGTTCAACAATACAGACCATAAAATATTTAATATATACAGGAAATCAGTATATTTAAGCTTAAATTTTTTTATACTATTAAATCGAATAAGCAAATAGAACTTCAAGAACAATTAATTCAACGATTCTCAGAGTATTGGCATATGGATTAACATAAATAGAACGTCATTCACATACAAGTATCTTCGAGGAGACTGGAAGGGGTACGAGCGTTGTTTTAAAAAAACTGCCTAACGAAAATAATTATACGAAACGATATATAAAATAAACAGGAAACAGTTTTACATATTTTATAATAGCATTTCACGTAAGTACAAATAATTAAATTTAATTACGGTATAAAGGACGTCGTGGACTTGCATAGATCCGGTAAATATTCTACATGTGAACCACGTATTCTCCTCAGGATTACTAAATAATGTTCACTCTTTTCCAGCACGCAAAGAATCTGGCCAATATTATAGGAAGTTCGCCTACAAGCATACCCCGACGTCGAAGAAAAAACTCAACTTATCGACATTAAAGGAATATCACAGAAAGCAGACTGAATTGTATGCAAAGAGGTTCCATAGTAAAGATTTTTCAAACTACAGAAAATTAAAGATATATACAGATGTCAAACATACTCTTCGAATTTACACATAGTCTACAATATATTTAATGTTGTAAATTTCAGTAACGTTAATTCATATAGTAACTAACATTCTTAAATAAGTATTAAGTAAATACAGTTATATAATATCTATTACCACAATTCCTACTTAAATATGCATAGTTTCACTTCACACTAATCCATAATACGTAATTTACTAATTAAAGTACATAATGTTCCTTTATAATCTTAAAATAAATCAAATTCTTTCGATATTCATAATTGCTGAGATACATAGTTACTATTGTCAACAGTTAAATACATTTACAGAGAAACTCGTAATTTAATTTGCAGAAAAATCAAATTATTTTATTTATTTACTTTAATTTATAGTGCTTAAAATTATTATAAATGAGACTTTATTTGATACTAAAGAAGTGATCGCACGAAATTTGTCACTAGCATTAAACCGTTACAGAATTAATACTTTAGTCAGATGAGACAACTTGGTTGTTTGAGTCCTCTTCGTAAGAAGTACGGAATTTCGCAGTAAATACTGAAGTTCAGGCATAAATGGTTGAGACAATGAACGATTAAATACATATTCACTACGCACATTTAATACCATTAACGGATGAGAGAAGCTTCATTGAATATCCGCTCCTTCCTAACCAAATATTATTTTCAAAGGAATGATTAGTCATTAACTTATGTTAATTTCAAAGTACCGCACACATTTTAACGTTGAACAAATAAACCACCACCACGAATTGGTGAACTGATTCGAACAATTATTACAACTGTATATTTGGTTTGGCCATTGACCTTGATTTCGATAATCTGAGGATTACGACTTGAAATAATTGAAGAAGTGTAGGAAAATAAAGTTGAAAAAGTTTAACAGAAATAACATACGAGGAAGAGAAATTAACAAACTTTCATTCGAATAATAAAACGTGTTTTGGATGGAGTGACCATGACCAGCGTATTTATACGTATTCCTACGTGGTCAACAATTATTGGGTAGATTCTTCAGTTTCTCGTCTTTCTCCTCGAATTTTTCGCCCCTCCCACTAGTACCTCCGATAATATCTGTGAAAGTGAAACTAACCTCTTGCCCTTTGGGTCCGGAGAGGCCCTCTGGCTGGTGGCGGTAGAGACTTTGGTCTTGGCGAGTGGCAGAGGCGCCGAAGACTTCGGGGTTGCGATTCCTGCAAAGACTTTGCTCTTCACCTCCTTGAGGCTGGTCTTCAGCACACGGTGTTCCGCCTGCCCCTGCGCAATCTTGTTCATGACGGCGTCCCATCGGCCTCCCTTGCGAGGTCTTCTGTTTTCCTGGTTATCCACGTCGGCGGTGGAAGATTCCAGCATAGCCTTCACTTTGGAAACCACGTTGCGCTTCGGCATTTTGTACTTTTTTATCTGGACAGATCCAGAAGTATCGTCCTTGTTCTTCGTCGATTGTAATGTGTTGTTGGCATGAGGGGTGTCGTTTGTAATTGTCTTCTCCAACGTAGAGTTAACACATTCTATAACCGTAATTTCAAGAGTGGTGTTGCCGGCGTCTTCAGTTACACTTTCTTCAGCGTCCATGGGTTCTACGGCGCACGAGTCCGTGACGCTTGTAACTTCTGTTGCGACGATGGTTGACATGTCTGCGTCCTTGATCTGACTTGGCTCCGAGCGCGTGGAGGCGCTCTTGGTGGAACAGTCCGGGGAGAAATCGACAGCGTCTTGCTGCTGCGGCTCCTCCTTGCGCTCCAAGTCCGAGTAGACGCCACTGGATTCCATCTCCTCGCTGACGGCGAAGCTGGGACAGCGCTGGTGCCGTTGGTTGTTGTAGTCGGCGCCGTTATACAGGGTGCCGTCGATGACTTGCGCACGGCGGTCGCCCCCAGGCCCCGGCCCCAGCTCAGGCACCGTCCCCGCCTCCTCGTGAACGTCGGCGTCACTCTCCGTGAAGAAGTCGGAGTCTGTCATCGGGTCCTGCGGGGGCTGCAACGGAGGCGGCAATGGCTTGGGTCGCGGGGGCGACGACAGTTCTGCGCCGCGACTGGCGGGACGACTGCTTTCGCCGTCGCCCTGGTAGCCCGTGTCCAGACTCGTGATCGAAGTCACTGAAGTCATGAAGCTGTTACTCTGAGGCGGCGGCGCTACGGCCACCAGCGACGACTGCGACGGTGGACCTGGAGACGAGGAACCTACAAACAAACAACTACAATTAGTAGTATTCAAATATTTTAGGGATAAATTTTTACGTTTTTCACCGATCCAATAATGTTAATGGCTTTAGTAACCCCAGATCGCTTCGTGCCCAACATTTCATGGCTCAGTCAGACCATTTTTTTGTCAAAAGCAATCAAAACAAAGGTTTCAGAACGTCCCCAGTTTTTTCTGCAGGTGGTGGATACATTTATAATGCTAAAAATATTCTTACGGCTCTATATATCACCGAAAAAAAATTCGTTGAAATCGGTCCCACTGTTTTCCCAAAAATAAGTCAAGTAAACTAGACACATAGGATAGACAAAACTATTATTATATTATACGAAGTATCTACTAAGTCAATGCAAGGCCTCGCAAACCTCTTCAGACCTTTATATTGACAGCATTACTTGATGTATATATATTATAATTATTTCAAAAATGAAAAAAATTACGTCGGATTGAAAATAATGAATAAGAAATAATTTCCTTGATGTCACCGTATCCATTCGCAATAATTCCATTCTCACCAATTGGTTCAGAAAACCTACATACTCTGGACGGACGTGTTATCAATTATCTTTCTGATCATCCAAACGACAGCTACGGTATACAATCTTGTAGACAGAGCTATATTACTTTCTAACTCCAAGTTCCATCAACACAACTTAAATATTGTCGGAAACATTTTAATCTCCAACGAGTACCCTTAAATTTTATTATTAAACAGAAACAGCAGACTGAACAATCCAACATCCTACTGTCAATCGTCCCCAAACACCTCAAATCAAATCAAATTTTTTCTCGTCCTCCCTTACTACAAATTTGTCAAAATATTAATCATTCCCTTTTCATACTCTATTAAAAACCCACAAGGACCCAGTTGACACCTGCAGCAAACATTGTGTTGTTTACAAAATCTCTTGCTCTAATTGTAATTCCTGCTACATAGGACAAACAAAACGTTCCCTTAATACACGTATCAAGTAACACGGCTAATATCAAACTTCCCATTGATAAACAATCTGTAGTATCCAAACATATAAACTGTTCTAAACATACATTTGATTGGCAAAATGCTAAGACTTTAGACATTGACACCAGGTACAATTACAGACTCATTTCAGAGATACTTCACATTAAATCAAACAACACAGTTATTAATGTACAAACAGACGCTATTAAACTCCATAACTGCTATGACCCCTTATTATTACGCTAAACCTTGTTTTCCCATTGTCGTTGCTCCCTTATTGTTACGCTAATCCTTCGGTTCTCCCATTGTCGTTACGTTTTCGTCGCTTTTGAATGTTGTCAACTGATCAGTGCAGTTGTTTCCCTAGGCACCTCTTAGCACCGGACGAAAGGAAAAAGGATCCCAGAAACGCTGTGTGGTATTTAGATTACCCTTATTTTTGTCTGGCTATCTTTCGTTTTCCTTATTATTATTTCTATTCGCTACTGTATCTCATATAGGCATTAACTACACGTGCTGGACTAAAACCATTTAACAAAATAAAATATCTATTCCCTCTTATCAACAGAATATCTATTCCCTCTTATCAACAGAAAATCTCCCATATCCCTTAGCACCAAAAGACTCTTCTATCTATCCTTAATCCGTCCCATACGGTCGTATGGGGATCCACTGCCTATTCCTACTCCAAAAAAATACAAACCAAACAAAACAAAATTCTCCGTTTAATCTCAAATTCCCCCAGGTACCTTCGAAACTCAATGGAATTTCTAGGTTTTTGTGTATAACTAATTCCTGACATAATTCATAAATCTATAATGTCCCTAATAAATATCTCCATCAACCATACAGATCCCACCATTGACCTATTCTACAGTAACCCACCCCCTCCTTCACAAAATCGCAGACTAAA
Source organism: Zhengitettix transpicula (assembly GCA_037074705.1). Lineage (NCBI taxonomy): Eukaryota > Metazoa > Arthropoda > Insecta > Orthoptera > Tetrigidae > Zhengitettix > Zhengitettix transpicula. The sequence goes on along the minus strand of CM073593.1, from coordinate 46,095,486 downwards.
ACAAACTCCCAATTGGCATCATCCTCCCCCTGAATCACTCCGGAATTACCTAACTCTAGCTCCTCCTACCAACTGGCACTACATACTCCCTACATATCCGTTCTTCCCATCTTCCCCTACCCCCATAACAGCCTTAACGCTTCAAACATGTAGTTTCCCCAATTACCAGATTGATCGCTAACATCATGCCGGCTTATATGTTAATATGCGGTAAACAAGTTAATCTGCTTCTCTCGTCTCTAACTTAGTCCAGGTTTACATGTGAAATATTTACAAATTGTAAATACCTTGTTATTTGATTAATTTTTACAATTGTAAATACTGTTATTACTATCACAACTGTAAAGTCTCCGGACTAAAAGTTAACTTTAATAAATAATAAAAAAAATAAGTCATAATTCCGTATTATATCTGCCCATTTCAAACTCTGCATCCGGTTTCCACTTTTACGGGTTCAACAGTAGAAGGTACAGATTCACATAAACCATTGATAATACAAAATTTAGAAAATATTTCCCTTCTCATCATTACAAATCGTCTGTGCTGGTCTATTTCGGGTAACTTAGCTTTCTGAATAGCGAAACTCACTCGTTCCAAAAGGATCAAAACTAATTTTAAATACGATTGGGTCAATACACCAAAGTTTATACATTGGAAAATACAGATAACATGTATTAATTGAAAGAATAGATCATAATTTAGTGAATTATTTTTAAAAAACTTTGAAATATTTATTACAAATAAAGACTCGTAATCGGAGGCGGGTTCATTCTTCCTGATTTTTCTGCATTCTACGATTTTGCCAAAATTATCCTATTACAAAGACCCTTTCTTTTGGCCAAAGAAATATAACCACACAAGGCCACTGTCTATCTTCAGATTTTCTGTGGATCGTATAAGTCACAATATTATCTATACGTTCTCTGTTTTCATACGGTTGACGAGATCGTTAAGGGTTGAAGCGAAAAACATTGATGTTGTTATGCATGTTTAAGAGGAAACTAACTCAATACGTATGTATGTAATTATCTATTGTATGTGTTGTTTTGTTCCCATGACGATTTGAGGAATATGCATTTATTTTGAAAATAAAATTACATCGATTTTTCATCCATTATAAACTGATAAAATACAAAGAATAGTGGGTAATAATGAATCTGTTTGTAAAAACTATTATAAAAAATTCTTCTGCAGATATCTGTATTCTATAATCATTTAGGTATTACAGGATAATAATTTTCTTGAATTTTACTAGTAGATAGGCTACTTACTACAAACGAGTGTTAAAATTCTCGTTTAAACTGTCAATTTATAAAGGATGTTTTCCCAAACAATGAGTGTAAAGACAGATTATTATACGCAATATTTGTTAAAAACATGGATACTCTGAGCTTACAAGAATTTATCGGTAATACGACAAAGTTAATGTAAAAAACAGGTTTCATTCAATATTTCTTTAACTATTTTGGCTATCTTGGTTCTTGGCCTTCCACATCCCGCTTTTCCTTCTATTAATACGTTATTAACGAGGAGTGGTTATAACGTGGATGACCCTCATGAAGCCTGTTTCTGAAAGAAAAGGGATAGCAAATCATATCTAATACGTAATTAACAATTCATTAGAAAACATTTTCGCAGACTTGAAGATCTCAAAATTAAAGCTGTTCCACTAAGAAAAAAAACACGTAATAATTAATATGATTGATGCAAATCGTTCACGTACTGGTAGGGATTGTGATGTCGGAGGCGTCTTCTTGCAAGGGCGTGTCCATAGGTAGCTCTTCAGGAGAGAGCGTGCCTTCGGAAACGTCAATCCTGGCGACGCTTCCAGGAGTAATGTCCTCAGAGGCGGCGCTCTTGGCCGCCGAGGGCGACAGCCAGTGACCGACGTCGCCGCCGCCCGCGGAGGCATGCAACAGCGCCACGTCGTCCACCGAGTCCATGAGCGAGTCGTACTCTGGGAAGGATATCTGGTCGATGAAGCTGACTTCGCGGCACAGGACACCGTCGAAGGTGGGTGACGCGAGACCCAGGTCCAAGGAACCCTGGCGGCTACGAGAGTCCTGGCTAGGCGTGGGCGGCTCGGGGCTGCAGGGCTCCGTCTCGTCCGACAACTGCCTCGGCGCCCTCTGAAATTCACACAAGGCAAATTGAAACAAAATTCGCTGTAAACAGAAAATTTCCGTCAAGACAAATTCAGCTTCGAGACAGGAAATAATAAAAGGTAAATTAGCTGCTTTGTGTGTATTCTAAAATTCTATGGATATGCTAGCTCATGTATTGTGTTGAATTTTTTAGAAGAAACAAAACAGTTCATAACACATAACCTTATCTCAAACTTTTTTAACTTCAAACGTCTGTCTGCCTTTCGATTTCTACTTCTCTAGTCTAATGTCAATTTAATTAAAGTTAACGTATTTGAAATAATAAATTTTTTTAGGGTACATAATCATTTTATATTCTGGAAAAGTATTAATAGAATAAAATATTTAGGTGGAAGTATTTTTTTTAGATAGATTCGTCAGTGTTATTACTAGATTCAAATTAACTAGTTGGTAGGATATATAACCGTTTAGAAAATCCGAAGAGCAGAAATTGTGAATCTTTAGAGACGTCAGACTCCGCGAGGAAAATTTGCAATTAATAAGAAAGATAGTCAATACAGACTAAAAACTGACAAGTGCAGTTGTCTCCCTCTAGGCGCTTCTTCGCACCCGACGAAAGGGACAATGATCCCAGAAACGTTGAGTGGTATTCGTATTATCACTTTTTTGTCTGTATTGGATATCTTTCTTATTCATTATCATTTATTTTTCATTTTAAAATTTCCAATTGTTGCTTTAAACAGAAAAGACAATTGGTTAATTTATCGTATTAAATATGACGGCTGAGAAAGAAGAATTGTTGTTATGCTTATAGTTTTGGTTTTCCTTACAAAGTAGTGGTCAGACTTCGACAGACTCCAGGGTCAAACAAAATAGAACTTTAATGACTAACGACAACAATATTCATACAGTATTTCTTAAAATTGCATGTATTTATTTATATTAATAAACACATTCCAGCTGTTTCTTGCTTTATCACTCATTTTAATCATCAAGGAAATTACATTATTTTTTTTAATTACATAAAATGTGTCTCTCCAGCTCGACAGAACTGGAATGTTTTCTTGCCGTGAAAGCTTTTAAAGATAAGCGTCTTATCGTTACACAAACACTAACCTATTTTCCCATTCAGCATTTCTTGTAGCTTTAGTAAAGTCTGTAAGTTGTGCTCTTACAAAATCATTATAAATGTTTAATAATTACTAAAAACTTTGGCCGAGCAAGTTGGTACGGGTAAACTTGGGTCCTGGGATTTCTGGAGGAACGTTTCCAGAGCTTAATGTCGGGTTACGTCACACAGAAAGCGATAACTGCGCCATTTAAGATGTTTAATGGCCCAGTCCGGGCCACTGAGAAAGCACTGTACGATCTAGAACGCATAGTGTTCCAGCCTATCAAGTTTTCCACTACATCACTATTAATCACGAAATTATAAAAGGGTATTATCCTGCAATATGCAAACGCTAGCGTTTAATTAGTTCTTTATATAACATTTAACGAACAGTCGAGACTAATGTAACTTAAGTGTCAGACCACACTATTTATAGAAAATAGTTTCATTGTATTCTTCTCACTCAATGGCATATACACATGAGGGTCCAATGCCTATAATTTAGGATTTGTCCAGATTTATTAAAATTGATCGTAAATCTTTATAAATACTATTATTTCCTACATAGGCTACAATCTCGTAAATATTCATAAATGGTAACCTTCTTAAACATTACTTACTTTGGTAATACCTACTTTCTCGATCAAATGAGGCTACCATTAAAATTTTACGAAGTTATGGAGTTTCATAAATAAAAAAGCAGTTCATTTCAAATTTGCTAAATTTTTAATACAACCAGGTTCCAAAACTCAAATCGTTAATGATATTGAAAATCCAATTTTACAGATAATAGACACATGAACTTATCTACTACTTTAGAGAACTTCGTCAGATCTCAATTAGTTCATAAAGTAATCACAGGAAATGGAATTTAAGTAACTACATTCAATGGTTTCATTTTTACTCAAATTTAATCGCCAAATGACTGAAAAAAAAACACAGCTTATGTGACACTTCAAAATGTGACTTCAACTAATTTTTCTTGGCACAAAATTGTACTTCAATATTTTGTTAAGTCCCACACTTAATTACACCATTATATCATGTGTAAGCAAAGACAGCGGGTGGCGATACACACGACAACGTTCTAATGAGATCAAGCTCTAGGCGGCTACTGTACCAGATTGGCTGTGCCCTCAAATGTGAAACTTTATGGGCCATTAATTACATGCACTATCAAGACATATTAATCCCTATAAAATGTAGTTAAACATAGCAAACACTTCAAATATGTTTTGATTTATCTATAACGCCCATTCTTAGCTTCAAAATCAGCGATTTTTTTAACGTGAAAAAACTAAAAGCCACAGAGAAAAAACCGCTGAATCTGTTCAAGACGTTTCTGAACAATTCCCGACAGTCAGCGGTAGCTTTCAACTTGCACAGACCAGATTAAACGTTCGGTGCCATTTAAATTTAAATAAGTATACGAAATGAATGAAAATGTGTAGTAGGGGAAGTTTTCGGTCTACATTGTGAACAATCTCCTATAATTTTAATATAAGATTATATCTAATTTTAACACTATTTAAAGGATAACAAACGTCGAATGCCAGAAGATTGGTAAACATTAAAAGCGGAAAATTTTTATCGTGGGAGACAGACTGTGCCTACAATGGTTCAAGGTGAAGATAGTGTTTAAACTGTTAATTAAGGAGTTGCCAACGAAGTTACGTGAGTGGAAAAATCATTTCTCGCTGTCAACTCTGTTTATTCTAGTGTGTTAGCAGATTATGTTAACAGGCTTGCTTCGATGATTTGTAAGTTTGGTACTCGTTTTCTGTCCAAGGTAATGTGTGGTTACCCATAAAATCTTAGTCTACTTCAATAATAAATATATATATATATATATTGTAATAAACAACTGGCAATCGAATAATTAGCCCTACGTTGGTGAAGCCATTTTATGTAATGATCAATTAGTTTTAATTAAATTATAGGAATAATTAACAGTGATTGAGCTTAACAGGAATTTATTATTGTTGATAAATTTTACAATTTTCAAAACCTATTTTCATGCCGAATTTCATACATTTAAACAAATACTTTAATTTTCATTTATTAATTCGCGGCATTTTTGAACGTACAATTCTTATATCATTACAATCAAATTCGTCGAATCTCTTATCTCAGGGTCACTACTGGGTTTGATAATTAGAACAAAATCAATGTATAAACTGTCAATTAACAATTCAAATATAAAAAGTTAACCTAAAACAATATGAAATATAAGTGAAAAGAAAGCTGAACGAAATGAAAACTGAACGAAATCTGACTACCTTTTTAATTATCGTTTACAAATTTATATCAAAGTTTTGGTTACTCACGGAAGGTCTGTCTGGTACCAGTTCTCTCTATTGTATCTTGAACACTACCACACTAAAACCTTTTTTTTTACACTGGCTCTACTTCATTGCAATTTTAATACACACGCTTGAATTTCTCGTCCTCAGCTACCTGGAACCTCGGATGAGCCTCCCCGTTCTGGCCAGCTAGCGGATGCCGGATTCGTCAATGCGAAAATTGTTCCATCAGCGTGAAGCAACCTTTTTGCTTCCCCGTTTGCAAATTATGAAAATCTCTCCGTACAACTATTTGCTTGCTTCCATACAGGAACTCGCGATTTGCAATTTATATTTGCAGACTTTACTGTTGGTTGCTCTAAGAGAACAGAACTGCATTATATCTCTCGTATTCAGATTTTAGCCTCCTTCTCATATCATTGCCGATTCCAGACTGGCTCTTCCAGCGCATACAGAGTTTAAGCGCGCGCGGTCTCCACTTTCAAACAAAGGAAAACCCCGCCTTCATTGTCGCCTTTACGCACTCGTACCGCTAACAATTTAATTATATTAAAACAATTAATGGCCTGTTTAATTGGCATTACAATATATATATATATATATATATATATATATATATATATATATATATATACAAGGAGGACCCAGAGCCCAAATAATTGCTCACCCTTCATCTGGTAGTTGATAATATGTCGTCACATCGAATTAATTGAGAATAAGAATCTGAAAAATAATGTATCTAAATGAAACCTCTGAAGGTCCGCCAATGCACACATTTCTCTTCCGCAAGGAAAGAAAATGTCAGACGTTGAAAAAAAAAATCTTCGAGAAAATTAAAGTTTGTATAAACGGGTCCCCGGAAGTAACAGATTATCTTCAATTCGAAAAAAATCATCGCAAACAGCTCTTCTATGAAAGATGTTTATTACATTAAGCAAATTTAACGAAATACAAGTGGTAATGAGACCTGGAATTAGAAGTGTAATCCATAATTAACTGAGTACATGACTTGTGAAGATTTCTGAAGTGCACTTATATAAGCTATGTAAGAAAATAATTTTCTTCTCAAAAAGTGATAGGTGAGGAGCTTCAACTGTCGGACCAGAGGACTTTCTGATAACATAAGCGTGTTCCTCATCCACCGAACATTCCTAAAGTGATAAAACTATGATAAGCATCGTGTTTGCACGTGGATGTTTGTAGCAATGTCACGAACATCCAATTCCCTTGTAGCCTTTACTTGGTATCTTAACAACACCTCACACAGGCCACAAAAGGAGAGAAGTAACCACAGGATGCCGACAGGATGAGGAGTTGGTACATTATTTTTATGTTACGCATTTCAACGCCCGGTGGACGTTTACTTGTTTCGTTTAACACAGCTAAGCTAACTGAGAGAATGCAACACACCTAAACTTTACCCATCACACAGAGATGCTTATTGTGTTATAAATACATTGTATTACTCGGACTTCCGGACGCACGTAGAACACAATCAAATGTTATACAAAAAATATAATGTATATTTACTGCACTGCATATTCCAATGCATTATATTTTATACTTCAGTGTATTCAGGAAAAGACGTCATGGATCATACCGGAGCAGAACAGCCTAGAGAGGGTAATGTGTTGTCAACCAAATACCTCCGATGGTTTCATTCTCTTAGTATTGATTCAAAAATTCTTCAGAAGCAATTATCCTCTTCGTAACGATCATATATTTCTTGTATTCAAGAAGAGGTAATCAGTTTTTCTGACGGGCAATACACCTAACCTGTACTTAATATAGGCTATAAATGCAAGTGGCTGAAATGACTATTTTAAAATTCATAATAAATTTGTTTTGAAATTTATAAACTTTTCTGACTAATAGGCTGTTGTTTTACACATTTATTTAAAAAGAAGGCAGATTATTAAAATTTTTAGCTTTATTTTTGATATTTTATAAAACTACAAGGTTCCCTAACATTGTTAACACTTCATATAATTTGAGATTCTGATTTTTAATTTTTTTATACTAAAAAATTTGGAATTGAGTTGTAAATCGTTTTATTTAGAGTTCTGTTATTTAAAAATAATGTTTACTTTTTAATCGCATATCTATAATAAACATAATAGACGCACCAGGTTTCAGGTTCAGCGATACTTATTGATTTTTTTTACAGGGAAACATCAGATTCCAGAATATATATATATATGCATTGTTACGGCCCCAGTAATTTTCCTACATATAACGTCATGAAATTACAAATCTTTGTCTGTGCTGCATGGCCCAACATTCCCCGAGAGATGGAGTAGGAATACGCGAAAAGCGTTCTGCAAAGATTGGTCACATGATTGTCAATGTAAAATAAAGAAGCAAAATCTATAAGTGATGTACGAGTTGGTTCTAAAAGGTTTAATAGTAATTAGTGCAAAGAATCCAGGAATGCACGAAATAAAGACGGAAGGATGCGGCAAATTGTATTTTGGAGAGAAGCAGTTATGCGATAGGGAATTCTTAGACCACAGCGTTCAATAGGTATGAAAGCAGTGATGCTCGTATTTGCTACACGTTCGTCGGAATATGTCAGAGATGGTTCTCGAAGTGTAAAAAAAATAATGGACGTGTGTGTGTGTGTGTGTAGGAGATCCCTGACTAAAAACGACGAGTGATTTCGTTTCATACTTCATTCGTAGAAAAATAAGATTTGTCATCTTATAGATTAGCACCTGGAATATAAGTTTTTTTAGGTAAAAATTTAAGAATTAATTATTACACGTCAACTTTTCTCAAATCACTCACGTCAGCATATTCGTCATTATTTTTGTTTCTATCTTGTAGTACTCTTTGATAAAGCACAAACAAATGAGTCGAAAACAATGGGATTGATTTATGAAAGTACGTACTTTGGGCGACTCCAGCAGCTCCACCTTGGACAAGGGAGCGAGTATTCCATGTTGAGGCGGGCACGTGAAGTAGCGGACACCGCGCACGACGCCGTCGTTGAGACCGACGGGGTCGTCCAGTTCGATGCCGCACCAGACGCCTGCGTCGTGCTGAATCCTCCCCACGAAGCGCAGTGTGCCCTCCTTGCAGCCCGCCACCACGACGCGCATGCCCACGTGGGAAGCGTTCACGGTCGCATCCTTGGGCACGGGCAGGGGCACGGGAAGGAGAGCAGGGGCGCACTTTGGCGTCGAAGTAGATAACGGCTTCCAGACGAGCTTCGCCGGCCGCTTGGGTGTTGGAGGACCCGGCATCACGAACGTGTCTCCGCAGACGCCCTTCTCCTGCTCGACTATCTTCTCAGCCACTTTGGTCTTGCAAGTGTTCACGTTAGCGTCCATTCCCTTCGGATCGCGTAAAGGCAAGCGAACCGTCTTATTCCAGTCTGACATACCCTGCTTGAAAAAGAACTTTTCCGCGGTTGGCGGCAGATTATTGGTGAGCACCCTTTGTAATTGCGTCGCATCTGAAAAACCTCTCGGCTCGACGACGTCCCCGTCTTCGTTTCCCGCCTTATGTTGAACTACTCTGATTTTCTGACAAATTTCGATACTAGCGGCGGCGCATAAACCACCTTCTCTGCGCGTGAGTCGGTTGTCGAAACCAAACTTTTTCACTTTGCACACTGGTTCAGAAATGTTGCTGTCGATCGGCCCATCATGAACGATGGGAAAGTTTTCACTGGCGGTTTCTTGCAGTCCTGGCGGACTCACTGGGGGCTGGAATCTGCGAGGGAGAGGTATCCGGCTCTCGCCGTTAACCTGAAACATAACATACTTCCCTTAGCACCAAACATTAATACTTAATCGCTAAAATGCTGTAGTTATTTAACATTTATGGCTACTACTTAAACAGTCTAGTTATAACATGAAACTATTAGTTCAGAATACGAGTTCAGACAACATAATCGAGGACAAGGAAGCCTGTGAGAGCGTTCTCTCGCAGGTGAACCTCCCCAGAGAGCTCTGGAGGAGACTACCTTTGAGGACGCCTTCACATCTCCGGTTTTTTGAAGTAAGGTTCCCACATGCCGAGGCACCTCGGCCTGTTTTGAGGTGTGTATGTTCCGGGCTCACACGGTAAGAGTTGTCCGCTATTCCTTTTGGAATAGTCGGCCAGCTGCTTCCTAAACTGGTCAAGGCACGGGGAGGGGAAAGCTGCGACCACACAGCAAACCCCTCTCCCGCCTTCGGAAAGGCGCGGGACAAGTACCAAATGCCCGACCTACCTGATGCAAGTTTATCTAGGGTTTTCCCTGCATCACTTTTAGGCGAATTGACGGGTAGGATCCTTAAACCATAGCCCGGGGGTCCTAGTTAACCCTTGGCTACCTTGATTTACCTTTCCGCATCCCCCCTTTCACTCCTTTTCCTATGCTATAAGAGGGGAGTTAGCACTATGTAGATTATACATAGCCTGTCTACACCTACAAAAAAAACAATCGAGAGACTCATGCTGTTTTCTGTATTGTGTTGTGCTGTTATGTTACCGGATTTGACTACTGTTCTTACGTGTCACCTCGATTTATCGACTCAATTGCAATGGGTGAAAATTTGAATACTACCCTGTTCTTACGCTTTTTGTTGTTAGATGTACAACTCGAAACGTGACTACGGAAGTAAAATCAGGTTTCTTCTGAAATTTAAAAAGTCCTAACGGAGATTAACCATAATTGGAAGCTTATAACAAAAAATCGGCGTCTGTGTTCTAAAATGAAGCTGATGGTTAAAGGAACCTCTCTTTTTCATCATAGAAAACAGCAGGCTCCGGTGTACTCTGATAGAACACATTATGTATACAGAATGTCTTGAGCTCCAGTAGTATGTTGACTCAACGGAGTTCTTTGAAGGCGACCATTAGTAATAGTTCAAATGAGGTGGGTAAACAAGGTTACAGCATCAGTCGTTATTTATGCCAACCTATGTATAAGAACATGACATTTATTCATTTTAATGTGTGATTTATTTTTATATTGAATAAATAATTTTCAAAACAGAGTTATTTTGCAATAACCAATCACACGGCGAACTAAAAGCACTTAACTAAGAATGATAAAGTAATAATTTTAAATTGCTGCGACTGTGGCTAGCCATAATTTAATAACTTGATATAATCCATTCTAGTTGTCGAAAGAATCAAAAATGATGAAAGGAATGAAGAATACTCTATGTCAGTCATCTGACACACTCTAGAACAGACTTAATTCAATAGGAGTGTGCGACCTCTCATACCAAAGCTCCGAGCCCTACTTTTAATAATTCATAAGAATATTTCAGGCAGTAAGAGGATTTAATCATCCAAAATAGACAAAAAAAAATGGGGGAAATTAAACGAGATAAGCACAAACTATAAATGTCTTAACGTTTTGCAACCAAAGATGGTGAATTACAGAATCAAAACAATTACGAATTATTTCGTCCACACGGAAAGAATTATAAAATTTTAGGCGCATTTTCTGTGTACGAGAAATTTTACTGTCTTACTTGCTAAATTTCTTCAGGAAAAACAAATATTGGCGGGGGGGGGGCATAAATTCTGCAGCAAGGAATGTATATTTTGTTTCGTTGTCGCATTTTATGTGTAGTCTGTTCTGAGGAACAGTTCTTTCTCCGAATGTACATTTAATGCGTTAAAGATTCAAACTCAGCTCATTTTAAGCCACGAGTTTTATCTCATCGCTTTTTAACGCCTTTTAACGTAACTGCTGAGACAGCATCGGTATACACAACATTTTTTTCATAATTACAAATACATTTTGTATTTCATTGATGAATTCAAATAAAATACCATGCCGGGACAGTAACCGGGGTCACTTAACGTACGTTGTTACAATAGCAGTTTGAAAGAAAATAGGATGATAATTCAGTAACGGGCACACTAACTTTTAGAAGACGAACGATTAGTTTCTCTAAAGGCGACGCTAAGTTAGAAGATACAGAAAATATGGAAGAATATAGCTCAACCATTAGGAGAACAGAAAAGTTCAGAAACACTAAAGTAAAGGAAAAACGATATATTTATCTGTTCAGAAAGCTTTTTATTTGCTACTGATTTCACACAGTGCCCAGAGCTACTAGTGGTTGACGTTTAACGCTACAGTCGAGGCTTCTAGTAGCGTTGTCAAACAGCCTTGTCCCATTGAAATAGTCATTGGGCGGAACATGTCCGTGTCACAGGATGCTCAATCTACCTAAATAACACAGATACAGCCACTAAGGCTAAATATTCGAAGCAAAGGTACAGAATTAAAGTAAATCGGGGTCTAAATACAATAAATAAATAAATATTTACTAGTGCATGAAGTTGGAAAATTTTGAATAAAAATTCCAAATGTAAGGAGGGATTAAAATAAGAATGAATGAAATTTTTATTTTACAGATTGTGAAAAGGATAAAGTTAGTGATTCAACATGGTATTTTAAAGTAAGGAACTGGCGTTAACGAGTTGTATAACTCTGAACGTAATACATTATTGTTACATGAATACTTGTCCTCGTAGTAGGTTTCTTATAAAATGCTGACGAGTTTCAAGTAAAAGCTACTAATAGAAAATAGAGTTTTAAATGTACATATTTGATAAAGTCAAAACGTCAATTATTTTTAACAAGATTTTTTTTATAATGGCATCAATGTACCTACTAAGACGAACCATTAATTTCCTTCTTACAAATGTAATCAACAATATTTCTTTACTGATCGACCAGTCTGTACCATGTGTCTTCTAGATTTTATAGACTATGTACTGTGGTAATTATTTAATAAACAAAATTTTACGATTTTCATTGTCGGCGGCGTAAATATAAGAATTGTGTACAAGAATATGGAGCCTATAATGCTTGCTTGCTAAAGTTGCAGTGTCGAGAAGGCATGGCTAGACGCGTGGAAAGTCCGTGTGTTTTGGGAGGCTGATCAGTGTGTTTGTCAGAACTTGAGATTGAGAGTTGCTTGGGCTGTGAAGGCTGTGTTTTGAGGAGGATGTATTTGAGAATTGCTTGGACCAGGAAAGAAAACCTGATTCCTGTTACTATATTCAAGCAAGCGTATAGAGGCAGCAGAGACATAATATATTAAAGCCCCGGGTTTATGAACTACGAGTCGACAATCTGAAGTATTTGTCCATTGGCATATTTATGCAAGTATCAAAGTTTTAAAAACAACGTTATCAACTATGAAGAGCAGGAAGTGCTTTGTGTCTGAAAATTACAACCACATTAAATTCTGTCTGTGAAGTGTTTAACAACAATCGAGTGAGGACGAGCCCCAGATGAACAGCTAATGGTAATGTAAACTAAAAAGAAAATTTATTAATTGTAAACCTAATGTAAATAATCATAGTCGGATTTCATATTTCATTAATTGTTTAAGTTAAGAATTTTTCACATTGTAAGTTTTTAATTGTCTTGTCGTAACATACTTCATTGGAGGCCCGATGGTCGGCCCTGAAATTAAGCCGTGGCACTTTACCAACTTGTAACAAAATTTTCCATTGTGATAAGAATTTTTTGTTTGATAAATTAACTTTGAATTCTGATTCTAAAGTCCTATCATTTCAACTTTTAATTTTGCTTCTTCAAAATCTATTTAAATAAAATAATTAATCAATAAATAGTGTTTACTACATTTTGGTGCCTCAACGTTGGGCAAATTAAAATAAATTTAAAGAATTAAATTGTATTTATTACAGTACATTTCACTAACCGTGTTCTTCAATTTACACAAGATCAGGTAGTTTTATTCTTTGTAATCTAGCCAATATTTGATGCTTAATTCCACTTTTTTTTCATAACGTTCTTTTCACCTATGTTTGGTGACAAGAGTCATTCCTAGATACTGGGCGTTCTCATAGGCCAGATTAGTGCCATTTATGTCTAGAGACGGTCGGTTTTTTCGTGGTTTATTTTTAAAAATGATACGGATGGACTTCTGCTAGTTTAAATTTATACTCCGTTGTTTATCCCAGTAATCTATTACATTTGTGCTGCTGGTAGTCTTATAGTAGACAAATTTTGGTCTTTCTCCATTGCAAGTATCGCCGTGTTATCTTCTTAAGAACCCACCTCAGCTCCTTCCAATTTTGGGATATCGCTACTACATATAACAAATGGAGTACACTACCTTGAAATACACTCCCTCTAATCTCTCAACTAGACGAGCCTACATTTTACACTTTACTACATTTTAAACTTATCGGTGGATTGGACATTATTAAGACTAGATATCATCCAAGTCCCCAACATTGATTGAAGATAACGCTGGAGAAATAAATTTTTGTTATGCGAGATATAAGTTAATTTAGCATGCTTTCGACGGATCTACGAATGTGTTTCCCGTGAAAGTGTCTAGTTGCGTTGCGTTGCGTGTTCGCTGATTATCAGCAGCACTTATCCGAGGCTTGATTGCCTCGCTTTGTTTGCTGGGCTACGAGGTTAAGGACACGGGTACTCTCTTCCAATTACACCGCCGGAACAATAGCTCAATCACCGGTTTTAATTATTCACCATTCATACAATATGTAAACAAGAGTTAGCCATAAGATACTTTCTACAAGATAACTTCAACAAGATTCTTCACACATTCTCAGTTATTGTATAAATACTTTGGAAAACGACTTACAAAATTAAGTTACAGGTAAATGTCAGTTCCTTTCCAGTCATACGTTTACGCAATGTCTAGCCATTTCCTTTAATAAATATCTAAGATGAAATGCAAAGAAAACATCACACCGGCAACGCTATTAGGCCTACACATTATATTGTACAGATGAATAAATATGGAAACCGCCGTTTAAATGCAGTTAGTGTGAAACTAAAAAAATCTTTATATTAAATAAATGAGCTATTAGTCATAAAACATTAATAAAGCAATTTATGAAAATATAATTTCACAACGTTTCGTCCTTAATGTAGGAGTCGTTTAAGACTTGGAAAATTACTTAATTTTTGTTTACATGAAACATTGCTATTATAAATTATTTTGACCATACAACAAGTTTCTGATTGCCAATATCAATTATTTAACAATTAAAAAAACACTGCTGCATTGTGCGTGAAAAGCACACCCTGACAGATATTGTATTATTTATTAAATTACAGGATATAAATAGTATTTTTCAAATCATTTTTATTTAAAAATTGTGTTCTTTAAATTTCTATAAATCCATAGTTGTAGAATTCATCTATAAACGAAATAGTTATTTTCTACTTGTGCACATGAGGTGGTTCCAAACAAAAAAAGGAAGTAAGTGGTGTTATTTTTGTTATTATTTCCAACATGTTTGACCGTTTATATTTTTATAAATAATTTTACAGTTGTTAAGAGCTTGCCTTATTATTAGTTAAAGTACACAATTTTTAAATAAAAATGATTTATATCCTGTAAATTAAATAATATAATTTCTGTCAGTCTGTGCTTTTCACGCTAAATTCAGCAGAAATAAGTGTTTTTTTTGTATTGTTAAATAATTGATATTAGCAATCAAAAACTTGTGGTGTATGCTGAAGTATATGGTCAAAATAATTTACAATAACAATGCATCACGTAAACAAATATTAAGTAATATTCCAATAATTTATTTATACAAATAAGAGTAAAATTAATTAAATCTATTCTCAGTCTCGTAATGATATTGGTATTTGCCACTGCAAATCAGTTTCACATCTATACAACGGAACTTGTTCGACCGTTGATCTGATGGTATTTACATAAATATTGGTCTACAGTATGTTACATTTGCAAGCCCACAGCATAACGGAGCCAGCATTCTGACCCGCATGAACTCTTCAGCCGTGCGCTGTTCGAGTGTCTGTGGATCCGTTTTTCCTTACATCAAGATCTACTGTCCGGGCAAATTGCAAATCAAGGATCTTACCGACAGGTCTATACGTCATGGGTGACCAAAGCATCCTGCCACATAGGGCAGGAAGGATCTCTGAGAACCCTCAACATTACCACTTCAGTTTTGAATTTTCCAAATAAAAGGGCCGTTTACTCTTTGGTCATATAGAATTAAGAAGAAAACTGTAGAATAATTCTTATTTCAGTGATTGGCAGTTTAGTGGTACTTGCAAAGATATGCTTCACGTTCTCATGACACCAACTTAAAATGAATTTATATTTTTACGCATTTGTGTCGTTTGTTATCTATTATTTTCCTCATATTTCTATAAAATTATTTTGGAAAATGTTTATTAACACACACCTTCGGTTTTGTATCTGGATATTTTCCCTTAATGTCTTCTATTTCAACTTGATATGAATCCATAAAGCTTACACATCAATAACTGTCGTACAATTTTAACATGAATCCGAAATAAAAATATCTTTAAAGGGCAATCTAAGACAACAGATTTTTACTTATTCGGAAAATTGTTGTAAAACTGGGAAATCCTGTAAAGAGAACGTTCTTTTTTAGGGCTTCAGAAGAAAACATCGGTTTAAATACAACCTGACACGCCATAACAAGACATGAATCCAAATAAGGGAGTTTCAAATCTGTCAGTCGTTATTTGGTTGCAAAAGTCAGTACTTCGTTTCGGTGAACAGAAAATTTGACATCAGTTTATAATTTTGCAAGTTTACACGGACCGCTGTACTGTCTATTCAATAACAACATTGGTAACATTTGCGTAGGAATTGAATTTATCTCTACATATACCGCAAACAGGATAAAAATATGGAATATTTCTAAGTACGAAACATTGGCAGTCTGGTTCCTCATTGTTTACTTTTCTCGTTATTGTTTATTAACTGTTGGGTGTATGCGCTTCAAGAACTCAGTCACCTCTGCTCCAAAATCATGCTAGCTAGTTGAGATCCAATATTTTTTCATATAATTGAATCACAGGACTAGCTCCCTGTCAACAGTTGAAAGGTTTAACGAATGTTCCCGGGACCCTTGCCACCAAAGACTAACGTACGTGTTGTGTTTTTTTTCTGAACAGACGGGAGAAGGTGTTAACGTTCCTTATAGTTCTGCTAATGAGTTCAAATTATCAGAACCGGACCCAGACTCACGCGATACTGAATTACACGATACCAGACGTTGCCATCAACCCCCTAAATTATTAACGTCAAAGAGTTCACAACAGTATTTTGGTTACGTTTGACTTGAAATTTCCTTAAAAACTCCATAACATTAATCGCATTATTTTATTTTACTATAAGTCTTCAGAAAGGACGGAGGTCAACGTTCGCTCGTGTAAATATCGAGAAATTATCAAGAATGAATTAATAAGAAACATACGCGGAACACAAAAATTGTGTTTTGGAATAGTATTAAATATATAATGTGATTGTATAAATGATATAGAATACCACTTATGTTAGCCAACAAAAGTTTCGGGCCTTGATCACCGCGTTTAATCTTGTCCGTCGTAAACGAGGTCTAAGACCGCAACGTTGAGCCGGACGCAAGTCATTCTGACTGACGAGCAAGTCCCAGCGTAATTAGTTGTGTCCCAATCAGCAACCACTCACGAAACAGCGTGCCTTCAAATACCCCTATCACCTTACACAACTTGCGTTATTATCAAGTCCTCCGTGGTATCAATGTTACGACTGTCTGGATCCACCTACAGCTTCAATTTTGGTTTATATCTGCAACTACAAATTAAGTCATATGAAAAGAAAGTTCTAATACAGAGGGCCGACGGATCAACCTCATTTAATCATTTAATATTTCATCATTTTAATGCTCCGAAATATTTGTAAAACTCTAGTCGTATTGCAATGATAGCAGGTATTGCCATTTTTTTGCGGAAATGAATATTTCACAAACAACGAACAACAATAGAAATGCAATTCCTCTTCCTGAAAATTTTCATACATACTCTAGGAATAGGAATGGAATATAAGAGATCATCCAGTCAAATCGGTGCCTTCAGCTTATTTTACATGATTAATTAGAAGCTTTAACATGCAAATTTATAATACCTTCGAAATTCAGCACTGTAATATTATAAAACCTTTACGCAATTACCAAAACAAATCAAAGAGGAACTCTTGAATACACCAGAAGAAATAACCGAGCTCGAGAGTAACTATGGCTCGAATTGATTTTTCACTTCAGGAAGTCGGAATTATAGCGCTATTGTAAGTGAGATAGCTTTCTACGAAATTATAAGCTTATTACGCCATCCATGCCTTGGACGATTCCAATTAAACTGCCATATAAAGGGAAAGTATACGGAAACCGTTGAGATTGTTACGAAAACTCTGTCGGGATTTTTTCCAACGTTTGAAAACTTAGATCTCAAATGTTTCACGTGTTAATTTTCATTGTAACAAGCGAAAAATCATTTTTCTTGACGATCTGAGCTGCATACTTATAGTACGAGATGTTCTTTTTGTAACACCAGATTATATTATGACATTCTAATATAAAAGTTATCCAAAAAATCAGTTAACCATGAACCACAAACTTAAAATTCATCTTTCAAACATCTTTTGTGTTTTGAGTAAGGGTCAAATGAATAATTTATACTTCTCACAGTATAGTAAGAGTAACTAAATTATTTTTTTACTAACACTTTAATATGATGTGTGATAGTAAGGTTGGTCTGCTGAAAGAAAACGTTTCACATCGATCGAAATAGTTGCTTTTACTGATTTTATAAAGTATTTTTAGCTGAATAAAAACATTTAAAACTATTCAAATAAAGTGACATCACACAAATAATTAATTTACGTAAGTTATGGATATTAGACAGCAATTTCTAAATTATTGTTCTTATTACAGGAACATAATAAAAGTATCATCATAATTTGCAACTCTACAGCTTTTAGAGTCCAATACGTTCAACATAATGTAACAAAGTTATTAGAAGCAAATTATAATAATCCTGAAGCTTTTCCATTAAATTAAATTCACACATAGTATTTGTTCATAGTCGATATTAGTCGTACAGAGCCTGTGTATTTTCTAGGTTTTCAAATAAAGTTATGATATCGAAAATCAGAAACATACTGGATGGTTACTTTCGTTATATTCTATTGGCGAGCTAAAATTTCCTCCACTGCAATGAAATGCGTGAAACATTGTTTATTGTTTTTAAATAATGCGGTAGTTATTGTGAAAAAAAAGTCTTCAAGAGGCCAGCCACGTCTTTATAGTAAAATGTCACGAGTACGTAAGCTACTAATTTTCCAGACGGAAATTATTTATAAATTATTCGGAGAACATAGCGTTAAAAAACCTAGAGTTTTTTACACAAATCAAATAAAGAATTTCGAAACAAAAAATAAATAATATAAGGACGCAAGCCCTTTATCTCGCATTAGATATTTAAATCTTAGTGAAAATGTTCCAAGTTCAGCCATCGTGACAAGTGATTAAGTTACGCAATTTTGTGTTGACGAAATTGGTGAAAGCGAGACGTAAAAGAACTCTTCTTCTGTCCGAAGCAGACAACGATTCTTTTCATTGGTTGCCGTAAGCGGACCTTCGCAAATCGAGCTTCGCGCTACATTCGGTGAATCTCGGCCTTCGCTGTCGTTAGCGCTGTTTTATGTAAAATGTCAGCCAAACCATGCTATTATTCACTAGAAATAATTAAATATCAGAGCAATGGGCTTGCAGAGTTTGAGCGGTGAATCAACAAGAATGTGAACCACAGCAAAATAAAATTATACTTACGCGTTTTCTATTCATTTAATGTTAAAACATACAGACAGCCACTGCTTTACATCACTTTATGAATTTTATAGATAATTTTCTTGAGAATTATTCGTGCGCTCAAGTATGGAATCTCACAGAAAATAATAATGAATGCTTGGTTAGTTTCAACATCTTTAAAGGATAAGATAGTAGCATTCTAATCACCCGAACGTTTGTTGTTGATAACGCCTTGAAATGATAAGATTGTAAGAAGAACAGCGAAGGTGTAGAAGGAATTGGCAAAATATTATTGAATTTTAAATTTGTTTAAAGAAGAACAAAATTGAACTAAAATCCTGACAAGGAAGGAAAAATAATAATTGAGCTTACTATTGTATAGTAATTCCGAAACGGATCAAGTTGAAATAAACAAGTGTATTCTCGTTTGCTGAGGCAATGGAAAAAACTACTTTGTCTACACGTAATTTTCAGTGAATCTTCATACAGCACATGCGACATGGAAATTTGCACAAGTGAACAAACGGCTGTCAATAAGAACTTCCTGCACGCAAAGCAAGTCTTCCCACGGATTATTCGCAGTTGTGTAATACCTATTTATAAGAATCCACGAGACTAACCACGAACAACTTCTTCAGGTGCGTAGTAATATACCGCTCGAAGACATCAAGAAAATTTTCTGTACATCATCTTAACAAGAAACAAAGCTGCATTACGACGCAGAAATTAATTCCACTCCAAAAAATAACAGATGTTGAACTTTGTTTATTCATCTGATATTGTACCATCTAGTGTTTGCCGTCAAAGTAGGACCTCGCTGAGTTAACACACTTCTGCATACGTTACTTCCACTTCTCAAAACATTTCAGTATACAATTTCCTTTCAGGCTGCACAAGACCTCTTTCGTTTTTACTCGTTCCTCTCTTCCACTGTGCCCTTAAACACCAACTCGATTTGGGAAAATCGGTCAGACGTTTACCGCCATACATTTCCAACATCATTTTGACAATAAGAAACGTAGTTTTTCCCGGTGTAACTGCTGGATAAAGTTTTCTCGGGATTCCAACCGCGTAGCGTCGTTTAATTTCCACAACGTTTCGATGGCTTGCACCGCCATCTTCTTCAGATCCAACATTTTGACAGTCTCTGTTGTACTTTTCAAGTATCACATGAAACGTGGCGTTAACGCGCTGATCACTTTTCGTATGTCACACGTCAGGACGTAGCGCCAAAAGTACGCGATTATATTCAACTGCTCACCGACTACAGCCAAGTACAGTCGATCTGTAACTAGTCACATTTCAAGGTCGTACACCTTGTATTTGCTATGGATCAGCAACTTGTGCGAGAGATTAATTTTCATATTCGTTAAAAAGAATTGCATTGTCAATTAAATTGGTAAAATTCTAATTAAGAAAATAAAAACAGAATTTCAAAACAATTTTTAGAAAGAGCAACAAAATCCATATTTTGATGAAAGAGCTTCTGGATCTTCTCAGAAAAAACGCAGTATATTCTGCGTACGTATATGATAAGACTGAAGATTAATAATGGGACGGTTATCACTAAGTGGTGATTTGATATTAATATATAATCCATAAACGATATAACTTATCATGATCCTACCAAAGAAGCTTTTTAATTCTTAAAATTAAATTATGAAAAGCCTGTGTGATAATGAATGTTTCATAACCAAGTACGTGACAAGGAAGCCTGTGAGAGCGTTCTCTCGCAGGTGAACCTTCGCAGAGAGCTCTGGAGGAGACTACGTTTGGGGATGCCTTCACATCTCTCTGGTATTTTTTTATCTAAGTTTCCCACAAGCCGAGACACCTCGGCCTGTTTTGAGAGGTGTATGTTCCTTTGGCATACGGTAAGAGTTGTCCGCTATGCATATTGGAATAGTCGGCCAGCTGCCTCCTAAACTGCTCAAAGCAAGGTAAGGGGAAAGCTGCGACCCCACAGCAAGCCCCTCTCCCGCCTTTGGAACGGTGTGGGACAAGTACCAAATGCCCGACCTACCTGATGCAGGTTTTTCTAGGGTTTTCCCTGCATCAATTTTCCTGGTAGGATGCTTAAACCATAGCCCAACGGCTCTAGTTAACCCTTGGCTTTCCTCATCCCCCCTTTCAGTCCCTTACCTATGCTATAAGAGGGGAGTTGCCACTATGTGGATTACCCTATACATAGCCTATTTACACCTTCTTCTAGAAAGTACGTGAAATTGTTTTGTTCAGAATATTTTTTTATATTTTAATTGAACCTCAGATCTTGGCTTCCTCACGACTTACAGTGAATCACGCTCGGCGTTCAAAAATTACGTTTCTGATGTCGAAGACAAGTAGAAAGAATGTACATCCTCATATTGTAAAACGTCTAAGGATTTCAATCGAGAACGAACATGGTAGGAACATGGAGGACCGTTGTAACGAAGTAAAGCAAGCTACAGCACGAGTATGCAACGCCACGTACAATGAGGTAATCAGTGTTTGCGGATTCGCATGCTCAACTAAGGGGACCCAAGGTAAACAGCGCTTATCTAATTAAGAGAATCAACTAGCGACCCGGAGGGTAACGCGAACGTGTCAGCTCTTAGTTTCGTCATGAAAATTACATTGATTTAGGATACCATGGATAAGAATATAGTAACATCTAAATTTACTTTAAAAGCTTCAATATTTATTAAGAAAACATTTTATCCTATGGACTACAATTTTCAACGCTATACAGCAAAAGTTAATTAAAACAATCTTGGATTTTATTAAGACGTGAAAATAGTAGCCATTATCCTAGATATAATTATGTTTGTAGTTATCTATAACATGTAGATAAGTGTTTTAAAATTGTTGCATCTCAGCTCGACCTTGTCTATATACCAATGTCGCTAAGGTTTAACTTATTTGGAAGATTATGATAATCTAAATATCTACTGATTTTATTTTGAGCTACAAATTGAGAAACTATTGAAACGTGCTGTTGTTTTCGGTTATTATTTGTGAGAAATCTATGAGCATTGCAATGTAACTATATCAGGATTTAATTGTGGATTGTTAATTATATATCAAATGCATGGAAGATAAAGGTAGAATAATATTATAATAATAAATGCATTATAATTATAATTATATGTATATATATATATATAAACTAAATGCGCGTTAAATGTAAATACTGGTCTCTACTATTATTACACATACGAATGTGATCAGAGAAGTCAATAAACTGCAAAAGTATATAAAGTTAAGGCTATGTGAGGGACAAAAAGTAAATGCAGTTTTAAAATGAAAAAAATTTACGTCTAATTGAAAATAATGAATAAGAAAGATAGCCAATTCAGACAAAAAGGGTATTATAAATAGCACACAACGTTTTGTTGTATTCTTGTCCCTTTCTTCAGAAGAGTCTATAGAGTGCAGTTGTGTTTCTCTAGGCTCTTGTTAGCACCTGACGAAAGGAACAAGAATCCCAGAAACGTTGTGTGGTATTTATATTACCGTTTTTGCCTGAATTGGCTGTCTTTCTTATTCATTAAATGCAGTTTTGTTCAAATCCGCTATACAAGCTGTGTTCACAAGCGTTAGAAGCACAATTTCCGCTCTGCGCTTTTACGAAGTAGACATGTCTACTCCATTCTGTGTGCACCTCAGATCATTGTTCCGTAATCCGTTTTGTTTTGTAGCCTGAAAGTATCCATAAAAGGCTTCAATAACAATTGAGCAGTCGAACAATTATTAAGAACTAGAAAAAAACAGTACATCGAGCCACATCCACTACTGACGCAAACCTTTAACAATTATTAATGAAATAGCAAACCAAAATCACACTGGTCATGTTTTTTCCATGGAAAATGATTCATAACTTGCTCAATTATGTTATGAGCATGTTAACGGTAAATGAACGATTTGGAAACGGATGACCAAGTCCGTATTTAAAAGGAAGTTGAACGACGAAGTTATCCATTTTCGCTGAGAAAAATTTTTGCTTACTATGCAATAACTGAATTTTAAAATTGATTCCAATACGGTGAAAGTGGAAAAGTTATTTTTGGAGTAAAATTATCAAAGACGAACTCGGCAAATAGGATCAATAAGGCTAGCACGAGTTAAAAAATAATAATTCTTCTTAATGAGAAACCAATATTTCGAGCATTAGGATTTATGGAGTACGCAGCTCAGGCAAGAGCATCGAAGCAAGACATAAAATCCCCTTAGAAGATCAGAATTATTTTAGTTGTCCTATAGCTATAGCTTAAATGATAAAAAAAATTAATTTATATTGACCACGGGAAAAGAACTCGTCCAGATCTAATGAATGTGTGGGGCGCCTGATGAAAGAGGTGCAACAAGTACATTACATTTAGGTACGGTAGACTTAAAGAGTCGGCAATATTCATTTCGCTCACTATAATTCATATTGCAGTGTCTGGCGTAACGCGACGCAGTTGAAGCACTGCCATCGATTTGTGCGGGAGAGGCGCCCAATCCTGTGGGATGCGACGCCGCATCGATTGGGACGTCTGGCCGGAGAGGAGTGGAGAGGAGAGGAGAGGAAAGGCTGGCCAAGGGCACAATACCCGTACCAATGACGGCCATGATGAAAGCATCCGAGCTTAAAGCCTTCGCTACACAAGGCCGTCACGCTTTCCTCCAGGAACGATAATCTCAAAACTTAGATAATAAAAACTGCAACAATGTACTCTTTCTTACAAATCCTGAAACTTCCATTTACATTAATTGATACATACAGTTTTCCAGTGAAACTATTAAGTAATATGTTTTATATAACTTTGCTAAAGTTAGAGTTTGACGTAATTAAATATTATGGTATTATAAAATTCTAAGAGAAGGTTTCAATTCCGACAGTTACTGGACTACAATCATGAATAAATGAGAAGTCTAATTTAAACGTAACCGTACTAGCGTTTAACATTATAATCGTGAAGGATATAAAATATGTGCAACACTGAGCAAGTACTCTGCAAGCCATATCGATCAAGAATTTAAGAAGAAATATATTTATTAAAAAAAACGGATTTTGGTAAAATAAACAATAATATTACAATACCCTTAACCAACCCGAACTGTAGACGTGAGAATGTTTCGCCAGCACATTTACAAAATTTACACAATACATTTAACAGTATTTCTTTCTTTTATTCGAAACGTTCATATAATTACAACAAAATTAAATTTTTACAGTTATGTACCCTTTGAAAACAATATATCTTCAAACTCATTTTTGGAGTCGTCAGTCGCTTATTATCGTCTGTTCTGCTAATTCTTATTTGCGATGTTTTCTTTTCAGATCCTTACTGATTTGGCCACGCAGAAGCCTATGGTGCAAAAAAAGATTGTGTTTCTATAAAAAAAACCTGAAGAACTCCATCAGAAACGAAGAAGAGGCAGCTTATCACAAAGCTTACCTGAGAAATCTGGCTTAGACTAAATTAAAACTTTGTCCAAAAACGACATTGACAATAACTAAATTATTCAGTCACCAATAGCTCTAAACATCATGGTAAAACAGTATGGTCAAAGACGTATGCAAGTGAAAGTCAGAAAGCTTAGGGAACACATTTTAAAAAATACATTTAAGTGAGCCCCAATGTTTAAATGGAATCAGTTATCTACAAGCTTCTACTTTTTTAAAAAAATTAGTCAAAATTTGTTTTGAGATTATTATTTGGTTACATATTGTTTACAGTATATACAATTTAAATTATTACTCTTGTTTTCTCAAAATTTATTATTCTACAATGTTTATTATTTATTATACCCAATATACTATTATTATTATTATTATTATTATTATGGTGGTGCCTTCTATACTTTAATGAACTCATTAATTTGCAAAATAAGTAAACTGCCATTTTCCATTACCTAATCATCGCATTCAATACATTCGTATAAATGTTTCAATGTTCCGCTTCACCACACCCAAAATACTCATATGGTTGACGTAATGTCTATTCTTTGCAGCTACTCTCGCCTCTATTACAGTGATTACTAGACCTAGACGCCGCAATACGACGTATGATCCACTGACATATTTTTGTCACAATACTGAAAGTAATCCCTCCCCACTAAGTTTTTAAAAAAATTTCTACCAAATTCAATTTTCTGAAACATTTCGAAAAATTAAAGACGTTCGAACTGCCGGTGTTACTTTCCATAGGGTCTGTATTCTGTAGTCTTGTCTTGTAAATGGAACTTATTACTCCGTACACGAATTTTTGAATCGGTCTCACATTCGCTGAACTGCCTTGCCTACAAAATTGCCGAATATGCTACAAATATGTAAATAGTGTGTCCAGTTTCCCCCTTTTGGTTCTGTTTTCCTGCCTCTGTTTTCTGTTTTAGTAAAAATCCTTGACGACATCCCTCCGTACCTAGCGACAGGAAATTAATACCAGAAAGTGATAAGTGTTGTGTGCGTGTTTTTTAATAAAGTGTGTATGAATGTGGTGACTGGACAAATGTGAACAGTGCCGTATTGATATAATTTTTTGTGTGTGTTACTATTAATATTAATTCATTTTATATGTAATTTATCTATTGTACATTTGTAACTAATCCTATATCCTAATTAGAGGGCTAATGGAGAATAAATCTATTTATCTATTCCAATCAGTTTCTGAAACAGCATCCACAGAATTAATCCTGACGTTCAGAAACTAAGTAATGGAAAAATATTATAAATTCAACAACGTTATGAAAGAACTAATCATTTATTTCTGAATTTTCCTCTCCTTTTGTTAACGTAACGTAAAAAGGACCGATATTTGAAGTCAGAGGAAACAATAATGAACGGCACATCTTCGACTGCAAAAATAAGATACGAAGGTAGGCAAAGCAGATGGGCTGGTAATTTCCTAACACGTTTATGAGAAGTACCATTTTTCAATATTCTATTATATCCCATTGCTCGGTTGTTACAATTTATCACGAAAAATGGTCTCCAAAGACTCTTCATAGTAGCCTGCATAGTAAAAATATCATCTGGTTCATTTGGTGGCTTGTTTGGGGATTTTTCGTTGCAATACTGACGAATTTCTACAGTCATAATAACTTGATAGAAACATGGATCCTGAACTACACTGCGCAGACAAGAGAGTTGAAACTGCAGAACAGACTGAAGAACGAGAAAACAATTAAATGATAATTTGTCGATTAATTCATTAATTTGGATCCACATAGAGTATTAAAAACAGGACGTACAATAAATGCGTCATTTATTGACCACTTTAGCCAAAAAAAAATAAAGGAAGAAATCGACATCTGTGCAGTTCGGCGGTAAAAAGTGTTCGTATCAAAAAAATTCACCACATTGCCCCTATGCATCTTTTTTACCATTTCCTAGCCTGATCAACGGCTCGAAGAAGAAAAATTCACGTCGAACAAACCCTTGCCAAACCAAAACTTATTGCAGACCTTTCGAAACCATTATTTTTGGACGGTTTGAAAATGTTGGAGAAACGCTGGGAGAATTGAATCAAACTGAAAGAAGGTTGTGTGTAGAAATAAAAATTAATCAACCAAAATAACTGTTTACAAAGTTTTATAAAAATTCTGTTTCTTACACAAATTCAATTGATAACATTCATCACATTGACATTCGGTCAAATAATTAATCTCAACTGGCTATCGCAAATCTTTACAGCTTCTAGAGGAACCAAGTTTACGAGGCGCCCAACAATCAACACATTTTATAGTCAGAGGACCGCGTCTTCTGACGCTTTCCTCCATTAGCGACCTTTAAAGTAACTGATCATTTATGCATCATTGAAATATATCGGGAACCTTCCGAGAATTATATTCATCTTAAACCTGATCCTTTGACGCTCGGTAATTTTTACATACAATCACTGTAAAAATGGTGTTCGCATTTGCGAAATTGCTCAGATACCCCAAGAGTTGTGACCAGTCAAAATAAAACTATGGAGGCCTAAAATTTGAGTCTGAATAAAATTCCCCTTAACCGCCAGGGTTTGTTGGTGTGAAGTGCTCTTATATTTCACCAACCCCTGTGCAGTGTTTGAGCAAGATAAGGCAGCTTCGCAACCCGACCCGTAGTGTCCTCACACGCTTCGGCTTTTCAAGGAACTCCGCTATCTGCACGAACAGAAAGCCGACTGTTCCGCGAAACCGGAGCACAAAACCCAAATACGTCCGATTGACCCAATCTATCAGAACATATATAAGGAGTAGATAGACAATATAGAAGCATGCAGGAATATGTAACCTCAACGTATATTATACAAAATCGGTGTAAATCTACCAAAACATGGGTGAAATGTAAATAATTGTGCGTTTCTTACAAAAAAAAACCCAATAAATAAAAAATCACATTAAAACTTAATTATGCAATTCTCAGTCTTAAATAATGAATATTGTTGGTTTTCGTAAAGGTATGAGAACTCCCTTAATTTTCTTTTCTCAAATGGTCGTCGAAGCATAGCTTTTTGTTTCTTGTAAAAACTCAATTAGCAAAAGTGTTTCGCATCAAGCCGTTGTACGAAAAATAAATAAATATATTGTAATAATTAAATATAATATGAATGTTGCGTTTCTAAATAAAAAAACATAAGTGAAAACTATTAAACAAGATTTATTAACAATTTTAAAACAAGTATAAAATACACAAAATATTTGGAATCTCAGGGTCTTGAACTGGGTTTGATAAATGGCAGACTTTATATAATCAAAATTACATTTACTTTTTATGGAAATCAATGCGTCTGAACATAGACGAAATTTGTTGCGGAAGAAATAATACTGAAGATTGAATTTAAACAATTTTAAATTTGATCAAGAATTAAGAATCTCATTTTATCGATAATTAAATAATTAAAGAACGATCTGACTTATCTTTTAAACACAGTTTACAAATGATTTTAAAGTTTTTCTCTACTTACGGCCGCCCAGGTCTCATTTTTAGCTTTTCGTGCACAATTTTGGGGACATCACTGATTCTAAGTTCTCACAGACTCTAAATGTTCACAGGCTCTAATTGGCGTTGTTTGTTAGTTGGTTTAACACAAATTGCTTGGTTCTCGATGCTTTTCTGCAACCTGGATTTGTAGATCTCTTGACTTTAGTTGAAAGTGGACTTCATTGGTTTGTCTATGGCCAGCATGATGAATCTACGCTCGACCAACGAATACACACTAGTTGCTCTGTCTCCTTCCCGACTGAATATTGCTTTACTTTTTAATATTGGAAAGCATGTTTGTGACTGGACCACATTCTTTCGTTCTGACTGCCGACTGTAAAACTTTTCGTCTGATCTATTCGCTGTCTGCGGCCCGACTGCTCGTTCGTCTCGTAAATTTTGAGCGCGTAAAAACATTCTCGACTGATCAACAATGTTTTCTTTGCCTTGCCGGTTTGTTGCGGCGTCCGCTCTATATGCACTAATAATAAGTCCTCTACAATTCATTTTTTCAATTAGAACAATGCCTTAATTACCAATTACTACAATATATATATATATATGTATATATATATATATATTCCGTAACCTCACAGCTGTCGTGAGACCTAAAATTATGTAAGCAGGTGGATACTTTGATTGTAAAAATGAAAATCTAGGACAATTGTAGTCAGCAAGAGACGGTCATGACTAGTGAAATATAACAAGGATTTCACAGATATTCAATTCATTAAGAAACTGAAATTGTATCTCAGCAAATTATTTCCATAAGTGGTATTTGTAAACTGAAAAACTCCTGGTCCTCTGTCAGTAACGATGTTTTGCTAAAATTGCTTTACTATTCGTAAAAATTGTGATTGTGTTATTACCATAAGTTTTCACTAACAATAACAGCAACAAACAACTTTGTTACCGGCTACAAAATCTCCGACAAACGATACAATATGAGGAGATCTTTAAAATGTCGCTACGTATTGTAATTGTGAACAACGATATATTCTTCTATTAACCTAAAATTCGCAATGTGAATGGGTAATAATTGTCTTGTAGTTGAGCTCGCGTGTAGAATACAATTTCAAGCATAGAGTTAGATAGGGAACACGACCATTGGCCGGCATCGATCGCGAGACCTCAGCTTCGGGTCAATGCACAAATACTGAACTAACGCCTTGGGAACAAAAGGAAAATGCACAACTTAAATGCAACAATAATTTTTTTAAAATTTGTTATTCCATAATTGAGAATTACAATTATTGAATTCCAATTCAACATATATTACCTCTGCGTCATGTTCCGATATAATTAAACAATGTATGTAATTTATAATAAGTAATTGGGCGGTTGTGTCGCTACAGTCTCAAGTGTTTTTTTTTTACAATCACCTGACTAAATGGTAAAGGATCCCAGAAACCATGGTGTATTTATATCACCACTTAATTTTGTCTGTATTTAACTACTTTTCTCATAATTAATTAATCTCATGATTAATGCATGTCAAGTTACTGACTTACGTACACGTTTATGAGAAAAGGTCTCTTATCCAAAAACATATCGATAAAAATTCCGAAATATAAAACTGTATTCTTCCTGAAGTATTTATTGTAGTTTTCAACAGTATATCTACAGGATGGAAAATATAACGAGTGCAAAAATTCCTACGTAGCGCATTGTTTGAATCAATTACAAAATACATTCAGTCATTATAATAAATTTAATTATTTAGTATAATGTAACTTCAATGTCGTCTGATATGTATTTTTATCTAATAAATAAAGCAGAGTGTTTGTTTGAATGTGTGTGTGTATATATATATATATATATATATACACACACAAATCTACACCGGTGGAGCAAATTTCACCAAATTTCGTACACGTGTTTTTTGCGACCAGGAAACAAACACTGTTGGGGTGAGACGTGTACCAACCCCAGGAGCGGGGGTGGAGGGGGTTGAAATATTTAAACATGCTAAAACAGTCGATATTTCAGTGGGATAAATATTTTTAAGGATCAAAGATATTGATAGTGTATCTACCAATGTTATATGACAAACTTCAACCCCCTATATCATCGGAACGGAGCACCCTTAGGGTTGGGGGTGGACGCGTATTACAAGAAAATAACGCTAATAAAATCAAGATTCGAGTTAAATCCAGTTTTGTGCATGTAGCTGAGTTGAATGAGTTGAATGAGTTGACATTCATTTCGACATTTAACCCCCAGGGGCGGGGCTACACGAGGGCAGAATTTTTCTAACAGGTGACATGGTAGATATTTGCGTGGAATAAATAATTGTTGGGGTCAATGACGTTTATAATATATCTACCGATGTTGTTTGTAAAATTTCAACCCCTTTCGGCATGAGAGAAGAGCACGTTTAGGGTTGGGGGTGAAAACATTCAAACATGTAAAACCAGCCGATATATGAGTCGCATAAATATTTTTAAGGGTCAGAGATTGATAGTGTTTCTACAGATGTTATGTGAATATAATTTCCATCCTCTACACCCTGAGGAAAGAGCACCCTTAGGGCTTGAGGTGGAGAATACAAATCTACACCGGTGGAGCAAATTTCACCAAATTTCGTACACGTGTTCTTTGCGACCAGGAAACAAACACTGTCGGGGTGGGAAGCGTCTACCACCCCCAGAAGCAGAGTTTGACGAGGGTAGAAATATTTAAACATGTTAAAATGGTCGATATTTCAGTCGGATAAATACAACCGAGATTATTTTCCAATGCAAAAAGAGGTATATAAATATTTTAAAATGATGAATAGTAGGATATTCAAAATTATGTGGCCCGCAAGAGGAAAAGATCAAAATTTCATCAGGATAAAAACTTAATTAAGCAGATAAGTTGAAATACTGAAGATGATACAGATTTTCATAAAAGCAGAGACTTAACAAAACCAAATTAATCAATAATAAAGATAGCCAATAGAGACAAAAAATGGTAATTTAAAATTAATTATATATAATATAATATATTAATTAATAATATAGAATTAAAAGGACTGCTATACTGATATGAATTAGTGACGACAGCAGAAATAAAATACCCAACTGAAAAGCAAATTAACGGGAATAATTTAAGAATTTTGTTGTATGGAAGACGAGAAAGAAACAGTTCTTAAATAAAATAAAAATCACAGGCTCATGTCAGAGATGATTCACATTAAATCAAAGATCACACAGTAATTAATGTACAAAGAGATACTATGAAACTCCTAATTGTTACGTTGAACTGTCTTCTGTCCCTTTCCCGTTGCGTTTTCGTCGCTTTTGAGTTTTGTTAACCGCCCCGGCAGTTGTGTCGCTCTAGGCTCTTATTAGCACCTGGCGAAAGGAACAAGGATCCCAGAAACGTTGTTGTGTGGTATTTATATTACCCTTTAATTGACTATCTTTCTTATTCAATATTACGTCAATCAGACGTAAATTTTTTTCATTTTAAAACCAAATTAATATATAAATAAATCAAGAGGGAAGAAAAATTGTAATAGAAGTTACGGGGTTTAGGAAACAATAACTCATTTACGATTAACATTTTTTTCGAGTTGCGTTACATAAAAATAACGAAAAAATCGAGGGGGGGGGTTATGGATAAATGACATCACGGGCAACGCCGTTCACACAGCTAGTTGAAAATAAATGTGTCGATTTGTGTGGTTCATTTTCTTTCAATATTAAATATCTTCACTTCATAAGGAGTCCAAGCTTTCAACGTGACTGAATGCTTTCAGAACTCTTTATTTTTTTTTAGGATATGCAATACCAAATCATCTAAAATGCAGCTGCAGGAAAAACATTCCGTGTTAGGAAATGTTTTTTTGCGTGCTTGCTTCTATTTTAGCAATCTTGCATCTGTCCTACGCATCAGCTTTCATCTTTGTACGTCTTTTCTCTTAAACATGAGACTCTTGATTCAGTCGGCCTGTTTTTCCCTCTGATGACCATCATGTTCCACTGTTGCAATGAAAGATTACAACGCAAGCAACTTAACTAAATGACGATGCAAACTATTTTTAGCACATCACATCATTTAGACTTATAACTAAAACTCTCCCATATTTATAGAATATAGTTTACATTAAGTACACACAGTACTAGGATTTCAATTATCAATGCAAAACAAACCAAATAAACCAGTCCTCAATTTTTCAATGTTGGAAAAAAAACAATCAATGATAACGGTATCTTTCAGCTATTCATAGGCATAATAATCCATATATTCGGGGTGGAAAAATTCAAACGTGCTAAAACAGCTGATATTTGAGTCGGATAAATATTTTTAGGGTCCAAAGAGATTGATCGTGTTTTATCGATGTTATCCGCTGAAGTTCATTGTGGCAAACTAGGTAACGCGCGAGGGTGGTTGGGGATAGAAATTTTCAAATAATGTAACCTGCCGATTTTTGTGTAACCTACAGTAGCGGGGGTGGGAATTTTCGAACATGTTCAAAAGGCGATATATTCGTCGAAAGAAAATATTTCAGCGTCAATGAGTTCAACAAAAGGGGTAGGGGTCGAGTTGCGTTACATAAAAATAACGCAAAATCTACATAGATTTCAGTCAAATCTGGGGTTATGGATAAATGACAACTCGGGCAACGCCGGGCACCCAGATATATAAATAATAATCATTCAGTGAGATGCAGCTACATTTCCCCCGTCGTTACGGGCTTGTAGGAAACTCATGTGTTACGTGACTCGTCGGAACAATGAAGACGACAATCGTCCAATGACAATCACGACAAATTAATGGGCAGATATGAGGGTAAAGTCCGGATTGGCCTTAAAAATAAATGGGAACGTAAACAGTCAGCATCCGTCATCTAAAGGGGGTAGAGTAATGTTTCAATATCGAACTCTGGTCCGAGAAACGGAAGGGACAATGTAATAGTCGAGAATCTTCTAAATACATTTTCAGCGCAATTGAAGGGTGGATTAAAGTATATTAATACACATTCTCAGTATCTTTTCCGGCTTACACAATTCTAAATAATTAAATATTTTTTTAATTATATGAATAAAATCTTAAAATAAAAAATTGAGTTTTTTTTCCTGGTTGGCTGAATCAAAACGAAACAGGAGTATTTACAGGTTGAATCTCAATCTAGAACTGAAAATAGAATGCGAATTTATTAAAATATTTTTGAATTGATATAGTTTAATCTAGGCTTTTATATTAATTTATTTACTTATATTTAATAATTTATTTTTTCGAATATAATTTCTGTAGAAAATATTGTGCACGGTAATGATGAAAACAAAACAGTGTGTTTTTGTACGTTCCCAATACAAATCTACACACGTCGATCAAATTTCGTACAAGTTTTCCATGTGACCAGGAAACAAACAGTCCGGGTGAGACATGACTACCAACCACCCCCAGTAGCGGGGGGTGGAAATATTCAACCATGCTAAAACGGCCGATATTTGCGTTGAATAAATATTTTCAGGGTTAATTAGATTGATAATATTGCTACCTATGTTGTTTCTTTATAGTTTCAACCCCATTTCGGCATGGGATGGGACCACGCTTAGGGGTTCGGGTGGAGGCGTTACATAAAAATATTGCAAAAACAGCCGAGATTCGGCATAAATTCGGGTTTATGGATGTGTCCTAGATTAATGACATTAAAGTTTTTTTAACCCTCAGTAGCGGGGGTGGACGGAGATAGAATTTTTTGAAGATGTTTATACGGCCGATATATTATTCGTTGAAAGAAACGGGGTCAATGAGTTCAACTCCTTTCGGCATGGAAGGTGAGCACATTTAGGGATACGGGTTGAGGTGCGGTACATAAAAATAACGCAAAAGTGACCGAAATTAGAGTAAAAACGTATATATGACAACCCGGTCAACGTCGGGAATAGGTTTGAATCCTCGTCGATAAATCTGATAATTGTTAGATAATCATAAGGATCTGAGTAAATTAACGAGACTACTCTGAAGCATCGCCTCGCAATTCAGTGTTTATTTTTAAGGTGCAAGGCACACTGGCTGCTAATTTGAAGATCCATTTGCGAAGATTCAGGTCAATGTTAATCCTGAAAACTTAGATAAGAACACGTAGTCAATTAATAACCGGATAGGTTTCGAAGAGAGGAGTCTAAGATGTGAAGATACCGTTTTGTGTATTATTCGAATGCTCAACAATTGAGAATGGAAAAAAATAATACTCAGTTATTATTTCATAAGTGACTAATTATTTACCTTCAAATATACTAGAGAATAAATAAAATAATAATAAAAGAAGAAGAAAAACGTAGCCTGTAGTATTCTGAAAAATTAAGTTAGCTATTGATCTGTATGTACTCGTGGTCGACGGACCATTCGCGGCATGGAACTAGATAAATTATTCTTGACACGAAATCCGGATAAATATAAAGTCGCTGTTATAGATTGAGAAAGAAAAAGTATAAATATGAAAGTTAATTGAAATATGTTAGGCCATTTTTATTTTATCTCGTTCAGCACTGTAGTGTTTGATTTGTAAAGAAGATGGACAACAATAGTTCAATCAATCCAATGAGATTTTTATATGCGCTGCTACAGGGTGCATTATTATTTTAAAAACGCGATTTTACTTATACCAGGCTATTTATACAATTATTGTAACAGCAACCGGGCAATCCCACGTTTTTGTATCAAATATAATATATATATATATATATATATATATATACACAAATAAAAGCTCGAGTAACAGAGCAGCAAATAAATATAAATTTATTAATTCGATGCGGACATAGCGATACCAGAATGATAGAAGGAACCCGAGACGGCAGTGCGGAGGGGCAATAATACTACATGACGAGTGGCCCAGGTAAAGGTCGTAAGATTTAAGAGAAGGGATTTAGCGAGTTGGCTGATGTCCAAGTGCCAGTGTCAAGGACGAGGCCTCCTGCGGATTCTGCTCTCACAAATCCACATCCCACCCGCACGAGACATTGGCCACATCGACATTCCATTCTACGATAAGGACGCAAAAACAACGGAGCGGACAAGCGCTGTTCAACATGCTCATTTCCCGTGGCAACTGAATTAAATCCTTCGAAGTATAACATACGTAATATACGAATAATGGAGAAAACAAAACTGAGGAAATTAAAAGTCTGGTGACGACGAAATGAGCGTGGATAGAGTTCAACGAACAGTGTATTCAAAATTAAACATGAAAATTCAATCGATATACTTACATAAAAAGAACTAGTTTCTTTACATTCGTAAATGTCACCCTTCATTTGTAAAACATTAACTCGTCAGATCAGAACACTGTGGTTTTGCTGGTAAAATTAAATGCACCTACATGCCTGCACACAAATAGATCTTGTCCTTCCTGTAGTTCTACATATAAAGTGTTGAGTTCATATACGAATTAACTAAGCTCATTGCTGTAGGAGAGTTAATGTCCGGGATTGGCGAACTGGAGTCGTTCCGGGCACGTCTCAAAAATATTTAAACTACAAAGCGAGCCGTGAGAATAATAGCCTGCGCGCACTGGAATGCAAGTTGTAAACCTTTGTTCCGAAAACTCTTGCCTAGTACCGATATTCTCGGAATATTAAAGAACGTTTGTCGCAGTATCAGAGCATATCCAATTCACGGGGAATCAGAAAATATCAACAAGCCGGTCTCAAACCATCGTACATTATTCCGGTATGAATCAAGCAAAATTTAGAGCGACAAAAAAAAAAATTAATCATAAGACATGGTAAAATATTGTTTTCTGGGCGTCACGGTTTCCAGATTGCAGAAAGTCTTAAAGTAAAAAATATTTTTAACGTTTTTATAATTTTCTACTTTGATACTCAAATAGACAATAAAGTAGCCAACAAACTGACAAAATTAGGTGATAAAATAAATACCACACAACGTTTCTTAAACCCTTGTATACTTTCATCGTGTTGAAAATAGTAAGAGCATTTTGAACGACACACAAAACAAACAAGACAAGTTAATTTTAAACTCTATTGGCGTAGACATTAAGTAACACTTCGCTCGAAGTCATTATTGAACCTCTTCATGTACTCCGCGAATCAACGCAATAATTACGTCAAAAGAATACTTGGCATAAAAAGGAACAAAAAAAGCGTATTTTGCAGTTGTCAGTTGACAAAACTTGCTGTTGTGTCGCTTTAGGGATTTCTTCGACGGAAGGGACAAGGATACCAGAAACGCTGTGTGGTATATTTATATTATTGTTTTTTTTTTTGTCTGAAATTGGCTTTTTTTTCTTATTCATTATTTTCACTCAGACGTAAATTTTTCTTTTTAACTGTCACAAATATCGATATTACAAACAGGAATAACAGGAGGAAAGTGTCAACTATGAGCAATGAAAAGATTAAGTTCATACACGTTAAATAGATTTTTGGCTTCTAAAATAATTTTAAGGATTGGCCTTATGACATCTTTAGTGTAATTTAAACAATAATGTAAATTAAAATTGAATAGAGTTCAGTTTCCTAATACTCATTGTCCCATACTAAGAAATAATATCGCTGATAATTTCCTATATAAGCCTAAATACAAAAAGAACAATGTTTTTTTTTTAATTTTCCGTTACAGTTTCTAAATTTGCCATTAAAAATATTATCGCGTCATTAGAGCGATATGGAAAGTAATATTTTTATTACTAAAGAATCTCTGTGGAAGAAAATGGCGGACAAGTACATTATGTCGCAGAAACAAGTCCGTTAAGTTTGATCCTTATCATTGTTCCCGCTAGACAGAGACGTTTCACGACTAACTTTTCAGCACATAATTTCGCCTGTAACCGACTTTAGCATGCTCCACATTTAGTTACACATGCAACGAAGTGTTGGATACGTTCTTCGGGAAATTTGATATTTCATTTTCTAAATTTTACGGCATCTCGATTTGTCTATTTAGAGTAGCTTTATGTAATTTAAGGGCTGACTTAAACGGAAGCTATGTACCAAAGCTCTTATTTCAAGATTACGTTTTTGTAAATCAACACAGTTACCTCGTCGGTTTAAACAGGTTCACGTTTGGAAACAATAACTTTACAGAAATTAATTTACGTAGACAGGAAACCAGTCTCTCGATATCTTGGGCATTTGTCAAGCATTTAACGTTCCACAGCTCTGGGATTTAGATTTATTGGTTCCATTAGTCCCCTACTGAAGAAATAGGGCAAGTGAAAGCACAGTTATTGCAAAGATAATACAACTCAACTATGACTATGAAAATCGGTCAATAAAAACAATACGCAAAATACATATAAAAGTATATTCAAACTGAATACATAAATAAGAATAAGTGAAACACGAAATTAAGTGAGTAGAAAAGGTTTAATACGTAAGTCTAAAAGACACGGCCATGGTTTGTTTTCATGCGTCGGATTTGCCAGAATAATAATGTTGTGCTATGAACAGTTTAAAAAGCACGTCCATGATATATTCCTAGTCAATAATTCATACAGTAATGTTAACTCACGAATCAATCGGTAACGCGAGCCTGAATTTCTGTGCGTAGAAGAATATAAAAAGTCTAGTGAACTGAAAGTGCAGAGTTCCGAGTTAGATTCCTCACTGGATGACCTTTAAGTGTTGGCACCTGTACTGCACAAGGAAACGTTTCCAATACACTCGTTCGGCTATTTACGATGCTCTACAGTCTACTGCAGAATTTCTTAAATTTTTCTACGCAATAAACATCCTTCAAAATATTCTTATATCCATATATCTTATATTCTTGTTATAAAAATAATTATTTGTTGATAGGGTGATAAAGAATAAATAAATATATGTGTAATGTAACTAAAATTAAAAAGAAAAATTTATATACGGACATTCGCAACATTCCAAGAATTTTTTACGATATGTAACAAATATTATACTACAGGAAATATTATGAAATTAATGAGAGAGACGAGGTTGATTATACATTTGAGGAAATATCCGGTTCAAACTTAGTCGATCATTCTCAGACCTCCGTCTTGTGTTTTTAATATAATACTAGATTTGCGTGAAAGGTTGTTTAGGTGGATGTGAATTAGACTCAAGTTAGTATTGACTTCGGAATTCTCATAATTTTTTACATTAAAATTAAATGAATTACCCCATATTCTTTATACCAGTCGCAGGAAATAAAGTTATTATTTTTTAACAAATTTTGATGCCGAAAAAGGGTTCGGCAATGACACCATTAGCTTCATTATCTGAAAAGAGAAAAACTGTGACAACAAAAACTCAGGGAAAACCTTCGGTCTACAACATACGTGCCTTGAATTCGTGGTCGTTTTATTTGTTCCGTAATAAAATGAACGAATACAAAAATACTACATTTTCATGTTACTCGTAGTTGATTAAAAACATTTACTCTTCTCCATGGGGCATTAAATATTTATCGACCCCCAATCGACCCTTAAAGCTTTATCGGTCCTATGGGAACCTTCATTGACCCCATTCGGAACCGCAACACCATCATACAGCTCAAGGAAAATAATTCCTGAATAAGAAAGTTAGCCAATTCAGACAAAAAAGTGATAATACCACACAACGTTTCTGGGATCCTTGTTCCTTTCCTCAAGTGTGAAGAAGAGCCTAGAGCGACACAACTGCACTAGTCAGTAGACAAAACTCAAAAGCTTTTATATATTTTACATAGTCACTTTTTTTGTCCGAATTGGCGAACTTTATTATCCACCATTTTCAATCAGACGTAATTTTTTTCATTTTATAATAATTCCTGCTGTCGTGAATTTTGGACGGGTTCACTTTTCAAGTCAATGGCGCCTGTACACGACGACGTCTTGGCTGCAGTGCTGTAACTAATTTAGTAATGAGTGGACAGGTCAAAGAATTGACACTGCGCCATGAGAGAGCACAACACGTATAGTAAACGTCAAAGGTCGGCTAGCTTTATTAAACTATTAAGCACCAGAACTAACAGAGCTTAAAAACTGAAGGCAAAAAAATTTCTTTCAATAATTTCTATATGGTTTTATAATTTTGAATATATTACCGTTCTTAAATACAAGAGCAGAATAAATGCCTTCAAACGAAGCTCAGGCTTGTAGGTCATGAAACTGAATTAAAGGATCAGGATGGAAAAATCTCGATCGGACCGGGAATCGAACCCGGGACATTCACTTGTTACGCTGGTGCTCTTCCACGTGACTGGTCCAGAGAGATTTATCCACCTTGATCCGTTAACAGTTTTTAAGACACATTTTTATCTTCAATTTTTAATTGTTAGTACAGTTGAAAATATTTCTCCTTCCTACCGGATTCTTTTCCATACTACTTTACAGTCCCACCCGTTCCTTAACCATAGTGTTTCATTACATTGCACTACCTAAAATCACTTAGTCCATATAACTTCGAAACTAAAACTATACGGAATGTGTAGTAGTTATAAAGTTTCCCCCTTTCATTATCTGACTTATCCTTGAGTTGCGGTTATCATAATTGGGCCACTTCGTTACCTACGCTCTGAACACTTTTTCATAGTCCAAACGACTGTTTTCAACTTGTGTAAAATTATTTTGAAGGAGTTCGCGTATTTGATATCGTTCACGCCGCGTTCTTCAACATGAAAATTACCAATAAGATGCATGAATAATTATCGTACAAGTTACTTTAATATGATAAATCATAAAGTTCGAATGAATAAATCTTATCTGGTGCATAAGAAACATATTTAATGAATATGATTAATTGGCGGCCATAAAATGTTAAAAGTAAATGTGGTTGTAAATGTTTAAACACGTTATTGTATGTAGGTCTCGAGGATGAACATGATCTATCATTAGGTCTAAAACTACCACTTAAAGAATAAATCAAATACTACTGGCTGTGTAACGTTGTTTTTACCGCATTATATATTCTCATACAGTCAACGAACTAAAAGCTAAATCTGTCGCTAACCATGGATAATATATATATATATATATTTCGGGATAAATAATAAAAATCAAGTTTGAGTCATCATATTTATAACATCTGAAATTTACAAGCCCTCCAGTTCCAAACGAGCGACGTACTTAATTGCAATTATGTTCAATTGCTCTTGAGAATGACGAGAGAATATCCTCGTCAGAAACTTTAGCTAGTAACAGGACCAGCTATCACAAGACTTTGCTCCGCGCTGAAGAATTATGGCACGAACATCCTTAATCCGTACACTTTGACCAGTAATCCGAAACAAAGATTACGGTGTAAATTCTATTGTGAAGTTGTTATCATTCTATCGTTAATTCAGTATATCGGAGAAACAGCCTCTGTAGGTAACATGAAACCGTGTTTTACGTGCAGCAGAGTGCAACCGCAGACTTGAATTTCCCCCCAAAAATCTACTTTCCTCTTCGAAGCCTTTCCTGCCGGCGAACAATGAGACGCCTACGGGCTATTGAGATTCGTATCCAACGAGGACTGAGGGAAAGACACGATCAAACATCAAATTCCTTCAACGAATTACAGACTTAAAAAGCTTTCCATCTCATCACGATCACTTGTTTTTAGCGTGAACCTTTCAAATAAAACAGCACAGCTTGGATCGACAAACGTACAGCCGACCTACGCCTCTGAACGTCACACGCGAAACTTCATTCGGCTCAAATTGCGTCACGCGGAATGACTTCATCTGTACAAACAACACACTTTGAGAGATAGCTTCTTTCCTTTACACTAAGATACCAAATTAAGACGAGTAGATGATACGATTCTCAAGATATAAGCGTTATTGGCTATAATGTTTTCGATACACTAAGTTTTACCCAATTTCAAATACGTAGAACGTCAAAAATATTGCTTTTATTTTATATGTTTGTCGGAGTTACAGTAAAAGTAAATTAGTTTGGCAAATAAAAGTACGGCAAGTTAAAGCGTGATATGACGAAATCTTCTCTCACAGAAAAATAACAAAATCAGAGTGGGAAAATACAGAAACAAAAACTCGTGAAAGTGTTAATTCTCATACCGTTAACTTAGCTAATATAAACTAACATTTCAAGTCGTTCCGAACGAAAATTAATGGCAAGTTTAAACTTCTTAAAATGTACTGTATATACTTTTTTTTGAAGGTTTCAGAACAGAAACTTCAAAACGCAAAAAGATTGCAGTACACTCCGTAATATTCACGGTTCGCAACGTTACAAAAGATCAGTGATGTCGAGATTCGCAGGCGATTGTCTCGTAAAGAGGTCAAAATACCTTCGTCGCTGGATCTGCCATTGATATGCAAATAAGACCCCTGCTTGGCTGTGCACGCGTTTTTGCATTTTAAATACCTCTCAACATTGGCTTTGAGTTCCATACGCCGCCAATACGCGCAATGCTCCGAGATTAAGAAACACTTCTCAAAAAATGACGACGAATTAACCCAGGCCATAAGCATAGAAACATACCTTCAAACTGTTTGCAACATATCTCACGTGATATAGAAATTAGAACAATAATCAAGAAATTGTATTAAATTTTTACGACAATTAGGAAAATGCTCATTACAATGTTTATTAACAGATTTGTTTTCAAGTATCCTTATAAAAAGACCAATAAGTTACATATATCAGTTGTGGT
This sequence comes from Zhengitettix transpicula, assembly GCA_037074705.1. NCBI lineage: Eukaryota > Metazoa > Arthropoda > Insecta > Orthoptera > Tetrigidae > Zhengitettix > Zhengitettix transpicula. The sequence goes on along the minus strand of CM073593.1, from coordinate 46,053,877 downwards.
GTGATTAACGACGTGATGGACGGTTAATGGACAAGCAGTTGATAATCATAGTATGGGATTTCTAGTAGAAGCAGAAGTCGATAATTTGAATTTAATACATGTTAGTACTATATAAGCTTATTTATGTTTTGATACAGACTGTTGAAAAAAGTAATTGGGCTACTGCCGGTTTTTCGACTCGCATTTCATGGGGCATTCTTCCTAAAAAAAACTTGTCTTTTTTGACTAGACTATACATACAGTTATCCTTTGAAACATGCTTAATTTTCTTGGGCCAGCTATCGCGTTTCCGACGTCAGAATTTCAGTTTTAGACGTTTTTTACGTATACTATCTAATCTCCTTGAAACGTGTTCAGTCTTTTTCAGACTTATTTGTTGAACTGTGTGTGTGTGTGTAACTCTCGTCCTAATTCTCACGATAAAATCCCGGAAATGATATACCAAAGTACTTAAAAATATGAGATGGCGTTGGTAGTAAAGAAACAAGTTTTTTTTTTTAGTATAACAAACTTTTGATAAACACACTGCTTTTAAATTATCAGTCACTGCCTCATTCATTTTTATTATCGGCCAAGAAAATAGTTCATATTTTCGGAAAGGAAAAGTTTCTGGTGCTGATTAAACACTTCCATTTGAAATGCAAAACGGCTAAAAAACCCGTAGGAGAGTTGAAGTTCATGGCACAACACCATCAGCGTTTGAAACCGTTTATAAATGGGTGAATGAGAATTACGAGAGCGAACACCCACAAGTTCCGTCATTCATTCGAGACTACCCCCGAAATTATGGTCAAAATCAACGATAATATGTTTATTGTTCAAATTGACAAGTTTTGTTAATTTTTGGGGGGACTACACGCAAGACAAAAAAAAAATCCGGGCTTTAATAATCTCTGTCGTCTGGATAAATCAGTAGCTGGCTGGTTTGACGCTTTTTCTTCGCAAACCTGACGTGTTCCGCGGTTATGCATAGCTGTTGATGAAACCTGGGTCAACCACTGCACTCCAGAGAGAAAACAACAGTCCATCAGTGGGTTCCTGCAGAAGAACAGACACCGAAGAAGAATACATTGGGAATTGTCCATATAGACTATTTATAAAAAAAAAAGTCTAACGATAAATACGCCTGAGCCAAGAAGTTTAATTCCACATTAGGCCAAGATCATGATAATGTCCGGATACAGTTGCGATGTCGAATTGAAGTCGGAACTTGCGTCGCATTCACCGTATTCGTCACATTTGGCTGACCGCAATGAAGTTATCGTTTGACGAGAATATATATCTCTTAACATATTGATCATAGCCACAATAATTGATAGCGTCGAATATTCTGTAGCGTTGCAAATATAATCAGTCTCTGGTTCCCTTTCTCTTCCTTCATCGTGTGATAGTTTAATTTTACGCTCACCCCGCCAAAAAAAAAGTAATGTTTGTCGTTAGAACATGAAGTATATTTCCTGAAGTATATTTCTGTGGATAGAGTAAACTGTGCCGCCTGTGCCGAGTAGGTAACGTCGCACGAGAAGGAGCGCCGCGCCGCGTCGGTTGCGTCACTGCTTTCTCCCTCGATTGCTGAGGAAAGAGACCGTTGCGGAATGGTAGGAGATGCGCTATTGTGCAGACCTGAACCCTCGGCATCAAGACACCTGCCCTAACGGAATTTCGGGCCTTAACAAACCGAGTACTAGTTCTGGAAGCGTTATACAGCAGCGTTTCGGGTTCATCGTGGGAACAGAATGGATTTCACTACAGAAGGGAGGGAGTAAAGAGTGTGAGAAAAATTCATTCGCGAGTTGCACGTTGGCGATCCCTTATTCCTCGTATGTGACGTGGAATGCGTGATTTAACGTTACGTCATGTAATTAAGAACCTATCGAGTGATGCGTGTCCTTCACTTTCTCTCGGTATATCTTGTACATAAGCAGAGTCTGAGCCTACGCTTATTTACATACTCCTGAAAACGTATATGAGCCAAATGAAACGGATTCCTCTCGAAATGATAACAAATTAAGTTACTTTACTTCAAATAGTTTTTCCCCCTGGATTTAATATACCAACACGAGAACGGAAATGAAATAAGATTTCTACTCACCGAAAATTGATTCGAGATGGTAAAAATGACTACCTCGTTTCTAATATACTACTACTACTAGCCAGAAATACGAATTATATTCCTAAAGACAATATACACACAACCGTATCCAATAATTCAAATTAAAACTTTATTGCACCTCGCAAAAGTAGGGATAGAAATATGAAAAATAAAATGGGAGGTTTAAGTCGATTTGCCAGTTTAAACTGGCAGGAAAACAGACTCGTTCGTGTTTTATTTTTGAAAAAAAAAATCAACTATAATTTTCGGAAAATTTTTATTAACATTCGTTACAAACGCAGTCGTAATATTTAATGCTTACTTCGAAAACCAAAGGTTTTATATAGGAAGTATTACATACGTTTCAGTTGTATTTCTACTTGCGTTTAACGAGGAATGGCGCAGCACATGAAATGTTATCGTAGATAAGACAAACAGAACAGTTAAACCGCATAAAAGCCCACACTCTCCTACAATTTCATCCAAACGTGTCCAAGGCAACCTCGTAAATTTTAGGAGTCGTGGTTAAAATAAGATAAATCAAACGCCAATGTAATTCATCGCGACCTTTATTTCTCTGTAAACATGTGAAGGATCTAACCTACCTGTTAGTATAGTAAAAGAAAAAATATGTATTTCACACTGAAAAAAAAAAGAAATTGGAGAAAATCTGAACGTGTATTTAAATGAAATAATAAAAGCAATAATGAAATTTGGAGAAGTAACCAAGAAAAAGAAAGTTAATTGATTAAAAGAAATAGAAATCCATGTAGCTTTCTTCAAGTCATGAAAACCCGTAATAGCCTTAAATGAGTTTACCACAGTCTAGATGTAGAGAGTTGAAAATCTCGAAGGATCACTTGCACTGAAACACCCGAGAGGCGATGAAGCGTGTCATTTCAGCAGTTCCCACAGTGAAAATAAAAGAAGAAACACGCACACATTCTGATAAAAAAAAACATTTGAACAGATACGACACGGTGGGGGGGCAGCAAGGGGGAGAAATCACTGCACAAGTTCGTATTTTAACGACATAAAGATGGCCACGTGTAACTCGAAACTTCTCTTTTCCACTCGACGGACCAGCACCACAACACACTCAAGACTCTCGGTGGCGACTCATTTTCACTCAATTCCCAGACTTCAAACAGCACTTACACGAAAATCGTTTCACCAGCGATATAACGACGTTATCGTGAAATTAAGCACAAACAGGCGTCACATAATATACAAAACCTGTAAAAAAAGATTTAATGTTAATCACGGATTTTTTTCTGTAATAAAACATACTCTGAGGAGAATACGATTCTGACGAATCGTATCAAACTTCAACAGAAAAATTGTTTTATTGATTTCTGTGGGCTATCGTGACACAATTCCCGTCAATAATGCAGATCAGTCGACTGCCTGGATGATATATAAATAGCCGCCATTCATGTGGTAAAGAAACCCAGACTTCACATAGCAATCATTTGATATTACAAAGTAAATTTCACGGTAGAACGTTCTGAAAGGTAAAATTTGAGCCATGAAGTACCAAACATGAGGAGGACACAAAATAAATGAAGATGAAAACTTTTTGGAGAAGGATACCGAGAACAGAGTTATTGTATTGTATTGTAATGGTGCACGAGTTCCGATTGTAACGCGTTCAGGGTACAGTAATATTGAGTGCAATTACGCACAAGGCAAAAGCCACATAGCATGTAAGAAATTAGGACGACTTACCCTCAGAAGAGCGACGAAAGTCTACAGTTTGCACGTATTTGTTGCATTGTAATCTGTGAGCGGAGCCACCTTATCTGCAGAGCGATATTCACGGCGACGAGTCGGCCGGACAGACGGCAAGAAGCGGCTCAACATTTACGCTGTGAGGACTTGCGCTCTATTACGTGGATTGTACACCTGCGCACTTACGTAAGCGCCGTGGCCGCGTTCCACAACAGAGAGACTGCTCGGACGTTTCCCCGGCGGCGCGCACATCGCGACTGCCTGCCTTCACGCAGCAGTGCAGCTACGGCCAGCGGCTCCGCTCCGCTGTGACGTCACGCGCGCTATCGTGCGCTAGCACAACCTCCTCCAACCCCTGCACCTTGCCATCCTCTCTAGACTCGGGCTCCAGAAAACTACAAATCACCCTCAATGATATTGAAAGCTTTATTTTTATTTTGTAACTAGCCTTGGTGCCCGGCGTTGCCCGTGTTCTTATTTATATAAACCCGAAAAGAATTTAATTCTATATTAATGTTTAGTCAAGATGTGATTTCAGCTAAATCTCACTGTTCCTAGTTCCGTACACACTTTCAAACGATAGTGCATTAATTGAACAGCTATGAAATGCATTGAAATTTATTGCATCAATACCAATAAACATATCTCCGAATTTCTTCTTAAATATACTCCTCGAGTATCGCAGGATATAATTGTCCCTCAGTCTTCAGACATCACGAAAGGTTAAATAGATGAAATTGTTAGTTAGATTCACAATGTAAACAAACAGTCGCCATATTGGAGTCACTAATATTACACGAAAATTAACTTACAATTTCCGCCAGGTTCTTCGAGTATTTCGTATTGTTTTTTATTATAATTCGATGGAGTATTACTGAATAAAATTATACATTTTATTCAATGAAAATATTTCTGCTTTATTTCATTACGAGAAAATGAACTAATTAATTTGTTCGTCGCGTAGCAACGTCGCTCTCTCGCGTGACGTCACGGTCTCTTGGCGCGCAGGAATTTAACACAAAATGATCACATTTTCCAATTATAATTCTTTCCACCTTTATGCTATGGGTTTGTCACCCCCACAGCACCGGTTCTCGATTTTGGCAGAATATGTGTACCAATTTTTGTTGCATTCTGTCCACGCGATAAAATTTGTATAAAGAACAACGTAAATACATACATACTTACATACATACAAATATACATCCTTTTTTATTATATAGATTATATTATCAGCAATCAGATTACATTTTACTCTATAAGCTAATGTACTAGCTTTAACATGTTATTTACACATTATACATTATGGCACGATGAGATCCCCTCCAGCGAAGTGAACTCCTACATCTTCTCTACTGATGTGATTGCTTTTTTCTTTTCAGTCTTCTTGTTACGTCATTTTCTAATAGTGGTTGTGATAATGGATTTGAATGTGATTTAAGCTTTTCGTGATGACCAACACTCTTTTGATGGGCAGTTTCCATAACAGTGGGTATTTTCAACTCATTGTGTATTTGTTCATTTGTTATGTACCAGGAGGCGTTAACGATAATTCTATCCCGTATATTGGTATAATTATGGTTTTGTATAGTAGTAATTTATTTTCTATGCAGGTGTGATTTGCGTCCTAGTAGCCAGTACATTTCTTTTCTTTTCTTGCTTATGTGGATTTTCCAATTGAGTTTGCTATCGAGATGTAGACCCAAGTATTTGACAGAGGGTGATTTAGTAATCTCTGTGTTTATAAATATCCGTGGACAATGTTTTTTACATAATGTAAACGTCACGAGAGACGACTTTTTTCATTTATTTTTATTCTCCTTCCGCATCCCCCCTTTCAAATCCCTTCCTATGCTCATAAACCGGAGTTGACACAATGTGGATTACCCTCATGTAACCTGTTACCCTAAAAAAAAAAAGCCCGGGGGCCCTAGTTAACCCTTGGCTACCTTCCTCTTCCCTTCCGCATCCCCCCTTTCAGATCCCTTCCTATGCTATTAAAGGGGAGTTGCCACCATGTGGATTACCCTCATGTAACCTGTTACCCCCAAAAAAATCTCTGGTTTTTGAACTAAGGTTTCCACATGCCGAGGCACCTCGGCCTGTTTTGAGAGGTGTATGTTCCGGGGTCGCAGACCTTGGGCATACGGTAAGAGTTGTCCGCTTTTCCTATAGAAATAGTCTGCCAGCTGCCTCCTAAACTGGTCAAGGCACGGCGAGGGGAGGGGAAAGCTGCGACCACACAGCAAACCCCTCTCCTGCCATGGGAACGGCATAGGACAAGTACCAAATGCCCTACCTACCTGATGCAGGTTTTTTCGGGTTTTCCCTGCATCGCTTTGAGTCAAATTGCCCTTGGCTACCTTGTTCTACCTTTCCGCATCCCCCCTTTCACTCCTTTTCCTATGCTATAAGAGGGGAGTTGCCACTATGTGGATTACCTTATACATAGCCTGTCTACTGCTTTTTTTTAAAAAAAAAATATTTTATGCCCTTCCTGTAAATGTAAAATAACTTCAACTATAACGTTTGTCAGTGCAAAAACTTACTTGTCAACGCTGCTTTTACTCCTTCGCGACTTTTTCAACCACGTTGTAATAACTTATAAAAGTACCGAAGTTGGAATTAACATTCCTATTCTATTCACTAAAACTTTTTTAAGTTCGTTCTGTTTTGTGTTCCTTTGTTTTTCAGTCATTTCCAATGGCAAAACGATATCAGACCAGATAGAGTTTTTTTTTGTTTTTTCCGTCATTAGCGAGTTAAATCTTTAATATTAATTGTGTGAATTGCGATGGTGAGAATTTAATGTAATCTCTCCCTGTGAATCGATTTACTAAATTATTCTGGGTTTATCAACCAGATCAAATTTTTTCACATCACTTTTCCGCGTCTTTCACGATCACTGTAGTCAGTCTACCTGACGACGGCGATATGAAAGTCACGGAATCACTTCTTTTGTCTATATTTGGCTATTTTTATCATGAATTTTCAAAACAGACTTAAATTTTTCTTTTTTCCATACAAATCTGACTGTTTTATTTGTGTATGTACAGTATTTCACGTTACTACGTATTGCGAACAAATTGAAAATTAAAGTAACATAATCTGTACTTAATTCTGTTCACCATTTCTTTGCCTCTCACCAGTCTTAATATCACAGAACTTACAGCATTCTTAATTACCGAATATTAAGAATCTTTTCGTACCAGTCATACTATTCGTTGTCATGAATATATTTAGTGGTGACGTCAGATACTGCTATAATCGATTCCAGGAAGGTGAGAATAATTTAATGATGCATACCAAAGTTAGAGCAGACAGCTGCGATAGAAAGCGTTCATGTGCACAATCAATCGAACGAAGACGTTGCAAACAATCCATGACCTTTTTGTGCTGCTTTGGATGAAACATAACTCAAGATAATAAAGAAAATATGATTAAAAAAAATTCACAAAGCTTTATTCAAGCCTCAAATCATAGTTAAATTGTAATTAAGGAATATGGACGGAAAATGTGGACCGGATCGGGAATCGAACCCAGGACCTTCCGCTTACCGGGCGGCTGCTCAGACCACTAAGCAAATCCTCGTCGACTCCCGACCTGGTGCGACATTCCTCCATACTTAAGCCACAGTTTGCCTCGCCTACAATGTACATGTATCCCAATCCTTCATGACCCATTCAGGATCTAATGAAACGACGGACTACTAATGTACATTGATCGTAAGGGTTTTCATACAATTAGAAGAAATCCTCAAAGCTTTATTCAAGCCAAACTGTGGCCTAAGGATGGAGGAATGTCACACCGGGTCGGGAGTCGACTACGATTTGCTTAGTGGTCTGAGCAGCCGCCAGGTAAGCAAAAGGTCCTGGGTCCGATTCCCGGTCCTCTCGACATTTTTCTATCCTTATTCCTTAAGAAAATATATTTTAGTATCGAAGTGAATCTTGCTGGTTGAAAACGACCACTTCTATTTTAACATAATTCCATAACTTAAACCGTTGTTTAGGACGTATTGTGTAATTTGTAACTAATTTTTTATATAAAAACTGAGCACACATTTATTTTTCAACGTCTATCGTGTATATTCTGGATTCGAAACAAATAATTAGTTTATACTGTTATCTTAATTCTTTAATTCCTAGTTCCGAAAATATATTTTTTTGATACAATTGCAATTCTCACAGTCACCCAAGATGGCCTAGACTTTGGAGTGTTGTCAACTGACAAGTGCAGTTTTGTTTATCTTCTTAGCACCTGACGAAACGTTGTGTGGTATTTATATTACCTTTTTGTCTGAATTGGCTATTTTTCTTATTCATTATTTTCAATCAGACGTAATTTTTTTCTTTTTAGACAAATTAAGGTTCAATAAAAAACTATTTACCAAATTAGGTTAATTACTGGATTAACATAAGAACCAAGTTCCCATGTTAACTATGAACATAATTTAAATTGTATGTACAATATATTACAATATGTAACCAAGCAATTATCTCAAGATAAAAGTTTGTCTTAATTTATTTAAAAAAATAATTATTATTATTATTATACTCGTATTTGTTCTTCACTGTACGGTTCATATCCAAGGAACTATAAATCACACATATATTCGTAAAATGTGAGCAGCTCAGCAATGCTGCTGTTTATAGTTGTGCAGTTATCACCTTGAAGACATGTACGTTTTAAGACTTTATGGTATTGCTCCAAGAGCGCCAACAATCATGATTATTATAGTGTCCTATTCCCAGAGCCGTCCAATTTCAATTTGGAGGTATATGTATTTACCGTAATTTTTTCGTTTTATTGTTTTTAGACAAGACTGTTACTCGGCACTGCTATATTAATGATGGAGTCTCACTATTTCTCGACGACCAGTGATGTCCCGGGTGTCGTGCTCCAAGCAGATGTCCGTTTCGATCCGAACGTCCCATTACCGTCTTATTATTAGACAGGTTCTTGGACTTGGATTTTAAATTTATTTTTCCACCTTGCCCTGTTCTTAGCTACATTATTCTTCTCCCTGAAACTCCAACCATGCGTCCGATGATAACGTCCTGTAAACAATTCTCCTTAGGATGTTTCCGATCTAGTTTGTCCCTTTAAAAATTATAATCAATGTGAATCTCTTCTCATGTACTCTTCTTAGAAACTCTACATATATCATCATACCCGTCGTCTTTATTTTACAGCCCTTCTCCAACACCCTATTTCCAAACTTGTCTAATGGACATAAATATACATAATATAGTTAAAATAAAATAAAAACTCGCGGAAAGAATCTTAGACACTCGTATCATTTCCTTAAATTCATAATTGTCGAGTAAAATATTAACTGTGTATTTAACAATCGCTCTTGAGTGATTCTGAACAATGTAAATATAAAAATAAAATTAGTTGGGACAGCGGTCTAAAGTAATTGAATGAAATAGAAAAATTTACGGCTGATTTAAAATTAATAATAGGAAAGATAGCCAGATACTGACAAAAGAAGTGATAATATAAATACAACAGAACGTTTCTGGAAGCCTTGTTCCTTTCTTCATTACAGAAAAAGCGCATGAGGCAGTTGACAAAACTCAAAAGTTGTCTCTTTCTCTCTAGTTTTTTCTGTAACTGAAGATAGGAACAAGGCTTCCAGAAACTTTGTGTGCTAATTATATTATCACTTCTTTTGTCAGTATTTGGCCATTTTTCCTTTTATTAGTAACAAATTAGTCGTCATTCATGTTCTCAGTTATCCTTTTTCAGTTTCTACTGGAGACTAGTGGTTCAACTTCATGATTTTCCCCTGTGGGCGTTGTATTTCCGTTGACCTCTACGGACTTTGACGCTTTCACTTACCCGATCTCATCGTTGGCCACGAGTTTCAATGAAGTTCACAAAACAGCTCAAAGAACGGATAAGCGACTCGTCTCAAAGCTCAATAACAAAAAGGTCGGCTATAACTGGCTCTGCTCAAAATTCAATACCTAAAGTTTTTCGGTTCTGAAGTATAAATGTAAAACACGAAAAACACTGAAGTAATCAAAGTAAACGTTTCAACGAAACATTCAAAATGAAGGAAATTAAATCCGCTGAAATTTGATAAAACGTTTCCTGTCGTACTTTTAGAACAAACTACTTGGAGTGGAAAAAATAAACTGCCAGGTTATGGGAAATTATTAAAGAAACTGACGAATCGTAAAGACGATTTTGGGGGATTATGTACGTAATAAATAGCTGATACAGCTGCATACTCAGCGTAACCTTAACCTTTCAGAAAGGCGAGGAGAAGAATCAAGTATTTGACACATGATTGCTGATAAGAGTTTGAGGATCCCCGGCAATAAGCGATGACCTTCACGTCCAGGGACGGATTTTAAATGCCAAATTCATCATTAATAGTTGATATTACTGCTGCTTCTCCTCGAACGAATCATTTCTTATTCGTTTACTTTCAACTGGACTAATGACGTGGCCAATGGCTCTTTGAGAGAACAGTTTTCCATAAAAATATTACAAAACTACCTCGGAAGTTTAATATAATTAACAACTGAATCAAAAAAAGTTTTGCTTCCTCGTTAGGAAAAAAAAGAAAAAAAAATTGTTATAATTTTATATCGATGGTCCGGTTTACAAGCTCTAACGACTAAAAGTCGTATTATATTATATTCGAAGTCATCAGAACGCCGTGGGACAATTGCCGAAAGCCCGACCTACATGATGCAGGTTTCACTATAACTTTACCAATCCTTTTGCATCCGTTGCAGTTTTATTCGAGTAGTAACTTAATCGTTTACTCGACAGAATTGTTCTTATTCTTTGAAATAAATCATAGACTAATATAATATTAAAGTTTAACAACGATGTCAACTTTTGTTTCAATTTGCCTCGTGGTTCTTCCTTGTTTTGTACCGCTTAAAGAACTGTATTTGACCTTTTATAAAGGTGTTAATCATTTTTAATTTAATATTTTATTCAATGACTCATTAGTAATTATTTCTGATGCATGTTTCTCGCTTAGCTTCTGTGCGTAAGATGATTAAGTACGGTCTCCTTAAAACCTCAGTTAAATAACCTAAATCAATCTATTCTTCAGCTTCAATTAATTCACGTCATAAGGTACCTTTAAACTTGTTTATTATGGGTCACAGTAGTAAGAAAGTTCTTTTCATAGCTTTGATATCCAAGCTGTATTGCACATCATTATAATCTCTTCAGTTCTTCGTCTTGCTGATGAGATCTCCATAAAGCATTTATTATATTACACGTATGAAAGACAAAAAAAAATGAATTTTGAACCAAATAATTTAAAAATATGTAGACTTTTCAATCAACTGTTGTGATCTTTACCAATACGATCACCAGAGTCTTATTATTATGTGGACTTGATAGTGTCTTAACGAGGCCGCATATAATCTTCTACGGTCTTCCTCGCAACTCACGGTAAAAGTCTATCAGAGGAGCAAAAATAACATCAGTATTTACAGCGAGTGTTTGTCTCGATCTTCAAAGCGGCAGTGTTTACACGTTTGACGTTGAATAGAAGGAATGTAGACTGTACACGAGAAAGCTTCTGATATCGCGGAGGGCAGAACCTGTTTCGACGTACAAGCCTTAACACTTAACCGGATACTTAATCCTGTTATTCTCATTTGGTGAGCAACTTTTTTTTAACATTATTTCCGCTCACTTTAAGGTATTTAAAAGCGTTTCACTTTAAATAAAAAGCAACCGACGAAAATGTCGAGCGGCTTTTTGGAGCAGATTATCCTCCACAAAAGCTGTTTGATATTTCACGACTCTTGGGGATTAACATATTTGATACGAGTAATTCTGAGGTGGATTATTTTAAAATACGTAGTCGATTTGTGATGAGTAATGACATTTCTAAACCATAATTACGACACGTGTGAGATTAATGTTCTCCATCAGGATTTGCAACAGCTGCCTACTATTCGGGAAAAGAAGATTGTTCACGAAAATGGAATTGCTCCAAACGATTGGAGGAGGTAATGAACGCCACCTTTTAATGTGTATATCTTGTTTGAGTGAAGGACTTAACAGAAATTAAAATAACCAACGTCACCATTTACAGCTTTATAGCTTCTTGCGAAATCGATGAATCCGAAATTACAGTTTTTCACACCGACTTTGCTCGATTTTCACACGAAAACGATCGAACCAATTTCAATTAAACTTATTTTCGTTGTTATATAGTGACGTAGGAAAGTTCTTAGTCGATTTTAACTGCTTCTACAGATATTTTGTTCGCTTACAGAAAATCTGCTCGAAAGCTTTTTTTCGGAAGCGGAAAAATAATTTGAGGCCATCTTAAATTGTTATTTATTTATTGAAAAAGTTAAATCTTAAAATTTAGTCTACTTTACATATAATTATACAACGAATTTTATTGATAGATAAACAAAATATTTGCTATAAAGAGCAGGTGAAGAAGTGTCAAAAGTATTAAATAAGAAAAATATACTATAACGAGCTACAAAGAACGCTTTAATAAAATAAATTGACCCAAGCCTTACCCTATCAATAGTACATAAGAAGCAATCCAATAGTAATACTACATAGCGGACAAATATTTGTGCCAAAGATCGTCATATGTACCAATGATCCGCATATGTTAAACGGCTGTTGAAATTACAGGAGCACGCAATAATATACTTCACATCTTGAGGGTTCGTATTAATGCAGGAAACACGCCGACCAACTTGCGATGGTAAAATTATTCTGAATACACGGAATTTTGGGATTTGTAATGTCAAATTTGTGGAACATGTTTATGGTTCTTTAAACTACTGCTTTATATATATATATATATATATATATATATATATATATATATATACATATATATATATATACATATATATATATATACATATACACCAAAATTTTTCTGGTACCGTAGTAATTTAATCACCATATGAACAAACATAAATTAAATCACGGTTCTACAATCTTGATTTCTCTAATAATTTGTCTGGTCTTACACAAGCAGACTTTTTGCAGCTCAACGTCAGTTCCTGTAAACGTTTTGGCCTTCTAGATGAATAATAAATAATCTGAGAACATACACTATTATTCTCAAATTTCCCAGCATGATTCAGATAATCAGTGGCGGTTTCATTTAATTTTTTCGCGTAGGATTCGTGACTAAATCCAGTCGCCTATTACCGCTGATGATCTAAGTAGAGATAGATCGCAGCCCAAGATGGAAGCAATTGTCCTTCACACAGCAGGATGGAATCCCTTGTGCACGACAGGCAGGCGTCGATCCTTATCTTAGACTATTTCCCTTATCCTTGTATGTGCATTGCCGATTAAAGCTTCTCAGAAGCTAATGGAAACTCTATTCAGATGTAATAACTACAGCAATGCATAATTACAAGCTGGCCTCGTATCAAACAAAGAAGTATTGAATGGTTAGTGAAAAATAGACTTTGCCAGTCCCTTGGCCTTACTAACGCAACCTATAAAGGAATATTCCGTTTGTTTCCCTTATCTGAAATGTATAACTTCAGAAAATATTTTTTTTTATTTCATAAATCAACTTAGAAATCATTAATTTCTATGAGCATCTTTAAACGGAAAGAGTAATAAAACTAAAAAACTAAGCACCACGAATTAATAACTTTCCGAAAGTTGGGTCAAGCAGAGACTAACTGTCTCTAGAAACCAAATTTTGCGGACAGTAGACTTTCCAAAAATTTATTAACCCTTTAAACAGGAGGTGGGCTAAAATATTCTACGTAATCGTGGTGTAATTGAATAATTCTTCGAGACTGAAGAATTTTCTGTCCAATAAATACGAGTGAATTATTTTTGAGTGGGGTCTAGAAGATTTTTAATATGAAGGACACAGTCACGGAAATCATGTGAGAATTTGGCTATTAAGGTATATGTAGGAGTATGGACATATATCATAAGGCATATAACATTCAAATTTGATAGAAGAGCTAATAAGTTGACATCAGTCAGCTACAGTTCACCGACGTTCACCAGCATTGTTACAGATGCTCTGGCACAAATATTTGTCCGCTATGTAATACTACTATTTTATTGTTTATTATTTACTACCAAGGGTAGGGCTTGGGTCAATTTATTTTATTAACGAGTTCCTTGTAGCTCGTTATAGTATATTTTTCTAATCTAATTTAATACACACCCAATAAGTCAGATTAACTGTGTCGCCATGATCGTAAATTATGGAAAATTTACGGTAGCATGATAGGTCTACGATTTTACAATTTAAAAAACATTTAACTGTAATTTGATTAACATAATATAATATAATGGAAAACGTTAGAATTAAGTATTTTTGCCAATTTAATTATTTTAAATTTATAAAATTGAGTTTTTCTGTAAATAAATTTATATTTGATATAATTACTTTAAAAATCAAATATTGTTTTGGCTTATAAAATTCAAGCGCAATCCTAAATATAATCAGGACTTCTTACAAAACTTCTTCCTATTCTGCCGCGAACTATTTGTCCGAAGAAGATGGAAAAATTTACAATTCTTGAGCTCGAAGTGTGGCATTTTACGTGCAACAGCAGCATACCACGCAGAGCCTCCGAAATAAGGTTCTACCCGAGGGAATAGAGAGCCTTATTTCACAAGCCCAGACAAAATCACATGGTGAGAATGGAATTGAAACCGCGACGCTTCAGAGAGCGGCGCTGTAACTACGAGAGAAAGTAGGCCCAATACTATACTTGGAAATACCTCAAAATAATTAAATCATACATCAGTACAGGCTCTAGATACGATTTTTTTATTATTATTCTGCAAATGTAGTTATTTTCCGTTTTCCGCCAATTATGTAGAGCATAATCGTGATTTTTAAGAGATAAGTTACATATAAAATATCGAAAAGCCAAATAGATCTACTCAAGTTTAGATTTTTATTCTCTGACAGCCATTTATGGTCAAACTTGGTCTGCGTTTCTTTACTCAAATCACTTTCCCCTTTAAAGGTAGAAGTAGATGTAGAAAAACGTTGGAACACCTAACAGAGGCTATCCAGGTCAGGCAAGAGTACTCAATGTATACAGCTCGTGACTTCCATTCTCATGGATGGACTCATTCAGAAGGTTTCGATTAGCCCCGCTCTGAGAACAATGGAATAAATCGGAAGAGGGTACAAAGTTGCCAGCGAATGTACAAGTCACTTGTGGTGATGATACATGGATAACTGCCGGCACAATTTACATAAAGTTTTCATTCATAAAGGAAGCGTAATGAAGTTTGTGTCTCTATGTTCACCCCTTACTCTAATAATGCCAATTGATGATTCGAACTCAACGGAAGGAAGGAAAAGTGGTGAAATTTGACTCTGAATTATCATAACAAAGAAACAAAGGAGCTTCACAAAGTGGGTTGTAAGCCAAACCGATTGCAGGATATCACACAACTGTTGCAGTCCAGAACTGAAATAGCAGTCATTGTATTCCAGGAATCGACAAAATTCTACACCGCTGACAAATTGTTAGTCATTCTAAACTAACGTTTCTACGAAACGTACAACCATTCGTGATCTACTAGCTAAAACCATTAGATATAAAATGGAAAATAAATTAAATAATATATTCTTAAACTTATTCTGATCCATAACAGCTCCTATTAAATTATGATAAAATATGCCCATATGTTTTTAAAAAGAAAAAATCCATTCAATGTAATAAAATCTAAGATGAAGTACAGAGTTCAAATTAAATGTAAATATTAAAATCAGTACCAGAGTTTTCTCGTAAATTTAATTTCAGTATCACCAACTAAGATTTTTGCCAATTCTGATAAAGAAAACAAGATATAGCCATACTTTTGTAATGGGATGCATTACTAGCGTGTTACTTTTGTTAATAATATGATAACTCGGAATTGGGCAATCCGAAAGTAAACAAGCTTCCTATTAACATTTTTTGGCGAACTAAATTTTGACGAGGAAAAGGAAAAAATAAAATTATTTCATACTGAATGTTTCATAATTTCTACGATAATCATTTGTACTATTAAAAATGACAGATAAATCCGCAATTTTTTCTGTCTATTGTTATAAGATGTTCCGTTGTAACAACTCGATATATTTGCTTTATAATCATAAATCTGTCCTTCGCAACCTGACAGACAGTGGGTAAGTTCAATCTTTTCGGGCTTTTTATGAAAGTGTGTTCTTTAAAATTATTTATCAACTAAATACTATAATCAATAAATTGATGTATCCAATAGAGCCTTTTATTCGAAATTTCTTAAATATTATATTGAATGAAGCGTACAAATTGGCACTATTAACGCAAAAATTTACAATATATATTGTGGTAATTAATAGGAAATAATTAATTAACAAACAAAAATTTGGACTCGCATTATTAGTGGCATAAAACGCACAAGAATGTGCAAGAATGAAATGTTTGTGGGTATTGTGTAGGTTGGTTCGCTAGATGCGCAGAGCAGAGTCTGTGGGGAGCCGAGCTCCAGTAAAGTCGTTTTGGAAATATAGCAGTGGACAGACGAAAAGTATAAAATCCAGAAAGGCCTGGAGACGTGTAACAACAGCTAATACAGTTACATTTTTACAAGTTGCAGTCTGTGAGATAACTACGTAATTAAGGCGAATTATTACAATATATATATATATATTGTGTAATGAATTAATAAGCGATCTAATTAACTAAATTATTTAACAAAAGATTATTTAATTAATGTTACAATTAATTTGCGGTTTTACAAACTGATAATTCGTTCTGGAACAGTTTATTTTATTTAACAGAAAGGATCATGAAATCATTACTACTTTAAACTTTACGATACCATTTATTTTATTTTATAGAAATCTATAACATTTTGTCTGAGGTTAAATACATTTAAAGTTTTAAAGTTTAGAAATATGATAACTCTTCTCTCAGGGTCGTTTAACTGCGCTTGATAAGTAAAAAACAAACACACAATTTATAAATTAAGAAATTAACCATGAAAACCAAAATGAGACGAACGAAATCTGACGAATACCTTTAACTATCGTTTAAAAACATAATTAACTTGTTTCTACTTACAAAAATGTTCGGCTGGTACCAGACTTAGTTTCCTCGGCTCTGGCACACAATTTACATGAAAAAGGTTATGAAACACTGGATCTACACTTCATTGTCAAACACACGGTCGTAGTTATTGAATTTTCCTCCGGGAACTGGATCTGCTGCACCTCCGGATCATCAGCCAGACATATTGTTACACATTGTCTTTATGTGGAAAATGTTGATCTCAGTACGCGTAGGAATCTTAATGTGGCGCAAATATTTGATTAATATTTTGACAGCGAGATACTTTGTAAAAAACTGCAAACTTTAAACTTTGATTTAAAACTTGTAACTTTCTTGATTAAATTTGAATTTTATACTTAGACCACGCTATTAGTTCTCTCTGAATATTACTTCCTCTCCCGGCTACAATATCAGACAGACTGTCGTTCCAGACAATGCTAGCGGCTCGCAAAGCCCGCAACCACATTGTTGTCTTTGAAATTGGTACCGCTAAGCATTCCAATTATTAAAATCATTACTGGCCTCTAATTAGTATATATATACATATATATTATTTGCTATATTATCACTTTTTGTCTTAATTGGATAACTTTCGTATTCATTATTTTCAATCAGAGGTAATTTTTTTAATTTTAATTAATCATTTTCATCAGTTTTCTGCTTTCATTGTTTCCTAAAGTACAGATACAAAGTGTAAAGAGAAAAGGGAAACATCAAAAGGTTTGAGAATTGCGTAGGAATCCGTGACCAGAAATAAAGGTTCAAGAAGTGAAAGGACTCAAGACCTGAGATTACCGGAAATGGATTGTGTACACAAATGTTATATGTGCCGTAGTAAGCGATTCCTTTTCGCAATGTTACAGGAGGCGTTCGAAGTTTCCATCATTACTCGTGAAGTATGTGCTCCACCGACCGACCGTAAATCAGTGCACACAGTCGAAAACACCTAAATTTTTCTTGGATATCAGCAGCAGTACAGTAGATCCTTGTAACATTATCCAATTCAAGCTCCACGTGCATATACTTCCGTCTACGCACGTCAATAAAATAGAAGTGTGCATGGGTCCCCGTGTAGCACCTCGAAGCTTCGTTTTTGTCGCGTCCGCCGAGGCACGAAGTAAGAAAGCGTGACTTCAGAAATAAGCGTTCATCGTCTAACAGACCGGTCCAGACACACGCCCATACAGCTGCGAGTTAGCCAATTTCAAGAGGGGGGAGGGCAATATACGATTATAGAGTTGCATCAACCATGTTCAATGATAAGTGCCAGATATAGAGAAAATAAACACAGACGCCTTTGTTCAGTTTTATTACGAGCTAATGACCCGAAATGGGATTGTATTTGGCAATCTATATAATAAGAAAGGGTTTATATTTGTATGTCGGTAAGTATGTATGTATGTACGTATGTATTTACGGTGATCTTAATAGAAATTTTATCGCGTGGACAGAATGCAACAAAAATTGGTATACATATGCTGCCAAAATCGAGAACCGGTACTGTGGGGGTGAGAAACCCCTAGCATAAAGGTGGAAAGAATTGTAGTTGATATAATGCGAATATTTGCGAACGAGTTAAATATTACTGCGCGCGCAGCTATCGTGACGTCACAGCATACAGACTCACGAGAGTGAGACGTTAATACGCACCTATACTGCTCATCACAGTAAATAGTTCCGGATTACGTAATGAAATGAAACAGAAATATTTTGATTGGCTATAAAGTATAATTATTTATAGTAATACTCCATCGAATGATGATAAAGAACAATACGAAATACTTTATCATCCTTGCGCAAAATTAATTGGAAAAAATAATTATCGTCGCCATCTTTAATAACGCCAATATGGAATCAAATTGTTTACATTCTGCGTTTCAAATGAATGTCGACGGAGATTTATAAAATTTCATTCTCTACTGCTGGTCATATAGTGCTGTTGTATCCTGTATAATATTTAAGCAGGTAATAAGAGTTGTATAACGTACGGCTGATGAGTTATGTGTATATAAAGTATTTTATAAATGACTTACGGAACTCTCAATAAGATTTTGGTATTGTCGTTATTCAATTAATGCACCGCCAGTCAAAGGTATGTAAACAAATAGGAATTAAAAGTACAATGAATTGTAATTTATGCTATGTATTTCTATAAAGTTGTATAAATGTAAACAAATTTGTGCGTGTAATGTGTGTAATCATAATTTGACACTCTAAAGTGGAGCTTATAACTTAATAGATTTTGTATATTACAATAAATATATATAACCAAATAATCGTCCGCTATGGTGCTCATAAAATAAAACTAATGTAAGGAAATATTACTTAATACTTTTAATACAGTAGACTACTGAAGGTGAGAAAGAAAAAAAAATCTACCATCATTTGATTGTCAAAGATTATAAAAAAAGAATTACAGCATTCTTTTAGGCATTAATTTTTGCTCTTTATCAATTCTGAAACAAAAAAAAACTACTCTAAATTTTCAGTACAAAATTAATGGACATAAAAAACTAAATAAAAATGACGATATCTTAAGGCGTTATTAAGACGTTCAATACTCAACGAGACTTTTAATTAGCAATGTTCTTTCATCTTTGTATAAAAGGTCGGAGCAGATAATTTTAAGAACTTAATGATGTGTATTTCAATTATCCAGTCTATTTACGATTGCTAAAATATGACAATGATTTTGAGGCGGCAAAGATACTTCCTGCAAGTTTTCAATCGCATTTCTTTTCTCCCCGTTCCAAATTCGGATGAACAGAAAGTGACTTATTCGATATCCAAGAAAAAGTCAAATAATTTCGTTAATTTGCATATACAAATAAAAAGGTATAACGAGTTACTGTAATTTATGAGATGAGCTCCAACTTTTAAAACCGATTTCGTATAGATATATCAGTTTCAATGCAGTTTCCCGCTATATTATCAAAAATGAAGATAGTGTGTTGCACTTGAACTTGATCAAATGTCAAAGAATACGTCAATTAGTTCACTGAACTATTCCAGGAAGTCGTATTTTATCTTACAAAAGTACACAGTGCAATCTGTACTTCTTTACTGTTCTAAGAATACCATAGCTATCCACCAGAATGCTAACGAACTAGAATCACACAAACTAGCTTCACATAAAAACAATCGCACAACGAAATTACGATAAACTTCGCACACTACAGCTTCCGCATTTCTGATGGCAGGACGCGACGTGGTTCATTCATGTAAAAAAAAGTGCTCTGTGGATAACACTCCACATACGAAATTTCTTCATTAAACTATTATTTAATTATACGTATATATATATATATATATATATATATATATATATATATATATATAACTTCAACTCACTCCACTAATTCGTCTCGTTCACAACATTAAATTAACATTATTATAAAGCTTAATGGAAATAAATGATAGAAGATACAGTACAAAAACTAATGTACAAAATTTTAGAGGCCCTCATTCGCAAATACGTTTTTGACATTGTAATTGGCCATAACCAAATTGAAGTTGACGATACGTATTTGCGTATTTACTGAAATCGTCAACTTCAATTTGATTTTTTTTGGGGGGGTAACAGGCTACATGAGGATAATTCACATGGTGGCAACTCCCCTTTAATAGCATAGGAAGGGATCTGAAAGGGGGGGGGATGCGGAAGGGTAGAGGAAGGTAGCCAAGGGTTATCTAGGCCCCCGGGTTATACTTTAACGATCCTACCCGGCATTCGCCTAAAGAAATGCAGGGAAAACCGTAGAAAAACCTGCATCAGGTAGGTCGGGCATTGGGTACTTATCCCACGCCATTCCGATTGCGGGAGAAGAGTTTGCTGTGGGGACGCAGCATTCCCTTCTCCGTACCTCGACCAGTTTAGGAGGCACCTGGCCGACTGTTCCGATGGGAACAGCGAACAACTCTTACCGTATGCCCAAGGTCTGTGACCCCGAAACATACACATCTCAAAACAGGCCGAGGTGCCTCGGCTTGTGGGAACCTTAGTTCAAAAACGGAGAGGAAAAGGCATCCCCAAAGGTAGCCCCTTCGTTACTCTCCTACAAGGTTCTGCCTGCGAGAGAATAGCCCTCGCAGAATTCCATTTGATTATTGCGATTCTCAATTATAAATGTCAAAAATTTTGCGAATGAGGGAAACTAAAATTTTGTACAATAGTTTTTTGTTCTGTATCTTCTATCATTCATTTCCATTAAGCTTTATAATAATGTTAATTTAATGTTATGAAATTTTTATTGCTTACTTTAAAACACTGAACGAAGTAATATATGAAACGCTTTATATTAAATCGAATATCACTGAATTAACGCACAAACCGATAATGTGATTCCTTATTGTTAAACTAACTTCTTTGCTTTTAAATTAATATATTTGATTTTTAGTACGGCAAAATTGTGTTGCGTGTCGTTCGTAAAGCTCTCACGATTCAACCTATCGAAAGCAACAAGGATTGCAGACACGTTGTGTGGTAGTCATCGCTTAATTTTCCTTTTTATTAGCTACTTAATTATTTGTTATATATTTTTTTTGTTAAATATTTTTGAGTATATCTCTTTGCTAATATACGATTTCTTACTTCCAGTCCTATTACTCAATATAGCTTGAATAACATTTTTGCATATCTTGCACTGTTTTGATGTTGCGATTTATTAGAAAATATATATTCATATTAAGATTAATTGAAGATATGAAAGAGCGAGAGAAGAGAGACCGAAAACCAAATTTGTTATAAAATAAGAGAAGAGTCGCACATTATTACGAGGGAATAAGAAATTAGATGGGGGTCCTTACGGTGCCAGCAACGCTAATAAACCGTAGATTCGCACAATTTCTGAAACCTCACCGTCACCACAAATATTGTTACGTATTCACCAGCTCACTGTAGTGTGTACATAAATCGTTTCAATTACTCGTTTCGACACGATGAACGTGCGAAGAGTTCACTTGAAAACAACGTATCGCGAAGTTACCAGACTCTCGCATTCCACGCATTAAAGTTTAACAACAGGTTATTTGAATTTCAGAGTCAGCACCTGAGCCTGCATACGAGTATAATTGACAACTACCGGTGGAAGTACAGAGGGGTGCGGTTCCACTATATCCGCCCGTTCTTTCCTTGGCTCAAACAGCAAACAGCACTCAACAGACACCCTTGTATCGATATCAAATCAACGTTCTGAAAAATGGACAGTTCAGTAATAGACAGTTGTTATATCGTCCTTTCCTATTCCAATCAAACCTCTTCAAATCTAAGTGCTCAAATGATATTCGTTGAATCCTCCAAGATATCCTACACTATAATTTAAATTATCAGTGAATATCACTTCCCAGCGCTGTAAAACATGTCTGGCTGACTTTTCTTGTGTAGTTACACTTCTCCGCTCTTATCCTCTTCAACACTTTATTGAAGACCCTTTGCTTCGGTATTTTCACCATCCATGTAACTCAGAATATTCAGTTTTAGTTTTTGTCCGACTGTGATCCACTTCCTTAGAATCCTATTGCCGATAATACACTCTTAGCAATTCCTTTCGGAACATTAATTCCATACTCCATTTTTCGGTGATAACATTAATCTAGTCTTCAATTCGACATTTTCATCAATCCTGTCACATAAACGCAACATTACAAGCTAACGAACGAATGTTATAGTTAGAAAAAACTAAATATTACGGTAGAGTGTATGTTTATTTTTATACTTTCATAGCATAGTTTGTTTGCACCGACATTTTTAATGTAGTCCAATTAGATGTAGTTTCATTGGTTCCAGAAGGTGCAAACTTCTGCATTATATACACTACTAGCTGAGTGCCCGGCGTTGCCCGTGTCTTATTTATATAAACCCGAAAAAGAATTTAATTCTATATTAATCTTTAGTCAAGAAGACACAACCTAAATCTAACTATTCCTAGTTCCGTACACAATTTCGACCAATAGTGCTTTAATTGAACAGCTATAAAATACATTGAATTTTATTGCATCAATCTCAACAAACCTCCGAATTTCTTTACCAATACATAAATATACTGCATTAATTTAATAGCTATAAGATACATAGAATTTAATTGCATAATAGCAACAAACATACCATCGTTATTCTTTAGAAATATAATTCTCCGCGAACAAATAATTGTCAGTAAGTCTTCAGACAGTACTTCTTGAGTATTGCAGGATATAATTGTCCATCAGTATTCGCACATTACGAAGGATTGAAGTGATCAAATTGATAGCTACATTCCAAATGTAAAGAAATGGGGCCATATTGCACTCACTAAATTAACTAACATTTTCCGCAACGATTGTAAAGTATTTTGTATTGTTTTTTATTATCACTCGATGGAGTATTACTGGATAGAATTATACTTTTATTCAATGAAAATATTTCTGCTTCATTTCATTACGGAAAAATCGAACTATTTCCTTTGTTCGTCGCGTACTAACGTCTCTCTCTGTCGCGTGATGTAATGATATATTGGCGCGCAGTAATTTATCACTTAATGATCACTTTTTAAAATTATAATTCTTTTCACATTTATGCTAGTGGTTTGTCACCCCCACAGTACCGG
The DNA here is from genome assembly GCA_037074705.1 of Zhengitettix transpicula. Lineage (NCBI taxonomy): Eukaryota > Metazoa > Arthropoda > Insecta > Orthoptera > Tetrigidae > Zhengitettix > Zhengitettix transpicula. Next base: position 46,030,427 of record CM073593.1, on the reverse strand, counting down.
TTCTCGATTTTGGCAGAATACGTATACCAATTTTTGTTGCATTCTGTCCACGCGATAAAATATGTATAAAGAACAACGTAAATACATACATACAAATATACATCCTTTTTTATTATATAGACTAGCTGGGTGCTCGGCGTTGCCCGAGATGTCCCGATACACTCCAATTTCGGTTGCTTTTGTGCTATTTTTATGTAACGCTCCTCGAACATACCCGTATAAGATTTTGAAACCAATATGTATGCATGTATGTATGTATATTACGAACTGCGATTGGGATCGTTCCCGGTGGCAGTCTAAAACAAATTTATTAACTAAAGTAATACAAATAAAACAATTTTGAAAGAAGAAAAATAATAAAATAAGTCTCAGAAATTTGTCGTGAAAAGGATAAATGTATTATTTAAATTACATAATATAAAATTTTAAAAAAATTCACTTCACTGAATAATAATAATATTAAATTACTTAAATTAAAATTAAAAAAAATTACGTCTGATTGAAAATAATGAATATGAAAGTTAGCCAATTCAGACAAAAAAGTGATAATATAAATACCACTCAACGTTTCTGGGATCCTTGTCCCTTTCCCCGCGTGTAAAGAAAATCATAGAGCGACACAACTGCAAAAGATTTTTTGAGTTTTGTCAACTGACAAGTGCAGTTGTGTCTCTAGTCTCTTCTTCACATTTGAGGAAAGGGGCAAGGATCACATAAACGTTGTGTTTTATTTATATTATCACTTTTTTGTCTGAATTGGCTAACTTTCATATTCATTACTTAAATAACATAATATTAAATTAAATAAATAAAAAAATTCACTTCACTAATTTATTTATATCATTCCTAAACATTCTTATTGGAATAATATATGGAGAATACTCTCTTCACGTAGTTGGATGGAGTTCGCCGAAGTATTAAATTATACAGTCGATTGTCTACGAAAAAGATATGTTACTTCTTCCACAGACACTGCTGCAGGTAAATCGTTCCAATCGCCTATAGATCTGTTTAGGAATGAGAATTTCCCTAAGTCTGTCTTTTGCGGTCTCGCTTTGATTTTAAATTTGTGATCACCTCTGCCAATGTAAGTTGGTTTCTCGATCTTATCCCGATACGTCTTTCCACGCTTTATTACCCGTGTATGATTTACAAAGTACACAAAGTCTATCTTTATTCCGTCTGGTTGCCAAAGATTCCCACCCTAATTTCTTTACCTTTTCTCGCCCGTGACCAGGTATTACAACAGAATTACGATAACACACAGCACTATCGGTAGACTAACAACAAACTAAATGGGTATTAGACGAAACAGGACATAAACTGTATATCATAAAATTGGTTCAAGAATGAGAACAAATTTTAAATCAGCGACGTATCATTAATTTTTTCAGGTAACCCTGTAATATTCGGAGGTTATCACGCTTCGTACGTCTACAACTATAAACGGTTCTGAACCGAAACCCCATTCCCCTCTAAACGCAAAACTGACAAATAACACGAAGGTTTTGTGAGGTACTGGGCAGTTGTACTTTGCGACGAATTTAATCGTATTAAAAATTCAGTAGACTACTACTGCTTTTCGCTTTCCTAAACTTAATCCTGAACACATTGAGACCTGACTGATGAACAAGGGGAAATAAAATTGAATAATAATTGTATAACTTCTTTGAACGTTCGAATGAACTGAAGTAGACGAGTCTTTAGTGCAATCGTGCAGTTCCGGGGCTAGTAGAAAATCGAGCTTCCGTATTAGTCCCGAGTTGACCTAGTTGTTGTGTGGTGCGTCCGCAAGTGTATCAAGGTAGGCGGCATTCAGCAACCAAGGGCGAGCCTTCTAAGGCCACTATCCTCACAGAAGTTAATATTTTGGTGAGGAACTTTTGAGACAAAATAGTTTACACAGTGCTTCGTTCTAAACCACCAAAATAAATGGCCCACTTAATGATTCCCTCTTCAGAATCCTTACTAACTATCTCACTAACCGCTCTTTCTGTGCCAAATTTAACAATACCCTTTCAAATTCCTTCCGTATTTCCTCTGGCGTCCCCCAAGGCAGCATCCTAGGCCCTTTCCTCTTCAACCTCTATTTTCACGTCATACCTCAAAACCAAAAACTAAAAACAGTAATTTTTGCAGATGACCTTGCCACCAAAGATCCTCTCGAGACTTTGGCTCCAGAAAACTACAAATCGCCCTCAATGATATTGAGAGCTGGAGAATCAGCATAAACCCTACCAAATCCACAATCATTCCCTTCACCCTTAAAACCAAACATTCCCTCAACCACTCCTTTTTTCTGAACGGTACCAAAATAGCGATCCAACAAACTACACCATTCCTAGGCCTTATTCTCGATTTCAAATTATCATGCAAACCTCACTTAGACCACATTACCTCCAGAATCAACAAAATAAACCAACTCTTCCCTCTTATCAACAGAAAATCTCCCATATCCCTTAGCACTAAAAGACTCGTCTATCTATCCTTAATCCGCCCCATATGGTCGTAACTCATGTGCGATATGGGGATCCACTGCCTATTCCCACTTTAACAAAATACAAACCAAACAAAACAAAATTCTCCGTTTAATATCAAATTCCCCCTGGTACTTTCGGAACTCAGTTATCCACAAAAACCTTGAAATTCCCTAATTCCTGACATAATTCATAAATCTATAATGTCCCTAATGAATAGCTCCATCAACCATCCAAATCCAACCACTGAGCTCTTCTTCAGTAACCCACCCCCTCCTTCACCAAATGGCAGACTAATACGTAAACTCCCAATTGATATCATCCTCCCCCTAAATCACTCCGGAATTACCCAACTCTAAGCCCCACCTACCAACTGACACTACATACATCCCTAAATATCCGTTCTTCTCATCTTCCCCATAACCTCCATAATGCTTCTCATAACACTAAGTTTCCCCTGATGATCAGATCGATCCCAAACATCATACTGGCTAACCTTCGTTAATATGTTGGAAACAAGTTAGTCGCCTTCTCTCGTCTCTAACTTGGAATGACAAGAGTCCTGTCCAAGACCCCAAGTTTGCATGTTAAATATTTACAATTTAAATAATTTTATTATATATTTACAAGTTGTAAATACTTTTATGATATTAAATTATCAACTGTAAAGTCACCGGACTGAGTTAATTTTAATAATTTTTTTAAAAAATGTGCTTCGTTCTGTGATCTACGTCGTGGTGACAGCTTTCAAAGGAAGGTCGGTAAGGTGACTCGCTGGCATCACTATCAGAATATTACCTGCATTACCTCAGAGTTTAAAACTGTTCCGAGACCTTAGCATATTGACAATGTTATCTATCTCAAGTTGGCTCGCGCGAATGTGACCAGGACGAACATATGATTAAAAGAATTTTGCACTTCGTGGTTAAGTTGTGAACTCAATTTGTGCCGCTATGGAAGCAAACACGACTGAGTCTGAAAAGTAAAAGCTGCTTTGTTTGCTCGGATGGTCTTTAGCACGCAACAAATTTTGTTGCCGTCAGCTGGAAACATCTGCAGAATTTTAGTTCTCCATTTTCACAGTCACCGGGTAACGAAAACCAAATGCCGAATAACGAAAATACTTAGTCAAATTTCCATGTCGACTTGCTTCTGAATGATGCTTTGTCAAAGAGACTGGAACATCAATAGCTCTAAATCGAACGTTATTTGAGGACTTATAAATTAAAATTAAAATGTCAGAACACTCTGGCACCTCCTAACCCACCCAATCTTCACACTCACAGACCCCACCTACCCATTCCATCCAACCCATCAAATTCAACATCAATGAACCCTCAGCCCAACAATGTATGCCCCTCAGACACACAAATTAAGATACAAGAATAAAAATTTTGCAAAATTTAGGTTAATTTCTGGATTAAGCATGCTACCATGTAAATTATGTACATATTTTATTTGTACATACTGTACTATATTTAATTTTTAATGTATAATATATAATTTTTAAAATAATAAAAACTTTAGACAAGGGGAGAATACTTCACTAGGAAGAAGGCTCCGAGCCGAGTCGTTAAAATACATATTCCGATTTCCTGATTTAGTTAAAATCATCCCTAAGTAGAGTGGAGGTAAAAATAGTTGGCCGTGTGAGTTCACATATAAGTATTGAACACGTTTATGCGATAACTGTAAGGCGCTAGGAATGCGAGTTTTTTTCGCAACATTTTGATGTATTGAATTTTAAAGATAGCCAATTTAGACAAAAAACACGTTTCTGGGATCCTTATTTTTTTCATTATTTTCAATCAGACGTATTTTTTTTTCATTTTGATGGATTTCCGAACACATTACGGCATAAAGCGGAAATTAACCGTGTACAGCAGTTCGTTCGGAAGCATATTTGGATCAAGTAAAATAAACCTGAGTTTTATTTTTGTATAAGGGTATTGACCTCGACAACTGTTGGGCGGAAGAGTGAATTATAAAATCACAAATCCCGACCGCTTACACAGGGAGACATTGTTCAGTAATACATTCCAGCGAGGAGAAAGGAGCTAGTGGAGTTTACAGTTGATGGATAGTTCATAGACAGTTCGTGTAAGAACGAAACAATGCCGTTGAGCAGTTGGAGAAGTATTGTTACGGGAACTACCATGAAATTTGGTGAGAGTGGTGGATAGGGGTTACCGTATCGAGTTAAGGCGATAGTCGAGCAGTGACATAATAGTCACTATGGAGAATGTGGACAGCTGAACTATCAGTCTTCACCGCCAATCCGAAATTCTAGGAAATCACGTGCAGTTTACCTCTGAACCAGTAAATTGGTAAACGTTGAAAATCTCGTACCATATACATAAAGCTGCGGCCAGATTTCACCTTAGAAACAGAATAACTTAATTATCCACGCCAAATAATAAAAACATAATAAAAAAATGATGGTGTTAAGTATTCAATTAAGTGATTTATTTTGAAAGTTTAATAAATACGTTATAAATTATGCCGTCTAAACATAAACTGTAGAATTGAGAACTATGAATGAACTAGTTACGAAACGTTAGTGATCCTTTAGTGATATTTCAGGATGTGATCACTCCCGTAAACGTGATCATAGTGAACCGCACAGAAAACTACATATACTTATAATTGTTTAAATAGAACAGTTAGGGATTTGAACGATCTGTCACGCATACTCCTAATATAATTTGAGTAAATAAAAGTTTATTTACAATCCAAAAAGCTTAAGAAAACTAATACGAGAAGTGAATAAGAAAGATAGCCAATACAGACAAAAACGGGTAATATAAATACCACAAAACGTTTCTTGGATCCTTGTTCCTTTCGTCAGGTGCTAAGAAGAGCCTAGAAAAACAACTGCACTGGTCAGTTGACAACACTCAAAAAATTTTGAGAAGGGCAAGGCTAAAATTTCACTTGTCAACGCTCTTTTGTTTTATATCGAATTTTTAATATAGACTATTATTCATACTTCTCGTATTTGAGTGTTGTCAACTGACCAGTTCAGTTGTGTTTCTCTAAGCATTTCTTAATTCCTGACGAAAGGGACAAGGATCACAGAAACGTTGTGTGGTATTTAAATTATCATTTTTTGTCTGTATTTCTTTATTTTCAATCAGACGTAAATGTTTTCATTTTAATACGAAAAGTATTAATAATAATAGTCTATTCAAAATTAAATATAAATCAAAAAAGCGTTGACAAGTAGAATTTTAGCCTTTCCCTTCTCAAAATTTTTAATTGTTACACTAATGTATTACTATAAATCTCAGACAAGTAGCATAGTTGCCACTGCGACAGGCCAATATAAATTCTCTTTACAACTGAAGTCCACGGATTTCGATTGTGTAAATAGTCATTCAGAGCAAAATCAAAGGCGGGCGGGGAAGTGAGTGTCCATAGTATTCCAAGGGCTTCCGAGGTCGATAGGCAATGCTGAGGCAGTAAAGCGGACTCTTGTATGACCCAAAACATTGTTACGTAACGCTACGCAGCCAAACAATCCACGGTGGATTTGAATTTATTTGACTCTGAAGTGCCAGTCTCCATAGAGTGGGAGGATTATGGCCCATAAGTAGAAACGCCTTAGCATTAGGCCGACGTAAGGAGGCAATGAACCTAACTCGAATAGAATCAATGATTCTTTATCCCCGAAATGGAAGTATTAACATATATTCTGTTCATAAAAGAAAATAACCGACGATTTCTTATTAATAACGAGTCCTAGGACTATAGGACCGGGGGTTATGAAATTCTTAACACAATATCCAGTCATATTGACGAGTGACGATCAAAATGCTAAGTGCTCTAAGTCTAATTGTAACGAGGCTATTCACATTTTTATTTAAAAATTTCGTACCAAATTTGATACAGATGAAGAGTGCGTCAAAGCAGTGCATTTTTGTCTGTCCGCCAAGCAGAAAAAAAATTCTGGGGAATGTAGAAAATAGCATTGTAGCAGACGACACCGCAGTATAAGTGGTCAATAAATGCAAATGGCCTTGTTGATACAAGTGTGGTTTGTAGCTTCTGGATTGTTCGAGCTAAAATAATTTATTTTTAAGTTTAATATATTTCATAAATAAATTACTATAAAATAGATGTAAGACTGTCCTTAATGAGGGTACAAATATATTCATCTTATGTATATATAATATATAACCGTCAATGAATAGTTCATTTATAATGTTAAATTATAATGTGATTGAAATGTAATTTACAATTTGTGCGTTGAATGTGATCTTACTATAGACCAAAGGCTCCGCTTTAAATTGTAATAAAATAGCATTTATTTCTTAATTTCAAAATGATCATCAGTCAATATTCGAATGGATTATCACATTTATAAAACGACTTCCCCCTCGTTCTTACATTGTACAAACCAACGTGGATCATTTGAAAATCATACTAACTCATTTACTGTTTGATTCATAGCAGCTGAAACGGTCAACATTTTGAGTATGTATTTTTAGTGTTGTATTCATAATTTACCATTATAGTGAGAATCCCTTTACATTTAACGTCTCAAATTAATTGAATATGCTTATTATATTTCCATTTCAATAATTAAGTTAGTTTTATTTCAATAATTTTGCTAGAAGTCAGAATGGGTAATCTTTTTCTTACAACACACAAAACTGTACATGTCAACATTACGCAAACCTGCAAATTTATAAGACCCACTACACAGTTTTCACATTTCCTGCTACCCATCAACTCGTTCCTTCTACGAGATGTTGGCCTTACGAGTCATGATCATACTATTTCACGTAACTTTTCATTCAACTTAATAAACTCAAAACCTCAGATTCTTTTCAACTATTATCCATGTACCATATTGTTTTCCAGTATTGCAGAACAGTGGTCATATAAATGTGATTCTCGTTACGTTTTTGTTCATATGCGTGGACCAGATTTTTTTTTCCAGCAGTGTCAAGTGTTCGGTGTTTTACGTTTCGTTGAATTGAAGAATAATTTCGTGAAGTCACAAATGATTATTATTTTCCAAAGAAGTGGACTGCGGCCAAAATATAACTCCGCGCAAGGACTCAACACAACCTACTGCTACATAAATTAATTACAAAAACGGTGCCGTACTTTTGTTACGTTAGATAATGTTGCACATTCAGGACTCCCGATTAATGTTTCACCTCAATAAAAGATTTGATAATTTTATAATACGAGGATAAATTCGATAAACCTGTCCCGTGAGGAATTTAGGTGTTTTGCAATATCCTATGGCAAATAGTCCTCTACCAAGCGGCGTATTAACTCGTCTGTGGTTTAAGAGTAACGTTGGTGAAGTTCTTCTCCAAGTACGTAACATTTAAAAATTCTAAACTTTACTGCTTACGTCACTTTTATTCACCTCACTTTCAACTGCAGCAACACTTTACTCCACTTAATCTTCAAGTACCTCTTCTGAAAACACGGAGAAGCATAAGGCACAACTCAAACCTATCTTCCTTTTGGTTTCTGTCCATCGGGGGGGGGGGGGGAGTTAAACATTTTTCCGGCTATGGGGACCACCCGGAACAATTCCACGGTTCTGTACCCTCAAGTACATGTTTACGTCACATAAACCTCAACAAATCCCATATCCTACTGTCACTCGTCCCAAAACACCTCAAGACAAATTTGTTCTCGTACTCCCTTATTACAAATTTCTACATCATAAATTTATCCAAATATTCAAAGAATATCAAATATCCGTCATTTCCAGATCCACTAATACCCTTTCCTACTTGATTATAAACCACAAGGACTCGCTTAACACCTACAGAAAACATTGTGTTGTTTACAAAATCTCTTGCTCTAATTGAAATTCCTGCTACATAGGACAACAAAACGTTCCCTTAAAACACGTATCAAGTAACACGGCTAATATAAAACTTCCCATTGATAAGCAATCTGAAGTATCAAAACATATCAATTCTGAACATACATTTGATTGGCAAAATGCCAAGATTTTAGACATTGACACCAGGTACAATTCCAGAGATGCTTCACATTAAATCAAACATCACAGCTATTAATGTACAGGCACAATGAAACTCAATAATTAAAGTGAAAAATTTACGTCTTATTGAAAATAATGAATAAGAAAGTTAGCCAATACAAACAAAAAAGGTAATATAAATACCACACAACGTTTCTGGGATCCTTGTCTCTTCCGTCAGATGCTAGGAAGAGCCTAGAGAAACAACTAAACTTCTACCCTTCGGCTCTCCCATTGTCGTTGCGTTTTCGTCTCTCTTGAGTTTTGTCAACTGACAAGTGCAGTTGTGTCGCTATAGGCTCTTCATCACACGTGACAAAAGGAACAAGGATTCCAGAAACGTTTTGTGGTATTTATATTATTACTTTTTTGTCTGAATTGGCTATCTTTCTTATTCATTACCCATTCTCATTGTCAAAGCACGATTCGTACCGTTGCTGATTGAAACCAGTACAAGAACCTCGAAAAAATATGACTATAAAAGTTCTGCAGAGGACAGATATGAACGAATAAAATTCTGATTTATATAGTTATATAATATATGTAGATACAAATTCGTGACCGGCTGGCACGCAGTTGAGACCTTCTCTCCTGACTAAGGAGGCACAGGCCCTCGAAAATTTGTAATATTCTCTCTCTTCAGCCCGACTAGACCAACTGCTGATTTCAGGTAAGTCGACTTCGCTATCTCTCTTTCCTATCTAAATGTGTTAAATAAATACATAAATTAATTTAAAGGATCGTGATAGAATGTTGTCACATTAGGCTTCTTGATATTATAGACCTCTACAATAAAGATTGCATCATATCCTGCTTAAACTTGGTCATATGAACAATCCGATATCGCGATGGGTTCCGAGCTGTTAACTACAAACCAAAATGGGGAGAGGAAGAACACTTCAAAATCGTGTCTTCAAAAGTTGCAGGATATTCCTATGAACTTCTTCGTTTTGAAACTGCAGACAAAACGAACTAAAACTGTTTTGTCTTCAGGAAAAGTGATGGCGACTAATTTTGGTATCACAACAACTGGTTCTTACACAGTGTGCCTCGACCAGGAGAATTCACTTGCTCTCAAAGACCGTTGCATCTTAAAACCACGTGCTATTAGTTTTGAAATAGTTCTCCGCAGCCCCTATTTCTCAGATTTTGCTCCCAGGTGATTTTTCCGCCTTTTCCTAACGTTTAAAACTGTTATTGACAAATAATCGGCTATAAACGAGAATTATGAACACCCCTTTTTCCTCGAGGGAATGAAGAATTATAATTCCGCTGGAGCAAATGTAACAACGGTTATATTAAAAAATAATTTTTTGATTTTATCGTTTTACCCAGCGTATCAATGGACCCTTTACTATCAAGTCCCCTTGTTCTCGTGTAATATTTTTTTTTATAAATTCTATTGTTTGAAAGGGAAAACGGCCTGTTCCAGATAGTGGTGTTGTATGGCACTCGATAATAGTCCAGGAATTGATTTCTACATCGCAGGTCACCGCTGGTCGATTGTGCCGCTGGATTGTGGGCGCTCGTAAAACAGCGCGACGCTGTGCCATTAATAATGCCTGCGCCTCTGCTCCGTGAAATAAGCCATTATTCGATTTCGCCGACACTCATTTTAAGCTGCATAAACCGTTTGTTCTCAAGAATAAACTCATTTCAATCTCCGCCTTCGCTACCTTATTTAATAAATCTAATATATAAAGTGCATTGGATTTTAAGTGCTGTACTTCAGTTTATTCAGTCAACTGAAGTTGTGATTCACGATACAGCCGGGATACTCATTAATCTGGCAAGAGCAAGGTGATTAATCAGACACTGCTGCAACTGTAAATATGACATATCCGATAAAAACTTTATAAATAAAATAGATGAGAGTTTGAAAGTAAAGGAGTTTTCCTTTGAGCAAGTAAATGAATTCACTTATCTGGGATCACAAATAAACAATTTAAATGTAATCTCAAACGAAATTAAAACCCGAATAATAAATGGAAATAGATGCTATTATGCATATAAAAATTTAATGAGGTCAAAAATTTTAAATAACAACGCGAAATCAAAATATATAAAACCATGATAAGACCGGTTGTGACTTATGGATGCGAGACCTGGACCATGACTAGTACGGACGAAATTAGGTTAGGTACTTTTGAGCGACGGATCTTGAGAAGGATATACGGCCCTAAAAAGAATAATGGTGGTAGCTACAGGATTCTAATGAGCCATGAGCTGGACAATCTGATTAATCAAGCGAATATACGTGAAGAGTAGAAGAATTGCATGGTTTGGACACGTGATGAGGATGGGTGAGAACAGAACACCTAAGAAAATTGTGTTGTGGAAACCGGAGAGACGAAGAATAAGAGGAAGACCTCGGTTACGATGGATAGACGGAGTTGAGGACCATATGAGGACGATTGGAGTTCGAGGATGGAGACGACTGGCGAATGATAAGTGGGAATGGAATAATATTGTTGAGAAAGCCAAAACCCATCCAGGGTTCTAAAGCAAATAATTGAATTGAAATAAAATAGAAATGAAAACAATCATAACGTGACAGTTCAATATTATCGGGTTGAAACTCAAGAAGCATGAATTCTCTATCCCGGGGAAGTACTCTATCATTACTAGTATTTTTTTTTCAATTATAATGTTGAAAAAATATCAGACTTTATTATAATAATGTAAATAAATATCCTTGAGTCAGAAAAATACTTTTGTTTATTGCAGAAAAAAATATTAAATTCAATTATGTCTAAACCATTAAATTACTATGCACTATGTAACTGTGCCTGCGTGTTGCGGTGTAGTGGCTCAGCGTCATTACCTCGCATTGCAGAGGTCCCGGGTTCGAATCCCGGCATGAGCATGAATGTTTGTGTTCTTCGTTATCACGAAAACTGGGGTCAAGACTGAGGGAGAATGGACACACTGACCAGGTGTCACTCCGAAATCCAGAATGTGTCATGTAAGATGACAGTCTGGCAGTCGTCTCGCTAGGCCAAGGCTCTGAATGGGCTGTAGAGCCACGTGGTAGTAGTATCAGTACTATGCAACTAAGAAATATTTATAGCAACAAGTGATCAAATTGACTTTCACATACAGTAATAAACCATTTAGAGAAATTAAAAATATTATCTATTTTGCGAATGGTTAAAATTTTGTTTTGAATTAGAAGTAAAAAAATGAACGTCTTTGAATTTCTTTTTAAGTAGCACTTTTCTACTTGATTGGCCGAGAAGAGACACTATTTTACGTAATACATATAAACCCACAAATTTATAACTTCGAAAGTATTAGTCCTAAACTAATAACATTAATATTGAATCAACAAATTTAAAGCACAGATATTTAAGAAATCAAATTTTGCGAATATAAATGTAAAATAAAGCTTTGCTGTACGGTATCTTTTTTGGCAATTCCAACATCGCATCTGTTGAAAGATGGTTTTATATATGTTAATATTATACTATTTTTTGTTAATTTCCTCTGAATAAAATCTAAGAGACACATTCAATGTGAAATTCTACGGCGTTTTACAGATAAAACTTGGATAAAAGCTTGATAAATAAACTTTAAGACCCTTCGATCTCGCCGACACAGATTGTCAACCCGAAAAATTTTAACAATTGGGCACATAAATAAATATTCAATTATAAAATAAAATTTAAAAAATGATTCTATTTGATAAATAAACCAGTAAAAAGTAATATTGGGAAGGTCAACGAGAGTTTAGAATCAAAACGTTTGCCCTGAATATTCCCCTTCAGCGAAAAGTTGTAATAAAATTTATTTCATCTTATCGAGCTACCTCAGAATTCAAATTTTTCATTGATGAATCCAAAACTGTCTTATTAAAAATTCGCTTAACTAAGGGGTGGAAAGGGCAGTCATAATTATACCAAACAAAATTGTGGAGACGAAGAAGAAATACCAATTTTTATATTCATTCTAGGCAAAACGTTTAGGGGTTAGGCTCACGTGCAACTTAAATCCAAAAAGGAAACAGTTACGACAATTATAACAATATCGCTTCTTTTTAAATAAATGTTAAAAACACCAAACAATTAGAAGACAGTTAGGGTTCGTAATTTTGAATTTGTGCCCCAGAACATAGACAAACATGTAATGTAACTTTTTTTTTTTTCAATTTCATCATGTCTTATTTAACATTTGTGACCGTTAATAAAGCGTTACATCAGGGTTTTTTTGGGGGAGGATTGTTAGGATTTAACACTGCGAGGTTTAAATGTTTTCCTCCTCTGATTTGTAGCACCAACGCCCTCTTTGGTTCCATTCCGACCCAAACAGCTCGCAATTTACCCGCGCAATTTCCCTTGGCCTATTAGGACAAGCCTCTTTAGCCATGCATTAATCCAAAGAGGCCTAAATTAACCAAAGCAATTTCCTGCAGCCCGATGGGAAGTAGTTAAGTTCAAGATCAGGCGGTGATATTTTTTTTATAGTAGAAATTAACGTCCAGCCAGCGTTCATCAGATGCGACAAAAAGTTTTGTTCAAGTGGCCCCATACCATATCACTTATTTACTAAATGTAAATATTAAAGTGGTCCGTTGGTTTTATTTCATCAACCATTTAACTTAAATGTTTTGAACTGATTTAGGATAAAATTTCAACTTAACGGTTTGAATAAAACTTAGAAATATAACACAAAAGAAGAACGCCCTTTATAACGGACAATAGCAGAAATTAATTTTGAACAATACAATTTAAAAGTAAGTAGGCATTTCGATCAACTATTGTGATCTTTGTCAATACAACCGCTACACTTAACACACACAACAATCTAAAACAAACAATACAACAAATACGCAAAATCTAAACAATACGTAACTTGACGAGGAAAACATTTAACAATTGGATACACATACAAAATTGGGTGATATAAATAGCACACAATGTTTCTGTAAACCTTGTTGCTTTCTTCAGATGCAGATAATTAGTGTCATTGAAATTAAAGCTGCAAAACCCAGACGATGTAAAACAAAAGCAAATGTAATAATAGAAAATCAATTATTGATCAGTTTCTACATTAATTTGTGATATTTTAACTGAATTTTAATTGTACTTGTAAAACTGGAGGAGTCCTAATCAGGGCTGAAAAATTTTTTTAAAAAAAATAACGAAACTTAAAATTTTCCTGACTAATAGGCTGGCGTTTTTTAACGTTAATTTATTTTGAAAAAGTCCTATTATTACAGTTCTTAAATACATAAGTTTATAAATATATAATCATTTTGCACTAGACAATTTTCAGTCAACCTGTGAAAAAAAATACTCATCGACAGAATAAAAGCAGTGACCGTGCAGTAATGCCTTCACAACCCTCATGACTAATTATTTTCATTTCATTGGGACGTTTATTATATCAACTTTCTAAAATTTTAAAGAATTTATTAAATACGAAACTGTCTGCATCGTATTGCTTTTTGTGTATTTCAGACAAGTTTTCATGCTATAACCAGAATTTATCACCTTATTTTGCCTATTTTTTGTCCACTCCATTTTCTATTTGTTAATTTTAAACTAATACAGACGTATTTATATTTTTGGTAAAACGCAAATTTCAGAATTAAAGCTATTTACAACATACAACCGGAGTAAATTCGACAAATAGTCATAAAAGTCCAATGGATACGATTCACTTGTTTCGATATGGTAAATAATGGAATTGGGTCAGACTTCTCGGAATCCAATTTGGCGTGTAGGGGGGACAAGAAAGAATATAGGCCGGAAAGCACTTGCAATTCAAATATGGCCAAAAAAAATCGTCTGAAATGTTCCTACTCAAAAATTAATTGGTAAGAAATATTGTGCAGTCATATATATACGATCATGGTCGAATCGAAGGAAATTTACTTAAACCTCAATACATGTACGAAAACATAATAGAGGAAGAAGCCATTTCAATAGTCTTAGTATCAAACAGGTGGAAAAGTTAAGAGATTTCCGCAAAAAATACTTTGACAGTTAATGCTAGATATGAGGACAAACAAGATTACATGTAACCTGATTAATTTTTAATTTTATTTCACAGATGACTGTGGCCCAATAAGACTCTGAAAGCTTCTCGTGTAATTGACAGTAAAATAAAAAAATTGTCGAATTTTTTTTTCTTCAATCCATATTTAATTATATTTAGCTCTCTTTATGAAGTTTGCATTTATAACATTATGTTTTTATGAACCGATATGCGAGATTTTAAGAAGAAGAAAAAGAGTTGCATGTGGACAATTTGAGAGTTTAATCATCAAACAGTTACTTTTGACGACTTTATAGGTTTAGAATAAGACCACACAACATAAAATTAAATATTATTTTACTCTCCAGACTTGATTGAAGGAATTCTATCATATAACAATTTTTTCTGAATATGCTAGCGACTCGCTCCTAAACGGAATAAGTTTAATCCAGAGCTTTTCTGTAATACATTTAATTTATATTTGCAAATGTAATGTCACCTCAGGACATACCAAGATCTACTTTTGTTCTCATTTTATTACTTATATGAAAATAACAATAAAACTGCACAAGTAATGGACAATGGTGTAAAATTAGACTCACCCTTCGCATGGTGTAATGTTTATCCACAGTTCGATACAGCACCAAATAATTTATGTTATTATTGACTCCCAGTTAACCGAATAATAAAACATAGGATAAACTCAAAATATGTTCTGTTCTCCACGTCCTCCGTACGAGTGCTTTGACGGATCAATACTGACACTTTCAACGTACCCCCATTACACCTGTTTCCTAAGGGCGCTATCAAGTTCCTGCGCTCGCATGCAGATGGCAATACTGTCGCTGGTGTATACGCACGCGCCGAAAATTTCGCACCGCTATTTTGCACACAGCTGATAAGTCTCCTTACAGGGATGGGATTTAGGTTAATGTTTATTCACTGACCCGGCCAAATTGATTTTGTAAAATATTATATACATCCAAAAAAATAAAAAAAAATATATACAAAGAAACCACCCCAGTAGTCTCGATATATTTTTTTGGGATTTATTATCTAAATTAGCCGTTTTCAATTTGTACGATAAAAACAATAAAAACGAAATTAAAATAGTTACATTTATCAGACATATTTTAAATAAATGAAAAATATCATCAAAATATACAAAGAAGTTTGTTATGAAAATATAATAAAACAAACACTACGTTTCATCCCTGAAGTTTTGGGGGTGAAACTAATTGTTTATTTTATTATAATGTTTTAAATTTTCATGCCAAATTAAAAGAAATTTAAAACTCAATCCAAAGTCCTTTCCAGGCATCAAAAAATATCAAATAGACACAGATAAAATTGAAATGATTGAAAAATGAAAGAAGTTTGTTATGAAAATATAATAAAACAAACACTACGTTTCATCCCTGAAGTTTTGGGGTGAAACTAATGGTTTATTTTATTATAATGTTTTAAATTTCAATGCCAAATTAAAATCATTTTAAAACTCAATCCAAAGTCCTTTCCAGACATCAAAAAATATCAAATAGACACAGATAAAATTGAAATGATTGAAAAATGTGAAAACCAGTAGAAACTCAAAATATTTTAAGAAATAGATATTTATAAAAAAATAGTAATAGAAAGTGGCGGTATTGCTAAATTGTCTGCTAATATCTTAAATAAATTATTACCCATTATAAATCTAAAAGGTACAAGCAATATAAACGTTATTAAAATCCTCAAAAAAAAATTAATGACTGACAATTTCAAGATATTGGGCTGTAATACGAGCTTCAACGTTCATTTTCTCCATTCACCCCTGAGCTGTTTCCCTAAAAATATAGGTACAATATAAGACGTATAATGTGAAAGATTTCACTAAGACAAAGGAAGTTGAAAAACGATTTATAGGAAGGCGGAATATTAAAATGCCAGCAGACTACTGTTGAAAAGGGACATTTCCCGACAAATTCTCGAGAAGAAATGCGCGAAAAGAAGTTTTGAGAAAAAGATAAAACGGTAATATCAAGACTAGTAATGTTTTTAGGTACTTATTTATCATTTAAATCTTGACAGAGTTAGGACATAAATGTAAATTAGGTCTATGTATATATAAGGTGATAAAATTGAAATGTCAAAATATTTTGATTAGAGGTATTTCCCCAGAAATAGTACATCGTTTTGTGAAAAACCCTTACGGGATTTTTGGATTTAATATTTGGAGTCAATACTAAAAATAATATAAATTCAGTTACCAAATTAAAAAAAAATTTCTAAAAGTATTTTTGCAGACCTGTTTTATTTAAGACAATTTAATTTAACGTAAAATATACCTTTACACATCATTTACAAAAGTCAACCCTATTTTCAGAATCTTCTTCGTTTGCTTAGTATATGGTGGACATTTTAAAACGCTAACAGAATAAAAGCCAATAACCTTGAGAATAATTTTGATTCTGATATCCAATTAATGCTGTTTGAGAGATACGATTACCGTAGAATATAAAAGCAAACTAAACGTCCTACTCAAATAAACAATTATATCTATGTAATAAAAAAGGATGTATATTTGTATGTATGTATTTACGTTGTTCTTTATACAAATTTTATCGCGTGGACAGAATGCAACAAAAATTGGTACACAAATTCTTCAAAACACGAGAAACGGTAGTGTGAGGGTGAGAAACGCCTAGCATACATGTGGAAAGAATTATAATTAAAAACCGTGATCATTAAATATTAAATTACTGCGCCCAAGAGACAATGACGTCACGCGAGAGAGAGACGTTACTACGCAACGAACAAAGAAAATATCTCCTTTATTAGGAATGAAATAAAGCAGATAATTTTATACAGCAATATTCCATCGAATGATGATAATGAAGAATACGAATTACTTTACCATCCTTGGGGAAAATGTAAGTTAATTTTCGCGCTGTATTAGTTGTGAGTCTAGCTAACAATTTCATCAATGTAATATTTCGTAATGTATGAAGACTGAGTGACAATTATATCCTGAAGTACTCAAGGAATCTATTTAAGTATTCAATTAAATACTTTTTCGAGTTTATATAAATAAGTACACGAGCAACGCCGGGCACCCAGCTAGTTTATAATAAAGTTCTAAGTGATCTATAACTTTTAAATTCAATCAACTTGTACATTTGTCTATAAATATTTATTATTTGGAATAAGAATATTTTTCACAGTATCGGCTAAGCTGGTACCACGTGCATTAAAAAAACACAGAATTTTTTATTCTTAGGCGTTTTCAGAGTGTTCTCACGACGCAAAGTGTTAAGTGACCGAGCACATAGCCACTAGAGTAAGTTTTGGAGTGGTTTCGAGAAAATACTCTGACACATGCACAGCCCAGTAAACAAAACGTCTCTCTCAGAGATTAAATAAATCTGCTTCAAAATAGAGTAAGTTAAGGGATTTATTAATACGATCACAGGTGCAGTTTCTTTTATCGATAACAAATTCTTACAATTGGTATTATTTTCTGTTACGGTTTATACTTTAAATTGTAGTCCTTTTAATTTTATCTTCACTTTCATCCGCTCTTTTTAACCAGACTAGAAAATATAAAGCAATGATTTAATTCCATGAGCACAAAATATTTTTTCCTCTTCGTATTTGACATTGTAAGCTTTCTTATTTAGAATTATTTATTTGTCACTGATTATTTATTCTAATTATTTCACCCTTAGTTTATCAGTCAAAAGTTACTAAATTTTCCTCAAATATTGTAAATAAAAATAAACTTTATCTGACTTGTATTAAATAAAAATATAATTAGTGTATAATTGCCAAAGTCATTCTTTATTAAAATTTACATTTAACTACTAAACATTTCTTCCCTTTCTTAGGGACCTCTTCAGCTGTATATAATTCACAATTATTCTTTTCATCGAAGAATTGAACCGAAAGGGGTTTGAAAATAAGACGATGAAATTATACATGCTGTATATAAATAAAAGCATAATTTCCTAATTAGGAAAATATTACTGATCCGCGGTTCAGTCTACGCATCTGACAGCTGTTTACTTATATCCGTTGATTTTGGTTTAGTTGCACGAAAAAGGAGAGAGATATGTTTCAAAAGTGGAAATAAGGTCTTTTATTTCTTAACATCAGGTAGTCTCTCGTCACACACGTCAAGAACGTATCAGTTGTCAACTCAAAACCAAATGTCTATAACGTGCACAATAAGGGTCTTATTAGAGCAGCAGCTTGCCTACATTTCTACTCCTTATTACTGCTACGTAACACAGATTTCGTCGTAATAATAAAATTATTTCCCATGAATCAATCGATAGATTTACTCAATAAAGTATATTACATCTCCCATCATTTGATAAATCACCACTGATTCTGGTTTTAATTTGCAGACTTATGAAAACTAAACAAAAAGATTTATATCACTTCGTTTTTTTTAACTGTAAGGCAGACCGTAATTTCCACACTAATTATATTTCATTCATAAATATTTATAAATAATATAATATAAATAATAATTTTTACATTTGAAGATAAAACTTTTAATTCCAGATATCTGATAATGCATGTTCTAATTTGTTTTTAAATCATTCGTTCCAGATTTTCTACATTAAGGCTCTATACTCGTAGACTGGAAACCCTGTACTGAGAAAAACAAGTTATTACATTGCAATGATCTGACCAGAAATTGAGATAAAATGAAAAATTTACGTCCGATTGAAAATTACTAATAAGAAATTGAGATAATTAACCATTACAAACGGCTTATTCTCGCTAAATGAGGCTTACAAACATTTTTACCTGGGTACAGGCTGCTACTCCAACTCCCTGGATGTTTTATAAAATATTATGTCATTAATTATTCTCAACATTTTTACCATTTGCAATCGGCAGGGCAAAATAGCGTATTTTGTCGCAAATCTTTGTTAAGTGTTATATAACAACTGTTTTCAAGGATACACATAACTTTCTGAATAATGTCTTCTGTAATATACGGTTAGCATGATTATGTAGGCCTACATTCGGCTCGTCAGGTTCAGTATGGAAGGTATGGTCAGTCTTCAACGAAATGTAAGACTAATTGTTAGAGGGTATTCATTTCCTTCACCTCCATGAACTCCCCCTCTTCCGCTCCAAAACCCGTATTACACCCTACTGGTTACTTTAGATAGTGTCACTCTTTAAACACACAATCCCCAAGCAAGTAACATGGCTGCACTTATTCCCCCACAAAAACCTGCTGGGAACAGAAGCCATGTTCGCCCCATCTTTCACACTGTAATCATCAATAATCATACACAAATATTCAAAATAAAAGGATATATTATCTACCTCTACTCCCACATCATTTATAAAATCAATTGCAGACTGATGGCCATTCTACATCAACCAAATTATAAGGTATCTTCTTGAGCACACCATCTGCCTTACTGTCAGAAACACAATTCCAAATAGCTGCTCACAGCCACCAAATTTGACCAGTGCTTCACACTAGCGCACCTTAAATCCTCAAATATTCAGCTCTCTCTTTCCTTCACATCTTACAGCCCAGACAAAATTCTAGACTCAATAATCCTCTAATTCCTTTACTGTAACTGCACACTCCCATACTAAATTGTGCATTTATTTTATGCCTTCTCTTTCACCTCTAATAGTACATCTGGTAATGTGCCAAACAGTGTGGGTGTTTAAATATCTTTCAAATATTTTAGAGATTGGCTTTTTTAGGTGTTGATTGTTGCTGTATTAATAGTTGATCACACTGAGTGGTTTCAACGGATTGCGGAGGATAGTGCTGCAGAAAATTTGAATAATTTCCAGTCCAGCATTACGATACTGAGACCTAAATTTCAGATACGCCATCCAGTCCATATCATATATATATATATATTGTAATAAAAGGCGTCTAAATAAGAGATTACACAAATTTATTAACAATTTTAAATACACAATAATATTTGGGATCTCAGGGTCTTAAACTGGGTTTGATAAATGGGTGAATTTATACAATCAAATTACATTTACCTTTTATGGAAGTTAATGCGCCTGAAACATAGACGAACTTTGTTGTGGAAGAAATAACACTACAGATTGAATTTAAATGTAATAATTAAATAATTAAAATTAAAGAACGATCTGACTTTTATCTTTTAAAAGTGGTTTACAATATGATTTTAAAAGTTTTTCTACTTACGGCCGCCCAGGTCTCATTTTAGGTTTTTCGTGCACAAAATTTGGGCATATCACTGATTCTAGTACTCACAGATTCTAAATGTCAACAAATTCTAATTGGCGTAGTTTTGTTAGTTGGTCTAACACAACTTAGTAGATTCTCGATGCTTTGCTGCAACCTGGATTTGCAGATCTCGTGACTTTAGTTGGAAATGTACTTCATTGGTTTGTCTATGGCCAGCAGGTTGAATTTATGCTCGGCCACCGATTACAACATTAGTTTCACTCTTTCCTTCCCGACTGAAGATTGCTTTGCTTTTCAATGTTTCAATGCATGTTTGTAACTGCTATCAAACTGTTCTATTTGCGGTCCGCTGCCCGACTGCAAAACTTTTTATAATATGAAAAGTTTTGGTCTTTACACCTCGCTGTTTTATGGCTGACTGCACATTCCTGACTCTATTACTTTTGTACAAAAACTTTGCTGGTCCTTATGCCTCGCCGTTCATTGCCTGACTGCACATTGGTCTCGTAGATTTTGAGCGCGTAGAACCTCAACAATGTTTTCTTTGCTTCGCCGAATTGTTGCGGCGTCCGCTCTATATCCTCTAATAATGAGTCCTCTACAATCCAACTTTCCAATTAGCACAATGTCTTAATTACCAATTACTACAATATATATATTGTAATAATTATTTATTATGCGCTTTTATAAATGAAAAACTATTAACTTTAAACAACAAACAAGATTTATTATGACAATACTTTAAAACAATTATACAAAATTACAAAATATAAAAAGGGATCTCAGGGTCTCAAACTGGGTTTGATAAGGGCAGAATATTTAAACAATCAAAGAACACAAAATTTACAATTAAATTTAAAAGGAAATATCTATTCGTCTTGACATAGACTTTAAACAATTTATTCTATCAAATCTAAAGAGCGATCTGACGTTATCTTTTAAATTGGTTTACAACATTTTTACGGTTTTCTTGCTACTTACGGCAGGAAAGGATTCTTTCAACTTTCGAAGCACAATGGTGGGGTTTTCACAGCTTCTATTTATTCACAGATTCTAATGAGCACTGTTGGTTTTTTTAAAAAAAAACACCCAAAAAAAAAAAGTTGGTTATCTCTCGACGACTTACTGCAACCTGGATTCGTAGATCTCGTGAGCCACGTTGTAGGCGCAACTCACTAGTTTGTCTGTGGCCAGCATGATGAATCTACGCTCGACCACCGAATACAACACTAGTCGCACTGTGTCTCCTTCCCGACTGAAAATTGCTTTACTTTTTAATATTTGAAAGCATGTTTGTGACTGGACTACATTCTTTCGTTCTGACTGCCGACTGAAGACTTCTCGCTTTGCTCCTCGCTGCTGACTGCCAACTTTTATACTGTAATCTTTCGACGAACAACTTTATTCTGTCGTTTCTCCCCGCCGACTTTATACTGCAATTTTTTTTTTGAATGGATATCTACCCGCAAATGTGTCCGTCATCCGACTCAAAACTTCCTAACCGTCTCGCAATTTTGAGCGCGTAATTTTTCTCTCCCCACCAAGTCAACAATACTGTCTTTTCATTGTTGCTTGTTGTGGTTTCGGTTATCGCTGTCCATGTTTTTTCCAACAATTTAAATTCTCAATCAAAACAATGCCTTAATTAACAAGCATTACAATATATATATATATATATATATATATATATATAATTGCAATATTGGTATGGAAAGGAAAGAGAGATAGGTTATGGCTTACCTGAAAGTGAAGTGCGGTGTAACCATAGGGAACTGAAGGTTGTCCTTCAAATTTTCTGAGGCTGTCAGCCTCCTTCTTCAGGAAGGAGTATTACACCATTCTGTGCACCGGCCGGCTGCAGACTATATATATTTGTAAATGATTGCCTTGAAGTAAAAGCCCACAGTGGCTTTGCTAAATGCCTGTTACATTTGCAGTGATTTATAAAGATATTAATGTACAGTAAAATACAATTTGAAGGTTCCCATTTGAAATGAAAATTTCTCTAGTCCCAATAGAACTGCCATGTGTAATGTAATTTCTCCCCCTTTTTAAGGAACCCTGGCATAATGCAAATAGCACCTTTAAGAATCATTTTTCCAGTGAATTTCACCTCATTAACCCCATCTTAAGTAATAACCAAACATTCCATTTTGATTGTAACGTATTCGTAAAGTACAAAAAATGCTAACTGTTGTAAATGACCCAAAAAAACATTTCTCCGGGATGCATGATGTGTACCTCAGTCGATATTAACCATAGGACAAAAAATCAAGATAAATGATTATATGAAAAGATGTCTATAATTTTTTTAAAAATTCCATCGACATTGTTCAGAATATTACAAAATAAAGAAGCCAGTCTTAGTACCATATGAACTCCCCCTCCCCCCCCCCCCCAACAACACACACACCACTATATACAGAAAAGGGGAATATTTTGCAATTTGTTTTGTAATTAAACTAAGAAGTCTAACCTTACTCAACCTGTGTTAAGTATAATAGTTTAACATTATCAAACTTTTCAGAACCCCTAATTAAGAGAAAATGTCAGCTTCCCAGAGATTCACTAAAGAGGTTCTACTGTAATACTGTTCAGCGAGTCAACATTGTGAAGAATACACAATTTGAAGTTCAAACACAACTAAAAACATTGTGTGGTATTTCTATTATCACTTCAATTTGTCCGTTATTTGGCTATTTTATCTGATACCTTATTGCATTGGTCGGGTGATTTAAAAAAAACGCAACAATCATTACAATGACACACCACACAAACAAACTCTTAAGCAATAATAAGAAAGATGGCCTAATTCAGACAAAAGAAGAGATAATATAAATATCACACAATGTTTCTATCTTTAGGAGCAGAAAATGCAAGAGCATAGATACAACAGCACGAGTCAGTTGACAAACGTTTTGAGTTTTGTCTACTGATTCGTGCAGTTCTCCCTCTCTACGCTCTTGCGTTTTTCTGCACCTGAAGATAGGAACAAGGCTTTCAGAAACATTGCATAGTATTTATATTATTACGTCTTTGTCTGAATTTTGCCATTTCTTATTATTAATTTTCAATCAGACAAATTTATTTTTCAAACTCTAAAGCATTTAACTTTGTTTTAGCTTTACTTTTGAATATGTCACCTGGTTTGTGCAGTGTGTCATTCTAGCAGCTCATGTTTTTTGAATCGCCCAACCAAAGAAACGAGGATTGCAGAAATGTTGTGTAGTAGTTATTTAGCACTGCTGTCTGTTATTTGGCTATTTATTTATCTAATTAGTATACTTTAAAGTCAAAACTTTTATATATTATACTTTCACAAATTAATTCACTCTCAAGTATAGTAATAGCTATTTAAGTTAGAATTTGTTCCTTTAGTACTGATTTTTTACTTTACCATACACAGTACCTTTGAGTTAGTGTAGTGAGTGTTAAAGAACAGAACAAGTGCATGGAGTAATTTTCCCGTTACAGTGCTGTAAACTTGAACGCCACTATACAAACAATAGTATTTTAACAATTACACTTAATGAAATCCAAGATGTAAACTTATTTACTGCACAAAAATTGAAAAAAAAAAAAAAAACAATAATGTGCTAGTATAGAACCAAAAATCTGTCCAGGGTAATTCTTATGAATTAATGACATCTCAACACTTTACCTTTCAAATTATATTACCTGCTAACTTGGCAAATAAATCAGTGAGTTACAACTGGAAATTGTTATAGTTTCATACATTATAACTACAAAAAGTAGACTAAAACAGGACTGTCAGCACCAATCTCAATTATTTGTTGAGCAAGCATTTTATAAACTAAATTGACCACATTAAATCTGTATTTGAAAATGAGACAAATTTGATTTTTCTTCTTGCTAATTTGAGGTTAGAATAATATGAATAAGCTTTTAAATCTGTTATTAACTAGGATTATCGCTAGGTAAGTATTTAGACATAATACAAATAACAGCTTAAAATCAAATAAAAATAAGACAAAACTGTGTTTTGGCATTATTGACAATTTAAATTACAGTATTAGTCTGGAAGGATCTAGATAATTAAAAAATTCAATCAGTTTTTAGATAGCAATGAATGCATTTGATTTATTCATTCTAATAAAACTTATTACATAAATCCTATAATAAAGTCATGGCATTTACAGATATATTGCAGTTAGAGACATTGTAGGAGGAAGTGGGAATCTGGGAAAGAATACTTTATTACTGAAAAGAATTAATTCACTACTTAGAGCCATTTTATACAGGTACTCTTAAGAAAAGGCAAAATTATCTAGTACCCTGCTTCATGTAAGCATATAACAATTGCACATATTTAAATGTGTATACAAGCTGTGTAAATATATAGAAAGCAGCATAAAAATTAATAATCAAGCACATTATTTAAGGCATTTCATTTTCAGACTAGGGCTGCAAAACCTGAGTTCCTCGATGTATATTCTAAGGGAAAACTTTGTACAATTATGTACTATATTTTTATAATTACAGGGTGCTTGAGGAATTAATTGTGAAGCCAATTTGAAAATAATAAATTGCTGGAAATAGGTAATAATTATTATTAGGGCCAAAAGTATCAAAAATATTAACATACTAAGTTTATTAAATTTTGCCAAAAATTTGTACTTTTTTGTATCACATTTTGAAAAAGGAATGTCCTTTTTGTGGAGGGGGAAAGTAATCTGAGGTTATGCATTTATAAGTGTACATTCCACAAATTGGAATGATGCAAGACAAGGAACATTAGTTACCTCATACATACAGATTCATGAAAATAAAGGCTAAAGCTATTGCATTTCATATGAACAGTTTCTAAATAGTGTAAATAGTATTTTCTAAAAAGCACTTCATTGCAACAAGGCAACATCAAAGGCACCAGCAAGCTAAAAATTTGATTGTCCTCCATTAGAAGTACTAGATAATCTTGCAATAGACATCAAACTTACAATAGTTCTTATGACTTTAAGCATTTTTGGCATATAAAGTTAAATTTACAAGTGATGTGTAAAAATGAAATATTTCATCAAAGAAAATGATACTAGAGAGATTAGAAACAAAAATTTAGTTAACAACTAATACAAATTAATTTACAAATAAACAATTCAAACATGACAGCATGCACCCATCAATAAAACAATTCACACTGAGTAATTTCTTAAAAATACAACTCAACAACAAAAATATATATTTGTGACCTTAGGAACAATTTGCACGATAATTAAAACAAGCATATAAAACTGCCTGCAGCATATAACTGTACCTTTCTTTATATAAGGCTAAAACAACTCACAAAAAATTTTGTATGGTGTATATATATATATATCAACTTGAAACACATTCCTCCATTTCTAACATTTATCTCAAAGCATTTCACTTACACATACACAGCACCGTGCATAATAGCAGTTCAATTGTTAAGTTAATTATATGCAAATACTTCATTTCATAAATATGTAAATCAAAATCCTATTTGCAGAGATCATATAGGCAACATCAATATTTCTGTTTCAAAGATATAAATCCCCTGACAAAGAAAATTCACAATGGCACACGTGGTCATTTAAAAGTAAATATGCAAAACTTGGCACTCATCAATACACAGCTGTCCTTATTCATGGTAAACATTCATAATATACATCACAGATAAAACTAGTGTTCTAATAAATCTAATTGTATTCTGATGGCCATCAGGTTTTCAAAGGCAAAACCATTCACTCACATTACGAACATCCAAGTACTTGTACAAACCATACATGAAAACTTTCCTAATTTAATATTTTCAATTGAAATTAGATTGGTTTTCTATATAGGAAACAACTGCTCAGCCAATATGAAAATATTAAAAAGTAACTTTGAAAATCACACTTCTAAAAATATTTTCACTGTAAAAATGTCTTGAGACATATATGGAAAAGATATAAATTTTTCAGAAAGACTGAAATTTGAAACAAACACTTTGAGAAATAATATGTGAAACATGTTCTTTGTAAGAACACTATTAATAGTATTGAGGAAACAAGATTTTGTAATTCATTTTCCTTACCAAATATACAATTAAAATTTAGTTAACACATTAAAATTCATGAAATTTATAACAGAAAAATTCTCAACACTAATAGTGTAAAAAAGAAATCCTTAAAAGAATTGGCACGGAATGACTATGCTTTCCTGTCAGATAAGTATACAGAAAATACTAAAGTTTTCTCAAGTAGTAAAATCTTAGCTGTACCAATCCTGGAAATATGGATATATGGCAACCAAATGCAGGAATGCATGTACAGTTCAGGAAACAGAAGAGATGGCATTTAGAGGTGATCCCATTTGTGTTAACACTTTGTCCAACCAATGCAAAGGGCCATTCAAATGAATTTCTACCCAACATGGAGTACTAGTTACATCTTGTCTATGATATTCTGCACCCCATCCTTTCACAAACGACATCCTGAAACAAATTAATTTTTTTATTACAATTGTATTTGAATGAATATGAGATTATGTACTTTGCTGGACTTCAAAGGCTTTCGAAGGATTGAGAAAGCCTATGATATTTCTCATAAAAATTAATAGCAACCCTTATGACATATATAGTATTTTCAATACAGACAATGAATCGTCCCAAACTGTACTTACATTAACATACTATTTCAAATTGTATTTAAAAATACATCATTAAACATCAGCTCCTGAACTTGGCAAATAATTAAAATACTTTTAAAATTTTAGGTGTGTTTTGTACACAATAGGCACAGAAATTAATGTGAGCAGAAGTATTATTTCAATTGCAAAGCCCATTTGATATTTAATATTTTGAAGTATTGCCAATGTTTGAGTTCACTTGTGCAACATACCTAATTGTACACATTTTTGTCAATTCATAGACTGCTTCAAATCCATGGTTGACACTCTGAGAGAGCAACTGTGCAAATTCTTGATTATTAAAAATTTTAAGTGAGCATCCAGGTGGAATCTTACACACAGTACTCGGGTGGAAACCATGATGATGATTACAGTTCCGAGACTGAACGAAAATTGCACTGTCGGATTTATTCTGAGCATACACTTCACCTCCAATGTAAACTAATTGGACACCTGAAACATTTATAGTTATTGAAGATAAATTTTAATATAGAAATTATTGATGAAACAAAAATATAATTCACTGAAAAATGGAAATAATACTGACCTTTTCCTATGTGCCTACGAGTATTCTCAATTGTAGAGTTTCTGTTCACATTAGATAATTGACCTAAACAAAATCGGTCTGAGTTATTGCTTGGGTTTGTAAACCCATCAACAATAATTACATTATTCTGGCAATGAAACACTTCTCCGACTCTACAGTTCAGCTCATAATAAGCTATACTGGCCCAATATGTAGGTTCCTAAAACAAAATGTATGTATATATATTTTAAACATATATGGATGATGCAATTGTAGCTATATTAATTCATTTAAAATTAGTTTTCATCGAATACAGTATTGGATTAAAATAACTACATAATGGGTATACATGTGTATGTATTTTTACATTTTAGTTACATTTCCACAGGAAGATTTGCTACATGGCACCATCACATCTCCCTTGAGAGGATATGTCAAAAATATAGATGAAACCCCATTCAAGTAGAAATTTCCAAGTGTGTCATGTATTCATCAGAAATTATTGTCAATATTATCACAATATTACATAATTGTACACCTCTGTGCAAATTACTCCTTTGAAAAGATACAAGAATTTCATCTGGCAGCAACCTTACTTTCCAAAGATTTTTTAAGATCAATTTTATCCACAAGTAAAAGACAATTCAACTAAATAATAAAATGACTTCAAAATCTACAATGATACTCATCAACTTAAGTATGCACTTATATATAAAAATCAATTTATCATTGTTTAGTTCACATAGAATTCAAATAAACTAATGGCATGTTAATAGTTTTATAATTTTGATGATGAATTTATAACTTTCATTATAGTACTTATACTGGTAAAGTTACCAGGCATGCTGATTAATCTGAATTGTCATCAGTTTTAAGCCTCATGTCCTTAATGGGACACCCAAAGGTCTCAGTTTTCAAATTTTTCTATTACACAGACTTTTTAAGCATTTTCATACATTGAACATCCAAATTGGAATGGAAAAATAGCTGAAGAAAAGTGAGTATCTATATTTTCTCAAATAAAAATGGTATTCCCAAACAATATAAAGATTTATATCACTTGTAAAAGTATATCTTCTCCATGACAAGGAATAATGGTAAAGTTGAGATATTATCTGGGCAGATGAAAAAATAGACTACTCAACTATGCATTGAAAACACTGATTTCTATTGTTGCCAAATATATAATTAAGTGCTTCAAAATAAAGTGGTCTTGCATAGGGAAAACTAATTAAAAATATTCAAATTAATGTTTAAAACTATTTTTATCCCACTACTATATTTTTGTATTTTTTACTGTTATTGTTCTATTTAATTAATGTTAAATTTGTTGTTTCATTTTATATTATGTAATGTAAATTATAAATTAAGTAGAGACTACATGACAGCCCAAATAGCCAGAATCTCAAGGAGAGAAAAACGCTAAGTGGTCTAATATTGTTGATTTTTTTGGGCATTGTGTATGTTTGAACAGGTTTGACTTACAAAAGAATACGGCAACACTATATATTCAAAGAGTTCCATAATTCTTGTAATTATTTTAATTTAATTATTGGGTATATTTTTTAATTATTTTACCTGGTAAGAAACAGGAGCAACTTCAGACATGTTAATATTATTTGATGTGTCCATAGCAGAAGGGTCACCTAAAGTTGAACCAGGTCCTTGTTGACTGTCTTCTGGAGGGCTATAAGCAGGTGGTGGTGTTTCTAAAAAAAATGAAATTGTACAAATATAAATTGCAACCCTGAGACATAAAAAAATATTTTGAAATGAAAGATTCTTTATTAATTCATATAAATGACGTTCTTCTATGAAAATATTTGAACAAAAAAATGCAAGACATGAGTTAAAATAAATTTGGTTGTGAATCTCATTGTCAAGCTTTGAAAAGTCTGATCACTGACTAGATGACAAATAAGTTGCACTAGAATAATGAAATAAAGTTAAGAAAGAAGAAAATTAATTTGAAAAAAGATTGATTTAATTTTGTACTATGGCAAAATTAGTAGAATCCAAATTTCTGGAAAGTATCTTAAGCAATGTACAATACAAGAATATTTTGAGTAAAACCCTTTCTTTTATGTGTGGCTGATACCAGTTGGCCCACTAGACTGTATGAATACGAAACACAGTGTTGTTTCGGAAATCATCACATTAAGACACAACATACGTTGAAAAAATTAGGCACCTTTAAAAGAAGAGTAATGTATGAGTGTACACTAGTTTAAAGTGAAAAAGTGTATTCTTTTTTGCAAAATAAGAAAAGCAATGTCTGGTGAGAAAAACACATTTATATCACATTTTCTGTCCAGGTTTGGAAATATAGCAAAGCATTTGCATTAACAATTTATGATTGAGCCTGGACAAGTACCTTGGCTGTGAATCTCATTGTTTTATTTGGTAAAACCTGATCAATGACTGACAAATAAGTTGCTACAATAAAGTATGTACTGACTGCCTCAAAATAATACTTGCTATCATTACAGCAATGATGCTGCTTACAAAAATTGTAACAGTGAATAACAACAAAAACAGCAAGAAAGTTCAGTACATAGTACATTAAAACATTTGTCAGGAAGAGATCAAAGCAATGAACAACAACACAAAATCTGATAACCATATATACACACAATATTAGAAGAATCCATTAAGGAATAGGAACTAATTTGGCGGCGAAGTCACATTCAAACTGGATAGTGAGGAGGGATAGAAATAAATAAATAGGAGAAATAGGAGGATTACGATTTATATGAATTCATGTGCACAGGCGTAAAGTCACACACATAGAAAAGCATATGTTCAAAGCAGGGAGAAGGAAGGAAGAAAGACTGAAAATATTTGAACCAGGCACCCCGAATGTGACTTTGTCACGAAATTAGTAGTTTTAGTGGAGGAATAACACAATAAGACTGTCTATATTTGCCTGGTCAGGAACTTGACCCGGTGGCCGAGATGGTTAAGGTGTCTGTGTACTAAGCAGAATACGTGGGTTCAAGTCCCACCTGGGTCAAATATTTTCAGTCTTTCCTTCTTCTTCCATCCTTCTCTCTGCTTTGAACATATGCTTTTCTATGTGCGTAATTCTTCACCCAAGCATATGAATTCACATAAAGTGCAATCCTCCTATTAATTTCTATCCTTCCTCACTATCCAAGTTTGAATGAGTATATATATATATATCCGCAGCTGGATGGTGCACAGAATGCTGTAACAATCCTTCCTGAAGGAGGATTGTTACAGCATTCTGAGCCTCTGAAAATTTGAAGAACTGCCTTCGGTTCCCTTTAGCTACACCATACTTCACTTTCAGGTAAGCCACAAGGTCTCTCTTTCCTTTCCATACCAATATTGCAATTATTTTTGACAATGTCATATTCTTACTAATATTGTGTGTGTATATATATTTATACACACACACACACATACAATATTAGGAGAATCCAATAAGTAATTGGAACTAATTTGGTGACAAAGTCACATTCAAACTTGGATAGTGAGGAAGGATAGAAATAAATACGAGAAATTTCTATCCTTCCTCACTATCCAAGTTTGAATGTGACTTTGTCACTATATATATAAGTATATTCAAATATCAACAGCTACCTGGTAATCCATTACTTCCATATGGGCTTTGAGGATTAGAATGTGCACTTCCAGGACTTGGCACACTGCTTAGTGGAGATGTTGGGCCAGGACTAAGATGAGGATGTCCACCATTAGTAAAACCACCAGCTGAATAGGACACGTTGTGAGGCATTGCTGGTTCAGGTAATTGCTGAAATGGCAGAAGTGAATGACCTGGAGCAAATTCACTATGTCGAGGAACCAAAACTGGCGGCAAAACTGCAAAAAAATACAGCAAATATATTTTATGTAAAATAAAGATAATTATTAAATTTATACAGATGCAAAATATATCAGACTAAGAACCATTAGTAATGTAAATTAAAGAAATTTCCATATCACTATGAACATTTATTATTTTTGTAAATAAAGATTCTCCGTCTACAAATAACCACAATGAAAACCTAATTTAAAATAAGAATACCAAAATGATATGAAAAATCCAAGAGTTAGCTTAAGTAAACCTTAAATCTAATTTAATTATTTTATAAATCTATAGATTGTTGTGATTTTAAACAAGTAAATGAAATAATTATGACACATTTCACAAGCTAACTGTTGTAAGAGCACACATCTCCAACAGATATTATTATTAATATATGGATGATAAACTATGAATAATAATTTTAAAAAAACAATCCATACCAGGACTTTCCACTCTTTTATAATGATAAGGATTGATGCAGACTTCTTTTTGTTTCGCGGAAAAAGGAAATCTGCAATTTTCCATAGGCTTCAGTTCATGATGTGACTGTAAATCAGGCCATCTCCAGACTCTACAATAAATCACATGAGGCAGTCCTTTCCTGTGAGAGACCTATAAATACAACACGATTATTCAGTCATTAGTATTTAAATTGAAAAGTGAAAAAGAGGTTGAGTTGAAACACAATCTTATTGTTGTTAAAGTTAGGTAATCAATAAAGAAAAAACTACCTGGAGAGCAAATTTTGACCAACCAATATTTTACAATACTTAAACATTTTACATTGAACAACCATATCACTCGTAATAACTGTAGAACCAGATAATTAATACAATCATTTATCAGTTTTATATTATTACTTACAATAAAGGTACCATGCTTTTATTCATCTTTATCCAAACTACTGTTTCTTCTTATAAGGTATTGTATACTTTAAAATTAAATGAATCACATCTTTCTCTTAGGCAATATCTAAATTCTAATCTTTTGTGTTGTGATGAAACAGGAAAAAAAATCAAAGAAATATAGATTTTCTTACCTGCAGTCTCCCATCAAGGCTTCGTGGAATGGTGACACAATCACTTGGTTGCCCTGGTGAACTTAAAGCTCTTTCTAATTCCTCTATGGCGCCCTTTTTCTTTTTCAATTTCTTTACTAGAGAATCTACAGCTTTTTCTGCCCATTTTTCCTCCTCATCACCCTGTTTCCAACCTAAAAGCTTCTTAACAGCAGGACTTGTGAAAGAAAACAGACTATTGAGGGATGAAATGGGACCTCCTGACCCAGATGATTCTGCTTCATCAGCATCCATAGTAATTAAATGAAATGCAGGAGACTACACTAGAAAATATTAGAAAATTTTATTTATTTGCACCTATAGATTACTTTCACATTTCTAACACTTACCCAACAACATTTCTCTACAAAAAATTGTACAATGAAGTTAAACTGACTGAAATATTTTATGAACATAAAATATGGAAAATTGAATGGAAATTATTGTGAAAATTGATCAAAGTAGTGGAGAAAATATATCAAACAATGAACACACATATTTTAAATTCACAAAATCTTATTAAATAATAGCTACAAATTACATAATTTTGAAGGCTGAATCAAGATAAATTCATACATTAACATTTTGTTCAATTTACATTATATTATAAAGATAGAGGTGTATTTAATATATTAGTTATCTGAAATTTAGTAGATGATATAGTATTGTACTTGTACTACAAAATTTCAAATTTTCCACAGTATCCAAGTATTGTGAAGGCAACATACTATGTACATTCAAAATAGTTTTATAAAATGATGGGTGTAGTAGAATACAAATTGATTTATATTTTGAAAAACTATTTTTTATCAAACTTTTGACCTTATTCAGATCTAATCAGGACAAAAACAACATTTTAATATAAGAGAGTGAAATATGTAGCAAATAAAGGTGGTGAAATTAAATCATGTAACTAATTGGATAAATATATAAATAAATAAATTGGTAAATAACAGATCAAATTATGATTTAATCATTTTAAATCTAAGGTTTATTGTTACACTATACAAGAAGCAAAACTGTTCATCAGATGCTATAGGCTATGACACTTAACAAGGTTCAAGACAAGACCAGAAATAAGATCACTCATCTTCAACAGAAAGAAATGAAAAAATATTTTTAACAATAACTCAAATGACACCAATATCTTATCTAATTATACAGTTTATAATCCTATTCTTGTATAGAAAATATTAATTTGTGAATTTGTGTAATATTATCAACATATTGAATGATATGATAAGTGAAACGTTAAGAAAATAAAGCTGAAAAAGAACAAAACATTCTAAATATGGCAATAAAGAGGAATGTTTCAATATAAGAACAAAATAAAAAGCTGTAATGTGAAAGATTCGAGATAGAATTTGCATGGGAAAGATCTGTAATGATAACAAACATAAACAAAATAGTACTTTTACATATGAATTTACTAAATTCTGCCAGAATATAGATTTGAAATTATAGACACGAAAAGTATTCACCGTATAAAATTTCTGATATGCATCACACTTTCGTCATTAAAATTTTAAAAATAATGGTAAATATCAATAAAAGAGAAATAAAAGTAAATGTGTAGAACAGTACACTAAGCCATTCTGTGCCAGCGAATGTGATATTTGTGTTATAGGTATTACGACTCTTAGCAGGAAAACACAGCAAGTAAAATTCTTTTCCGGGAAACGCACTTTTTGTTCAAAAGTCGGGAAAAAATGACGCTCTTTATGAAAGTAACAGGACCTACTTTACGATTCAGCATAATACGCACTGAAAACAAAACACAAATAAAGCAAATATTTACAGTTTCTAAACACATAACCAACTTGATAATAATTACAAATCTATACAAGAGGAACAATAATCGTTAGAAGTCACAGGCGGCTGAATGTCTATTCTTATTAATGCCACTTTTTGAGCTAAAATCGATTAATAAATCCAAAATACTTACCACAAACATAATATAAAACGTTTATCATTCTCGGAAGCTGACTTTCTATGCTTAATACAGACGCACCACTTGTATTTTTCAGAGAATGTTTACTTGGAATTGCAGTCCTACCTCAAACAAATTATGGCTTCTGTTTACTGGCGACTGAAAGTCGGGGACCGCATCACTCCTTTGTTATATTCATCCGCAGTCAGCTAGCAGTTTTTGTAATAGAATCACAGGACTTTCAAAATATTTTTGTTATAGGATAGCTAAAAATTTGTTGATATTCAAAACCGAATTATTTAAAAACTCTTACAACTGCACAAGAAATTGTATTTCCATTCTGGGCTTATATTAGGCCATTTGGTACTTATGACGTCATGACAGGCTGACTCAAGCTGATCATTTTTTGAACCGTGGTTTAACAACATAACTTGGTTCATTCTTCGTTCTCCTGTCTTTTGAAAATATACTTAATTTATTGAAAGTAATCCTATATTTGCAGCTACTTTTCTTGATTCTAGAACGTAATCACTTACGTGTGTGTCAAAAAAATATTATTTTAGCGCAGATCATTTATTGTGTAGAGATCGTATTTCAATAAAATTATATCAGCGCAATATTTTCTAATCAATTCATTATATTTATCTGTATCTAGCACATCGTTGCTCACATTTGGCATTAAACAGAATCCTCTGACTCACCTCCTCCATCTCTCGAACTCCGCTTCTTACCATGTCTCACGATAAAATGTTAATTGTTCAAATGCTACTCAAAATTAAAATATAGGATTAATTTTTTTAAAATTTTAATATCAAGATAATTTAACATAATATTATGTGAACTTCATAATTATATCATACTACGACTCATGCAATGTATATAGCGGGAGAAAACACTGAGAAATAAATAATTAAGTTTACTAACGATATTTTATTTTGGTTTATGAATATGCACCTTCTGGAAACTGGTATATAATCCTTTTTTGTTTTGTTTTACTATATTTATGTCATAATTTCTTTAATAACTGGAATTTTAAACTATGGAAAAGAATGTAAGCTTCACAGGTCTCCATTTAAAGCAAATATATAGTTTTCTTTATAAAAATTATCTGGTGCCCTATTATTGAGGACCTTTGAGAGAGTTGGACGAGTCTGTGAATTAAAAGTAGAATCGCTACAATATTACCGCCCAAAATCGTGAGCAAAAAAAGAGCCAGACCAATCTACTACATTGATTAATTATTGGACATTTTCTGACATTTAAGATAATTTCTTCATAAACAAAAGCCTTTATGAAGTCAGAAAAATATATTTAATAGAAATTAGACTACGTTTGGTCGCTAATTTGTGATATCTTCAGGTATGACGTTTTACAACGGCCACAGCTGTCGACTCTGTCAATTTTGTAATACGTTACATGACTGAAGAGATCGCAATTAGCGACGAAACGTAATGCAATTTCTAATTAATACCTTTTTCCGATGTCAAATAGGCTGTTGTTATTTGCAATATAGTAAATATAGTAACAAAATTGCCGAATTATCATTGCCTTTTCCTTAAATAAATTATTTACTTGTTGACCCAGTGTCTTGACAATCTTTTAGTCGTAACAAGCTGTAGCAATATAGGCTACATTATAGCACTGTACTTATAATATGTTTCCTATATGTTTTGGTGGCTGTGGAGAGGAGAGAAACGAGTTTCAAAATACATCACAAGGGGCGGCAGAACAACTCAGACGGAGTACATAATAATTTTATTATTATATGGAACTATCTCATTCATGTTCAGCTGTTGCACTGATAAAAAATTAAACTCATCATTGATAATGATGATTAACGTCCAATAAAATGGTAGAGTTTCCTAATCATTTCACGACAATCCTGCTTTAAGATATGAGTAGATTCTGCTATAATCATCGGTATTGCATTTTGATGTATGAAGGGGAAGCAAAATTATCAATTCATGATACTGTTTTCTCTGCATTGTGTAATTTATCTCTGTTGAATTTTTTGTGTTCCATATATATACATGGTATCTACCATATTCTGGGTAACGACTCCTTTAACAATGTTCTCCTGGTGGCCAAGTTTTTACAAAAGGTTTCGTAGCCATTTCTTAGAGAAGCGAAGCTATCAGCACCTCATAGAATTTACAGCCAACAACGATAATGTGAATTTGCGCTTTCTAGTTGCTTTAAATAAGCTATAGTTGCTTACTGTTTGCTTAAAAAATATAATCTGCGGGTGTATAATATCCGTGAAGTATTCTTACACATATATTTGCTGTTTCTGACTAGAACATATTTTAATTTTAAAATGAGCACGATATTTTTATTCTCCAGCAATATTATAGGTATCGCGATGGTAAGTTTACATGTTTCATTGTAAAAAAATACTTTACTTCAATTTTATTTTCTTGTGCCGATCAATTATTGTTCAATATAGAATTAATCCATTTAATTTTAAGTATCGTAGTGCGCGGTTAAGGTTCATTAGAGACGCAATTTTTAGTTTCTCAGACACCAAACGCATTGTTTCCAGTTTGTAATTTTTATACGAATAGATTTTAAGTCAACATTTGTTAATATATCATTTTTATTTGGATTACTCCATTGTACACCTGGTGAAGCTCTTATATTAAAGACGAAACGTTGCGTTAATTTTTGTTAAAAGAATATTTCTCACTAATTTGACTGTGTTTATACATTCATAATTATATTGAAATAAGTTAAATGTAACTATTAAACAATTTTTTCAAATACATAAATGTATACTTTACCAGAAAATCATATACCGTATCTTAAAAAATTACCAACAATGGCGACAGTATCTGATGCCTTCAACTGCAGTGCGGGGATTGTTCTCCTTCCTCACTATCCAAGTTTGAATGTGAATTAGTTCCTTAATGGATTCTCCTAATATTGTATTTATTCCTTAATGGAAGCTCCTAATACTTCATTCCCTCCACTCTATCCATTCCTCCACTAAAACTATTAATTGTCCACAATAAGACTGTCTATATTTGCCTGGTCGGGAACTTGACCCGGTGGCCGAGATGGTTAAGGCGTCTGTGTACTAAGCAGAATAAGTGGGTTCAGGTCCCGCCTGGGTCAAATATTTTCAGTCTTTCCTTCTTCTTCCATCCTTCTCTCTGCTTTGAACATATGCTTTTCTATGTGCGTAATTCTTCACCCGAGCATATGAATTCAAATAAAGCACAATCCTTCTATTTCTCCTATTTATTTCTCTCCTTCCTCACTATCCAAGTTTGAATGTGAATTAGTTCCTTAATGGATTCTCCTAATATTGTATTTATTCCTTAATGGAAGCTCCTAATACTTCATTCCCTCCACTCTATCCATTCCTCCACTAAAGGAACTTGACCCGGTGGCCGAGATGGTTAAGGCGTCTATATATATTATCTACCAAATTAATTGAAAACTGTTCTACTTTCTATATCAGCCAAACCAAACAACCCCTCCCTGAACGTAATGCTAACCTCAACAGAACTGTCAAACTATCCTAAATCCAATTTCCAATAGCGGCTCATGCCCAAGTCACAACTCGACCAATGCTACACATTGATCCTCCTTAAAGCCTTACAATCTGACTCATTGGATGCTGAACTCCATCTTTAGGAACTCTCCTTCCTGCATATCTTACAATTCTCTAATTTTATTATTGTGGCCATTATGACAATGGTTGTGATGAAATCTTGTTTCAGCATAATATTATAATTGTTAATATTATTGTATAAATTAATATAATAATTGTTATGTTCTGGTCTACCCTTTCCTCCTTATCATTCCTTTACTTTTTAACTTCTTATTCTTTCCTTTAGTTCAATGTGTGTGTATGTATGCATTTTTAGAGAGAAAGTGAATGGTACCAGAAAACTGATGTTTGGTGCTGCCATTAGGGTAACGCCACTTTCTTACTACGTTTGTGATAGATTCACTATTTTTCATGTATGAGTGTCTTAAAAATATATTTATTTGCAATTTTAAATAAACGAATGTTTTTGTACAACATTGTATGAAAGAATATATTAAAAGTAGTATAGTGTATTCTATTAGATAAGTCTACTATCATATCTACATGGACCCTGCAGAGCTCGCAGGCATTTCTGATCAATAATTTCTTAGTTATGATTTGTGAAGTTTGTATTAGAGTTTTCCTTTGTATTATGTTCATATATTTTCCTCAACCAAGTATTGTATTTCATATTTAAAATGTATTGCCATGATCACAAATTTAGTTTTAAAGATATTTTTCTTATTGTTAGTGACAGGTGACCTGCCATCAAACAAAATGGAACCATATGAAATGAGTTCCTGTGGACCAAGTCCAAGGAACAAACACTAAATGTACTTAATAAAAATAAAAGAAGAAATAAGTATTACTTGTTTTCCAAATTTAATAATTAATTTTCCATAAAGTGAGTACAATAAATTTATATTATATCATCTTGTATCACATATATTAATACTGCATTAATGACATTTATTTATAATTTACAGATAATTTTATTAAAAGAGAATTTGAACAAATATTTGGACTCATACCAGGCAGAATGATCCACTTCAAGAGAATATTTTCACGATTATGCAATCCACTAAATGAACTCACCAAGAACAAATTTGATACCAACAATAAAGTAATTAATAACTTACATAATTGCTACAAAAACCTTTCTGTTAAATTAATGGAAGCAAATAAAATTTTAAATCGTCCATTGACATTAACTGAAAAAATTCTGTTTTGCCATTCAAAGAATAAAGTATGTGACAATAAGTTGTCACTGAAACCTGATCATATTGCCCTACACGACTATGATGCTCTGTTGGCAATGCAACAGTTTATGACACTGAAATTACCTAGAGTCTTGATACCAAGCAGTTTACATTGTGAGAAAATGATTGATGGCAATTATTCTATTAACTCCTTTGATTCTAAGCGTCCTACAAACTATGACAAAGAAATGTTTGAATTTTTATCCTTCATGGCGAGAAAGTATGGCTTAGACTTTTGTAATAATGAGATTGGATCTGTACATCAAACTTTATATGAAAAATATATTTATCCTGGAATGTTCATGTTATCAACTGATTTCTATGTGGCATATTGTGGGGGCCTTGCAGCACTTTGTTTAAACACAAATTCATCGAAGGCAATTGATATTATGAGTGGTTTTCCATTTACAATTAAATACCCTCATATTATTGGGGTCAAAGTAACAGGGTCAATAAATAAATTTGTCAGTCCTGGTGATATATTTGCAGAAGTTTCTGAAACATTGAATATGAATCCTAATGAAACCAATGTAATAGAATATTTTGGTTCTGGTATCAATGAAATTCCCATTTCATGGCTAGCTAAAATATGTCAAATGGGGGCTGATAAAGGTGCAGCAGCATCTATATTTCCATTCACTGAACGTATGCATTCTTCCTTGATAGATTCAGGACATTACTTAATTGCCCAAGAGGCTAAAAAATACAATAAACTTCTTCTAAGAGCTGATGAAGGTGCAGCATATCACTCTAATATCGATATAGATTTAGGAAGTGTTGAACCACGAATTTTCATTCCTTTCAATCCAAGTGTAAATTTTTCTTTATCCAAATTTGGTCACATTATAAAAAGTATTGGTTTGCCTACAGTCATTAAAAGTGGGCTAATTGGAAGTTGTTCTACATTGACTTTTGATGATATGTACCGATGTGCATCATTAGCGGAACACACTTTGTTACAAGGAATGAAAGCAAAGGTTCCTTTGACAATAATTCCTGCTTCACAGTCATTAAAACATACAATGGAAAAAGAAGGACTAGCACAAACATTGAGAAGTTTTGGAGCTAAGTGCCCTTCTGATGCATCAGAATCTTGTATTGAAACAGATATTATTCTTGAGAAGTCAAAGCTTAAACCTGAAGCAATTATCACCTCTTGCAACCTGAAATCTTTAGAAGAAAATAATATTTCTCCTGAACATAATGTATTTATAATGTCACCAGAAATGGTAACAGCATTTAGTGTAACAGGCACACTTGATTCCAATCCTACAACTCTTTTGCCACAAGATTTTTTCAAGACAAATATAAGATTATTAAAGAGCAACAATGCAAACAGAGTAACTGTTGATTCTATTGATTCTGAGCAAATTTCTCGTAAGGAACCACTCATTATAGGTGAAAGCAATAAATGGCTTAAAATAATTTCATCATTCCCTTCAGTTAAGCCCATTGATTTTTGTAATCTTATTATATTTATGAAAATTAGAGGAGATTGTGAAACAAAACATATATCACCTAAATGTGGTTGGCTAAAGTACTATGGACATATGGACAAACTTTGCAATAATCTGCTTATATTAGCACTCAATGATGAGAATGGCTGCAGAAATAAGGTTAGTATAAAAAATAATTAAACTGTAACAAAGCAAACAGTAAATGTTGACACTATTGATTCCAAGCATATTTCTCTTAATGAACCCATCATTATAGGTGAAAACAATAAGTTACATAACATAATTTCATTATTACCTTCAGTTCTATATCATGGGACCAACATTAGTAAAACGTACATTTTTTGTATAGAAATGTATGGTCAGAAGTTACATGTTGAGGCATGAACACAAATAATTAGACATAAAAAGAAAAATATTGTTTATTAAAACATCATCACAAAGCACTTCTTACAATTATATATATACATACACTCACAGAATAAAGAAAGACTGAAAATATTTGGCCAGGGCTGGACTTGATCTATCATGTTCTGCTCTGTAGACACATTGATCATATGCTTCTCTTTGTGTGCAATTCTATGCTGGAGCATATGTATTCACATAAAGTGTATTCCCACCTTCATCCTATTTATTTCTATCTTTCCTCAGTATCCACGATCATAAGTGATTTTGTCACCAAATTAAAGTTCCTTACATTTTG
This sequence comes from Zhengitettix transpicula, assembly GCA_037074705.1. Lineage (NCBI taxonomy): Eukaryota > Metazoa > Arthropoda > Insecta > Orthoptera > Tetrigidae > Zhengitettix > Zhengitettix transpicula. The sequence goes on along the minus strand of CM073593.1, from coordinate 45,988,818 downwards.
TGTGTGTGTGTATATATAATTGTTTTCATGGTGTAACACTCCATCCTGAAAAAGGAGGCTGAGAACTTCCAAAAATTTGAAGAACTTTTTTCAGTCCAGTGTGGCTACACTGAGCTTCAATTTCAGTTGTTATGCCACAAACTATCTCTCTTTCCTTTCCATACTAATAATCACAATTATTTTGACAATGTCATATCACTAATATATAGCAAAGAGAGACAGCATTGCCAACTTACCTGAAATCAACAATTGATCTGGCCAGGCACAAATTCTTTCCTGGTGAAGGGGGTTCAGATCCTTTGAATTTTTATATTATGCACAGACCGACTACCGACTAGACCAACTGTTGATTTCAGGTAAGCTGACTTCACTGTCTATCTTTCCTATCCAATTGGGTTATTTCTTATGACCTCATCACATTTTCCTTAAGTGATATATATATATATATATATGAAATTATTGTTACAGGTAAGAAACAGATTATCAGGGCAATGGAATACTGCACCTTTAAATGCAAAACTATACAAATCCAGTCATCAAAACTGGGTTCTTATAGCTGAAGGTACTTTTGGAGCTGGCAATGCAACAGAAGTTATAGGTATTCAGCTTCGTCATATGGGCTGTAGAGCAGTCCTTGCTAGAAGTTTTCCTAATGAAATTGAAATTAATCTTAAAAGAAATGGCCTACTACCATTAACGTTTGACCAAAGGAGGATCTTTGAAATAATTCATCCATTAGATTTGATAACAGTACTTGAAGTGGATAAAATTATTCCACAACAGGTATTCAGTTTCATTATTGTTTAACTAATGTAAGATTGTGCATTATTAGTTTCTGTATGTTAGTGTTAATTTAAATTTATTTAAATGTTTAAAGTACATAATGCAGTATATTATTTTATGGTCAATTACTGGAAATATTACATTTATGTATAAGAACTGAGTTATGAATTTAAAAATTTTTCCAAATAGGCTTCATTAATGATTGTGTTATTGAATTGATGGTTGTCGAATATAAGTAGAAACAACAATAATGCTTGTATTATGAGATTATAATTTGTCATCTAGGATGGCTGTAGTTATTTAAAATCAACCTCCAATGTTTTACATTTATAGTCTCAATTGTCAACTGTTGATGATAGTTTCATAGCAGCATATTTAAATAATAATCAAATATTTTCATAACAGACTTCAGATTTTTCTATTATACAGGTTTATAATGTCTTCACAATAAGACAAGGACGTATGAGTATTGTTAAATTTGAAGTATCACAAGCTTTAAATTTCATATAACCAAATATGGATTGAGATATTGTCCAGATATTTTAATAATTATGATTCTCTAGCCATGAGACTTAGCCATGTCTTATTCCTGTTGATATTTTTCTATCAAAATCTGTTGTTTCTTAATTCCTTTGGGCTCTGGTGCATGCAAGTGTTTTGATTGACTTTTTTTTAGAAATACTTTTTTTTATTGTATAAAATGTTGATGTATTTATTTCCATATTGCTGGAAGGATTGAAACCTGGAGCTCATGGGAAATAACCTTCTTTAATATATTTCAGCTAGAGCAATCATTATTCTGCCTGTAGTTAGACTTTAATATTTCTGTGTGTGTATCCTTTTCAATCATGTATTCAAATGAAAAAAGTGTTGACTCTGTGATAAATAACTTATTAATATTGAAAGTTTGTCATATCATTTAACCACAGCCATTATAGAGCTAACTAATATTAAATGATTCCAAAATTAATGGAATATACCATATACTATTAAAGTATCTGCTCATATAATTATATCATTATTTTTCTACACAATTACAACTAAACTAAAAAATAGTTTTGATTTTTAATCAAAACACTTTTGATGAGTGACAAAACTGACACTGTTTTATTGGTTCACAGATGGTGACACTTTCCATCAAGCATAAAAATGGAGATACAGATTTTGTATCTTTAAATCACTCACTTACTGCAGAAGAGATAATGTGGTTCAAAGCAGGGAGTGCACTGAATTACATAAGACAAAGCAACAATAAAACAAATGATTCCTTGTTTGAAAATACTGTAGATAAAATACCTCCAAACTCGTATTCTGCCTCTCAAAATTCAAAAAATCAAAATGAAACAATATCTTAATTGTTTTCTTCTACTGTTTCTGTTTTTAAATAAATTTTGTAATGTTTATTTCCTTTCAATTCTTGTCTTTTATTTATTTGAGTAAGTAGAATTAATTGTATGAAAATAGTATCCCAGTTATGAAGTTTCCTGAAATTGATGTGAAATCAATTTGTAGTGATTTCAACAGGTATTCCATTATTTAGGAAAGAGAGAAGATAAAGAAAAATTTAGCCTTACCATGGTTGGAGAAACATCTATAGAGTTAACCAATATTTTCAAAGGTTTATTTTGTATAATCTGTAACCAGTTTTTGTCAGGTTATTGATACTAATACAGCCTCCTAGCTGGTGACATTGTTGAATAATTGATATTCAAGATGACCTTTCTAAGCGGGATCAAAATGAAATAGGTTTTTAACAAATGTGGTTCATCTTTTATGTAACAACAATAAGCTGTAGAACATGTAATTGGATTGACAGGTACCCATTGAAAAACTGCTGTACTTTTAAGAGTTCCTGCTGGGTGAAATGTTACTTGAAATGCATTTTGTGAGGAACTCTAAATTTACCTACATCTTTTATACCAAATGTATTTTTCAAGATGCTGCACTCATTTAAGTTCTAAGCAGTTCTGGGTCTACGTGTATGAAGATGAGCATTGAACTGCCATCTGCCTGGGTTACCCGCTGAGGTTGAAGGTACTTTGACAATAGTGTCCATAATGGGATTTATTAGGGAGACCATAAGTTATCACTGAGGTATGTGTAAGACTTCCACAGTGACTTAAGTCAATTTTGGTGCTGTGATCTACAATAAATTTTTTCATTGTCTGTTTGTCTAATCTTGTATTAGTTGGCCAATAATATTTTCCCCTCTTCTCAGGTGTGTTTTATAAATCCTAATTCCTGTACTTGCCAATTAATTCTAAATCTGTTCCTACACTGATCAAATGAATTTTCTATTGGAACAATAGAGCTGTCATTGGTTGTAGTATGAATTGAGTATTTGAATGTCCCAAGCATAGAAATAGCTATGTTACAAAGAGACTAGTATACTTTGAGCACACTGTTGGTATTACAAATGTTTGTGTTTATAAAGTTGTCTGGAAGATATTACAGTTGGCTGTTTGGTAGTTATACATTAGTAGTTTGGCAATATACTGAGATGCCCTATGTTGCTAATTGGTCCTAATAGTGGTCTGATGAAAATTTGTATTTGTCTAGTGTTTGTCGTGTCATGTAATGACTATCTCCAAGATGTCTATGTAACACATAGACTTGCTCAATCAGCACTAAGAAAGTCCAATTATTATTACGCCAGTATATACAATCCTCTCAGAACATCGCTGAGCAAATAATCAAAATGTGCATTCAACCATGGGCAATACAGTTTCTACAGCACATAAATTCATTTAATAGAATTAATTTTTCATAATATTAAGAACCTTTATAATAATTGTGTTTTAACACTGTGAATTTCTGCTTCGATATCGAAGACAAAACTGCCCGCGTTGCGGCGCACGCACTCCCGCAAATGCAGCTAACTGTAATGCTATCGCCTTGAAACCATTGGCGTAGCTAGGTTTTTCAGAGCGCAGGGACAACTGAAAGATTTTGCGTGCCCTACTGTTTCCAACGGGGAAGTGAATTTTTTTTAATATAAATACCATTCCTTGTTTTAATTGTTTTACCGACTGCTAACTCCGACAAAGTTAGTACGACCGTGCAGTGGGGTAATTAGTTTGTGTTCACTCAGTAAAAGGTGGTAACATATATATCTGTAATGTATTACAATATATTGTCTATGGCTATCTTCTCCAGGCACTCCCATCATCTTTCTGGATGCTCTCGCCTTCGCACTCATTTTCGTCATTAAAATAGATTGCTGCTGTAAGAAATTTTCTACTACAATGTGAAAAATGTATTGTCAGGAAGGTGCATTACATCATTTGGTGCCCCCCTAGATTCTGCGCCCCGGGCACAGATTTGCCCCCCCATAACTACGCCACTGCTTGATACAATACAATTTTTCCGGAATGAAAAATGAGCATGCGCAATATATAATTTCACCTCCCTGCGCCACCCGTAAAGGTCAACAAACTGGCCTTTTTTTTCTATAAACCAGACAGCATTTAGCCTCCAAACAATGCAGTTCAGTGTAATGAAACAGGCGGTCGCATCAGGCAGCATAAGCAACGAAATCGAAAAAAATTTGAACCATTCAGTAATTAAAAACTTATTTTAAACTATGATCAAAGGTTGAAGCCTTTCCCGGTGTAGTTGTTCAATATATTTTTTCTCGGAGTTCAACCGGGTTTTGCATAATTATACTAGAACGCAACGTTTCGACGTTTGTGTTATAATATAATTATGCAAAACCCGGTTGAACTCCAAGAACAATATATTTTAAAGTAGTTTATATTTTCAAAACAAAAATAATATTCATACATTTTGGGTAATATATTTTAAAAATCAGAATCAAAGGTTATTTTAAAGAAAATAGCATTTAAGAGGCATCATAGTACGAAAATCTACCGCACGACCTTGCGTACAACAATGTAATCATGCATGACTTGTATCAAAAATTAACTTTATTTAAAATATATCCGAATGCAAAATATGTTCATGTAGAAATGCGTGTCAATTTGGTGTTAAATTATTCCGCTTTTATAAATTAAACACTATTAGAAATTATGTAGACAGAATTAGAAATGTAGCATGCAGCACAGGGAGACTTGAAAGGAGTAAACCGGAAGCTTTTGATATGTGATGCTACAATATAATGTTGAAGATTAACTGGATTGATAAAGTTAGGAATGAGAAAGTTTTAGAACACATAGGTGAAGGAAGAATTGTTAGCAAGAATACAGGCAATGTGGGCAGGGCACAATGAGACATCCAATAGAAAAAAATAATTTCGTCGGGTGGGATTATTATTACTACTGCTTTCTAACTTCTGATGAATGACTTATTGGTATTAACTTTGATGAAGCCCTTAACGGCTTGGTATAAAACGTTTTCTGATTGTAGTTCGTTACGAACGATTCTGATGCGTTTCTAATGGTTGACAGTCAAGATGGCAAGGAGCTGCCTGTTATCTTGATTGTAGGCAACTAGTTAGTGTCTTGCCTCAAGGTAAGAATCCAATACCAATTAGACACTTAAAAAGTATATCGGGAGGACAAATAATTCTAACCACCCATACATCGTGACACGATGAGCATAGACGCTTGACTCTGTCTTGTCCTACTCACTTCATACGACTATCCAGCAACTTAAGGAATATATTTCAGACTAAAATACTTCTTTACGGAGTCCAATTAAAGCGTGAAAATTCAATCAGAGAGGGAACTAATCAGATTCCTCCGACCAAGATCAGGAAGCAGCTCGTGAAGATTTGTGAGATTTGTCGCACAACATGGCTTCCGGTTAAGAGTGTACGTGGAAATAATGACAGGTTTTGTCACTTTCAAGGGAATTTGTGTCAGCACGAAGTATGTATTCCCATATGTCCCAAACAACGTTTGGAGTCGAAATAGTTAAATGCTTTTAGTTAGGTTGGTACCTTGCGGTGCGATAGAAGTTGCAGCTGGTTTAAACAGTTGAACTGTGCACGATCTGACACTTCTGCGATCAAGTGTCTTTGTATTTGGGGAAATAGATGTTAAATAAAATCTGAGATTGTTTGCATATTATTTAGTCGTAAATGCTATTTCAAGAACTGAAGAAAAATTTAAAACGTTGGTCTTAGTGGCCTGTAGTTTTAATATGTACGGAATACATCCTGCATATGTGGTGGGCGCGGTTATAGATTAATAATATACGGATGAGGATGTAAACACTTATTTCAACATATAGAATAAAAATCGATATTATGGATGAAACAGATATGCAAATATTGGAGACTGATAAAAGTGAGAATGTCATTAAAGTACTTACTCGATTCATTGACAAGGTAAGTTGAATTTGTGAAATATAGCTGTTTCAGATATTCTCAAAGAATCTTAGTATGGACCTGCATTGAATGTGGGATACATAATTGCTTTAAAATTTTTGGTATGTTAATATATTTTAATTGTGTGAGCATTATATGTTGACTACATAATCATTGAAATTACTTATTTACAGAATAAAGAAACATTTATTTTCAAACAACTTGATGAAAATAATAGGCGACAGAGACTATGGGACGTTATATTTACACGATTAGAAAAGGAAGATGATTGTTTGTGCCATAAATACTGTCTCATTTGTGTTAGAATATTAAGGTAAATTTGTAGTATTCTGTTTAGTTTGCCTGATCCCAGATATTTTTCCAACTGTCAATTTAAGGTAAGTCAGCTCTCTGTCTCTTTTTCCTATCCGTATGAGTACATATACATACATTAGACTGTTATTGAGTTTAAAAATCTAAAAGCTATAGTTCCTTTTTTAAAAAAATGTCATCAGTTTTCAAAGATTGAAGGCTTTCCTGGTGTATCTGTTGAAGAAAACATTCGGATGAACTTATTATCATGACACTTTGCCTAGAAGATGATGGCAGTGCTGTTGTCCATCGAAATGTCTCGCTACAATCACTGTTTGACATGGATAGAAACCCGAGAATGCTTTCTTTGTGTCCTCAATTTATTTGTTATAAAACAATAATGTGTATAATTGTGTACTAACCTGTAGTTGTATTGGTATTGTCTGATGTATTTACATCACCATTAACAAATTCTCATAAAGGTAATATTTTGCAATGATTTTAAACTGAATAATATATGGAAATTTTATTATTTTCCCTGTAAATTTTTAGTGTGAATTACAAACAGTGTAAAAGTACTTAAGTTTGCACAATACTCATCAGTAACTCATTTCAGTGATGACATTTTTGTTTCAGTCGTGAAAAAGAGGGTCTTGATGACTTGATTAATCAGAAGCGTCTAGATACTTTACTGCATTTAGCAGGATTAAGATCAGAACAGGAAGCCATCAGTGGTGGAAGTCAATGTACAAAAGATTATGACGGTAAGACAAAGAATTAGCTGAAATATACTAAGGCTGAAATATCAATATGTTTGGATAAACCTATTTTATTTCGTGATAATATGACATATGTAATATTATTACTTAAATAGTTTAAGACGGTAAGTTAATGTTTGCAATTATTGGAAAAGGTGAAAATTGTGTTCATGGCTGTCTTAAATACTCAGTATGCTTATCAAGTACAGGAATCTCATCTTTAATCAGGGTTTTCAAAGAGAGGTTTAGTAAACATTTGCCATGGGGTTGGGCTTTTGTATGTGCCAGATTTGTGAGGTGGAGAGAATTACAAGTTTGAAAATTTGAGAACTGTTTGCTGTCAGAGATAGTGACACTATCCCACAATTTCAGGTAAGTTATTACCTCATTATCTCTCTGTCCTATCCATATCACTTAGAAAAGTGAGTAAGGATGTGAAATTGTCAAAATAATTAAGATAACTGGTATGGAAAGGAAAGAGAGACAGGTGATTGCTTACCTGACATTAATGCTCTGCATTGCCATTCAGGACAGGAGGAAGTTCTTTAACTTTTTGGAGGTGTTAGCAGTGTGCTGTAACATTATTTTTATCAATCAATTAATTACATTGTGATATTTAAATATATCTTATGGACTTTATAGTAGAATACTGATTTATTTGTTTCAGTAATGTTAGAGGCCTTAAAAAGTTTGTGCAATATTGTGTATAACAGCTCCAGGGCTCAAGAACTAAGCACAAAGAATCATTCAGTGGAAGGTGTGGTGATGCGCATGCGGATGTATAGAGATGAGGGTATTCCTACAGTACTGAAATATTTTGACATGAAACTTTTGTTCCTGATAACTGCACTTTGTAGTTCAGTACGACCACTACTACAAGGTCCTCTTCATGGTATTACATACCTGATTGAAAGCCTTGACTTGATCCTTCAAGAGAGTGATGGCAAAAGCCTTTCGGTTAGTTTAAACCTCTTATTTAACTGTAATTTTCTACTATAAGAGATGTATCATGTATCCAATATCTTATAATAATTAGGATCCTTGGTCAGTTTTGAATGAGTATTCCATGATGTATAACAAGCAACATTTATTTATTAAGTAAGTTATGGTTTTCTGGTGTATTAATAAAAGATTCTTACTTTATCAACCTGGCAAATTGTATATTAAAACACAATGCATCTGTGCAATTTATTGCTGGATGTCAGGTGACTGGTGGGCTGGGACAGTTTTGATCAGTTCAAAAGCTTAGTATTTTCAAATCCATCATGTATCCTCTCATCAATGTATGTTCAGCCACCACAGGTTTATCTGGCTGTTTCAAATGAGTATGGCTTTGATGTTTAATACAGAGCTGTTAAACAGTTTACACTGTTTGTCTGACATTCTCCTGAGTTACAACCCCAGAGGTTTTTAATTCAGTATTGTCTTTGACTGAGCGCAGAATTCACTTCAATTTTGTTTTTGGACAAAAAACAGCTTTAATGTTATAGCAAGAATCCTTACAATGATTTCAAAAAAGACAATCTGAAAACATAATAATAAAAAAAGAGCAAAGCATGAATTGACACAAATAGTGGCAGCAGTTCTTCCCTTTGTTGACTGTACAATGATGGAAATTGGAAGGGTTTAAAAATATTAAGATTTTGAACCACACAAGCGGTTGACTGGATATCCTCCTGAAATGGACACAAATAGCATCGATGTTCCTTTTAACGAATCACAATCGGAAGTAGCTGCAATTTGTCTTTCTTTCCAGAATCTGTCAAAGTTGGAATAGTCTTCTATGTATTGCAGTCTCTAATAATAAAATTTATAATATGGACAGACTTTATTCTACATATGAATATTTTCAATTATTTTTAATATGGTTTGTATAGTGTCTTATATTCTGACAAATAATTTGGATTACTTTTTGAACAGGAGGAGCAAATGCAATTAGTCTGTGAAATACTGAAGGTATTATTTAATCTTGCTGTAGAAAAAAATGAAACTGAAGAAGAATCACATTGTCTTAGACTTGTATCCATGTTACAGCAGCTATTATTAGTTTCTACTCAGCACTCAACATATGACTTACACCAGTGAGTATAGTATCATTAATGAAAGTGAAACAGAATCCATCATAGTTTTGTTGAACTTCCCACAAAATAAAACTCTTACACTTCTGATAGAAAGGAAGTAAAATACATAGCAGAATGATTTTCTAAGAATATTGCCCAATATTATCTCAGTAATTACAAATTAACATTGTTTGTTAATGAATGATGAGAAAACAGTTAACAATTGTATCTCAGTATACAATAATGGAATATGGCCAAGGGTGGTCTGAACAAATTTTTACAAGGAATGAATTAATACATCCATTAAAAACACATTTAATCGCTTTCTTTGGTTCATCTTTGGGCATTTAATCTTGATTATATTTGATTAGGAATCAATAGTTGGTCCAGTCTGGGTGAAAGTTCAAATATTGGAGGGTCTGAACCCCCTTAGTCAATGAATTTGTGTGCAGCCGGCATGCAGTTGAGATCTTTCTTCTTGATGAAGTAGCTCAGGCCCTCGAAAATTTGAACTTCCACCTATGCCAGACTGGATCAACTATTGATTTCAGATAAGTCAGTATCGCTGTCTCTCTTTCCTATCCACTTAAGCTTAAATACCATGTAATGTTTCTGCAAGTCTTGTTCCTTTCATCAGGTGTTTTAAAAAATAAGAGCCAAGAAAATGATACTGATGAACTCAAAAGCTTTTGAGAAATTTCTGGTTTGTCAGGTGTGTTGTTCTTATAATTTATGTATTGGCATTGTTTTCTCACATTTTGGCCATTCTTGTTGAATAAAGTCCAATTTATACATTATTTGAATGTAAGGTATCTACTTCTTATTAGATAAAATTCTTGGGTTGAGATCCGAGAATTTTATCTAGTACAGATTCACTGGGAAAGCTGTCACTCTCTACTTCATTTTAGATTAAACACTTTGAGAAGTCCCAAAGAAAGGGGTGGAACATGTTTTGCTTTGAATTTTTATTATACATTGAAACTTTCTAAGTTTAATTATTATTTCCTTTACTGAAAAAAATTATTTGTACAGTTCTTGGTTATATTTCATTATTAGACATTTTATGAAGAGTCAAATCTAATTCAATCGTTTCTGAAATGAATACTTCTCTTCTAAACACAGTAATGTGTTTTGTATGCATGCAAAAATTTTAATTTAGTAAATGACCACAACAAATAGGTTTAGTAACCATAGAATTATTTTTGTTCCAAAACCAGTTTCATCATTACAAGATAACTGTGCATAGTGTTATAAGGAATTATTTATTTTACAGTTCTGTGTCATGACAATATCACTAGTCTACTAATTTTATTTATACCAAAAGTTTGTCAACAATTTAACTTTCAATTTGATAAAAATTGAATAAATTGCTATTTACAGGCATGTTGTGAACTTGTTGATGACAATACCTGGCCCATATTATTCTGAGCTATTGACTCCTGCTGATAAGAGTTGTCCTCCACAACTTGAATTTGAAGGAAATAATATGGAGGCAGTTGCTGTACTCCTGGGACTTCTAGATGAGAAACTGGGACAAAAGGTAATTTATGTACTTTTTTAGTTTTGAAGTTGTTGTCTTTGGATTAAGAGTCAGATATATTAACTTCAATACAACATTTTTTGTTATCAACATTGAAATAAATAGGTAATATAATTTGTCCTGTTGATATTTATAAAAATTAAAACTTATTGCCCATCAAAGAAACCAAAGTGGATCTAAGGCTTTCAATTGAACTTATAAAACATTCTGTTGAACAAAAATTTATAATTATGGAATATTGCTGCTAAAAAAAAAATGTAAGTACATTTTGTATACAAGTTAATATTAAATAAAATTGTTTTAGAAAAGAAGAGAACAACCAGAAGCTTTAATTGCAATATTAACAGCTCTTACAGAGGGAGCAAAGTGTCAGCGACCAATCCGAAAATTTCTTAGGGCAAGAGTTCTTCCACCATTAGCAGAAGAAGTCTTGTTGAGGCCAGAAGAAGGTGACACATTACGAAATAGGTTGTGTCAACTTCTCACCGCTGCTAGCCCTATTGGTGGAGCTTCAGAACTAGCTGCAGATTTTATCTTCATTCTTTGTAAGGAAAATGGTATGTGTTGTATGAAAATTTAACCATTATTACTGTTAGAAATACAGTTACTCTGAGCAATATTATTACTTCTACTGTTATCATTACAACTGTGGTTACTACTACTGATCCATCAATACATTTGTGTTGTTGGTGATAGTGTTTTTTTTCCTGCTTTTGCAGATGTGACTCATTTGAAAATAAGTATCTGTGGCTTAGAATAAAAACAATGATAAAATATATCTGACATTTATAACTATATAAATATATGGCCTTGAGTCAAAAATATATATTTATTAATAAAGAATAAACATTTCGTTCTCTTTGAGAGAATCATTTTGTTTATAAATAGTGAAAAAAAATAGAAGCAAAGCTTTGCTGCCTAGCATGTTTCAGTTGCAACAGGGAAGACAGCAAAACCTTGTCTCTAAATTTTTTCATGGTATTTATATACAAAATTATTGAACCTGAAGAGGTCCTAATAGAGGACGAAACCCTGTTTTTTTGTTAATAAACATAATTTTCTGACTTAAGGCCATATATTTATTAAATTATAGAATAATAACACTCATAAATTCTGTGAAGAAATATATATGTAATTTATATTGGGATCTGACATGCTTGCATTATGAAATATTGCTTTTTCCACAGATGAAATAAACTTTCTATAATTCATAATTTAATCTTCTTTAAGTTTTAGTTATCACTAACTTGTTCTTAGGATGCTTTGGATTTTATATTTACCCTTTTTATTTGTGTAATAATCTGTATCAAAAGCTTGTGTTAAATACTGTCTGAATTTACAAAACTTTTTTCCCTGATGGTATTAAACCTGTTTCTTATTATTTATGAGGTTTCTCCTAGTATAATTAATGTCAATGAAGAAATGAAACACAACATTAAATGTTTGTCATGTGTACTGAGGAGCTAGGTTCAAGGGAGCTGCATTTATTTGGTAGTGCCTCAATATCTTAATCTGCATATTTCCTATTAGTCAGAATGTAGTCAGTTTTATTCTCAGATTACATGGGATTTTCATGTGAAATTTTCTTTTGCTTGTTGAAGTAAGTATTGATGCGTATTGGAAAATTGAATCATTCTTTCAAATTAGTAATTTGTTTTGTAACTACTTGTTGATGTTCATACTCATATTTTATTTATTTTTCTAACATTTATGTAGAAGTTTCATTTGACATATCCAATATAAAGCCCCACTTTAACTGGATGGTTAGCCATCAGCGTCAAACTTGCATCCACACAGATACTCATTTGAATATTATTACAATATATTTAATTACATATTTTGAACAATGCTTGGCTTCAGTCCAATATGGAAATACAAATATTTGACTCTCAAGTACTCTCCACCTGCCTTTTTAAGCTTGTTCAACCGCAGACTTCACACTCACCAAAAAATGATTGCTATCAGACTTGTGATAACAGGTACAATGCCTACTGTGTCCTTCAATCATCTCTTACCATTCACAACCACTGACAGAAAATTCCATAAAAAATGAATATATTATACATATTACTCATCATAATGTATTTTCTAAGTTGCCAGAATGGTCAAGTACACAGGCTATGGAAATGCTGCTGGACTTCTTGCTAATAGAGGACTGTTATTGGGAGGCGAAAGAAATACTGGAGCTTTTTCCTCTGACAGTGAGGATAGTGACACAGAGGAATATAAGCAATACTGGCATAGGTACTGTTTTATTAACTGAATAAAAATGTAGTATTGCATAAACTATGAAATTTTCTAATTTTTCATCCTAAAAAAATATTTTCTTAACAGTATTATGCTTTCACATGTATATAAATTATTATTATGTGCAGGAGAGGGAGTAAAAAATTCAATAGCTTACCTGAAATTGAGGGCTTGTGTTGCCATGTAGGACAGTAATATGTCAAATATTTGGAGGCACTAGTGTCTTTCCACAGGAGATAAACCTCATGCTGGTCAACCACTCGGTAATGTTGTCTAACTTCTCACCGTCAATGGAAAGGCATGAAAAATGAATAATCTCCTAAGATAATATCTCCAAAAATTTGAAATATGTATCCTGTTTCACATTCTTTTTCTTTCAAATGTCTCACCAATCTCATTCTTAAAATAATTTTTATTGATAGGAAAATGAGATAGTAAATGTTTTACCTGAACTGAGGACCGTAGAAACAAGTTAGACATGAGGCATTAGCCCCTTTTGTCAGGAGGGGAGCACCATGTGTTTCTTGTGCTGGGTGACTGGCATGAGGCACTGTACTTTGTCCTGACGAAAAAGGCCTTGTCTAAAAAGTGAATTATTTGTCATTTTCATTTGTTTTTTTCTATTATTTGAAGTGTGAATCCAGTGACCGGTTGTTATGAGCCCCCGAAACCAGATCCAACAGCAGGAATGACAGAAGAACAAAAAGAATATGAGGCTATGCAGTTAGTAAATATGATGGATCGATTGACCAGGTAATATAAACTTTAATTAGATTACAATGCATATACACACTTAATAAATTGAAAGAATAAGAAAAGTGTTAAACAACAACGTAGTCAGGGCAAATAACCATTCTGCCCCATAAAATGTCATGCCTGACTGCAGTATTTTTGCATTCATGGTTTAGGCTTCTGCTTTATTAGGATTGAAGAATCATACCTTTGTTTCAATGATAAAGCTTAAAATATATTATAATATAAAAATAGAAATAGTAACCATTATTTTTCTAATAATTATGATAACTTAATTTTAACAATTATGTCATGTTAGGTCACTTTAATAACTTAACAGAAGCAATAATTCAGATATTCTAGTTTTAATGTGTGATAGTGAAGAACAATTTCATTTTTCATTTCTTCAATGTATTTTTTGTCTAAGTAGTATCTTCTTTAAAATTCTATACTTAGTTTGCATTCAAAATATTCATTGTAATATTTTGAAATATTTTAGTGAAGGTGTATATTCGGAAATAAGTGATTGATGGAGATTTATGTAATACTTGTTGTGGTTACTGTTTTTTTTTTAAATAATATTAATGGCGTTCATGCAATAACAAAATATTGAACTTTTAGGTCTAATTTTTGGAAAGTATATTTAATTATAATTTCTCAGTTGATCAATTTATAATCTAAGGATAATTTATAAATTTCAATCATAACATATATTCTGAATATTCAATTAACAATTATGCCTAAATATCAAAATATAAACAATGGAAATATTCAAAATAATTTGTTCTCTGAGTGACAATATATTTATAAGAATTCATTATGACTAACCCTAAATAGTGCTTTTTAAAGAGAGTAAATACATTGCCCAGATATAAAAATATTCATTGTGACATGATGCTGCTAAAAGTATCCTCTTGATTACTGCAGTTTCTTCTTTTGTATTCCTACAATTGGTGTCAAATTTTTTTCATTTAAATAAGGATAAACTATGCAAAATTCCTACCGATGTTCTTAAATGGTTAATTCTTGTGTTTGTAGAGATGGAGTTGTACAACCTTGCAAAGTTGGGGGTGATGGCCGACCTCAACCAGTAGATCATGTATTGCAATTGTTGGAAGAGTTGCCCAAGCAACAACTTCATAACAAACCTTAATATTATGCAAATGATGTTTTGTTTCAATTTTATATAATTGTTAAAATATTTGGAAATATTTAAAGATTGTAATTTGATAAGAAAACCTACATTGGAATTTACTGTCTTGATATTTAAAGTATATTAATAATAATAAATCATGGTTAATTATTATTGAGGCAGAAATGTTTATGGCTGATTCAATCCTTGTACACTGCCAAAATAAGCGTTGTGCATTACTTGTTTGAAATTGAATTATACAAAAATGCTAAAACATTTTTGAGATATATTTTATAGAAACCAAGTATTTTTTGGTCAATAATTTTCAGTAAAGCTTGTTTAGTTATCAAAATGAATATATTTGCATATAAAGGAGAATATATACAGGGTGTCCTTAAATACACTAAGTTTCCTCACTGATACACCTCAATGTGCACACCCCGAGTAATACAGGTAACATCAGCTTGTATTCAATTTCTTCCCATGTACACTCCAGCATATCCACGATGGCAAGATTTAAATGCATTGAGAATGTGTCTCTTCATACAACCCTGGCGAATGCAGGTATCCAGAAACTTTTCATCCAGAAATTGACAGACATGTTGGGCCATTTCAAATCTCAATGAGTTATCTTGTCATATGTTAAAAACCTTTGGTTATTATCTCGTATAGCTTTAAAATACCTCAAGTCTGAAGTTGTGAAGATAATTGATAGTCATCCTGTATATTTTGTTAGTATTAAATGTCAGATAAAATAACAATTTGTTTTGTTTCAGTTAAGTGTGTAATATGTTACTCTTATAATTATGGTACAGATAATGTTGTTATGTAATAGTTAAATTTAGGTGACTAGACAATTTATAATTGTAAAGATCAAAAGTAATACCATGAAATACCTTAATGTAAACCATTTCCTTCTTTAGACACTAAAATAGAGGGAAAAATTGAATTCCTAGGCAAAGGCTTTTGGAATCATATATGCTTCTCTTAAAGTCATTATTTCTGTGACTGGATGTGGTATACCAACCTTACCTATTCTGTAAAACAATTGCTGTTGCCAATTAATCCCAGTAATATACACTAAAAATTTGTACCAAAAAGAAGATATTGTACAAATCATAGTATGAATTTTGATATTGCACAAAGTAAATGATTATTCTAGATAGAATAAAAATCCATGGTGTACATTTGCATGCTGCATTTAATTTCAAATGTGTGTTAAATATAATTTCACTTGTATGTTGTATGAAGAAATGATAGGAAATACTTCATCTTCAAAACTTAAATGCTTGTTAATAGCAACTAGATAAATCAATAGCTAAGTTAATTAACCAAAAAAGTTAATATATTTTGTTGAGAATTTTCTCTCAAAAACTTGTTTAATTTTGGCATTTATAATCTCTGTAGTACTTTGATTGCCCATCTTTCATAAGTTTTTTGTGATGTACCTACTTATTGTAATTTGTGTTCTTCATTAATCAGTTTTCTCAAAGCATTCATTCCTCCTACAGTATCTTCAAGTTATCAATACTATTTCCATATTTTTTGTACCTGCTTCATCTCTTGTTCATTTCATTGGTCAAGTTTCTTTCTCCACATTATTACAGAGATAAAATTGATTAAAAAAAGTAAATTGTGGTCAATTATAATTTAAGTTTGTGATTATTGTATTTCTTATACATTTTATTCAAATCAATACAGCATTTTAACAGCAGAATTTGCATGCGACAACCTTAGAATCAATTGTTTCTATTTATTGTTCCTCTGTTCATTCATGTACCAAAATTAATAACTTATCATTTATTTAGTAATTTATTACTTTTACAAAATAAATTTGATGTAATTTTGGATATGCAAGTATGTTGTTTGCATAATTTTTTTCCATCAATGTTAGCTTCCCATTGTGGAAATGTTAGTTTTCAAATTATGATTACAAAGAAGTATTTATTTATTTTGATGATTAGTGGGAAATTGTAGCAGTAATTATCAATGGCACAAAATGTGATAGCATTTTACCAACATATCAAAGTAGATGTATCTAGAAATCAAATTATGTTGTCAACAAAGCTTAATTATGACGAGTACTTGTGGTTAGGATATACTATATAGTACATTTAGATAAGAAAGAGAGACTGAAGTTGACTTACCCTAAAATCAACAGTTGGGGCTTGCAGTTTAGACTTCTGACGAAGGCCCTTGAAAATTAGTAATATTTTCACTCCTCTACCCGACTGGAACTACTCTTGATTTCAGGTAAGTCGACTTTGCGGTCTCTCTTCCCTATATAATTTTTTTATTTTATTTTGACCTTGTCACATTTTTCTTAATTGTTTTATACTATATAGTATATATATTTGTATCACCTGCCATGATTTTAAATGTGGGCTGACTTTCTTTTATTGATATTAATTTGTATCAATGCTGCTAAATTGATAAAATCATTTTGCATGTTTGCAGAAATTTGGGCTGAGAGAAATATCTGTATGTAAAATAATTATTCAAAACTAATCATTCCAGATAATTTGACAATTCTGCTTTTAAATTAATTAATTTTATATTTGTTATTCAAATTTAGTAATGTGTTCTCACCGCCAA
Organism: Zhengitettix transpicula; assembly: GCA_037074705.1. NCBI lineage: Eukaryota > Metazoa > Arthropoda > Insecta > Orthoptera > Tetrigidae > Zhengitettix > Zhengitettix transpicula. The sequence goes on along the minus strand of CM073593.1, from coordinate 45,971,390 downwards.
AGTTGCAGACAATTTCCATGTTGTATTACTTAATTTTTTAAAACTGGTCAATTGGTAATGGTATTATTTAACTATTCCTTTTAGGATTTTTGGCATTCTGAAAAAATGATAAATTTTACAGGTATTTAAATAATTGTTCCCTGAGGTACATATTACAGTTCCAGGAAGAATATAAGTAATATAGATTTTATTTATCTTTTAATGTTTTTTGTTGCTCAATATGTTTCTGGCATATTATTGTACTTATCAGACATTTTTTCATTGTTTATTCCAAATAAACCTGACATGATATTGAAACATGTAAAATTTGTCATTTTATGAATACACAGTCTTTAATGTTAGTTCAAAATGTTAATAAAACCAGATTGAAAACTTTCTCAATATATGTAAACTAATGTTAACATTATTAAATACCAGTTTTACCGAGACATTTTGTATTTAAACTAGCAGATTTGTATAAGAACTGACAATCCTTTATATAATTAAAAAAGAAAATGTTTTTTACTCAATTTTAATGTGATAGTAGTTTTATGGATAAGTATTATGTTCATGTTGCTATGAAAATATTAATTAGTTACCAATGTAATTATTTCTTGTATACAAACTTAAAATATAGCTTTTCCATATGTGATACGTTTAATGTTTCTTTTATGATCAAATTACTTTTTTCTTAGTGCATTATGGTGAAGGAAGAAAATTTACTAGTATCCCAAATTCTAATCTTTAGTAGAAATACTTATTTATTTAATGAAAAAAGATGTACATTAAAGAACTTCCCTTAAAAATAAATAACTGTCACACTTTGAAGACAGTCAACAGGGTATTCAGTTTGATCTAAGGAAAGTCTAGCAACCTTAAGTGTGTAAACGTCTAATGTTTTATTTCAAAACTTAAAACAATATTGATAAACAGTCTAGTGTATTTCAGTGCATGTATAAGGTTTTACAGAGGGATTTTCACAAATGGAGAAAACTGCTCTGAACATAATTTTTAATAATAGGAAAATGACTCAGGACATACAGTTTGTCAATTATCAATTTCAAACAATTCAGACTTTATTAGCAAAATAAAGCTACTTAATACAAAATAATACATTTAAATAGTTTTAGACTAAGTAAAGAAAGTAATAGCATAAATCACAGATATTTCAAAAAGGAATTAGATTTTACATGTACTATGCACTGGGAATATTAATGAAATCTTCCATTCCCTGAACAAGATTTGGAACTTTGCGAGCTAGTGACTGTGCGACGTATCTCCAGTAAGCCGCCCTTATCTTGTCATGCTCTAAGCACAATGCAGTACATAGCTGAAAAAAATTTCTAATTTCAATGCAAGCAATGGTAGCTTAATACGCAATAATGATGCTCAACTGAAGAACGTGTCCAAGTATATCAGTACTGTTTTCACAAATTTTTTTTAAAGGTTTTTAAAATCTTATTTCAAACTTTTTTGATAATAGTGACGAAATATAGTTATAAGTATATTTTGGGCCCATTGCATTGTCTTAATCCAGTTTATAAAATAATCATGCATTAATCAGCAATAAATCTTTTAAAGTTATTCACTCATACCACATCCAATATTTTATCTTAAATTAGAGAGATATAAACTGATGAAAGTCTTGATCTACATTATAATCTGTTAATTTGCAAATTCAAAGTTGATATAATGTCCAAGATGTTAACTAGTTGTTCGTGTGTATCCAGTTCAATATAAATGTTCAGGGAAAAACTGACTAACAATGATGTTTATAGCTGGTTACTACTGAATAAATTGGAAATAATATTAGAAAGGAAAGGTGTGTTTACACTGGCGAGCAAACTCTGACAATGCTGCCCAACAGAATGGTAGTCAGTCAGTATAAATAGCAACGTAAGTTAATTTGCCAAGATTTCCACGAAGTCTCTATAATCTAAATACCCTTTAAAGAACTTCCACAACTTCTTTAATTTTCTTTCAATATTTCAATGAGTAGTCAGTGGGAGTTCATGTGTACAGCCATGCTAAAGGAGTGACATTATTTTAAATCAAGTTTATGCATGACAATACAAGAAATTAAAGTTTAATTAATAATTCCAAAAATGGATAAGAATAGGAAAACACTTGGAACAAACCTTTAGTGCATATTGGAATAACTCATATTGTTTTTCAGGTTCAGTTTCCATTTTTTCTTCCAATAAATTAACCATAAAAGCCAGCAAGTACGGTGATCTACTACCGTCATTATACAAATCCTGGCAGAAGTCTAGAAGGCCAAGGCTGTTAATCAAGTTTGGGTTTGCATACAGCAAAATCCTTTAAAAATAAATAATTATAGATCAGGTTTCATTTGTTCACTTGAGCTTCAAAATTAAAATAACAGAAAAAAGTCCACTTTGCCATTAAAATATATTTGAGGGAAGTTAGTTTTATTATACACAAGCTATCATGTATGAATTTGCCAGATCTTAATAATTACAAGTTTAAAACTGTATGTAAGCTCCATGTGAAACATTTGAAATATTAAGATATACTTTGAATCACAGATGTGAAATCTTTGCAGATATTATGGGATAGTATTCTAAGAGATCTTACTCCCATATACTAGGGAAATGATCAGGAGATAATTATTGTTACAATCAATATCACTAATATGAACAGCTCAGCACAGCATAGACTAACTCTCTTAAAAGGCCTCTATGGTGTGAGGAGAGTGTTTCTTTGCATTACAACAGAAAAAAAGTGAAACATTTGAAGTATTACCAAAAACCAGATGAAAATTTGTCATAGGTACCTTGAGCAATGACAATTATGAACAGAAAATTCAGCAAGCTCAAATCCTATGCAATAAATTGTGGGAGATTGAATCATTCTTAATTTGGATATGGTAAATGTATGCTATTAAATTACATTTCATCAAATGTTATGATATATGATAATTGAAGTTTGAATAGAACACAAGGTTTCAGTTGTAGGTATGTCATTCATGTACTCTATGTAACGAGACTAACTAGTATATTACACAAAGTTGAAAATTTGTTACTTTGTGTGTTGAAAATATTATGCATTGTGTCTGTCAGTCAGATTTAGAAGAAAAGTAGTATCATTTGGAACACTAAATAAAACAAATGTAATATAAATGTGCTAATGAAAATAAATGAAGACATCAGGTTCTGTAGATATGAACAAGTGAGAACAGTTAATTAGGTTTATTATAAGATTGTAATATTTATCTTTATACCATAAAGTAAAAAAGTACTAATAAGACAAACACATAATCAAATAACAAACAAAGGAAGTGCTAAACAAATACCACACAACGTTTCTGCAATTCTTGTTACTTTTGTCTGGTCATTCAAGTAAAGGAAGAGCTGTAAGAATGAGACACCACACAAACCAGGTGATTTGTGTGACATGTTATTTCTATAACTACTGCTCAAGAGAATGCAGCCAATAATAGAAAATAATAAACTAATACCAGCTTTCCAATTTGGATTTAGACAGCACTCAACAACAGTTCAAGTGCATAGAATAACCCACATTATTGAATGCGCTCCGGAAGAAATACAAGTATGTTCAGCAGCCTTCTTAGATGCTTCGCAAGCCTTCGACAAAGTATGGTATGAAGACTTGACATAAAATAAACAAAATGCTGCCAAAGCAATATGTAGATATATTAACATCATACACCACAGACAGACTATTCAGAATTAAACAAGATGAAATTCTGATCTGAAAGAGGTAATAGCAGGAGTTCCCAAAGGTAGTGTCCTGGGTATTATCCTCTACTTACTATATATTAGCGATATCCCAAAATTGGAAGGAACTGAGGTAGCTACTTGTGCATGACACCACGTTACTTGCAGTAGAAAAAGGCCAATACCTTTCAACTAGAAGACTCCAGAAGCCAGCAACACAATAGATGACTGGACTAAACAATGGAGGATATAGATGAATGAGCAGAAATCTACCCATATAGTAGTATTCACAAACAAACAATCAAAAGACACACCATAACTAAATATGAATGGAACTATTGTGCCGTATGAGAACACCAAGTACCTAGGCATGACTCTTGACACCAAACTTAAGTGGAAAGAACATGTTAAGAAAAAAAATCTGAATTAAGCATAAAATATAGACAATACTATTGGCTAATTGGAAGAAACTACAAACTTTCAGTTTCCAACAAGCTAATGTTTTACAATCAAATATTGAAACTGCCGTGGCTCTACAGTATTTAGCTTTGGGACTGTACCTGTGTCACAAACATTAAGTGCATACAAACATTTCAAAATAAAGCATCAAGAAAAATTGTTAATTTCCCCCTGGTATGTCAGAAATGCAGATCTCCAGATTCCAACCATAAAAGAAGTAATAAAAAGGTATGCTGGGAAACATGAAGCTAGGCTCAACTCCATGTCACCCCACTGGTCCGACAACTTCTGGAAGATCAACACTGTCCCAGAAGATTGAAAAGAAGAAAACCAGCTGATCTTGTGTAAAGTGCAGTGTATAAAAGCAGAGAACAGTGCGTGAGTGAAGTGTACAAAGACCACAAAAATCTAGAAGACAACATTGGACTAGTCATTAAGTATAAAGATTTTTAGAAGTAAATTAATGGTTAGTCTAAAAAGAATAGTTTTAATGGTAGGCACACAGTTACTGATAAAGTATTACTGCTAGTTAGAATTCTAACAAATGTGAGAAATCATTAAAATATTTATTTACTATACTAAGAATACATAATGAAAAAATATTTCTAACCCTTCCACATAATTCCATGCACTTTCATTATTAACAACAAGCTTAATTTTTTCCTTTGTATATTCTACTTCTCGTCGCACTATATCTGACGAGAAACCTTCATCAGAATACTTTATAGCAAAATGACGTTGATTCCATGCAGAATTATTTCTTACATCTTGCATCAATAGCCTGTCCACAAAATCAAGCTCACCACTAAACAACCTAAAATAATAAAGCAAAATTATTAGAGAAAACAAAACAACATTATTTACTAAGGATTGGACAATGTCAATTTAATAATATTTTTTAATTTTATAATATTTACTAAAAATATGCTTTTCTTGCTTATGGTAAGAAATATCTGAATAACAGCGATCCATTTCAGTCAAAACACTGGATTTTAATGCAAATGCTAACAAACTTCTATTAAAGGATCAGGATGTTAAAATATCAAATGGACTGCGAATCTAATCCAGGTCTCCCGCTTAGTACTAGGTCGCTCTAACACTCAGCTATCCAAGTTGACTCCAGGCCCAGTATGAGATTCCTCCATTCATTATATATAGCTGTATATATATAGCCAGAGTCTGGGCTTCACCTATAATTCACTGGATCACAATCCCTAGTCCGGTCAAAATTTTTCCATTCTGAACTTTTAATAAAAACGTCATGGTCCATAGAGCAGACCTTCTTTGAAAGCATTAATTCTATTCTTTCAGAATAACAAATTCCTTTAAAATCACCTATACTTGTTCTTTCATAATTGAAATTTTACAAAATCACCTGATCTCAAATATATACAATTAAATATAACATGTTATTGCTTTCCAGCTTGGCGACACCAACTGTTTAAAATATGTCAGCTGCTCGGTCCATCCTTCCTATTCAAATGAGTTTTGATAGAAAAGAGAGATTGAGGCAGCTGACTTACCTGAAAAGAACACTCAGTTCTTCAAAAATATGAAATGCTGTTTTGTTCCAGCCAAATTGAGCAACTGTTGATTTAAGGTAAGTCAGTTCCTCTTTCCTATCCAAATGAGGTAAATCGACAAACAGCGTAGTCACAAATTTGTGACCGGCTGACATGCAGTTCAGACCCATTATCCTGATGGAGGGGCTTAGCCCCCTGAAAATTCTATTTCTACACAATGCCTCAACCAATATACAACACATTTGGATAGACAAGCTAGCCAACTTACCTTAAATCAAGAAGTATGCATAAACGTTTATTATAGGCAAGGAAATGGCACCATCCTGAAGTAATTCGAGAAGAGTTCAGGGGTCAATTAAATCTTAGGAGAAAGGATTTGTGGCATTTTCATCCCACAGCAGGTGCTATAAGCTTAATAATTAGCTTGGGACATTGAATATATTGTATGAAAAACTAAAATATATTAGTAAAATAATATGAACATCAAAAAGAAAATGTCATTTAGTGCCCAAAATAATCAACGCAAACGTATAAATATAATACTACTAACTATATATAATATTTGGATTCACAATTACTTGAAATGTTTCAGAGCCCACTGTCGATGTTGCCATGCATGGTAGTTTTTAGCATCAGATGACAAAGCCAACTCTGTTACTTTTAATTCTAATGAGCCATCATTCAACCATTCAGCAATAACTCGTCTGTGGTGCCTAAAGCAATAGTATAAACAAAATAGTACATTTATTTCGGTAAATATAGCAATTATAGTAAAAAATGTTCTTATATTTATAAGATTATTAACATGGGAGACATGAATAATTTTTTTATTAGGGATTGGCAGACATGAAGTGGGATGGAAAGGGTTCAGCAATACCTGAAGAGATTGATAAATAACACAATATCAATTATAAAATATGGTAATATTTTATAAATAGAAATGAGTCTGAAAGCGTAGTTGGCATTCCAAATAATAAAGTCCTAAAAAAAAAGAAATAATGGAAATATTGTGTTAAGGGTAGTCTTGTATCAATTATAAAATATGGTAATATTTTATAAATAGAAATGAGTCTGAAAGCGTAATTGGCATTCCAATTAATAAAGTCCTAAAAAAAAAGAAATAATGAAAATATTGTGTTAAGGGTAGTCTTGTCTGGCTTTGTTTAGACTATAAGACAAAATAAAAAAAAAACTCCTACAAATGAATTTTAGTTTGCTAATGTAGGAAAGTCTGTCCATGGTTTGCATATGCTATATAAGGGAGGAGGAGGCATATTCACTGAATTCAAATATTAAAAGTAACCGTAAAACAATCTTGACTCAGGAAAATTAAAGATATTTAATAATACTTATAGTTTAAAAACTAATTAATAGAAAAAATGATCCAAAAGTTACATTAAATTTGTGAAACAAATAAAATAACCATTCAATAAAGAATGATGCATATGTGATGTCCATAATAACCATAAGGGCTCCAAATTGTAAATTCAAGAGGGAAAGATATCATTAAACAAAATCTTGGCGTTATCCATACAATTCAATAATCAATTCTTGTTCTAAGAAATTAAAAAAATAAAGTGGACTGACAAGGTAACAAATTAAATGGCACATTAAGAGAAACATGAATTGGACAGTTTTCTAAGGACAGCAAATTGTGTCAGTCACATTCTGACATATATGATGCTATTGAAGGACAAGTAGAATGATTTTATAGAACCTGTAAGGAAAGAAAATATTGGATTTTATATATATAAAAAAAGAAGCAGAATAACAGGATTAAATGGAGAGATAAGTTTTCAGAACAAGTTATTGGACTTGGTCATAAGACAAAATAATGAATTTATAGCAAGACATATTTCAGGTAGTAAATCGGCTAATATTGAAAAATAGAATATTTTAGAGTTTAACAGTATATATTTTATTATGGCTGTAATTTGCCTTTATGAATTTCATTTTTACATACAGATAATGTAATATAAAAGGAATTAATAAATGAATACATTTTGGTAACCATTACTTACCATACCTGATAATTTTTTGGATTATCTTCAATCATTGTCTTGACATATTCAAGTTCCTCTTGCAAGTCTTTTCTTAAGCTTTTGATTATTTCTCTTCTGTAAACGCAAAACAATATTTACATGTACATAAATAAGTGAAACTATGGATTATGTTAAATTATTAATTAATATTGACACTGTTGCTGTTTAATGGTGGGTCCGACAATTTCAATTCAACACTGTGCAGTCAGCCATCACAAAACGTAATTCTGTTCTCATGTCACTATGTCGGTGAAGAAGAAATATTACTAATTTTTTGAGGTGCAAGACTCAGGACAGAATATTTAATTTTTTTCCAGTATATATTAAAGTAACTAAGCATGGTGTTACACTGTCAAAAATAATTTATATGGCAACAAAAATATAAAATAGATAGCTTATCTGGGATTGAGGGTGTGTGACTCCATGTCTGAAAGGAAACGTTTCAAATTTTTAGAGGCACCACCAGCCTCTTTCCTCAGAAGAAATAATGTTTCTCTTTTAATTTGACCTAATCACATGTTCTGTAAGTGATATATATATATATATATATATATATATATATGAATGAGAGACAGAAAAGTCTACTTAGCAGAAATCAACAGTTGGTGCAGTGGGGTCGATATATTACAAATTTTCGAGGGCCTGAGCACCCTTTGTCAGGACAGAAGATCTGAACTGCGTGCCCAGCTAAAATCTATAGCGTCAGTTTTTGGAAAATTTACCCAAGTCTAAAAATACTCCTGGTATCTTGAAGGTGTAAAAAATATACAAGCTTTAACTACATAGCAACCAAAATATAACAGGTACCCTAAGAATATAAAAAATAAACCCAGTACAAACTACTCCAGGTAACTTTTTGTCAAGCATCTCCACTTCCTTGACAAGGAACATAAAATTTCATTAACCTCAATGGTTAACATGAGAAGTGTGTAAGGCAGTTACATAATAGTAAATAGGCAAACAACTGAGACTGGTATTGAATCAGAGGTTATGGAAATCACCGAGTTTAATTCGGACATTTACAATACTGTTAAGATGTAGTTCAGCCTCTTGGAGTGGGGGTGGAAGGTGGTGAAACAAATTTCTGCATACACAACTGAGATTGATGTCGAATATGGGGTTATGGAAGTCACCAAGATAATTCAGACCCCGCTGGTTAAGATGTAGTTGACCTCTAAGAGTGGTGGGTGGAAGAGGGCGAAACAAATTTCTGTACAACTTCAATGCATAGAGCATTTCTACCAAATGTATCAAATACACATGGCACTTATGATCTATGAAGAAACAATGAGGGGTTATGACACATCTATCACTCGTAGGGACAGAGGGGATGGAATTTTTAAAAAAATTCACTAATGTTATTTGTGTTGAATAAAATGTTTATATGGTCGCCAAATTTAATAGCGTCACTCTTGAAATTATAAGTGTTTACTTTGAACCTTAAAAGTCATGGGATTGAAGCACCTGTATGGATTGTGGTCAAATGGGTTCACATAAAAATAATGAAAAAACTTATATTGGTGTTAATTGCACAGTAGGAATCACCGAGTTTAATTATAACATTAATCATGTTGATTAATGAAATTTTAAGTTCCTCAATGTGGAGGTGGACGTGGTTGACAAAAGGTTAACCAGAGTATTTTTGATCCTCATAAGTTAACGTGTGTATTTTTGATTTTATGGTACCAGATATAATTTTGGTCTCTCTTTAGTTAAATGGTGCATAATTTTTCCACCTTTCAGATACAAGGAGTATTTTTGGACTTTATTAAGTTAGCAATCATATATTTTACTCCCTTAAAGTATAGGACATATTTTGACTGCATTAAGATACTGGTAGTATTTGTGACTCATTAACGGATAATGAGAAAATCATTGCCTCACATAATTCCGCAGGCATAATTTTGACAAATAGGTAAATGTTCCAAACAGTGACGCTATTGATGCTGGTTAAATGAAATTTTTACCAAGATGTTAGTGCTGTATCAATTCCTTCTCTGGGCCTATTTAAATAAATACCACTTGGGTAACACCAGGCACTCAGCTAGTATGATTACAAATAAACACTTAAAATCATGTTTTAATTAAATTTCTGAATTATCATTTCAAACCCTTCATTAAATAATTACTTCAAAATGTTGTTATTTGTAATAAATTGTTCAAATTAAATATTCCATTACACTATTATACACTACAGTAAAATTTAAATTCATTTAAATATTAAATGAATATTACCAAAATTGTTTCTCAAAGAGAAGGAGCAATTAAATAATTTAATAAGCTACTAATATGGAATATTACATTTATTGATACTGAAACGTAGGCCTTTGATTTCTCTAAATAAGTGTGAAATAATTTGCATGAAATTTGACAGTGCCATTGTAGAAATATTGATACAAGTAGTTAGAAATTTTTGCATGATATATTATGCTAATTTTACATGCTTATGAATAACTCTAGATTATATAGTGAAACATAATTACATATGCATTTCAGTTAAAAATTTAAATATTAACTAATTTAAAATGGATTCTCAAATAAATATGTAAGCGATAGTCAATTAAGACTGTATTTAAAAGTCTAAATAAAAATATAGAGGATATGAGGGCAGATACTAGAAGAGATATAGCAGAATTGAATACAAAAGGTGATAATAATATAGAGTGTTTAAACAAAAGTCTAAGTAAAGATATAGCAAAGTTAAGGGCAGATAATAAAAATATAGTGAATTTAAGGCCACAGTTAAATAATAAAATGGAATGGAATGTGCTAAAATGTCAAAGACAGAAAAGTTTGACAGAGATGAAGTTAGAATTGATAGAGAAAATAGATAAATGTAAGTTAAAAATTATGAATATATTAGTGATATCCAGGAGTAAATAAATGAAGATATAGATAAAAAAAATTATTTTTAGGGAAAATTGAGATAGAGAAAAAAATACTTTTAAATTAAATTAGAAAATACTTTACTAATTGTCCATAAAGAAACTGAGAAAACAATGGAAAATAGATTAGAGGAAAAATTATGTGACAGAGAAAATATTGCAGGAGGAAATGAAAAGAGGGTAGGGATAGGAAATATTACATTTATTCCATTAATGAAAACCGATACTCAATTTACAACGGTTAAATAATATGGACACATGAATCTAAAATTATTTATTGGGTATTTAGAACATTATTTTGAAATAAAAGGTATTCCAGAGGCTGTAATGTTCAGTATTCAATGGATAGCAAATATAATACAAATGAAAAATTCATATGAAGATGCAAATGTGATAATTAAATGAAAATGATGTGCACCAATTAAGATACGAGTTTACATACTGGATAAACTTAGAAATTATTTTAACCAAACTTATAGGACATGTAATTTAGTTTTAATATTGGATAAAAAAAACAAAATAAATAAATAACTAAATAATAATGAGGATAATAAATTTATTAATGTCTAATAATGAAGGGTATTGATTAAGGATGTACATAATTTAGCTAATTTATTGGAAATTTTGACAAGAGGGATGTGATTTAACGAGTAATGAGTCGTGGCAGGCATGTAATTTGAAAAAATTTGAAACTTTGTAATTTAATTTTTTATATTTAACTAATTAAATATAGGGGTTGTAACAGTTAAAATATCCTTTGCACATTTTATTTAATTAGATTATATTTAATTTTATTTAAATTTGGAAATGCACATACACTTTTGAGTATGAATTAAAATTTTGCTTATATTTTTACTGAATGAAATTGGTATTTTTGGTGTAAGGAGGGGAACTAAAATAACATACCTGTACTGCCAAACAGTATAATTGGCAGGATTTTGATCTAATGCATCTTGAGTCAGCTGAAGAGCTCGTTCGGACTTTTCACCAGATTTAAGAATTGCTCGAAAGTAGTTATATATGTCCTCAACTGCAATAATGAAAATGTTTGCACTAGTCAACAATTTAATATTTAAATGCTAAGTTAATAATATTGAATATATGATAACCTGTCAGATAATTGACAATATCCCTGAGTAAGGACAGGTCCAAAGTATACACTGCAATCATCAACAAAATACTGTATTTACAAAATTATATTTTCATTGAATGCATGATTCAGATCCCATGGAATACATCAGATTTTTACATAAATTACAAATATAGGAACTGGACAAGTTTGTAACACTGGTGTGTAGTACTCAAATATTCAATATAGAAATTTATTTGGATAAAATCACCCTTTCTTTATTTTGATGCTCAAATGAAGGAAAATGCTTTGTTAAATTACTAATATTTAAATATGAAATATGGAAAATATTATTATTTAGAAATATTCTCGGCAGATATCAGTACATTATTTCGACATCACTGTTAGTACTTGGGTGGGCTTGACGAGGGAGGGTCTATAACAGCAGTGTTTCCAAATTCGTCTTTAGTCGAAATAATTTAAAAACTTTATTTTGTAATATCATAAATGTATATAATCATTTAAAACATATTCAATAAAACAACCAAAGTGTAGAAAAAACATAAATTACACTTTATGGGCAAATCATATTACAGTGTTCCAATTAAAAGTTTAATGCCATTAGAAACATTTTAAATGTGATATATTTTAACATTTTATTCCTTGAGTGCTATGTTTGACACAAAGAATTTCTTACAGCTAGTTACAATTTGCTTTAGAAGAGCTTGAAAGAAGACAATTAACAACTGTAAGACAAATTAACACAAGTAATAACAGATATAAAAAATTAATTTTGAACTACACAAAATTTAAAAGTGATTAGACTGTTTTGATCTTTGTTAACAGACTCAAAATCCAGGGCCGGCTCCAGTATTGCCAAAGATGTCGTCAGTTGATCGAAATGTCTAGTTACTTAAATTATGTATTGTTCAAAATTAATTTCTGTTATTGTCTGATATATAGTTCGTTAATTACAAGTGGTTGTTGCTCTATGTACCGTGAACATTTAACATTAGTCAATTTATCAATAAGACTTAACAACAATACTACTAATAATAATAATAATGTAATAAATATCATGGGCGGTTAAATTTCATTTCAACAAAAAATAAATTTTAAAAAACCTGATAGACGAATTTTTATACTAATGGCTAAATTAAGTAAAATTACTTCAATTTTTATGTAGTATCTAACAATACATTTTTTGGAGGTTAAGGAGCAGATGAACGATTGTAAAAAAAGTATATAAGAAGTACTCACATTTTTCTGAATACGATATGGCAACAATTGGATTTTTCCCGTCATCTTGTGGGACTGGGGCAACATCATTCCAGTTTACTCTATCCCTGTAAAATACCCAATTCGCCTCGTCACAGAACTCTTCAGGGCTACTATCTGCCATATTCGATTGTGCACCAGTGTTACCAATACGTGCTCGAATCGTATGGTAGATGTTATGTTTGATACACATGATTGCTGGTTTGGAATTAAATTATATGGCAATACTTGGTGGCGTAACCAATAAAGAAGTAAGCAGCCCAAAACAAATACGAAAAAAAATTCCCCGTCCAAACTTCAATAAAATTTAAAGCCGTGTAAAACAAATTTGCAAGCACATAAATGAAAATGTATCGGCTTCAAATACTTCAAGCTTTAATTAAAAATAAATAAGTTATCGAGTGTTAAATTTAGCGATAATAGTGTATAATTTAACTTATCTGATTGCATAAAAATGTACAAGAACCTGAATATTTTAAAAACAGCAAAATTATTTTTCCAAAGAAAGCTATTGTGTGTGTCTATTGCTAAAAGCCCTACTATTTATGCCCTTTCATCAGGTAATATTTTCATCAATTAACAGTCAATAATGTGTGGAAAATGTATATTATGCAAGTTTTATTGTTTAATCATTTTACTATATTGATTTATAAGTGTGTGTTCATGAGAATAAAATACATTTTTTTTATCAAAATCATTCATTGTGTTTATTTTATGAGTTTGAAAGACATTCTTGTTGGAGTTTGTATTAAGAAAAACATTTTCAAATACGTAGTATTAAGTATTCCATTGTCCTTAAAATAGACAGTAATGACGAGAAAGTAAGGAAATCAGATTTCAATGATTTGAACGTTTAGTAGGTGTACCCTGAAGTGCAACAGCTCTTACTGTTTCCCAGAAGATGATCAGAATACAGAATTTAAAGAGAGAATAATTAGAATTAAACTGAAAACTAAATATTTATTACATCTGTTAGTTGATGTTGAATAATGAAATGCACAGTATCAGATATTTTTTTTAATTTCAGAAACACACCAGTATGATATAATTTGAGTTGCTCAAAAAGTGTGTGTAGAAACTTCCACAAATAAGTACATTGGTCATTACAGTGATGTATTGTTTTGAAATTTTAGATCAATAAAAATCCAAACCTCCTCACAATATTTATAGGCCTACAAACACTTTGTTACTAGTATTCAAGATTCATAATTTCACTATTTATATCACCTTCAGTCATGAGAACAATTGTATGTAGCTGTTCAAATGGTTTCTTTACAAATTTAGTACATGCATTCAGTCTCGAGTACAATTGAGTCGACCAAAAGTGAAACACTTCCCTGCAGTTAAAGAAGGAAGTGTTTTGACGTGCATGCTTGTAATATATTTAAGTCTATAAACTCTTGAAGTATGGAGGAACAAAAAAAACATTGAACATCTCTCATAATTTCATTAATAGAATGGATTAAACTAGACACCACATATCAAAATTTGACTATATGTTGAAGAGGCACATGTAAACAGAATCAAATAAGAACATTATTTGTAACCATGGATAAATAGCATATACCCTCTAACACTGTTTAAAATTGCCTTAATATATTTGCACATTTTACATGTAATTCAAAATTAATTATATAGTCTTTCATTTTTAAGGAAACAGCAGATGTGCTGTGGCTGTGGTCAGAATTTCTGGTTCTAACTCTAAAGATGTTTGTCAGAAAATTGCTGGAATATCAGAACCAAAACCACGAGTTGCAACACTCCGTAAGTTACGAGATCCTGCAACTAATGAACTGTTAGACAATGGGATAGTTATTTGGTTTCCAGGTAAGTAGTTTGGTCATTTTTTGTACAAAATTGTATCTTATACTATGGTGATGTTTCTGCTAGTACACAGAATTTTCTCTTTCTAATTTTTAAAAGAAGCACTTAGTTCCTCTAATTATTTACAATGCCAATAATATGGAGTTGTGTTTTAGAATAAATTATATTTGTTTGAAAAATTCACATATCCATTATTTTGTGAATCTGTAACCTGATAGTAATTTTTACTTAATGAACTCCAGCCATTTTGGAGAGCGCTCTGCAATTTTTTTTTACCTTAAATTGTTTATAATGATAACTGAAGTAATTCTGTTGTGAATGAAGTTTTAAAAAATTATGCTCCATTATCATTTTAAGATAAATGTTGTAGGGCCAAGAAGCTTTACTGGCGAAGACTCCTGTGAATTGCAAATTCATGGTGGGCAAGCAGTGATACAAGCAATTTTAAATGCTCTAGGAAAATTGAACAGTTTTCGCCCAGCTGAACCAGGTAATAATGGTAAAGCTTTCAGTGTAATTTTTACTTCCAACACAGAACATTTATATTACATGGTTTTCAAGAATTCATATAACTGATAATATAATTATATTATTTTTTCCATATTTAATCTGCCTGGCACAATCTTCTCATTAGACTATAGGATCTGTATGTAAATATAACAATATTCTTGCCCATATAATTTTAGGAGAGTTCACAAAACGGGCATTTATGGCGGGAAAAATGGACCTTACTGAAGTAGAAGGTCTTTCAGATCTTATTCATGCTGAGACTGAAGCTCAACGGCGTCAAGCATTGCTTCAAGCAGAAGGGTCTTTAGCATTGCTTTATGCTTCATGGCGAAATACACTTATAAAATCTGTGGCAGATATTGAAGCATATATAGATTTCAGTGAAGAAGAAAATATAGAAGATACGGTTTTGAGCAATTCTAAGGAAAAAGTGCAGAATTTGTATTTTGAAGTATTGGTGTGTTAATAATAAATTTATTACATACTGAATTCATGAATATTTACTAATGTAGTACAGATAAGAGCAATAAATAATACACATATGTAGATTTGTGTGTGAAACAAAATATATTTATAGTAGCATGTAGTGAAATGTTAGGTTCAGGATGATTAATTTTGACCTGTTTGTCATTTACCAGAATGAGTTCATTCCGCACCAACTTTATAAACATAAGTAGACTAATTACATACATTAAATTGTATTAATGTTAAGATAATGTAATTTATCTTCAAATACCTTTTAATCAATCCACGCATTTAAGTTTTCTTAGTCTTTAAATAGAAACATTCTCATTAATTAGTTGTAAAATCTACTATTTTTTTGCTTATTGAGGACAGACCCTGCAGTTGGAAAACATCTTATCAGGTGGCAGTTATGGTCTTTCAGAAAGCTTAGATAAGTTGTTCATTTCTAATGATGTTTTGGACATAATTAGAAATCTACAACTTACCTCAGCAGGAATTATGGGATGTTTAATTTGTTTTGTAATTAAACACACAAACATTCCTCCACAATGTTTTCAGGCAGGAAGATTAGTTCAGACTTAAATACAATTTAGCTTTATCTTTATGAGAAGTCATAGTTTTTACAGTGCAAGATATGATTTAACTTGAGAAAATTTTTAGTCTGATTCTAGAGAATGGAACACCATATACTTACAATATATTTTAGTTCAATAATGTGGTGGATACATTATCTTCAGGCTTTTTCTATTAGTACAGTGCTCTAATCTACTGTTTCATTTAAAACCAATCTGGTTTTCACTTAAATAATTTGGGTGCTTCCACACATAATGGAACCATCCCTGACACTGACCACATGTCTTATGATGATATATTATGGCTGATGCAGTGTGATGCGAACTATCTTACATAACTAACACAGAACATGTATAACACAATTGAAAATCAGAAATGTCTACATAAATTGATTTTAATAATATTCATATGAAGAAAAAAAACAGTACAGCTAATATATTTCAAGTAGTATTCCATTTGAATTTTTCAAAATTTATTGATAATAAAATTTACATTTTCAGACACATCTAAATGATGACCGGAAAGGAGAAATACTTCGAGGTGGAGTTCATACTGTAATAGTGGGTGCCCCCAATGCTGGAAAGAGTAGTTTGTTGAATATTTTATGTAAGTCTGTAGTACCACATTTTATGCAAAAGATGATTATTTTACAATTTGAAATTTAGCCTTTCAGAAGTTTTTAAATTCTTTTAAGCTTTTATATTTGCTCAAGTGCTTTTAAATTGTTCTTGATTCTATTGTATGACATAAATAATAGCTCATCAACTTCTGATTATTAATGTGCTAGTTTGAATTCAATGATATCCACTCAGTGAGAAGTCCAGTTTGTTCTGAACAGATCAAATAATATTTGAATTTCAACAATAATCATTGTTAGTAAAGGAGTTGGAACTCTTGTTTGCTTGTTTACACAAATAGGAATTAAGGAAACTGTAATTGGGCATTAAAATTTTATATATTGTATATGGTATAGGTATATCCAATTAACCACTTGACCATATTAAATGACAAGATATTGGCATTTTTAGTTTATACATAAAATTAACTGTCAAAGAAAATAGTAGTACTTTATTTTTGGTATAGTAGTACTTTATTTTAGTCTAGTGTAATCAATGAAGAATTTATGTTCTATTTTTATATGGTGGTTTAATAGATCTAAAAGTACTGTTATGAAAATTATGTTTATAGGTAGAAGACCAGCGGCCATTGTTTCACCAATTGCTGGTACTACAAGAGACGCTGTTGAGGTTCATGTTGATATAGGAGGATATCCAGTGAATTTGTCCGACACTGCAGGACTTCGTCAAACCAAAGATCCAATTGAAGCCGAAGGAGTTTCTAGGGCAAAGTCTAGAGCAAATAAGGCAGACTTACGTTTGATAATTGTGGATACTCCTGAGTTATCAAATAAATATGATTATGATATTATAAAACATGTAAATACATTAAACATACAAATTAATGACTCAGAGGACAGTGATAATCTTATTTCAAGAAACAGTATTGTGATATTGAATAAATTTGATCTCGTTGAAAATCCTTCATTAGCTGTTACTCATTTTGAAAGTTATAAAAATGTTGTCCCATTTTCATGCAAGACTGAAGATGGTTTTCTACACCTGACAACAGTTTTAACACAAAAATTGAAAGCTATGTAAGTTTGGCATATAATTGATTTCTAAAATAATTGGGCTTTGACAGATGGAATTTTGCAGATCGCAAGTAATAAAGATGCATTGAACTTTTCAAAATTGAAATTTTAATACATGTAGAGTTGTAGAGTTACAAACAGATTTTTATTCACATGAGACAAACTGTAAAACTAACTGTCTTTTGTACTTAGGATCGTTTATAGGAAAAATAAGAAAACATCACTTCAGAAATTCATGGCAATTAAAAACTGCAGTTCAGTGGGAAAGGGAGCATTAGTGCAGGGCTAACGACATTGATAATATTCTCTCCAGGCCATCACATTACCGTATAATAATTTCTAGCAAAATTAGTAAATTGTGAGGATAGTAAGGGGAAACGGGTATTGTGCTTTATCAAAATAAAGTTGGAGTCCACAGGTGGAGGTACTTTGTCCACTTTTCAGCTGATTAGTAGGTCCATTCTATTTGACATGTCCTAATGATCTAATGGTTAACAAATGTCTACAAAATCAAAGATCCTGTTAACAAATCCTAGGGGAGACCAAACTCTTAAAAATGGTCTGTAATAAAACTTAAGTAATATGAATTCAACTTCCCTACATAATTTGTTAGGTTGTAACCTGATTGGTGCATATGGTTATGTTCAAGTTTAGTGTTAAGTAGATAAATAAGAAAACTTGAGGAAAAATAAGTTTAATTTAGAATTTTTGAAGCCTAAGACTGTATATGTATTCTTAGTATTAATTTCAAAATTTACTATTATTGATTGAAGCAGATTCTGTTATAAGTTTTAATCAGCATATACAATAAGATCAATCTTAGATAGTCTGATTTTCTTGTAATTTCTTGCTATTTCTTTAATTTAGATGTGGTGACCCAGGAGTTACTTCTAGTCCAGTGTTGACAAAGTCTCGACATCGTTACTACATAGGAAAATGCTCAGTCAGTTTGGAAAACTTTTTGTCATGTGAAAATGATACAGTTTTAGCTGCACAACACCTTCGAAAAGCTTTGAAACACTTGGGTTATATAACTGGCCATGTCAGTACAGAGCATATACTAGATGTTATTTTTAAGGACTTTTGTATTGGTAAATAACAATTTTTTTGTTAATGTGTGACATCAGGTACTTATTTTTGTAGCCATTTATTATTATTATTATTAGCTATTTATTGTATAGTTTGAATTATGGGGTTGAAAGCCATAATTACTGTGGATGGTCCCACATAATCCAATGAGCCATAGGCATGTTCCAAGCCTTATTAAAATGATTTCTACATTGAATAAACTATTTTAAAAAATATTTTCAATTATGTAATTTTACCATGCCTAGTAATTAAGTTGTATAATAGTAGTTTGCAAGATATTGAGTATAAAATGCAGTAACATAATTGGTAATTGTATTTTGATTAATAAGAGCAGAATTGATAAAATACATAAATATGAATATAGTTACGACTCTTTTCACAACAAAATAAAATGAAGATTTTAAACATTACAAAATTGGTTAAAAGTGTACTACCTTTTTAAATGACAAATGACTAAGCCAGATTAAATTACTTAAGAGTAGATACTTTTCATAAGATACACCAAGGTACTCAGATTTTCATATCCAACGATACATATTTCTTTTCCTTTGCATATATAAGTTCAGAAAGGATACACAGAATACTATGTGAGAAATGGTGTCTTATTTTAAGTAAATAATAGCTTGTCATTTGTTAATTATGAGGAGTGTTCATGTCAGTTTTTGTGACAAATCTAAATGTATCCCAAGAAAAATTGAGATCCTGTTTATTACAAATGTTTCATAACTTAATACAAATAAGGAGGGGGAATTTAAACAGTAGTCTGTCCATTTCTAGTTGATCAATATATAGATCCCTTATTTCAACCCTGGATAATATTATTAGAACATGTTTTTTTTCTTATATAGCTGTCAATCTAGTGAAAACTATATACAGCATTTCATATGACTGCAATGGCAGAACAACCACAGCAGTATTGTTTAAGTAACAACAGCTTTTACATACAAAAATATTGAATATCAACAATAATTTACTTGCAGAAAAAATAAAACCATTATTATTTTAAAGTACTCATAAACTGTGTTATAAAATCAAACCTGTAGTATATGCAAAGTAAGTAGTACAAATCAAAATACCTTTAGATATAAGCACTCAATAAATCAATATTTTACCTAAAATCTTTTATGAATATTTAATAAAATAAAGTGAGTACACAGACCCCAAGAACATAACAGTGGGAACAGCAAGTTTGCTAGTTTCTTCCAGATCTAATTAAATTATGACACTAAAATATATTTATTACTTCATTATTGTAATGTCCTTCCATACAACTGCTATGGAACTTTCATTAGTTTAAAGCCAAATGAGATTAATTTAAAACAGAGTGCATAAAAGTTATGAATTCTTGCTTGTAGAAAGTTAGAAAACACCGTATTTTAGGATATTTAGAAAATAGGATCAGTACAAAAAAGGTATTAGAGTTTGCAATGAAGAAAATATAAATACAAAATAAATAATGAATGTATTCCAAAAAAGCACTAATATGTAATCCTCTGCTAGATATTAAAACAATTAGAAATAAAACAGAAAAATTAAGTTACAATGTTGCAGTGAACAGTAATTAATCTCTGCATGGCAAGAGATGTTTATGCACCATTTCTTCCTTATTTATAAGATGAGTTGTCTTATTAACAAGTTGCATCAATGAACTCAAGTGGTTAGACCACTCATTCAACACATCATTTGGATCCTTCCTTTGTGAAAAGCTAACAACTCCAGCAGGTCTGTCTGTCTTTGCTAACACAGTTTTGTTAACAACAAGATTTGAAAGAAAATCTTCAGTTTCCTGAAAAAAAGTTCTCAAATGTAGCAAATTCTTCCATGAAGATAAATAAATAGATAGATAAGGGTATAGCCTGTACTTGAAGTATTCTAATTAGATAAAGTAGCCAATAAATACATATTGTATAAATACAAACTTAAATGAAATAATAAATACCATACAATGTTTGTGCAATTCTTGTTGCTTGTCAGGTGGTTGAAAAACACAAGAGCTGCAAGAATGACTCGCTGTACAAACAAGGTGACGAACTAAAAAGCCAGTTTGTACAGTCGTTTGTGTGGCTCTTGAGATTTTGAATCATCTGATGAAAGCAACAAGGATTGTAGAAACATTATGTGGAATTTATTATTTCACTTAAATTCTGTCTGTTTATTTGGCTACGTCTTTATCTAATCAATTAATAAATCATGCTGTTGAAAATTATTTCTGTAGTTAAACAACACACAATGTATTACTAAGAGTATATATACACTTATCCATTCAATACAATCAACAAGATGGATTATCTGAAGTACAGGGACATATAGAGGAAAAATTCTAAGATTAACCAAATGCTTTTTAAATGAGATTAATTGTTCACAGGGGTGTAAATTTAAATGTTAAGGAAGCTGTTATATTTGCTACTTGCTAAAGAGGCACATGATCCATGAAGATAAATGAATTGATACACTATCATAATAACTAAAATAGATATTAGATACAATTTAAAACAGAGTACATAAAAGTTATGAATTATTGCTTGTAGAAAGTCAGAAAACACTGTATTTTAGAATATTTAGAAAATAGGATCTGTACAAAAAAGATATTATAGTTTGCGATGAAGAAAATTTAAATACAAAATAAATAAGGAATGTATTCCAAAAAAGCACTAACATGTAATCCTGTGATAGATAAGAAAAGACTACTAGTGTTACTTTAAAGGCTTTGAATGCAAACAAATATATATATATTGTTCATAAATTCCAAAAAGTAGACATAGGAATGCTAGATTCAAGGATCTGTAAATTTGCCAAAATTTGTTTCCTCAAAAGGGATTGATCATATCCCAAAAAAATTTCCAAGATGTGAATATTCTTAACTGAAAATTTTCCCAACAAGTACAGTAGCCTGAATTACAAAATCCCATAAAGCAAATTCCTGACAAGTACATCTCCAAATAATACAAAATCCTGAAAGAGAAATTTTGATTATAATTAATTAAATTCTCTAGTCATTAAAAGAATGTACATATTGGGAAAATGCACATTTAGATGACTGACTCACATTTGTGTTTCAGGAAATAAAACCCATTAGGACATTGTCCCTGTTGAGAAACATGATTTGGGATACAATTATAGGGCAATGGTGCATCTGGCAAGTGTCTGTTGGGATT
Organism: Zhengitettix transpicula; assembly: GCA_037074705.1. Taxonomy (NCBI): domain Eukaryota; kingdom Metazoa; phylum Arthropoda; class Insecta; order Orthoptera; family Tetrigidae; genus Zhengitettix; species Zhengitettix transpicula. The sequence goes on along the minus strand of CM073593.1, from coordinate 45,949,187 downwards.
TTGTACCAAACCCCTATATTAAATCACATAAGATCATAACAGTAATATTAATGTACAAAACCTAAATATAAATAATATTAAAGATCAGATTGAAATGTCATACATATTAAAGGTGACATTAAGTGCTCAAAAATATTTTTTACCTCTATAGGCAAATCAAGAAGCTCAGCCATTCTTTTTAGAGTTATTCTGGTGTAGTACTTGGCCATCACTCGAATATTCTAAAAAATAAATAAATTGTATTAAAAATCACACCCATGCATATATCCTTTAATAAAGACAAAAAGGCTGGTGTGACCATCAAATTTATTGACATTTATTTATTTGATAGGAGAGAGATGAAAGATTTGCATTACATGTCAGTTGACAACTTCAGATATATAAGAGTTTATAGTCAAATAATTGATTGGGTTACTTACTTTTATCAGCCAGATGGAGACAACTTACTAAAAGCTAAAGGGGAATAACATCCCTACAAATTTTACAAATAAAACAAACTATTGGAAGTTGTCTTTAGTGAGTTATCTCTCTGGAACTGTAGATTATCTTTGATAGTGGCTGTGAATTACACACCTCATTATATAAATTCAGGGATGTCTTTAGTTGTATTGAAAATATATTTAGTAAAAATAAAATACAGCATAAAGGAAGTTATGGGACAGTGCTTTTGATACTGTTAGAGATATATAAGTTACTTGACCATGGTTAGGGTATGAGCTCCTATTGCAAGCTATACTTTAATTTCCCAAAGATGCAATAGTGGACAATAAATTTGCAAATATGTGCCTAATCTAAAAGGTACAGTAATGGCTTCATTTTTATTGTTATATAGAGTGGCAGTATTTTCTGACAATCTTTCATTTTAAGTTATTAAACTTAATAAATTGACTTATATCCATTTGGTCATAAACCTTTATTTTATCTCATTGCCATTTTAAACAAAAAGAAAAGGCTACATAAAAATTGGTAAGCTGAAGTAATATCTTCTAATTTAATATTTATGTAAGTAATATATCATATAGTTTGTTACTCACGTGTTCTACAACCCTACTACGAAGATCTTTCCAACGTTTTTGTCCATCCTCTGTATTACTGAAAACAGCTGTAGGTCGACTTTGAGATGAACCTTCTTTCAATTCTTTCTCATAGACATCACACAATCCTGACCACTTTATAAGTTCAGGATTTATGAACAACCGCAGCAACTCTCTAAATCATTACCAATATATTAGTACTGTGGTCTGATATATCTGAGCTATTCAAAAAGAAATCTTTAATATGAAAATGTTATGACTTGTCTGTTAATGAGATTTTAATCAGCCTTAGAAGCATATGGACTTCTGATTTACATAAAACTGAAATGGAAAGGAAAGAGAGACCGAGAATAACTAGCTTACTATAATATTGAGGACCAGTGTCATCATGATGGATACAACAAAATTCTTAAAATTGTGTTAGCCTAAGATAGTGTGTAACAGATAAAGTTCAGTATGAACTGGTGGCCTTTGTAAGGTATTTACCAGCTAAATTTTATCAACTTTTACTTGCACAACTTGAAGTTCAATTTGACTGGAACTTAACTCATATGATTGTATAAGAGTGTAATGATGTCCAGAAAGATTTTACCTATAATCCTCTATCTTCACTTCCTTTCACCTTTATTCTCATGTTTCCTGAATTGGGAAGGTAAATCAAGCTAATAAATTCATAGCTCGGTGATAAACGTGATACCAATGGTGGCAAAAAAAAGTTACCCACATGCAGCATTTCTCACAACATGAAATTTGAATCAAAAGTCATCTATTTTAGTATGGATTTTTGCAATAATATCTAGTGTAATTATCTCTGCCTGATACCTAGAATGTATTCTGTTAATTTTCCTCCACAAGTCAATTTATTAATTAAAAATAGTATTCATTATTGCCAACTATCCATGTTTGAATTTGCATATCTTTTAATTTGTTTAACTAAAAATGTTAAGTTTCCCCAGACAATGAGCTTATTGCTTTAGCACTTGAAAAACAATAATACTATGCCAGTTCAGCTGAAAGTGTCTTAAATAATTCAAAATATGGTTTTATTCAACTAAGGCACTTCAGGCCAACCTTGTGAAAAGAAATAAGGAAAATAAGTAGAAGTGAAATCAATCCTAAGTTAAATACAGTAGTAAATTCCTTACTTGTAAGTTGGAATTTCATCCAACAATTTATCTTCAAGAACCCTATGAGTAAGATCACTCTGTTCATTGTCATAAGGTGCTAGAACAAGATACAGCACAACATTTTGGAGAACTTCTTGTCTTTGTGCAGCTTCTTCCTGTATTGTTGGTGTATTTAAAACAGCTCTGTAATGTTTACATGTCGCAAGATACGAGCCTTCGTGTTGATCCAATTCAATCATTAATCTTTAAAAAACATAAAATTTTCATAAGTAATGTTTCTTGATGGTTTAATTCCATATTCTGAATAAGTTTCTGTCCAATTATGATATATTATAAAGTATATATTAGTAATTTTCATAACAAAAAATAATATTCAATTAATTCAATATTTTAACATGGTATAAAATAAATCAAGCTCCAAAAGACAACAGAAAAAAGTGAATACATTGAGTGGTATTTTTTGCTGTAAAAATTATTTTCAACATTTTTATGAATAACATTTGTACATTAATGTTAACAGAGATGAACTTGCTGTTAAAATAATACTTTGTTAACAATTTCATAACACAACTTAAGCCACAAAACTACCAGAAAAACAGATTTAACTTTCTTTTTCACAATGTAAAGTAGCCAATACTCATATTTAAAGGCAAGTATATTTAGGGAAATATTAAACTCCCACAAATTGAGATTGCAAAGATTTTTAAAGTGATTTTAAATTCAGTAAATAAATAATAAAATATCTTGATGGAGTAATGACACACAATGCAATAGAATGACTTAACTTTAAAATATTGGAAATAAAATATGTTTACTACATTTTTACACAATTTTACCTGTAATACTTCAATTTTAAGTCTTGAGTTCCATCATCCTCAAAAAATTTTGTATTGATTTTCTTGGATATAATTTGAGTTCTTATATAATCTTTTTTGGCCAAGCAAAGTCGCATTTGTTCCAATATGAGTTCAACCTGTAATATGAAATTATAAACAACTTAGAGAAAAAAAATGTTACTTTTAAGTTTTTATTAGAAAATATGTAGATACATAATTCACTGTTTTATAACTATAACATATAACAAAACAACGATTACTTTTTCTCTTTTCTCCATGGAGCCATAAGTTTCTACTTGTAATTCTTGTATAATATTGGCAGCTTCCACAATATTACTTTCCTCCTCTTTAATTTTGGCCAATTTGTGAGTTAAACGTGCTCTTTCCACCTCAACGTAAATCTGAAATATAGAATTAACATTTTTATTTCATAATTTATAAACATGTGAATGTAAAGATATAGTTACTAAAGTAAGAATTACCAACTCCTTTGGTTCCGTGCAGCTACAATGTGCTTCAATTTCAGGTAAGCAACAAACTATCTCTTTCCTTTCCATACCAATATTGCAATTATTTTTGACAATGTCATATCCTTACAAATATTATATATATATATATACCGACTGGTGCACGGAATAGTGTAACAATTCATCCTGAAGAAGAAGGCCGAGTGCCTCCGAAAAATTGAAGAACGGCCTTCAGTTTCATATGGCTACACTGCACTTCACTTTCAGGTAATCCACATCATCTCTCTCTTTTCCATACCAATATCACAATTATAATATTAGTAAGGATATGACATTGTCAAAAATAATTGTGAGTAATGATTAATCTAGAGATTACTTTAGGAGAGTAAGTATGAACATCAAACTGGCTGGAAATATATATATGTGTGTGTGTCTGGCTGGCACACGCATTTCAGACCTTCATTCCTCAGGCCCTGACAAATTTGAATTCTTTACCTCAGCCCAACTGGACTAACTACTGATTTCAGTTAAGTCGACTCTGTGGGGTCTCTTTCCTATATAAATGTGTTATTTAATTTGACCTCATCACATTTTCCTATATCTATATAAAGTTAGGAGAGTTAAATTAACTGAAGTGAATAGGAGAGATATTAAGTTAATGTCTAACATGAATGTGGGCCAGTGTCAAGTCTGTCAAAAAGTTCTCAAATTTTGTTAGTCATTTCACACAAGTAAGGTGATGTGCCCATTATTTTTAAAAATTAGTTTACAATAGTATACAATTCTCGTTCTTTTTTCTTTATAAAATAGCAATTTATTTTTATCTTACATTATCAATGACACTATGCAACATAATTATAGTATAAAACATTAATGAAAATAATTAACCAGCACAATTACATATGTAAAAATATCATGTTTTAAATTATACATAAAAAATTACCTTTCCTTCAGTAACATTTCGCAAGGTATCTATAAGTTTTATTTTAGTTTCTTTGTTAGGCGTGTGATCTACATAGCCACAGCATTCTTGTACCATTTTAACAACAGCTTGTTTTAGTTGACTTCTGCGTTTGGCAAGAAGAGCTATGTTTTCATTTAAGGCATTCCAGTTTTTAGCTTCAAAACATAATTGCACAATAGCTACAAGTACTCTTCCAGTTGATACCATATCAGATCCCTGAAACAGCAAAAATTAAACTTTCCCCACCAAACTAGATTTATTATGCAATAATAGTAGTAGTATATGGAAAAAGGATGGACAACATAGTTTGGTGTTTTAAAGATGTAAATAGAAACATTATTCAATGAGCATATTCATTTAAACACACATGTATAAACCTCTAAATAAAAGATCATAACAAAAAGTATATTATGATACACTAGTTCAAGGACCCAATACAGACAGGAACATAAAATTTAAGAACAGATTATCACATATAAGTTCTTATATGATACATGTAACTGTACACCAAAGTGGTACAGAATTACAGATATAAACTGTATTATAGTAAAATATAATGTCAAAGTGGAAATTAGATCAGAACGTGTAAACACAAGAATTAATTAGTAGATAATAATATATAAAATAAAAGTCCATGTTTATACAAATTATTTAGGTACAAAACTTAAATGTAACAACTATTGACAAGTTTCTTTCATATTTATAACTATAAGTTCTTTATGAATTGGTACAAAAACATTTTTAAATGAACGGATTAATTCTAATAACACAATTCTACTTCTCATTACTAGCCACCCACACTATGTAAAGGGTAAATAAGGCTAGGTATTTATTGGACTGGCAATTCAACTCATGAATATGGTAAGCTTAATTGATTAATGAGGATTATTAGAAAAATTTCTTAGTTATAATGGGGAGCATAAATAAATAAACAATTTTTCTCTGGTAGAATGTGTGTTATTCTGACTGAACAAATTGATATTGCATAGTATTATATTAAAGTTTGGTAACCATGCCAGAAAATGTTTGACAATTAGTACTATCTCCAAGTAGTTGACAACTAACAACTTCGTCAATGCATTCTTTGGAGGGGCATATGCTTTAATATGAATAATCGTGTGATATACTGGTCTATTAATGATATAAGAAAATGGGCAACAATGCTGAAAAGGATTTCTTAAGTTAGTGAGTTTAAAGGAGAATAAAAATTGTCAGTTCAAATGATGAGAACTCAAGTAATTAAAGTTGAATTTTTTGTCTTTTATGATCTTATGGAGATTAAATACTGTTTTTTTTGTAAAAATCTAAATTTAACGAGTTTTCCTCAAATTATTTTTAGTTTTTATCCCAGTTTTGAGGGCAACAATACACACAAAATTGGGCAGTTTTCAATGACATATTTGACAATTTGGTAACAAAGGTTATCCTGAAATAAAATATCCATCCATAACCAGTGGCAGCTGGTGCACATAAATTTAAGACGAATTATTTTTTCTTAATTTTAAGAACCATTATAATAATTATGTTTTAACAGAGTGAATTTCTGCTTCAATTTCAAATCTTGTCTGCTTGCCTTACAGTTAACTTGCTCCTGTGTAGCAGGCTGTCTATCTCTGAGCTAAACACAGGATCTCTCTTTGGAATGAGAAATGTACATGTGCAGTATGCCATTGCACTATCCATAAAGCTCTACAAACTGCTTTCATGCTATGGGCCAATGAGTATATACAGCAATGCCTACATGTGTAGGTTTTTACTAAAATTTAAAATATTTATGAAGGAAAAATACTTTCATGTTAGAAATGTTTTTCAACAAAGTGCTAAATTATTCCACTTTTAAAAATTCGAAACTATGTAGACGAAATTAGAAATGCAGCAGATTGCAGGTCAGGTCATTTGGTAAGACTATCACTGATGTATTATTATTTTCCATAGTTATTCTTGAAGAAATGTTTGCTTGTAGTGGTGAACGTAACTTAAAAAATTCACTAGCTGCCACTGTTCAAAACCGTAAATAAAAAATTAAATCAACACACAAAAGTTTGTATAAGATATTTAGAAGTAATCCTCTAAATTCATTAAATAAATGAGGAGAAAGCTCTTAGCAGAAAAATAGATTGGAAAAAGACTAACAGTTCTCGTTTGCTTTTCTAGAGCTAACAGTGCTTCTAAAGCTTCATTCAATTTTCCTTCTTTCGCCAACTTTTGGCATTCTGGAATTCTTTCGTCGCATGTTGTACTACAATCAATTTCCATCTTCACAATCCGTCCAGCGTCTGTGGTCATATTTTCTCCCATTTTTAACTATGAGCTCTGAAATACACAACAAATATAAATGTTTGTTATAATATTTCCTCAATTTCACGCGATAATCATGATTAATTAATAATACATTTTAAAACGGAATAGACTTCACAAATCCTACACTCAGGTCAATTCAATTCAATAACAATTTTAAATACACCTACTTAAATCGGGCGAAAAGTGAATGTCAGCCTCCTCAAAGAGCGTACATGAATGTGGCTTTCCAAAGTACTTAATAAATATGTGAGTTTTTACAGTTTAGATTAGTCCGCACATAATTCCATTTGCTGTGACTTTTCAAATTAATACTTTACACAATAAACTTCAGACAATAATTATATACAATTATAAACCAATCATGCTATTTTACATAACTTAGCTAATAAGGAACTTTTAGATGAGTCGAAACAGTGCTCTCTTCGTAATATCTTAGATAGTTTTTATGAGTGTTTATATCAAAGACATATATGCTTATATATCTCTTTGGTTTATATCATGCGCTCAATTGTTTTTACTCTTAAGCAGCTGATATCTTCAGTAATCACAGTATTACGACGATGAATGTTTTGTCTGAGTATTTTTAATATGAATTAAAATACGGACAATGTCAAATAATCAGCCTACTTCAAGACCCAATTCTGAGATATCAGAAGCCGCCAGTGAAGGAAATGACAACCAGACAGAATCCCTTGCCCATGGTTCATTGAGCGAGAATGTGCCACTGCCTAGTAAACAGAAAAGTATGTAGGTTTTAAATATTGGTTCTTATTTAATTTTTTTAATATTTAACATCATTTCTGTTTGTTTCAGTCGACATCCTATTAAAACCGACTGGCAATGCTCCAATTATGAGAAAACAAAGGTGGGCTGTACCTGCTGACAGAAAAATAGCAGGGATTATAGAGTTCATTCGCAGATATTTGAAATTAGAACCTGCAGAATCTTTGGTAAATATAACTTATATTAACAAATATTTGTATGCAGTTAAAGAGTGTAATGCTAAGTATAAGATTGATTTGGTCAGAATTTTCACTATTTTAGTTGCATTACATGTTATTTCCTTGTTAAGTACATGCATTATTAATTTTTATGTATACTGATATTTAATAAAAGCATTCATTTTTTCCTAGTTTTTGTACATCAATCAGTCATTTGCACCAGCACCAGACAACATTGTTAGAAACCTATATGATTGTTATGGAATTGATGGTAAATTAATTATTCATTATTGCAAGAGCCAAGCATGGGGATGAGGTGGCTTGTTCATTTTACTATATAATGCCTACAAATCTAAATTGACATTTTTCAATGTGTATGGACTGTGTTGTTTATGGATAACTTTAGTTCAACTCCTTTGATGGCAGTATGTGTTATTAGTGAATTTGATTTATCCAAATTGTAAATATGTCTATTTAACTGTTTTCTTTAAAGCAGTGATGAAATGTAACAGTTATGTTAAATAATCAGTGTTATAAAGTAATTATTCTTTAGGTTTTGTTTGTTTCAATACAACTTTTTGTGAATGAGCAAATGTGTAAGTTATTTAATTAAAGCCATGATCATGTTAAAGTATTTATTTTTCTATGATTTAAATATAGGATGTATATTCATTGTTAAGAGATTCATGTCTGCACTTCAATTATAACATTGAAATTTATTTGAACCAAATGATTATGCCTATCACCTGAGAAGCTAGATGCTATGGCTTGCATGTAAATTCTGAAGAGCACATGTAAAACATTTTATATTTGTAAGATTTTGTGAATATATGTAAATATTTAATAATAAATATCACTTAAACCACATATTTAAACAATGTGATAAGTTGGCATGAAGAAATGCAACTACTTTGACCTAGTTAAGACAATGTACAATGCTTATTTTATCAGAAATTCTAAATCTATTAATTGATTAAATTAATTTCATAAGAATCTGTAAACTGTGAATATCAATCATTGATGGAATAAATAGAATAAATTAATTTTTGAAATAATACTGAAGTTTTTATGTGTTTTTATTCAGGTAGCCAAATACAAATTTTAAATAATTTACTTCAATAAGAAATAATTGATTAATAAGAAACATTAAGAAGTATGTGTCCAAATGATTATGAATGTTTATTGCCATTTCAATGAAGATGAAATAAAATCTTTATCATTCGAACCAGTATTAAATCCTATTGAGGTTAGGATAATGCCTTTTTTATTTTTAATTATGATACTGATACAGCCCTATGTTCTGTGAAACACTAGTAATATTCCCTTTGAAAAATATATAATTATGTTTGCAGAATTCCAATACATGAAAATGGGCTATGTGTGTAACAACAATCTGAGAAATGTCCAAAACTTTCATGATATAAACTGTGTACAGAATACTAATCTCAATTGTATATAAGATATCTACTTGAGATTTTTGTTCCCTAATTAGTATTATTTAGTTTTTTGTAGTTTACACATTACATACACATTTTTTACTAGTACTACCACTTTTCAAAGTCAGATTACTGGCTTGAGATGTGTTTTCAATAGACTTTCTACTTTTTCTACTTCCAACACTTTCATGGTCTCCATCTGATTTATTGCTCTTTTTGCTCCCTATTAGTTGGTCTGAGCTTGTACTTTTGGAGGCAGATTCATGTTTGTTTACATTTTCTTTTATTGTTTGTTCATTTATATCTCCAACTGGCCACAACGCTTCTCTTACGCTGCATGAACTACGAGAAGAAAGTGGTCTGGAATCAGGATTTTTGCACTCTTCTTCATACTCAAATGGACATGTCCAACGAAATATTGCTCCATCTGCACTAACACTTATGATGAACTTACTATCTGGTGAGAATTTGACACCAGTCACTACAGCAGCATGACCTACACCTACATGTGTTGTTGTTCCTTCCCTGTATTTCCATAACTGCAAATAATGAAATGAACTATAAATTGAATGGCATGATCTTAACTTACATTGATAGTGCAACACAAAATATACTTTTTCATAAATATAGTAATTAAAATTTAAAGTATAATAAATTATTATTAAATTTTAAATTTTTTGCTTTCTTTTTATGTAACTAGAAATATTTATTTAATATTACTTATTAACATAATTCAAATGTAATTTTATTCAAGATGGAATTAAATAAAAATAGTACAAAAGTTTAATAAATAAAGTGACTTCAAAATCATTATCTTGCTCAATTTCATAACATAATCACTACATTATTTATATATAATTAAAGAAGAAAATGGTAAAGTTATTAAATATATTCAAATAATTGATATTGTCAACAAAAGAAATGTAATATTATTCACTCACTTTTATATACATGTCACAACTTGCAGAAACAATGTAATTTCCATCAGGAGAAATATCTAGAGAAGTAAGTCCAGCAGCAGTTGACCCTTCAAGTTCACGGATAAGAGAGCCGTCAAATGTTTCCCAATAACCTATCTTACGATCTCCACCAGCAGTAATTATGTGAACTCCATTTGGAATAAATCGAGCGCACAAGAACTGTGTATCGGCAAATAATGTTTGCCTTACAATTAAGTTTCTGTTACAGAAGGAAGTTACAGAATTAGTATGCTTTCATAAAGTTCTTCAGTGTAACTAAAAATTGAATGTGCAAGATTTATAATACAGTAGTTAAATTGTCAAAAATTGTTAATTTATTTGTTGAATCAATAGAATTTGCACACATTTGGCAAAGTATATTCATACATGAGCCCTCTTCATCAGGATAGTAGGTCTGAATTGTGTGTATGTGTATATATATAATATTAATAAGGCTATATAATCTCAAAAATAATTGTGATATTGGTATGGAAAGGAAAAAGAGATAGCTTGTGGCTTACCTGAATGTGAAGTACAGTGTAGCCATAGGGAACTGAAGGTAGTTCTTCAAATTTTCAGAGACTCTCAGCCTCCTCCTTCAGGAAGGAGTGTTATACCATTCTGTGCACTGGCTGGCTGAGAGTCTATGAAAATTTGAAGAACTACCTTCAGTTCCCTATGGCTACACCATACTTCACTTTCAGGTAAGCCACAAGCTATCTCTTTTTCCTTTCCATACCAATATCACAATTATATATATATATAAACTTAATGAAAGTGTGACAAGGTAAAATTAAATAACACATTTGGATAGACAAGAGAGACAGCGATGCCAACTTCCTTGAAATGAATAGTTGGTCCAGTCAGGCATAGGTGAGCCCTTTTCAAATTTTTGAGGACCTGAGCCCTCTTCATCTGGAAGATCTGAACTGCAAAATGTAGCTGATACCTTTGTATCCCACAAGTTTGGTCACCAAAATATAGCGGATAGCCCTCAGATCAGTTTTTTTTTTGCTTACGATTTTGGACAATAACATGTAGCAATATTGCTTTTGTATTTACAGACTTGTCCAGCTCTCTCAAAGTTCCTCAATAATAGGGTACCAGATACTTTTTTATTGTATCAAAACTTAAAAAAAACTCCCATAGCTTTATTATTCAAGACATAAGTTTACATAGATCTCAGAGCGTGGCCGAGATGGTTAAGGCGTCTATGTACCAAGTAGATTATGTAGGTTCAGGTCCGGTGTACGTCAAACATTTTCAGTCTTCCCTTCTTCCTTCCTTCTCCATGCTATGAACATATGTGACTTTATTATTGTTATTAAGGATATATGCACTTTGCCATTATAGGGCTACAGGCCCTCTTCAGCATTGGATTTTTTTTTGGCAACCTTCTTCCTTGACCTCCACAAACAGACTAATTTGTCGACTTACTAAAATTCATCTCTCCCACAAGGTTGTCTCTGTGAGATTTTTCGAACCATAATTATCTCACACTATACGAGCCTAACAATTTGACTAGTTGCAATACTCTGTTTTCAATTTTCTGACACCACACTGACTGATCAAAAATTATACTTTTAATTACATGGCCATTATCTTATGCAACAAAATTTATAATCAAACAATTTTAAAAATTATATATATTATATTAGTCACTATGTTGCACAAAATACATAGCATTGCGCAGTCAACTATTTTGAGGTATGTTTTATTCTGTCATCTGGTCCCTCTGAAATTTTGAATTCTATAGTGGTATATAATATTTATTCCTTCTTAACTTCTCCTGTCCTTATAAATTATTTAGTCTATAAATGTCTTTTAAATATTATTGTTAAGCATAATTATAGATCTAAAACATTTTAACAGTAGAATTACATTAACTTACTCAATATCCCATACAATACAAGTACCATCTGCACAAGCAGTAACTGCTTCAGTGTTTGTTTTGTTTATACAAATAGTTGATACTGGTCCTTTGTGCTCTCTCCTACTCTCAAGTAGTTTCTGATAATTAGGTTTCATTTCCCATACTTTTACCTGGTGAAACAAAATATGAATTTTCTTAATAAGATTTTGTGTACTGTCATTTTAGTATGTAATATCAATGTTTAATGATAATACCATTCCTTCAGCACCTCCACTTAATAATTTTGTCCCACAATCCATAATTGCAACTGATGTAACACCTTTATTGTGAGCATTAGGAATTTCAAACATTAACCGGCCACTTTGGGGTGTAAATCCCCTTATAATTCCATCATTCCAACCTTAAATTAATATTTATTTACAATATTAGCTTTGTCATAAGGTGATTGTTACTGTTAAATAAAAGGTGTTTTACCACTTATTATGCAAGTTCCATCACGTGTAAATATCACAGATGTACACGAAAAATTTGCCACTGTTATTCGAAGTAGTTCCTTAGAAGTTCTTGCATTCCACAACCTAATATCATGTTTGCTGCTTGTAGCAAATATACCAGAGAAGGCACTGAATTTTAAAGAAAGAAAATAAATCATATATAATATTGAGAGAAAGATAGTCATATTTTTATTAAAGGTTAGGAAAAATATGAAAAGGAAAAGGTTGTGAGCAGCCTGAATATGAAGCATTGTGCAGATGTGTCCCAATAGCAATATTATGGAGTGGACATTATATTCTACTATTCTACAGCAACTGTATTATTATTCATGTTTATCAAGCCATCTCTTTCTTTTCTGTCCTTCATATTTCTAAAATAAAATATCATTGTTGGAATAGAGAAACTGGGGATTATTAAATATGTCCATGGTAATATATTCATAGAAATTAGTTGAGGTTTTACAATCTATTTAAGAGGAACAGATCTAAGAAGGAATGGGTATTTTTTCAAATTTTATTTAGTTTCTGTGACATAAAAGTAATAGGTGAATTCTGATTATGCCAAGCAGTACAAAGTTTTTTAAAAAAGCTATTAATTCACATGCTCATAACTACAATGATCAAAAACATTTCAATTAAATTAAACACTCACAACTTACTTTGGAAATGCTATATCATATATTACATCTGTATGGCATGTGACATGGATGATGACATCAAAAGTTTTAATATTGATGGTATATATTTCACAATGAACAGTCCCTGCAAGTATTTCTTGACCTAAAATTTGAATGGATGAGGCACCACTGTCCAACTTTGCTGTTTTAAGCTAAAATAAATATAATTGAAATTAAAATAAATCTTCAAGTATTACTTGTGTATTATTTTTTGATCCAACAAATAAGTTATTTTAATTTAACATGTATTAAAGTACTATGCAAGAATAGACAGTATTTTAGCCACAGAATCAGAAAATACAACAAACGTCACATATGAATTATATTGTGAATAATATTTCAAGGAATTTACATATTAATCATTGATCATGAAAAAAATTAATACACCACAAATGTAAAATCACACATACAAGAAGTAACTGTGGATGACAAGGATCTTTTAATCCACCACTGTGCTTTTTAATGGGAACATTACGTTGCTTTACTAAGTCAATTGTCCCATCTCCAGCTGCTATTACTATCTTTAAGTCAGTTTCACTCTGAAGTAGTAATAAAGCTGTAATACCTGAAAATTAATATTCATACTTGTTTATACTGTATTATCTGTGAAGAGATTTTTAAACAAATTTATTTTTATTTGAAATTATATTACTATCTTTCAAATGTAATAGGAACACAATCACCAGTTAAATAACTTTTTTCTTCTAAAACATGCTTTAATAATATGTTAGTACAAATAATTTGGAAAAATTCATGTATAAAGAGGAAAGTAGACAAATGATTATTTCACTTGTACTGCAAAATAAAATGTATACAATGAATTTGTTTGTAAGGAGCAATAAATGCTCTGAAGTAGATTGATTCTAGAAATGGGAAACATAAAGAACAGAAACAGTTTTTCCTTCAACTTCTTCAATAATTTGTCTGACAGGCACTTGTACTTGAATAGATCATGACTTACCTGAATATCAAAGTTGGAGAAATGATATAAGTTATAAATTTTGTAGGCATAAATTATATATTGCATTGCCTGAATCAAATAAAACCAATATACTAATGTTCTTTTTATTTATAAGTTTGATGTTGATAATGTACCACTAACAATATTAGTAAGGTAAATCAATTTTTGTTACCTAAGCTGTATCTCTCTGCTGATTCAGCACCTGTCTTAGTTGGTACTTTTCCATAACAACCAACAAGTCCAGGGTTTCCTAATGGATCTAAAATTGATGGGTCATAATCATAGTTAAGGCTAATTTTTACAAGGTCTCCTGTTGTTGTTCCACAATAGGCAAATTCATCTCTTTCATCTACCTACATAAAATTGACATTCTTATAAATTCAAAAGTTACTCAGAGTATCTGCAACATAACCAACAATTAATATTTGTAAAATATATTTTACTAATACCTATATTAGTTTGACTCATATAATATTCAATAGTTTCTGACAGAGAATTAAGCTCTTGATATGATCAAGAGTAAAGCTGAAAAATATTTAATTAATAATTATTATTTGAATTAAAAATTAGTATTCCACCTGTCCTTACTAACCATTATTAAGAACTTTCACCAGTAAATTATTAGGTCATTCTAATAATGACAACACTGTATACTCTCTTGAATAAAATACATAATTTACAATTTTTCTTAAAACATTATTTTCAAATGTGACGACAAAGTGTTCAGCACAAAGGGAAGGTCTCCATCACAGCTCTTGATGTTTCCTGTATTTCTCTTTATACTTTTATAACACTCCTGCTTTACACTATCAAAAATCTGGCATCTTTCACATCCATTTGTTTCTCCTCCCATTACCACTCTTTCTGTGCAGTTATTATAATCTTTTCTGATAATGTCATTAATAATCTTTTTTTGTATATATTTTTTTAAAAATTGGCCTTTCCTCCTGCACTTCCTTTAACACTTCCTCATTCTTACTTCTCCCCATCCAGCTAATCATCTTAATTCTTTGTCACACATTTTGAGAGTCTCCATCTGACTTGTTCAATGTCCATGTATGTCCCATACATAGCTACACTCCAAATAAAGCAATTTGCCAACTTATAGTTTATTTCTGTTCCCATCGTAACATCTTGACTACATTGCCTATAATCTATTATGCTTCCTGAATATTTAAACATTCTAACCTGTTCTATTCATGTTGACCAATCTTGACTTTACTTTTGTTTATATTCATTTCATACTTTTCAAAAGTTTGAATTAGTTAATTCATATCATGTAAATATTTCTTTAATTTATCTTACTTTCTACTAAGAATACCATATCATCTGAAAAACTAATACATGGGACTTTTTTTCTAACAATATTTATACATTTAATTCCTTCTAAAGATTGTCCTTGAATTTCATCCTTGTCACACACCATTTCCAATCAAGTTTTCCTCAGTTATCTCAGAACTTTATCTGTTCCTAATAATGTTAACTGTTTTCAAAATCTATAAAAACAATGTTCGAGTTTTTTCATTTCATTGTACCTATTATCTATAATCCTCAGCAGTCATATTGCACCTCTGGCTGTTTTCTTTTACTAAAACAAACTGAGATATTCAGGTTCCACAGAGTCTTGTATTCAGCACCCTACAGTGTTTTAATTGTTTGTGATATGTTACCAGTCCTGTATTCTTCACATTTCCTGGTGATTGTTTCTTATATATTAAATTGTTTTAAGGAAGCCTTCTGAGTTTTCACTATTTTACATATCTCATCTATATCTTTCCGTTCTTGATTAATCCTTCTTCATAATCTTTTATTTATCCATAATCTTCAATTTTTAAGTTAGATTGCCTTTGATGAGAGTTATACAATTCTTTTATATATATTTTTTCATTTTATTTTCAGTTTTAAATCTTTGGTTTGTACCAGAATGTAAAAAATATACCATCACATTTGATGATAATACCTCAAATTTTAAAGTCTGGATTACATAATGAAAAACTAATTGTTGTATATTTGTGTTTACTGAAAAACATATGTACTAAATTTCTACTTCCTGTGAATAATTAAATAAATGAGCACAAACTTTCCTTGATTTGTGCTCTTCACTTTAGTATTTATTTTAAACTAAAAATAATCGGCCATGTTAAATGTTAAAGAAGTAATTGTATAACTTACTGCAATGCATATTATGCGTCTTCTTACTAATCCCAGTTTTACATCTAAAGGATTAACATGACGCTTGATGGGATCTATTCTCCATACTCTGAGAGTTGCTTCACCACCACTAATGAAGCATACTCCACGTCTATTTGTTGGGCATAAAACATATGCATCACCAGCTGTCCCCATGCTAGCTGTACTTCCTGGAAAAATTATATATATATATATATATATATTGGTATGGAAAGGATAGAGAGATAGGTTGTGGCTTACCTGAAAGTGAAGTACGGTGTCGCCATGAGGAACTGAAGGTTTTTCTTCAAATTTTCGGAGGCTCTCAGCCTCCTTCTTCAGGAAGGAGTGTTACACCATTCCGTGCACCGGCCGGCTGCGGACTGCCGGCCGGTGCACGGAATGGTGTAACACTCCTTCCTGAAGAAGGAGGCTGAGAGCCTCCGAAAATTTGAAGAACAACCTTCAGTTCCTCATGGCGACACCGTACTTCACTTTCAGGTAAGCCACAACCTATCTCTCTATCCTTTCCATACCAATATTTTTGACAATGTCACATTCTCACTATTACAATATATATATATATATATATATATATATATATATATATATATATATATATATATATATATATGTGAAGTACTTAAAGAAAATAAATATTTGAAATGCTTTTAAATATATACTATTATTGTTGACTTTTTCAGTATGATAACTTTGAACTACCTTAATCAGAAAGGAGTATGTAACTATTATGATATTAGTTAAATATCACTGTGTATATAATTTCATTGTGGAACAAAGAAACTTAATGTTAAAAAAATATTAGTGGTACAATATATATATATATATATATAAACACACACACACACATCTTCACTCCTCAGCAAGAATGGCCTTCTGCTTTAGGACAGTGGGACCACTTTTTGGTCAGCCGGCACTCCTGAAGAAAAAGGCCAACACCTCCAAAAGTATGAAAAACTTTCTCTTATCCTTCAGCTACACTGGATCTCAATTTAATTATCTCTTTTCTTTTCATACCAATAATACATTTACTTCCAGCACATATAATATGATTGAATCTGAATGTAAATAACAGCAAAATTAATATAAATTCATACCACTAATAGTTTCACCCTTCTCAATATCCCAGACAACTATACTTGTATCATCTCGTCCACCAAGAGATATAAGGTAGGCACTGTCACAGGAGAACACTACACTTTCAACACGTACCTTATGGGTTTCATATTTTGATAAGATATTCAACTTTTCATAATTCCATATAATGACAGTTGCCTGGAAATAAAATATATATATATATATATATGCATATATATAATATAGAATTCTAATTTGAAATAGTGCATATATATCTATTAAAAATACAAACTCTGAATCCCATATGATTTATTTGACCAGATGCTATATATTTCCCATTTGGTGACACATCTACTTGACACACAACATTGGTATGTCCTATTAAAAACTTTTGAGCTTTGGTCTTCCAATTCTGAACTATTACATTGCAACCTAGTGGATATACTATATGAGTTCCATCAGGATGAACTTTCAATCCATGTACTGTAACACCTGAAACAATTACAATATTAATTACGAACAATATTTTAGTTTGATTTCAATGGAATTGTATTGTTAATTTTTTTATTTCTTCACTTTTATACATTGTAAAAATCGAAATTATAAATGCAGAAAGATTTGACCATCACTTGTGAAATAGAATTTATCCTAATTGCCGAACAAGAATTACTATACATAAACTCAGTGTTGAAACATTATAAACATTTATTTTACGTACAATAGCGGGGCGGAAGTGAAATAAGAAGTGAGAAGTTTTTAGAGAAAAATTGAAACCTTTTTATTCTATAATTCGATTAATTTAATATTTGGGACTCTATGTCTTTTAGAACCTCTTTCATTCACTTCAATTCATATTAAAACAACCGGCATCATTATTTTTTTACCGGTCATTATTTAACTTTCAACATACAAATTTATTGTAATCGGCCGTATCCATAACAACGATTGTTGCATATTCATTGTTACTCCCTCTCCCGCCATCGGAAGGGTGTGGGACAAGTATCGAATGCCCCGATCTACCTGATGCAGGTATTTCTAGGGTTTTCCCTGCATAACTTTTAGGCGAATTGCAGGGTAGGATCCTTAAACTATAGCCCGGGGGTCCTAATTAACCCTTGGCTACATTCCTCTACCTTCCGCATCTCCACTTTCAGTCCCTTTCCTATGCTATAAGAGGGGATTACTCTATATATAGCTTGTCTACACCTTCTTCTTGTGAAATAATTATATGCAAAATGTATTTTCCACTTTTTCGCTGTATATTTCCATTCCATCGTGTAATAAGTCATTTATATTGTAATTAATACCAAACATTAAAATACAAATTTGCGATAATTGGATAACATCCTTAGGGTTCAATTTTGCCTCTATCAAAAGAAAAGGTTCTCCTTACATCGACTGCAGTTAAAATTTGCCTTTAAAGAACTACGGCAAAGTCTGGTATATATTCTCTCGTCAAGTTTAGTGCAATTACAATTATCACATGGAATATTAAAATAAGTTTAATGAAGTTGTATATGTGACCAATTTAATAGATTTAATTTCGAGGTCTTTCCCAGTGATTCGCTTGTATAAAATGATCTCGGGTTTCCAGCCAGCTTGTAATATTTCTCAAGAATTCAAATGTATTTAAGTGCGGTTTCCTTACAGCTAAACTGGCTTTATATTAACAATTTTCATAAGAAAATTTGATAATTGACACCATACTTGAATCTTGGTATTTTAGTTATTGATTTCTAACAGCGAAAAAAAGTTCCCGAGCGTATAGTATAGAGAGTCAAAAATATTAGCTAACATCCATTATATTCAATATGTCATTCCCAACATATTAAATTCAGTGCATAAAATACACAAGTGAAATTGTTACAGGTGTTACGTACCGTCGAAACCGATAATTGATTCTATAATCAAATCCTGGACTTCCTCATCCATGTTGAAATAAATTGTAAACAAGTTGCATTATATCGGTTGCTACACTCTGTGGACGCGTCATCTCTATGGTAACCGCTAACAGTTTTCTACAGAAAGCATGAATTGGAATTAATACCATCTTCTAATACAACGCTTTAACTGCCAGTAAGTGTGTGTAGCAAACTCCATATTGTTATTCAGCTGAGTTTGTGGTAGTTTCCAACAATGCACCTTAACCTATCAGAAGTAGGCCTACTCGTAAGACCCAAAAAGTTATTAAATTAAACATATTAGAGAGTAAAAAAGTCTAGATGCAGCCTACCTATATGATACCAAAAGAGTTATTTAAATATAATTGTATAATGGTGTTGCATTGTTGAACTGCGGAGAGCTCCCCTCGCGGTCAATTTTAACAGAATACACGTGACACCTGTTTACAAAGTAATCCATTCGTTGTTTATACAACTTATTAATTTTTAAAAAATTTATTCGACAAAACTTTTATCCGGTGATTATTAGGATAAAATGTTTCTGAAAATGACTTGTTTTCGTTCAATGCGATATATAAGCCGTAAAATAGTTGACAAGTATAACGTATGGTGCGCCTTTAGGTATCGATTTGTTACAAAATATTTTTCATAACTGTTGCCTAAATTACTGCCTGGAAGCATGGGAATGTGGCTTGCCGGGGTCGAGCAGCAGACACAAGACAATGGCGGGGTGGATTGGAAAATCCGCAAGTCTCGCAAGCAAGCTCAGGGTCGGCCAAGGAAGGGGTAGACGACCGGGAGGGTATGGCCCTAAAATAGATGGAAGTGGGTCACGTGTGCACAAGGACCAACCAGGAGAGAGGGATTTTGAGGAGGCAGAGAAAGAAGTCTGCGAACACAGGAGAGATGAATTTGGACCGTCGGTGAGAGTGGTCAGGGAGAGTTGATCCTGAAAGATTTTGGTTTTGCAAGTGGGTCTCCGGTCGTCTTCTGCGAATGCTGATGAGAGAGAGAGTCGCCAATGGGAGTCAACCCTGTCCGATCTGCAGACCTGGTAAGTCGCATTCCATGCTTCCGGGTATCGCGTCGGTTTGCCACGAGGAGAACCACGGTTAATCTTGAGAAAGGGAGGGGGTTACATGCATCCCTGGCAGGCTGGAGAGCTTTCCTTTTATATAAATTCTCATAAAATGAAGTCTTGTTTTTATTAACTAAATATTGTATTTCCCTTTCCTGCAAGAACAATTCTTGCAGGTGGCGCCCAACAAATCGCATATCAATAGTTAATTTGACCTTAAGCTCACCACAAACGTAATCCATTTTTAAAGACTTTGCCAAGGAGGGACGTTTTCTTTCAAACCAAGGCCCTGGGAGTTGTTGGAGACAGACAATTTTTTTAATGGTTTATATAAATTCAAACCGTATTTTGTTAATTATATATAACTGAAGAGGTCCATGAACATAGGGAGGAAATGGATTTTAGTAAATGTAAATTTAAATAAATCCTGACTTTGGCCCAGGATACCTTTATTATACTTATATTATTACTTATATTATTACTTATATTATTACGAGTCCAATAGACTGTGTGTGTGTTCCACATACAAATGTAAACGTGTGGAGCAAAGTTTGTATGTGGGCTCCTTTTGAACCGGAAACAAACACGGTGGGGGTAAAAAACGAATACCATATGGAATGGAGGGTGGTGGGGTGAAAATTTTAAAATATGTTAAACAGCAAATATTTACATCGAAAGAATTTTTTTTCAGGGTCAATTAAATTGATAGCGTTTCTCCCGATTTTTTTTGTGTTTATTTCAACCCCTTTCGGCATGGGAGGGTAGCAACTTTAGGGATGGGGCGTTACATAGATATAACATAAAACAGCCGAGATTAGAGTCGAATCCGGGGTTATAGAAGTCGCTGAGTTTATTAATGATATGCCGGTTAAGTGGTATTCCTGCCCCTAGGTACAATCTTCATCACGTGCAGAGTATTCGATCATATATTGTACAGATAATACTTACGACATGAAACAAACACTGGATCGGTACAACACCCAAATCACCTATAGAAGTGGGAGTGGAACGGGTGACCTTTCAAAGACATTTAAATTGCAGGGAGTATTTTTGTGTCTCTTAAAGTACAGTGATTGTTTTTCACTATTTTAAGGTATTATGAGTATCTCTGACTTCCTTAAGGTACCGGGAGACCTTTTCACACTATTAGGTTACGATACTCTTTTTGACTCACTTAACGTAAATGAACTATTGTTATCTTTCTTACGTGAGTATATTTGATTTTTACTGAATAAGAAAAACAGCCAATTCAGGCAAAAAAGTGATAATATAAATACCACACAACGTTTCTGGGATCCTTGTTCCTTTCCTCAGGTGCGAAGGAGAGTCTAGAGCGACACAACTGCAGTCTGAATTGGGTATCTTTCTTTTTCATTATTTTCAATCAAACGTAAATTTTTTCATTTTATTTTGGATCCTCTTAGCATACTGGGAGTGTCCTTAAGAAACCGAAAGTAATTTTGACTCTCGTAAGGTATGGTAAATAAGTTTGATTCTTTTAAGGTACCGGCACTGTTTTTCAATCTGAATGGAAATGGGAGTATTTTTTACACTCTTGATTTAAATTAAGGAAATTTGACTCGCTTAGGGCACCGTGAGTATTATAAACTCTCTTAAGATAGTGCGAGTATTTTTGACAGTATTAGGGCACCCAGTATAATTTTTCCAAGAATGTTTTTGATATTATTTTTTTGAGAGTATTTATGCTGGGCTATGATGAAATTAGCATTCGCTCTGCATAGGAGAGTTAAATCACTTCTTGACTGATAGATAAATGTGGAATTAAATACTTTTACGGGCTTATATGAATAAATAAAGTGAAGTCAACATTTAATGCTTTTCACTTTGTAGTTATATAAATCAACAATGCGGAATTATATATTAAAGGAGTCCAGAATTGTTGTAATTAAAATATAATTACTTCGAGTATACTTAGGCTGTTTAACAGCGGTTCAATAATTTTACAGAAAAAAACGGATTATATTTATTTATTTTAATTTCATCTGAAGCTTTCGAGCGTGTTGCTCATAAACATCTGTAAAATTGTTCTTAATATTTTTATCTCACATTTTAAAAACGATTTGTGCTAGTGTATCACTCATTTTATATTGTGTATGAAATTAAGGAAAAATGCTGTCTTGTACTTTCGTACGGAACTAAAGAGCAGGGTGCCTGGTGTTTGATAGAGAAGGTAGCCTGTGGAGTGTTGAGGATGTGGTAGGTGGCGCTGCTGCAGTTGGTTCGCTGTGGAGCCGCCATGGCGCGCCAGTCAGTGTCTGCAGTTGGTCATGGCAAGCAGCTCCCCCTGCGACGGTGAGTAGCGGCCGGAGGCGCTCTTTCAAATCACAAGTCCTCACGTACCTATATGCATTTATTCAAATCCAAAGAACAGGGACAGTACAGTAACGAGACCCTTTTAGTTTGCCGTTACCATACTAACAGACTAGCAATTAGTGTCGACGTTTAGATATACCTTAAAAAAATAAAGTACACTGAAAACTAGGAAATTACGAACGAATAATAGGTTGCTTAAAATTCCATAGGCTATTACCGCGCCTTTTCGGTATAAATCACGAACATAGAAATAACAACGTGGAAAACCCGCGCGAAATAACCGTACTTTTCCAAAAAAAGAAAAAAACTAATGTGATGTAATGTAAATACAGTCTGCAACGAATAGATGTAGAAAATAATTAAAGCAATTTAAAAATTGTGAACCAGATCTAAGGACGATTAAAAGCGTTTCAGAGTGAAGGGTTCGCGAGTGCGCGTCGACTGGTTATTCGTACTTATTACTACGTTTATGGTTATTACAGTTACTCATTTTTACGGTAAACGAAGTATTTATTTTAAGAAATAGGTGAAATAATACTCGGTAACTAGTTAAAAGCTGATTGTAAATACAGTTTAAAGCTTTTTTTTTTAAAAAAAATTAATATGCATATCGTGCGTGGATCATTTCCCGACTGTAATAATTGAATACAGATAACTAACCAACCTACTTCTACGTTGTGTATATAAGATGGTCGTTGCTTTTCCTCATCAGTATTACGAAAGTGTCCTGTCAATTAAAAGGATATTTTTTGTATGATACGACTTCAGTGCAAATATTGTTTCAGTTTAGTACAAGCCGTTACTTTACTTAATTAAGCGTTTCAAAATACACGGCTTATTTTACGTATGTATTCGTTTTTTTAATTTTAACACTGACGTTAATTTTTTCATAGCTGGTCTCACTTTTGTCTGAAATACAACATAATATTTTAATATATCGGTCTTTATTCAGTTGCACACCTGATACGAACATAAATGTTACGAAAAATAATGTGTTAATGACATTTCAAGAAATTTGTATGTTGTTATTATTTTTTAAAACTTTCATAAGGCGTGTTGCTTTCTCATTAATGTGGACATAGATTATTATCAAATACAATTCACGTGAGTTTGAAAGATTATTATCATTGTAAGTCCAGACCCATGCAAGTGTACATTATTGTGAAAAATAAAACATTATTATTTTATATAAAAGGCAATATTCAATATGTAATGTCTGAATTTTAATTGATTGAGCACTAATTCAGGGCAGTGTATGATTTATTGGCAAAATGTTTCCGAATCTGTGTCATTTGTTCTAAGTTGGAATTTAGTCGGTCCTTCAAAAAGTCCATTTGATGTTAATAATCGCATGGTTTCCTGAAAAAAAAAAACTTACACACATGATTAATTGAAAAACCCAGAGACGTTGACAGGATCGACTCAATTATTCGTGGCCAGTTATATTTGAAAATGTTTTATACAGCGTTAAATTATAAATCGTGACCGGGGATACGTAATAAAACGATTATAGCATATAGAATGCTATATAATTTGCCGACTTGGCACACTGAAATTGAGTACATAGGAATACAAAAAGGTTGACTTACTAGGTTTTATAGGCTGAAAATCAATATATATATATATATATATATATATTTCAGAATTTTTTTAAAATTATTTACAAGAGATATGATTTTTTTTCATTGTGATGTATTACCTCCACGTGGTCTGTCCCAGTTGCTAATGGTGAAGAGAAGACATAAATTTGAATGGAGAGTTGAGAAATTAGTCCATTAAGAGAAGCCAGGTTTACAAAGACTTTTCGGTGACGTTGAGCGCAGTTATTTCCCACCCGCGGGTTTTAAATAGTAATTGTTTATTGTAATTTATAATTTACGTCAAACACTCAATATAATTTCGTCACGTGTCGACGACCGTAACAGACGGTGTTGCTAACGTCAATCTCTTTCTTAGCGAGCTATCGATTATATGCTATTTTGAATGTATATTATATTGACACTCGTTTTGTTATAAAAAAATAGTCTTTTTTAAAAATAATTCCAGTAACAGCAATCGATGCTGTTAGTAGGACGTAATAAGTGGACACGAATCACGCAATGCTTTTCATCGAAAAGCTGACTTCCCCTTCATCGGCCTTAGTGCTGATTCCCATCACCGATAAATATCCTTACGTCGGTAGTTGAATCTATTTTTGTACCACTAAAGAACAGTTCATCACAGTGATCTATATACGTTTCGTTAATATTTAGGCTTACTCGTCCACTAAATAAGGTTTTACTGTGGCACGGCAAACTAAGTAAAAAAAAATTAATCATTTAAATTTTATTTGAATTTCACGAATTACAAAACCTTCAAACAATATTTTTATAGTGTGAGATGACGTCATCCAAAGTCACTGAGTTGCGTGCGCACTGTGATAAAGTCTCACCTCTGTAACTTTGGCTCTCTGAACAGGAATTATACATACCATATCTTCTGATAAATGTAATCTTGTCTTGAGCTTTACTCAAATATATCAGTAAATTGCCACTAATGAACCACGGCTTTTAAATATAGAAATATGAACATGCGTTCCAAGACCCGTTTTAAGCATCAAAAGTTCTCAGCTCAGTCGCTCCTGTTTTTCGACCTCAAAGAAGAATTTTACAAAATTCCCCATAAAGACGTTTTTTATTGACGTTGGAAGTTCAGGCCTTAAAACGAATTTTAATCCAGTTTCTGAAGGGACTAAGTGAATTCTGGTCATCAGTACTACATTACAATTCGCAGATTCAGTTAGTGCTAAAGCCTCTATGACCTGGTTTCTCAACTCTGTAACAGTTAATACTATCCCATTGCAGAAGACCTTCATTTGAGTCTACAAAACAACTGTTTATTATGGACAAACATTGTGGATCGACGTTTAACTGGAGTACTAAACCGAGCTTACCCGACCGCCAAACCGAATATACCCAAATTCAAATTCACACTGCGGTTTTTTCCTTATAAACTAGAATGTTGTCTACAATACTCTCTTCCTCGTGTACATTAACTCGTCGCTTTATTTATATAATATGTTCTCATAAATATTTTCAGTAAGTACATACGCGCAAGAGATGTTTAGTTATAGTATTCCACGTACACATATAAAAATATATAGAAAAGTAAATAATAATTGTGAGTATATTTCACGTACGTCTTTATTTGACGGTGTACGAGTCTGCAATTTCGGGGATTAGAATAGAATAGATTCATTTTCCGTAGTTATGAGAAGGAAAGGTTCAAGGATGTGGAAATAATAAAAAAATCCTAATAACTTAATTTTTATAAGAACAGTGTGTAATAAGATAACGTAAGTACTTTATTTAAATTTTTACAGCATACAATCAATATAATGAATATTATCTCAATATAAAATACGTACAGAATTAAACTAGCTAACTTTTTACGCCGTAGCTTAAGATTATATATTAAGATAAGTTTATTTATGTTTAAATTTCTTTCAAATAGCCTACTCATTTTCAGAGGAAAAGTGCCTAAGTATATATTTTTGCTGCCTGAAACGGGTCCCGGAACTCATATTTTGTAATTTAAGAGCCATGGCTCATTATATCTATTTAATGAGAAATCTCAAAATACTAGGTAAAACTCAAAAACTGGATGCCTTTGCGGGAAAGTAGAACTCAGAACGTTTTTATTACGCGTTTCGTGGTTTAGCATAGAATCTCGATTCGAGAAACTATGCTAACCTCTAATAATATAACCGGGGGCATAATTTAATTGCAATTACTATTCTTTATGTCACGAGACGATCTTGTGTTGGTGACGGAATTATGTTTCTTCTTTGTATAGCTATCCCACTTCTTTTTACTCGTTATACTCCTAAAAAAAAGCGGACAGAAAAACATCCGAGTAATCATGACTAAACGGTAGAATCAATTGGTCGCAATGCGTAATTCCTTTTTAAGCTATACAGTGAAATATGTGGACTCGTTAACTGACTCTTTTTCACTTAGTGCTAAGAGGACTGGCGACGGCTCTCTGGAAATACTCTATGATTTTATAAATCTCATTTGGTCTCCATATATTCGATGAATTCCATTCCCGATAGTACCGTGAGTGCAAGGAGAGCTGATGACTAATACATAAAGATGAGATATTATTTTGGGTATCAAATTACGCGAAATTCGTACCTGTATTCAAACATGTCAAGAAAAGATTTTTGCAATCTCTTGGGTTTTGCAGTTAAAATCAGCAAAACTTTAGATAACAGAATAGAGGAATGGAATAGAAACATTTTCCATAGATCCTCATGAGAGACAAAGATTCAAGAGTGTGGAAATAAATTTGAACCTACAATTAATCCCAAGATTCAAACCGCATTCTGAGATCAGTCATTCAGGAATAAGTCAGAATGTACTTTAATAATGACGTGTCGGAATTTGGTAGAATTTTTCTTACACTTGAAAATCAACATAAGTGAGCGGATAATTAAACATCATTTTATTTTAACCAGCATTTTTACAGTATTAACGGACCATACCCGGATTGAATTCTTTCTCTGAAATCAGACGAATCTCGTTAAACATAACCGCGGATTTCTCAGAAGGTGACATCATCATGTTGGCATACAAGATAAGCATACTCGTAGGACGTTTTTCAAATATTAAGATTCCTATTAAAATTTCTTGCTGTTTCCCATTGAGACTGCTGATCCTCCTTTACGACATCAGGGAACTCGGCCTCAAGTTGACTATTTCCATTATTTCTTATAATTCCGAAGTGGTACGTGAAGATTACACGTATTTAGTGCTGATAACTCGCGGATACTTATGAAGCAGACGACGTCAGAGATCTGTCGCAGATATGCAAGAGTACTTATGGAGCAGTCGTCGTCAACTGTATCTCGTAAGTCTGGGCGTAATGAGTAGGTGTAACTCCGCACACAACCTGAATTACGTTTCCCCTTGCATCCAGATGATTAAAGCTCCGACGGCTTCCCTCCTTCCCTAGCGCTTCCTCATCAAAACTCCCGCTCTTCACCACATCCTGACCTCGTAAATGTTATTCTTAGAAATTGAGATTCATCTGTTACAAGGACTTTACTTAGCTTCTGTCACAATGCGTAACTTTCTAGAATAGGGGAATAGTTATGCAAGCATTATATAAATTAAATAATAGTTGTGTCTGTACATGGCTTAGATCCAAGTAATTTTAGTTTTTTTTTCTTCACGTAGTTGATATAGAGGGTCCGAAACCATTGCAATCTAAATTATTGACCGTCTGTCACGCTCGTTTTTTTTTTACCATACAACGGTCGGACCGATTTCGAAGGAACTTCTTTGCTTTCTTATATGGATCCGTAAGAATGTTTTTCGCAATAATTTTCCATCCGTCATCTTGAGACAAATTTGTCGGGGGTTTTGTTAGTTTTACAGAAAAACGACTGCACGGTTTTTAATTTGGTGGTTACCTTAAATTGCCATCCATTTTTTAAAAAGGTTTAAACTTATAATACGAAATTGTGACTGAAATCGTAAATTTACTTATTTTCGACCTACTAAGGTGAATGAAAGTCAAAGTAAAGCAAACGACTATTATTATTCTACATCGGCGCTATCGTCATCATTTTATCCATCTATAGTTCAATGCATCAGTTTCGTAACTTTTGGATTATTATTGTGTGGGGGTGTTAACCCCACGCTCAACCTCCAATCCGTATAATTCCTAGTCTGGTCCATCTCCTGTGACATTTCCGGCTTTAGTGGCCCTACCAGGAGCCTGTGCTCCCGCCGGCATAGCCCCCAGGATCATTTCGACCCACAAGCCTCCCCACCGCGTCACGGTGGATACCATCGAGGAGGTTAACTGAAATGAACTCTGGTTACATTTACCAGAGACTATATATGTCCCCTATTTTAACAATATTATTATTTCTATTCTCCTTTATCCTACTCTTTGC
This sequence comes from Zhengitettix transpicula, assembly GCA_037074705.1. Lineage (NCBI taxonomy): Eukaryota > Metazoa > Arthropoda > Insecta > Orthoptera > Tetrigidae > Zhengitettix > Zhengitettix transpicula. The sequence goes on along the minus strand of CM073593.1, from coordinate 45,920,593 downwards.
TTAGTCTCTAACAATAGGGTATACAACTCACAACACCACATTTTGTCAACTGTCTCATCGATCTCTTTCTCTCGCGCACTCTGCGCACAGCTATATGCCGCCCATTAGATCCAGTTTAATTGATAATCTAATAACCAGTTTACAATTTTTAATATTATATAATATTATAGTTAAAGCCAACAAGTAACAAAAAAATATTAAATATAAAAAACAAAAGAATAGAGCAATGGCTTAAAAGTAGCATAGTATATGTCGTATTTTATTTATTTTCCCTTTTCATAACAAATTGTAAATTAAATACGGGTCTCATTTATGATTTTATGAACATAGAAATAGCCCAAATTTGATACTATGTTTATCATTACGTTGAGATTAGATAAATTAATCAGATATCTAGAAATCGTATCAGGGAAAATCGTCGTGGACGAAGGAGTGATTGATAAAGAAGTAAAAGCTTCGGCATACAAAGTGAATTTTAAGAACGTGTAAAAGAAAGCGAACTTGTTTTTCTACAGGATCTACTTTCAAAGAATTTTCCTTGTAAAGTTTTCGGGATGCTAAGCGATGCTATTATAGTGAATCAGTCTTAGGAGTTTGTTTTTCGTTTAGTATTTATATAATAGGTCAGACTGGATTATTTATTCAAACATGTAGTAGTATTAATAATTAAACATTAAATCTGACAATTTTTGAATAGCAGAGGGAGTATTTAGCTATTATCTAATTTTGTTGAAGCCTTGACACTCAGCCAACGACCTTACATTATAATATAATGCTGTTTTGTTAATTTTATATTAAAAAAATTAAAATTTGATTTTTATTGGCTTTAAATTAAATTTTTATAATTGAGGGCTTACACAAATTCAACAAGATCGTTTTTTTAAAATTGCATCTAGGTAAATTAAAATGTATTCACTCTCGAGTTTAAACTTTAGATGATTCACTTTAACTACATTCATTATTCCAATAAATTTCTAATACGCTAAACAGACAAACCTTATGGCGATTTTATAAGACTCTGAACAAAAACTAAGAAAGAAAAGGGGTCGTATGAGTGGGCATATACGGGCGACAGAAATCTCGATGATTTACGTCGCAGACAGAAACACACCTGTTCATCTTTTGTAGTTGGCTTCCTCAGGTTAAACGGAAAATCTTCACAGGAATTTCTATCAGTTTCCTCCTTTACACTTCCTTGTCGGCGTGACAATTCTTAGTATCTCTAGACAGATTCTTCTTCCGTCGGTCGGACCTTTTTTCCTTCACCAAGTTGCACATGCGAAATATTTTTACTCCAACACATTCTTCCTTCCGTGACTTCCTCGTTATCCGGGCTATAGATAGGAACTGTCCTGTTTCCTCGGTTGTCCACCTTCCAGCTTGAGTCTCTTCCGTCCCCACTAGAGGGTGGAAACCTCTTCTCGTGTTTTATTTCAGCCAATCTGCGTCGATTTTATCCTTTCGCGGGCTTACTATCGCCATTTGGAAGGGTTGACCTTCGGAGATTTTGGTCAGGCAGGGTTCTCCCATAATCCTCTGCCTTTGTCTGAAGGCACGGTTTGTCCTCGACACCGCGTCACGTCGGCGCCAAATTTTATGGCCTTAACTACCAACAAGCCGCAGATCGGCTCTGGGTACACAGGCGTATTTTCATCCAATTATTAAATATTAATTTTGAATTATTTGAGGAGTGTTCTTCTGCAATACAACATTCTTCAACAAATTACTTTTTTGTGTGTAGGAGTCCAGTAAACTGGTCGACGTGTTATTAACATGCGGTGAACTAGATAAATTGAACGAAGTACTTAGTATGGAAGACAACATGATATAGAGATATTTTAGTACGTATGGAGAATCTTCTATTAATAATTGGGGAAGATACGAATGAATATGGCCAACCGTAGTTCGAAGTAAAATAAATTATTTAAAAATACTAGTGACTGTTATAATTGTTTTACTATGACAAAAATATGATTTATCAAATGTAGTTAAAACTGTGGGATCTTATACTATCCAGTTTATTTGATAGTGAGTTCTCTTTCCGAGTTATCGTTAACGAAACGTTGTTTAGCATGAGTCACAATGTGAATTAATTACTTGGTCAGAAGTCAAAAGACAATCGTAGCAGTCAATGCGAAGACGATCACCGTGACCTTTGTGGCGACAGATTATTGAATGCCGGTCTTTTTGAAAGATCTGCTTGGATTCAGGACCCAGCAGCAGGATCTTTAATAGCCAAGCTTTTTGTGTGCCCCTTGCCCGCGGCAAATTAGCAATGTTGGGAGCAAAGTGGTAATTCAGTAAGAAATAAAAGATTATTTGATAACAGGTTCGCATATACACCTGTCTTAGCATTTACACGATCGAATAAACAGTTATTTGTGAAATAAATGTAATATCTTTTTTGTCCGGGTGATTTCCGTGCCCAAGTGGGTTTTGGGTTATAGGGTTATATGATGGTGGCTACGATTCTACTGTGTCATTATTTACACAGCTATCTCACGGTTGTTGATCTTATCCAGACCCACTTATTACTTTTTCGGCCGCAATCAAAGGAGCACTGAAATTCTCTTTTCCTGCGGCACTCCACACCTCATTCTAGACACCCTACATCTCACGACATGTCATTTTCTCCCCGCGGCCAGAGTGAATTTAATTAATATTCCTCCAATTACTCCGATAAAAAATCTCTTGTATGAGGGGCCGATAAAATGTTAGTTAGAAAACGCATACTGCTTGCTATGTTATATAATTTTCATTACTTGGGAGAATCCTAACAGAGCATATAATTTCAATTTTTAAACTTGTTACAACAAATACGAAATATTTACACAAGATTTAGTGACAATTTTACGTGGCTATTACAACTATGAGTTTATACGTCTCGTTTTTCAAATGATTCCTAGAATGGGGAAAGAGAGCATTATTTATCAACCATTATAATATAATTATATAAATAACATGACGTCTTAGATGCATAGTAGGAGAAGGGTGAATATGGAAGGGACTATTATCGTCTATGGGGAACTCCTTCTTAGAGCAACACCACTATCAATATTAAAAACATTAATTATCTTCTTAGGAAGTGGATATACAGCTGCAAGGTCTTCTTACCACTCCCTGACTTATCTTTTTTTTTAACTTTCACGGATAAGTTATTAGATATGAATTGAACACAATATTTTTACTTCCGTCAATGTTTCAGAATAGTTTTTACGCTACCAAGTTGCGGTAACAAAGGTTCGTGTTAAACTGAGCTCTGTAATAATTACAGGGCAGTTGATCACTGCGAATCGTATTCAGACACGATCCTTCCCAGCATTGTCATCGTCAACTGAAAACGTTGTTCTCCGAGGCAATATTTAATTGAAAATCGATCAATATCTCCACACAATCGTAATAAACTTAATTTTTTAGTAAAATGAAAAAATTTACGTCTGATAGAAAATAATGAATAAGAAATATAGCCAATACAGACAAAAAAGGGTGCTATAAATACCGCACAACGTATTTATATTACCCTTTATTGTCTGTATTGGCTATATTTCTTATTCATTAATTGTTTATTATTTTATAGCGAGAATGGAAATACAAGAGGTTTCGCTGCCGCTGTTACGACGAGCCTACATATAAAAGGCTTCGTAAAAACAAATTGTTTACATTTATTTAATACATGTTTATTCTGTAAAAAAATTAACATATCTTTCTATGACAAATAAATGGTTGGTTGTCGAGTGACACATACTAACTTCACAGTTAACTCAGCGTTACTGCGATAATGTCTTACTGTGTATAGATGATAGAAATAAACAGCAGTCGCTAACTGCAGTCCGCTTGTCGATCTCTACCTTTCCGCATCCCCCCTTTCAGTCCCTTTCCTATGCTGTAAGAGGGAAGTTGCCACTATGTGAATTACCCTATACATAGCATGTCTACACTTTCTTCTTATTCGTCGTTATCCGTCGTTACCGAGGTAGCACTATAAAGTGGTACTTCGCGTTTTACTCAAATTAGCACACATAATATTATTTTAAAAAAATTCCCAGTGCCTCTTAATTATGTATAAACGATCAACTTGAAGACCCTATTTTGTTAAAATTCTAAGTTTTTGGCCGCTGTAACAATTCTGGCAAATCAAAAATATTTTTGTTTCGTGCGACTGATCTCGCGTTCGAAATTTTTTTTTATAAAGGATCAAATAAAGAACTGCATTATTATTATATTGATACAATTTTGTGAACATAAAAATTGCAGTGATTTATTTTATTCTTGTTTTCGTATGTTTATAAATAGGTAGAACTGTTGACATATATTTTTGAATATGTACACATATTTAATATATATTTTTTTTATTAAAAGTTTATAATGGTCGCGTCAAAAACTTGGTAATTGGGGACCCATTAATAAATTACAAATAGTGCTTGTTTACGTAAGTATACTGCGATTCACATTGATTCCAATAATATGCATACAATTGAAAAGTTTGAAAAATTAATTATACATTTCAAAATGTGGGTTTTTTACAATTACATTTTACAATTCACATTTGTTAATTATTTATCATAATAATAGGATAATTAATTTTTTTAACTTATTTGAAGCTGCGACTGTTGCACATTCCACTGTACTGTAGTCAAAGTTTGTTTTTATTAGGAAGATGCGTCTGCTTCTGAATATGTATCACTCTCTTGTTTCTTGACTAAATTTACGAGCCTTTTTATTCTACTTTTCGCCGTTTTATCATTTAAGTGTGGGTACAAAGAGTCCAATACATTTATGAATGATGTAGAGGATATTTGGTTATCTCTAATAATGGTTCTTGGGTTATTTGAGTCCGTAGCATTTAGTATAAGAGTCTTTAACTATTCCAAAGGGATAGGACTGGTTTCTTCTTCATATGATATTTTTAGTGGACCTAATGATTGACTAAGCGCCTTATATTTATGATCCTGAATGTTTTGTTTTGTTTCTTGGGTGGATTAGTACTTGTTTTTTGTTCAGGATTACTGGCGTCTTTCTTATCAGCTTGGCTCGTCGAGCTCGTAGATGCAGTTCTTTTTTTGTTTGTTAGTTGGGAATTATCCATGTCCGTTTTTTTTTATCTCTAAAATAGCCAATTCCAGAATATGCGCATCCCTAACATCTACGGAGGATGTCGAAAACCAAATAAAAGTTCATAAATCAATAACAATAAAGGGTGAGATGGTAAATATAAGACCTTTAATGCAAAAATACTGCCGTGTAATCCTGTCAAATGTATGCCCAGTTATCCCTAACGAGATTATTGTGCTAGAACTAGAAAAGCTAAATATAATTCCAGGCTCTAAAATATCGGATATTAGAATAAGTACTGGTGATCGAAGATTTTCTCACGTTAAAAGTTTCAGAAGACAATTCTTCATTAATCCAGATAAGCTAAATTCCCTTCCGGATTCGATAATGGTGCAATATGAAGAAACTAGTTATAGGGTGTATCTAGCAGCGGAGAACGATAACTGCTATATTTGTAAAAGTCCCGGCCATATCGCGATAAATTGTCCTAATAGAGATGCAATACTAAAGAATAATCGGATTGCAAATGAAAATTATGACAAAATATTTTTCTGGGAAGCTTTAGATACAACATTAATTTTAGGACTCATTCTCGTCAGCAATATTCTGTTATCGGATCCGCTCCACTGCCATAAATCCAGCCCACTCCTCAGATAAGCATTGTACCATAAACGAACAGTTTTCATGTCTCGAGTTTTCATTTCATTGAGAGAGTAACAGAATCAAATTACGGAAATTTAAGTAAAAACGCATGTAGCAAATATCAATGGCGTTCCAATATAAAATTTATGGCGCCGCATTCAGATAAAAATGCAATTTTTTTGACTGCGATATTGTGAATAGATGCTATTATTTGTACGGGTTCTTAAATGTGATGTCTATATTAATAATGCGCCACATCACTCTCCGACTCCACGCTATTATTACGTTAATATGTTTTAAGCAAGGGTAACACATTTCGTAACTTTTGACGCATATTATGAACGAAAAAATAACTAATTTGCTCATCTTTGCCTTTTATTAAACCACATTAAATAATGATGTTAAAACAACTAAGCTTTACCCGTTCCAAAAAAAAAGAATAAACACGGTTTTTTAATTAGTAGTATCTAACATAACAAGGTACCACTAGGCATGGCCAACTTCCGTCCGCGTAATGAGTTTATGCGACCCGCGATTTAATTTTTAATTCTCTCTGCACGACGCACTGTGAAAATTAAATAAGTGTTATTTTTAAACCGTTATACGTGAACTACGATATCTAACCAAGGTACAATAATGAAATTTGAAATTTCAGCTATTCAGAAAAGGAAGCGTCTTTGATTGTTGCAAATCGGGATATTTAAGAAGCATTGTAAAACGAAAGAATTGTTCTATTTGTGATATAACCCTTTCAATCTCAATGTTCTTTCGCTTGATTGCGATACATTTTGAATATTTATGCGGTATGTAATTATATTTTTATTAAAATAATACTGTATATTAAAAATATTTTATATATTAAATAATATTTTAACTTAAAGGATGGCTTCCAGGAAACGAAAAATTGCATTTGAATGCCATGTATTTAATGACGAGTGGAAGTAGAACTACTTTTTTACAATATATAATAATGAGGCGGTTTGTCTTATTTATTTCAATTCGATAGCTGTTTTAAAAGAATATAACTTGAGAAGAAATTTTGAAATGAAACATGATCTGAATTTATATAAACCATTTAACAGAATTATTTTTTGTTAATTTTATACACCTGAATAGGTCCCTGAATATAAGGAGGTAAAGTTTTGCGGTTAGGTAAATTTTAATTTTAATAAATTCTGACTTTTGACTATTATGCACTTTTTAATAATCAATCAGGTAATAGTGACTTTTTAAACATACTTATAAAGGTAAAAGTGTCATGGACATGAATCTAATAATTTTCTATGCCTTTAATTTTGCTCGCATTTTTAAGAGAATGTCGGGGCCTTTGTGTTGATGAAATTAGTTTTCCATATGACGTCCCAATCTCGGGTTGTCATGTCACAAGTTTGCTGTAACGTGAACCAGAGCCGACACATACTTGAGACAGCTAAGGGGCGTGAAATACTCGGCGTATCAAGTTAGGCCTGTGTGACTCATTCTCACGCTCTAACACAGGGCACGGGCGTCGGTTGTGGAAATCATAGAATCACACAAAATATTACAAATTTTCCGATTTGAATTTTATTATTGCATTTATTAAACATCTACTTCGTCAGGGTAATTTGGAGTTGAGATTTTCTGGTTTCAAACCAGAGCTTTCGAAAGGAATATTGCAAGTACCGGAGATTTATGAAAGTATTTCACAGAATTGAAGACTGATTCTGTATTTTAAAGCATACTGGTTTTTTTTGTCTGCACTGCACACGTGGTTCGGGGACGGTTCCTCTGGATCCCGCGTTGATTTTGACGCCCCCATGGACGTTGAACTGTATGGCGCGGTAGCGAACAGGCTGGAATGATTCGCTCCGTGCGAATTTGTGGCCAAGGCAGCTCCAGATTGCCCGTGTCTCGTAGCTTACAATTTTTCAAGCCCACGACTTTGAAACAAATTTCATAATTTTATATTTTCAATTTCCTACTTTCCCACTTTACTATCCAATAAAACATATAATGACAAGTGTAATAAACTAATATTATCGAAATGATTGCATACGTCACAAAATGTTATCGAGAACTCCTGAATCGTAAATATATATATTGTAATGCCAATTAATTAGGCCATTCATTGTTTAGACATAAAATTTGAATTGTTTGAGAAATCCATTATAGCGACCTGATCGAACAAAGCGACAATGGAAAAGCGAGCTCACTTGCTTTGTCGAAAAGTAAATGGCGTATGCGCGCTCAAACTCGGGAGCACTAGGAGACCAGTTCGCGGAAAAACATCGTGAGGAGCAGAACAAGTAATATAACTGTCAGTTGGTGGCGGGACATTTCAGAGGACGGAACAAATAATACTAGAGCAGAGACTAGCCGTCGTTAATGTATTATTAAACAAAGTTGTGAATTTAAGACAAAGTAAAAACATTCACGGAAGTATTACCTCGTAAATATCGCTAAGTAAAAGCAGTTTACGTCTGTAGCCAGCCAGGAAAGTCTAAGAGAGTTTTACGTATGTAGCCAGCCAGGGAAGAAAGCGAGCAGTTTTTATGTATACAGCCAGCCAGGAAAGTCTAAGAGAGTTTACGTCTATAGCCAGCCAAGGAAGACAAGCAGACATCAGATAGCTGACATTCAGGAGGATCATCAGAGTTCCTGTGAGCCTATCAATTTTGACTTCAATAGTGTAAATTCTGTGAGTCTATATTTAGAGTCAGTGTATAATTTTGCAATAGTGTACTTCCGAATTCAAAAAGAATGCTGGTACCAGCAGGACACTACGTAAGTAACAAAACCAAAACTAATGACTAATTGTAAACGTTATTAAAGGATAAAGTAAGATTTCGTTCTCTTTTAATTGTCAATCAGAGTTAATTTCTTTACTTTTAAATTTCTTTCTATCGACATATTGTTTAGGTAAATGTGAACTGTTTGTTAATAAGAGTTTAAAATCAATTTGTTGTGTCCATTATAAACCCAGTCAAGGCCCTGAGAGAAAATAAATAAATATTTTTGTTTGTTAATTTTTGAGTATTTCATTTAATTAAAGCCTTCCATTTGATCATTACAAAAAATGGCTTCAACGTGAGGCTAATTCTTCAAACTAAAATTAATTAAAGCAAATTAAATGTAATAAAGCCAACCATTTGTTTATTACATTTTGGCGCTTCAACGTGAGGCAAATTCTTTAAATTCAAATTAAATAATTAAAGCTCAATTGTTGATTATTACATTATGGCTTCCACAACGTGGGGAAAGTAAATTAAAATGTAATAATTTTTAATTATTACAATATATATATAAACTGCACAGTGACTCTGTAAGTGAATATAATTGAGTATAATATACGTAAAATTAGGTTTTAGTTACACAATATTGCAGAAAGAAGTGTGAAAAATGCAAAATTAACTACAAGTTAACTATTTAATATTGTCATGGAGACAATTAAATAAAGTAGTACCGTTATATCGGAGTCTTTTCTGAAAAATAGACAGCGTTCTGTTTATTTCAATAAAATACGTACACGAACTCTGGAACGATTGATCAAAGGAAATGTTATTATTAAAATCGACATTCACCAGATTTTAATTTAAATTACGTTTTAATGAATAATGGGAGGTTATCAAAGGGATACTTTTATGACAAAAGTACAGCTAATTTCTTATTATTCCCGTTTGTGGTTAACTACCCGTTATTAAGAAGTTAAATAGCTTTCGCTGCCTGTAAGATATGAATGAATAAACATTGGACAACATTCACGTTTTCAGAAAGATGTGCCAGAAACGTGGTAGATTTGTCTTCCACTCCAAAAATACAGCCACGTGTCTGCTATAAATGCACGCTTTACATCTGACACATCTGTAACGTCGCTCCCAAGTTTGTCAAAATTTAAATAATACAGTAAATTATGTATTATTCAATTGAAATAGAGATATGACTAGTTACAAAACATAAGACAATCTTTTTTCAGTTAATAATATTTTTTGATTGTAATATTTAGGTCACTGAAAGCGTCAGTAGTGTTGAATAAAGAAATTTTTGTACACAATGATATACAAAGTTAAATCTTAAATATTACTTAAATAAATCACTGTACATTGGATTTTGTAAGATAAAGTGTCGTTTGTGTATTGCTGTCAGTATTTTTATTTGAATTTTGATTATTTATGAGTCATATTCTCGTTACTGTTGTATTTCTCATTACACAGTTTGCAATTTAATTTATATAACACTAAAATTGCTTTCATTTATGTGATTTTGAAGCTTCGTGGTGGTGGTGGAATATCAATATTATGAGGATTGCCTCGGGTTTTCTGTTTAGATTTATGGAAAAATTGTGATAGAAGGAAAAAAAATTCTGAAAGTTTATGTCCATACTTATAAAGAAATACTACCTTAATTATAAATATTTTCAGACAAAAAGGAAACAAAAAATCCAAATTTATGTGATTAAATTAGTAGAAATGGACGACGGTCAGAATATTTATTAATAAACATTAAAAGTTAAATGACGTAATATCTATAAATTTTAATGTTTATAAATAAATATTCTGACTTAGCCATTTCTTCTAATTTAAATTAAATACATATGAGACATTGTTTTAATTTTATTTCATTACTGTTTACACTTTAACTTAGGTCTTCATCAAATAGTTAAACAAAATTTAAATTTCTCTTTGACAGTTTCATGAAGACCTAAATGTAAGTCAAAGCGTAAGTATAAAATATATGGTTGGAGAATTGTTGACGTGATGAGCAGTGGAAATATAAAGATTTAAATGTCTGATCAGTCATATAGTATTAAATTCGGTGAATTATAGAGACTAAGCTTTCGTATCTGACTGAAAGACGTGAAACTGAAAACAAAATTTATGGAATTTGGGATTGACATGGGGAAAAAACAACCAGAATTATTGAGTTACGTCGCCCTCCAACTTCATTTGATGGCAACAATTATGATTGATTTAAATTTATTTCGTCATACACATATATGGTATTTTACTTTCTACTTTCCCGTGTGAATTTTCATAAAATTGCTTTATTGAAATGCTTGTTAGGACCGTTTTGTGTTGTCGTCGGAGGATCCATTACTGGAAAAGAACTTCCTCTTGCGAGGGGTCCAAGGCTGTAAATAACATAGTATTTTCGTTCACAAGTCTGCCGTTGTTTCTTATGGGTGTCACTGTTTGACACACGCCATTAGTGGAAGGTTCTTTATATAGCCGGAAATTTGAAGAACGAGGCCTCACTCTCTCGAGTTGTATGCACGATGTCCTACAACAGCATGGCTGAGAAACTTTTTTCACAGAAAAAGAATTGTCGAGGATAATGTCACAGGAAATAACGTTATTTGGAAATAACGTTATTTGGTGTAAGAATTTCTTCTGTAACTTCAGTGACGCGCGATGGTCTCTGCTGATACTGGACAGTCAATCAGAAAGTTCATTTTCTATTACGTACAGTGTCACCTTCGAGAATTAAACCTTAGTTTGCAACAAAGCAGAACCTTGCCGCTAGAATTGGTAATAATATGTTCTTAACGTCAAGGAAAATAGTGAAATATATTAATGCATACCATTCATGAAACTTGTTCCCAGACATGTGTTTTAGAGGTTCGATGCTAAGTTTATGATCATTATTCTGCAACAATATTCAGATTTTCCACAATATCTAACTGCACAATTCAATTTTTTCTTCGGAACTGAAGCTTTCGTTTGTCTGTAACCCTACAATATCACGTGAAATGTTATAACGTCGTATGTAGAAAGCGATAAATTTAATAAATTTGAAGTGTATGGCTTTTTTAATGTCAAATAATATTTAAATCATTACAGGCTTATTATTTTCACAAGAATCAATTTATAGAGCACTTTAAAGCTCTAATTTGAATATATTGAAAACTAATGTATTTATATGGTCAGACTACTAAATTTGTTTGGCTATCTACATGAAAAAATATTATAATACTAGTATATACACATTTTCCATTTTATATATTTTTATTAAAAGTTATGTTCACTCCATCTGGAGCATAGGGCCGAGACAACTGCCAGAATGTCATCTTTCATGACACATTCTTGATTTTGAAGAGACGCGTCACCAGTTTTCTATGCCAACCAACATAGAATCTGGGACTTCTGTTATCCGAGGCTGACCACTGTACCACAGTAGATCGGCTCCTCTTCATTTTAATTTTGATAAAACCAGACAACTCTGAGCTCTAATTAAAGAAAGCATTATCAAGTTCAAGTAAAAGAACTTATTATTTCTCATTTTCTGTCAAAATTCTCAGTTCAATTCAACAGGTGGCATTCGCCGATGGAGACATAAATAATGAGTACGATGTTACACATAAAACAAAACCTAAATCGGTGGCCATTATAACAGTGGAAGTGCTACGTGTACGAGACTTACATATTGAGTAACCATATACGTGTCAAATTTCCTAAACCTTTCGGGAATATTCTTTCTCCCGCACATTTCGCTGAGATTTGTGTTAATTGCTAGTGGGGATTCCGTGTGTGTTATTATCTTCGGAGGCGTTCCGGAGTTTCCCTAACGATGGCACTCCTTCGACATTCCCGTTGGTAAACTTAAAGGCGTGGTGTTCAGAGCCTTGAGTTGACCTTGCGACCAGTAAGTATATTACTTCCGCAAAGCGGATGGGCGTTTTCTCGGACAGAATCTCCTGGTCCTCCATTATTCAATCACAACCCTGTGGTTAATTTCATACGGACTAATTATTATATTGTTTACTAATACACGCCTCTGTCTCTCACACACACAGACACAAAACACTAACATGAATTATTTTTACGAAAGGGTTTTCCTACATAACGTTTAGGCGAATTGCCGGGTAGGTCCCTAGTTAACCCTTGGCTACCTTGTTCTACCTTTCCGCATCCCTCCTTTCACTCCCTTACCTATGCTTTAAGAGGGGAGTTGCCACTATGCGAATTACCCTATACATAGCCTGTCTACAGCGTCTTCTCCTTCTATTTTTAAGTATTCTGCTTACAAGCAGGTGTGTGTGTAAATTCCCTTCTTAATTTCGTTCTTCCATCATAATCCAATATGTTCTTCTTCTTTCCCCTTTAAATCATCTAGCAGATGCACTCTTCTTCTTTTCTACGACCTCGAACTCCATCCATTAGAACTTCGATTACGTAGTGCATCAAACAATTTTTACCTTTCTTTTAAAAACGGCAGTTAAGATAGATCTCTTCTAAGAACCTTTACTTTTTTTACCATTAACTTCCACTTTATTTTTGTTCAATTCTTCTCCGAAACCAAATTTCAAAACTTCACAAGTATTTCATCTCCCTCTTTCTCAGAGTCCATGTTTCTGATCCATAAAAAGCTTCTGATCCAGACGTAGCGCTTTATCAGGTTCTTCAGCAATTCTAGATTGAATTTGCTTGTCATTAATGCTCTTTTCTTGGCGAATGCTGTCGTGGCAATTGATATACGTGACCTCATTTCATTCGTGCTGTAGCCGTCGTTCGTCAAACGGTTTACAAGGTAGTTAAACTGATGGACATTTTGTAATTGTTTGTTCCCCACAAATATATGCAAGGTTTCTTTGATATTTTCATCACTTTGACCTTCCCTATATTTATCTCCGTTCCATGATTCCTTCGTGTTACCACTATCCTGTCCAATATATATTGCAGTATATTTTTTTTCGTGTACGAATTCCAGGTTATCTTAATATATTATTGTGTCAATTGATCATCCTCCTGTTCCGAAATCTTCAACTCATTCTAAGGCTACTTTGGTTATCTGTTCACCATAGATGTTGGACAGTATGGATGACGTACATACAACCGCTTGGTCAAACTCCTCTTCCAAACACCATGTTGTTGGTCTCTCCGTGATCCAGACGCACTTCACCCTTTGTCCCAGATACAAATTCTTGATCTCTTCTATCTGTCCAATAAAGTCCAATTTTCTTGAGTATTTCCAAAAAAAAATATAATATGGCAGATCAACGCCTTTTTTCAGTCAATAAAGCACACAAACTGCTTTGTTGCTACTGGACCTCTCTTTGTAACAATACTTAACATTCCTATGTCACTCCTGAGGTTTCCCTTCTTTTCCTTAAACCAAGCAGATCTTCTACAATTGCAGCTATCTTATTTCTTTATCTTCTGTCAACGCCTGATGAGAACCACGATGGTCGTAGAACACGTTGCGGTTAACATTGTTTTATATTGTACGTTTCTGTTTTATTTTACCAGTTTTAATTAAATTGAAATGAGTAACCATCGACAAAGTGTCAAAGTTGTGATACATCTATTTGTAAAGTGTAAGTTGTGAATTTGGCAGTTGCATCGCACTCGTGGTGCGTGACTGTAGCGTGCGGCACACAGAGCCCCTGCTTCCGCTAGTCTTTGTTCCCTGCGCAATTGTGTGTTAGTTTTTTTACCAGCAGCTTCCGCCGCGTCTTCACCCGTCTCCTTTTATCGCCTCTCCCTCACCGAGGCGCTGACTGATGGCCAGGGACAGATTAACGTCAGCACGGAATGTAAACAGTTCGTACGAAACCTTCCATCCTGTTAAATAACTGAATGCATCACAAAGGAAAGTAGGTTGATAGTTTGAAATTCAAAGTAAGATACACAGAGGGTAAGATAGACAGTTTTTCTAAGGGGGTTTCACTTGGATTTTGGATAACATCGGAAGAAATTGTATACTCGGCTGGGCCAAAATAAAGTAATGCAATTAGTACATTTTAAATTCATCGACCCCAAAGAAATAAAGGCGACATGTGTTCAATATTGAGCAGATCGTTGGCCTGTGAGACACTGCATTAATATTTTCTATTCTAATATTTGACTATTTAAACTGTTTTTTCGCATATTTCTTTGCATCTAATGTGTAATTCTATAAACGGCTAACCGAATCTCTTTATTGATCTTTATCTACTTAACTTAATCGTTCTTATCAACATGTTTGTGATTTTATACTTACTACGTATTTTACAGTAAAGAAAGTGTTAAACTAAACTAAAAACACATTAGATTTTCAACGTTCTTGAATTACAACGGTTAAACATCCGAATAATATTTAGTTACAATCAATAAACAGTAGCAGCTACGTTTATCTGAATTCTTATAAAAGCATCAACCTATTAAGTCAGAAATTTATTATGAATAAATTCAAAGTTCCCACCACCAGATATTTCACAATAATGGTTTGGTTAATATTCAAATGCTTTACCAATTCGTCGGGAGTTCGGGATTTTCCCGCAAGCTAGTCAAGCTTGCTATGTACTATAGCTATTTCGGAAAAAGAGTGGCCGCAGCAAGCAAAACGATCTACTAGACTAGACGAACATCTAAGCAGAGAAAACCGCTTGCTATTTTCCGGAAGGCACTAATAACCGATAAATAGTCCAAAATAATGCCGTGGTTATGTAAGTAAACTTCAAAATTTATTCCTTCATTACATAGATAGATAGTTAATATTTTTCATTGTAAAATTTTGTATATGTGAAATGAAGACATTTGGACTGTACGAGGTTATATATATATTGTAGTAATGGGTAATTAAGGCATAGTTCTAATTGATAAGTTGAATTGTAGAGGACTCATTATTGGTGGATATAGCGGACGTCGAAACAAACCGGCAATGCAAAAAAAAGTATTGTTGATCGGTCGAGAAGGTTTTACGCGCTAAAAATTTACGAGACGAATGAACAGTTGGGCAGCGGACAGCAAGTAGAACAGAGTAAAAGAACGAACAGTTGGGCAGTAAACGACGAGATGTACAGATTAAAATTCTAATTCACGAAAACTTGAACAATCTTTGTCAGTCAGCAGTGAAGACTGAAAGGTCTAATTTAAAGAACGAGAAAGTATTTCAGTAACCAGTACGCTGTTATATCAAAAATGCCGAAACTCAACTAGTCTTCAGTCAACAGACAAAACCAATGAGGTGCATTTTCAACAAAAATCCACGAGATCTACAAATCCAGGTTGCAGTAAATCATCGAGAATCGACAAATTTATTTTAAACCAACTAAAAATCTACGCTAATTAGAGTCTGTGAACATTTAGAGTCTGTGAGTACTTAGAATCAGTGATATCCCCAAAATTGTGCACGAAAAGGTAAAATGAGACCTGGGCTGCCGTAAGTAGAAAGAAAACTTTAAAATCATTGTAAACCACGTTTAAAAGATAAACGTCAGATCGTTCTTTAATTATCGATAAAATGAGATCTTTAATTATTCGGATCATTCTTTATTTCTTGATAAAATTTGAAATTGTTTAAATTCAATCTTTGGTATTATTTCTTCAGCAACAAATTTCGTCTATGTTCAGATGCATTGATTCCCATATAAAGCAAATGTAATTTTTGTGATTTTGATTATATAAATTCTGCCATTATCAAACCCAGTTCAAGACCCTGAGATCCCAAATATTTTGTGATTTGAATACTTGTTTTAAAATTGTTAATAAATCTTGTTTAATAGTTTTCACGTAATAGTTCTTTTCATTTAAAAACGCCACATAGTTCCTATCATGAATTATTGTCAAAAGATGCAAGCTATGGATATAAATTATTACAATATAATATATTATATATAATATATATATATATAATATATAATATTATATATATATATATATATATATATATGATACATAATTTGTTAATAAATACATTTTTTATGAAATTTAACAACTATTTAACAACAGAAACCACCTGAGTAGACACTAGTTCGTTTATTATCACAGAATTTCTGTTTCAATACAACGACCTGTTTTATTCATGACACTAACTGCGTTGATGGTCCATAGATGTCTGTGGATTACGTTATTTTTTTATAGAAGTATTTGTGTGTATGAAGTAACTTATGGGATTCCCTCAGTCTTGTTATTTGGCGTCTTGAGTAGTGTAATTCACAAAGAGAATATATTCATGTTTCTCCCTGCTCATGAAGCGACTTTCAGACTAGTTTCTTGAGCACATAATTACCGTCTTCGTTTGCCTAAGAGAAACGCGGCGATCGAAATAAAAGGGCCCATTCAGCTGGGGGAGCACTTAAAGCTATATATTTCGTGGGTTGTCAGGATGCACGCCTGGTCTGGCGTATCCCATTTCAGAACTCCAGACGTTCCAGACTCGTCCACTAATGGGACGCGAGAGTCGTTCCGTTGTAAAGGGCTTTAACGAGAATTCCCTAAAAAGAGATGCTTCAGTTCGGTGTTTTTGCTGTACGCACTTAAACTGATTATTATTGCAAATGTAGGTATTTTGCGTTCTTGGCATGGAGAACTTCATTTCTCATTTACATTGATAAAATCTTGCCTCGCATCACACAATTCCCGGGTTCGATGTTTACTTGTGTTTTTCTCATTTCCAACGAAACCAACAATTAGACCAAATGCACTCCCGCTTCCGCTTTCCCACGGTCTAGGGACGCTTTTCGTTCAATTAATCCAAAATGGCGGTAGGAAACAGGAAACCATGGCTGTAAAAATTATCGGAGGACTAGAAGGCTTCTTCAATTTTCAGAAAGAAATTGAAGACTTCCAGGAGTAATAAATCAATCATCAAATTTGTAAAATCGTACATTTACGATTACAGACTTTTCTAGTCAATAGTTCCACATGGCAGAGAACGTCCGTGACATTGTTAATTATTAATTCATATCTTTTTAAAAAATAAATGCATTTCGGGTGAAATATATTTAGTCTGAGAAACACGGTCAGGAAACATTAGATGACATTTAATGGAATTTTGAAAAACATGAAATTTTCTAAACAAAATTGACATTTCAAACTGCAGACTTCAGCTTTGTCTTACAGGAGAGAAAGGTCGGAAAATATGGATTTGAATATTGCCTCTTCCTTTAATACCCTTTTGGAACGCCTCATATAAAAATTTCTAACGTCTGACAAGTTCTTTGATACTGAAATTCATAACAATTCCGCAATGGCAGTCAAATTGAATTTACCATTGTTTATGTAACCAGTTTGTGAATATTCCCTACGATCTCCGGAACTGTCGTACTCAACATTGTCTTATTAAAAATTATTTTCGGAATCTGAAATCCATTTATCACGTCCTGGAATCAAGAGAACTGGAAGACAGAGCGAAAAATACCTTTAAGATTCTCTTTGGGTCCATTGTTTTTAAAATAATTTTCATCAGTAGTAGTATCTAGAAACGAAGGATGTCTTATAAATTTCGTGACTGACTAGACAATAGACATGACTGCATCATGAGTTTGTGGAAATTTGCTCTAGTTAAGGGAATATTTTTACACTTTTAAAGGCTGACGAATATTAAAGGAAATTAGCACTTTTCCGAGAGATTTCCATAAAAAGAGACCCGGATGACTGGTAAACCGCGAACCATCTGAATTCTTAGTCATTCCTGATAACGCGGGAATGACAGACTTCCCAAGAGTCACACGATAAATTCATATTTGTTATCTCTGTATTTCGTTATTTCCTGAGAACGAATCTCCAGAGTTGTGTGGACTTACATAAAAATATAATTAACTATCACCATCTCCAGATTATCAGTGCCGCTTATTCTCGCAATTTATGTTTTTAGTTTCTGTTCACATTATACGGTTCTTTCATTCTGTCTTTGTAACGATGTTGAGATCTGGATAAGTAGAAACTCGAACACAAAACGATCTCAGTTACCTCGGTTACAATCGCAAAATACATGTAGATAGACTTCGTTATTATGGAAGTATTACACTAACTCAGTCCTCTATGGCAAAAATATTTCATTATCAGGTAATAACTGAATCATAACGGAATTTTCTTTTTACATTGAATGATATAAGAATTATTTACAATATCAAGGAATTATAAATTCTATATAAAATTATTAGTATCACTTTTTCGCATTCATAGTAGAATTGATGGATTTAATCTGCAATATTTTACTCATCAATCTTGAATAATATTTACATTCATTTAAAAATTTTGCATTTTTTCAATAAAAATGATGGTTATGTTTGTTGGACACGTATGGATAATTTTGACGTTAAATAATATTTATACTCATTCATTCGAATTTTCAAAGAGCGTTTCATTTAGCTTATATAACACGCATTACAATCTAAGAAATTAATTTTGTAAATAACGTAATGTTTATCTGATTTATTAATTTTATCTTTAATATTTTTGACTAATTTTAAATTATCAGAAGAATATAACACAAATGCCGTAATTATCAAACAAGTCAATTGCATGTTTTCAAAAAAAGTAAAACTATAAAAATCAATTTATTATTGGGTTATATAATTAGTGAATTTTTCATTTCGTACTGAATTTAGTCAATCTATTTTTGATGTTTGAAAATAAACCGTAATGGATAATAATTTAGTAGAAGGATTTTAAAAATTTTGCAATGATTATCTTTACGATACCACTGAGATAATTTGACTGTCTTATCTACCACAGCGTTTTTTTGTGGAAAAATGGATGGTTAGATATATAATTAAGGACTTACTGAATACAACGATCCTCATAATAATTCTAACGTGAGATTTATTTTAACGTAATGAAAAAAATTTTCGTTCAGTATCTGTGATTTCCCGATGGAACGTTGTCAGCCGTACCAGTTGCTCTGCCTTATATCAAAATGTTACGGAACCTATTATGTGAGATTTGCAGGTCACAGCACATTACTTGAAAGCTCACTTCAGATAGCGATACAGTTCGAAATGGGTTATAATTGCATAACATGTTTAATTCATTAAGTAATTATTATAATTACCCTGACCATGTTAGTGCTAGGAAGACAATATCAGTTTAATCTGGTTGTATCAGGTGAAGATGGAAAACGAGCGTTCGAGCTTGTAAAGTGCTAAAACCTAGATAGCGTGCGTAGGGCCTGGTATATCCACGATAACGCCGCCAAAAAAGGAATATTTACTCTTATGCGGGCGCTACTCGTAAAGTTCCTCCTTTCTATTCAAATCGTGCAGGCAGTAAAAGTGTTCAAGGACGTCATCTCGTTGGCGTTGTTGATTCCGAGACTGTCCACATGTCGTCAGCACGATTACGCCAATATGTCCAAACACGTGAGAGAAGGAGCACCACTGAACCACTGCCAATAGGTGATGAAATTCTGTCAAACGTAATTTACTATAGTAACACTCAAACCGAAAATGAAAATAAATCACTGTAACAGTTCATAGAAAAATATTTATGAGCAAAGAAAGCCGCAAAAAATCTCGTCAGCTTCGAACATCTGTATACCTAATTTAAGACCGTAGTCTGCAATGGACTGTGATTTACCATAACAGAACCCTTTGCGAGCGTGCCCAAACTCACCAAAGTTACACCCCAATTGGATGAATGGTATATGAATGAATACGAGACAAACAAAGTTACATTCATATATATATATTGTAATAATTTACATACATAGCTTGCATCTTTTGACAATAATTCATGATATGAATTATGTGGCGTTTTTAAATGAAGAGAACTATTACGTGAAAACTATTAAACAAGATTTATTAACAATTTTAAAACAAGTATTCAAATCACAAAATATTTGGGATCTCAGGGTCTTGAACTGGGTTTGATAATGGCAGAATTTATATAATCAAAATCACAAAAATTACATTTACTTTATATGGGAATCAATGCGTCTGAACATAGACGAAATTTGTTGCTGAAGAAATAATGCTAAAAGATTGAATTTAAACAATTTCAATTTTTATCAAGAAATAAAGAATGATCTGAATAATTAAAGATCTCATTTTATCGATAATTAAAGAACGATCTGACGTTTATCTTTTAAACGTGGTTTACAATGATTTTAAAGTTTTCTTTCTACTTACGGCAGCCCAGGTCTCGTTTTAACTTTTCGTGCACAATTTTGGGGATATCACTGATTCTAAGTACTCACAGACTCTAAATGTTCACAGGCTCTAATTAGCGTAGATTGTTAGTTGGTTTAAAATAACTTTGTCGATTCTCGATGATTTACTGCAACCTGGATTTGTAGGTCTCGTGGATTTTTGTTGAAAATGCACCTCATTGGTTTTGTCTGTTGACTGAAGACTAGTTCAGTTTCTGCATTTTTGATATAACAGCGTACTGGTTACTGGAACACTTTCTCGTTCTTTAAATTAGACCTTTCAGTCTTCACTGCTGACTGACAAAGATTGTTCAAGTTTTCGTGAATTAAAATTTTAATCTGTACATCTCGCCGTTTACTGCCCAACTGTTCGTTCTTTTACTGTGTTCTACTTGTTGTCCGCTGCCCAACTGTTCATTCGTCTCGTAAATTTTGAGCGCGTAAAACCTTCTCGACCGATCAACAATACTTTTTTTTGCATTGCCGGTTTGTTGCGGCGTCCGCTATATCCACCAATAATGAGTCCTCTACAATTCAACATTTCAATTAGAACAATGCCTTAATTACCAATTACTACAATATATATATATATATATATATATATATATATATATATATATTCTATACTATACAAAATAATGAATATTAATATAAGCCAACACGTTTTGACCAATTTATGTAGTATTCGAATTTTAAAAGGAAAAGATAATTTATAGGATTGATTTTGATATTCATGCGGTATGTAATTAATTATATTTTTATTAAAATAATACTGTATATTGAAATTATATTGTATATTAAATAATATTTTAACTTAAGGGATGGCTTCCAGAAAACGAAAAATTGATTTTGAATGCCGTATATTTAACGAAGAATGGAAGTTGAAATATTTTTTTTAGGAATATACAATAATAAGACGGTTTGCCTTATTTTCAATTCGAGTGTAGCTGTTTTATTAGAATATAACTTGAGAAGACATTTTGAAACGAAACATGCAAGATACTCAAATCCTCCTTATGTTCAGGGACGTCTTCAGTTTTATATAATTAACAAAATATGATCTGAATTTATATAAACCATTTAATCTTGAATTAAACAATAATTTTGTCAAGATAACAAAAAAAATATTTATTACATATTTCGATTTACTTTAATTTTTGTACATTATTTTTTTTAAAAAAATGCCACAGCTTTTAATGTGTCTCCAAACTTTAAGGCCGGTTACAGGGCCTCTAAAAATGATAATGATTTGAAATTAGAACCGAAAGATTTTAAAAAGAAAATACTAATTAAATTTACAATAACATATATAAAAAATCTAAACAAAAATAGATATATAATTATATTTATATAAAAGTTTACAATATAATTGCTTCTTACATACCATTTTATTTAGAGTTGCGCTGGCACCGTATTAATTGTACACTTCACAGTTATTATCTTTGCCGTACCAGTTGAATTTAATCAACAGGCCAATAACACTGATTACTACGCTGTTTCACTTCCGGCCCACCGGACGTGTCTCCATCAACTATTCACGTACTTAACTTCATCTTACTTATTATCACTCGGATTCACTGTAAAAGTACGTTAATACCAAACGTAGAGTATTATATTTTCAGTCTTTATTGCGCATAGACTTTGCTGACTTGTGTTACTTAGTCACTAGAATCCTCGGCTGGTCTCCAAAACTAGACTCGCTCGCCATGACCACATCGGTCAGGTTTCCAAAACCACCCACTTTATCCTCCGAAGTTCTCTGTATTACACACGCTTTGCCGACAACAATAGAGTAGCAATGCATTGTTGCGCCACAATGACTCTTCTTTACAATGCTCTTATAATTACGACGACAATAACATTTAGTAAAATTATTAAATAAAACTTTCATTATACATAGGTAATCTCTACAACATATATATATGTGTGTGTGTAATTAAAACGGCCGTTTAACCAAAAAATATTTTTTTATTTTCGTTGGATACGAAATTAGTATGGTATAAAATTAATTTCTGTGCTTAGCAATAATACGTATGTATAACTTTCACCTGAAGAAAGAAAAAAGATTTACAGAAACGTGTGGTATTTATTTTATCGCCTAGTTTATTCTACAAAAAAATAGTTTGTAAGAAAAAATTAACTTCATTATTAAATCAGTTAGGCTGGCATTAAATAAGCTGAACTTGTATTTATTTAACATAGAGACTTTATAGAATTACAATTATACAACATAAAAAGAACATCAACATAGTCTCACAATTGGTCAGAAATAAAATTTAAATATAATAATGACAAATTTTGAGCCTCAATTTGCAACCCTGGCGACATGATTTCTATGACGCCTCTGGTCGTTTTTGTGCCTGACACTCTGATAACTTACCTGAATACTGGGATTTATTTTGAGCTCTGGCGGGGCCTACCTTTGGGGATGCCCTCACATCTCTCTGGTTTTTTTGAACTAAGGTTCCCACATGCCGAGGCACCTGGGTCTGTTTTGAGAGGTGTATGTTCCGGGGTCGCAGACCTTGGGCATACGGCAAGAGTTGTCCGCTATTCCTATTGGAATAGTCGGCCAGCTGCCTCCTAAACAGGCCAAGGCATGGCGAGGGGTAAGCTGCGTCCCCACAGCAAACTCCTCTCCCGCTATCGGAAGGGCATGGGACAAGTACCCAATGCCCGACCTACCCGATGCAGGTTTTTCTAGGGTTTTCCCTGCATTTCTTTAGGCGAATGCCGAGTAGGATCCTTAAACCATAGCCCGGGGGCCCTAGTTAACCCTTGGCTACCTTCCTCTACCCTTCCACATCCCCCCTTTCTAATCCCTTCCTATGCTATTAAAGGGGAGTTGCCCAATGTGGATCACCCTCATGTAGCCTGTTGCCCTAAAAAAAAAAAAAAAAAAAAAAGGGATTTATTTCTTTGTTTAATATCTACTTGTTAACTTATGTATAAACTGGCCTACAAGAGGCCTACTAATACTGTACGAACTCTCCTCTCTCTTTATTTTTCACTAATGTCTAAATATTAATCGATCTCTTGTACAGTCGACCACTGCATTATTATATTTATTCTATCCTCACGAAGAGCTGAGGTAAACAAACCTGACAGTGGCGGGTTGTTTCTAGCAAGCTTCTCGGTTTTAATAAACATACATTCCTCTGTTTGTGCTCCACGGCCTTACAATATTAGCTTGTCATGCAGTATTAAGCTAAATGAATGGCGTTATTTTGTTGAGTTATTTTCTAACAATACGAAGCCAATTACTAAAGTTTCCATCTTGCTAAGAAGAAATTCTCCAGATATCTTTTTAGCAAAGGGTTTTTCTAACCCTTCTGTACATTAACCCGGTCTGTACAAAACTATATATGTGGTAAGAATATAAGATATTAAATCAATATTCCGAAGACTTGGTCGACAAAAATTTTTTCATAATTAGAGATTTTATAGATAAAAAAATCCTTAGAGATAAGGTTAGTATTTTATTGATTATTCTTTTAATTTTTCAGGAATCCAAGTGGCAATTTTAGCTTATTACATAAAAAAAAAATACAGTGTTATCGGGGTTACCTCGAGGGTAGAATGTCTGTTTGACATTTAGACTAAAATGTTATAAATCGCAGCACATTGCCTAAGGTAATAACCATAATTAGAGTGTTACTTCTGTAATAGCCTAATAACCGGTGGGAAGGAGTAATTCACACGGACGCGAGTGCTTTATAATGGCTTCGAGACACGGAAGATGAGATACGAGCATTTTGCCCTTTCACGGGCATTACCGACGCCCCTTTGACGAAGCCGCTAATCACCATCTCCAGAAAAACATTGCTTTATTCAGTAAATTTCAAATTTACGGAAATAATTGACAAGTGAATTAACTTTTGAAGCCTGACACATACCTTAGAAAAAAAGACATATTTAATGGTCACGTATTTATCTGTTAAAGTTTTAGGTTATATCCGTTTAGAAGATCCATCTTATCAATTTTTAATAATGCCTTGAAGTAGTTTTTCATCTTAGAATACTATTAAATCGGTCATGATTTCATCCTAAACAGAATAATAATTTTAAGTAAAAAATAGGATATCTACGATTTTTTTTATTTTATTGTCAGCTTTCAGCTTCTTGTTTGGACCAAAGTCATCTGTAAAAAAAAATTAAAATTAAATTTCAAACAGCTTACATGTAATATTGTGTGTCGTCATGTCTGGCATATAGTTATTTAATTCATTTAGCTTACAGTTGTGCAATACGATTCAAAAACTCAACTGCGAAAATGCTCCACAACCATTTACAATAAAACTGACGACTATAATTTGGTTTCTTCAATAAAATAGATTCATACATCAGTCTCAAAATGTATTGAGAAGTGAATTAGCACGTTTGTATGGTTATCACTGGTTGACGTGTAGGCTGTCACGTAAGGGCAGGAGCTGATTGATCAGTCTCATGCGTTATTTCTCCATATTCTCACCGTCGTCTATCAGATCAAAGGAAGGTTCCTTTTGAAAGGTTTGTACCTGACATAAAAAGTTTAACTTATAAACAGGGGATTAGTTTTGTATAAACCTGAAGGGTGATGAGTAAGACAGAGTGATGGAACTGATTGTAAGTAGTTCATTGGAATTCCAATATTATCACACTCGAGGCTAACTAATAATAATTTTTGCAAAGCTATGTCCCGCTGGGCTGCAGGAATTTCATTAGTTGGAGAAGCTTATTTCGTAGTGAGGCACGCGCACTGCGTCAGAGGGAAAACATGCAGGACCAGGCTTGGGTGACGTCATATCCAGGTCTCGGCACTTCCGTTATAGTGGCTGGAAGATTCGTCCGTCCCGCGAGGACGAAGTCATAAGTGAAAACGGGCTTAGAAATTCACTGGGTGTCTCATCGAGCTGTGTTAGTCATAAAATTTGAATGTCAAATCGAGTGAGTTTCCTCTGGAAGTGAGGGACATAGGCAGAGATGCGTGACAATAGAATTACAGAATGGCCTTATTACTAACCTCGATACAGTTGTAAAGTTTTGTAAGGGCTTAGGTGGATTGAAGAAGGATGCTCCGCCGAGGATACGTCCAAAATTCTTCAATATTTCAACGTCTCTCCTTAAATCGTATGAATTTTTTTGTAATCTGTAATGTTTTCTGTGCAATTTACGCTAAAATATTAAAAGTTACTTATAATTCTAAATCTTCATAACCAAACGACTCGGTTCCCTCAGATCTTGACATTTCATACGAGAAATTATAAACAGTTTATAGAAAGAGTAATTAAGATTTTGATCTTGAGAACTTGAAGTTTTGTTTGTGTGACAACATGAAAGTAGATGATTATTTTCGAGTTTTCAAGATGGACACTTTACCCATATTAAAATGTTCTTTAAGAACTATATTCATTAGATGATATAGACGATTTTTGAGCCAAAATTGCTAATGACAAAAACAATTCAATTGAATTGGATTTTCTTTTAGAAAAATCGAACTATTGATGATAAAGACAATTATTAAATAATGGAGCTTAATGGATTAAAAATCTCCATTTATAATTTTAAATCAATCATTTTAACCCGTTATTAAATGGAATAAAAGTCAGAAATTTTTCAAAATAAATGCTGTAAATAGAAAGAATATATAAAAATGTAATTTCACGGAAATACAAATAATTAAAATTTACCTTCTATCCAGAGAATTTCTGTTCATCAAACAGGACCTTGAGATCATTAATTACAGTACGTACACTCAGCAAGGTAACGACACTCAGCGAAAGCAAGAAACTTAACCTTCGGTCTCTCCATGTATCTATTTCATACATTCTAAAACTATCTGAATCTCTTTCAGGCGAGATTAAACTTTCAGGTAACCTGCAAGGGATTTTCTCTCGCAGGCAGAACCTTTTAGGAGAGACACGAAGGGGCTACCTTTGGGTATGCCTTTTCCTCTCCGTTTTTGAACTAAGGTTCTCACAAGCAGAGGCACCTCGGCCTGTTCTGAGAGGTGTATGTTCCGGGGTCGCAGACCTTGGGCATACGGTAAGAGTTGTTCGCTGTTCCCATTGGAATAGTCGGCCAGCTGCCTCCTAAACTGGTCGAGGCACGGAGAATGGAATGCTGCGTTCCCACAGCAAACTCCTCTCTCGCTATAGGAAGGGCGTGGGACAAGTACCCAATGCCCGACCTACCCGATGCAGGTTTTTCTAGGGTTTTCCCTGCATTTCTTTAGGTGAATGCCAGGTAGGATGCTTAAAATATAGCCCGGGGGCCCTAGTTAACCCTTGGCTACCTTCCTCTACCCTTCCGCATCCCCTCTTTCAAATCCCTTCCTATGCTATTAAAGGGGAGTTGCCCAAAGTGGATTACCCTCATGTAGCCTGTTGCCCTAAAACAAAAAAAAAACAAATAAAAAGTTTTCCACATCTCAGTTTCATAGTTATACTTCCTTTCATGATCTGTACTGCAAGAATCGAAGCACAGAGGCATTTTTTTATCTATTCTATTTTGTTTTACCAAATTTTCTAAACCTCAATTTTCTTTCAATCTCCTCATCTCATTTTAACGTCCGTCACTACCTAGATCTTGAATCGCCAGTTTTACTAATGGGAAAGACACAACAGAAAGTTCATAACATTCCCATTTGAATACTATAGCACGCGTCTCCATCGGCGGCGTGTGGCGCAGATAGAGACAACTGTCTAACGCGGAGAGGGTGTAGCATATGCCAAAAAAATGTGATATAAATAAAATAATATCGTTCATATTTTACTCGTTAAGGAAATATGAAGAAACGGTACAGAATATTTTGTAATCCTATTTCTTTCGATGAGGATCCCGTAATGCATAATTCGCTGCTCAACTCCGCTGAGTGGTTGTCTCTCCCTTAAACAATAATAATTTTATGAACAAGGTGATCACCTAATTTATCGTTTAGAGTGGCATCTGTTTGTGCAGACTATATTATGGTCAAGGCAAAATACCATTTCAGCCTCCAAACGTCATCAATTGCAATTAATACATTGCAAATATAAAAGTTAAATCCTTGCATTATTTAGTGACAACCACATAATTTCGTGTTTCATATCAGCCATATTTCAAGCGTGAAATTGAAAGATGGATTGGAACGTAACATGAAATGATTACATAAATGTACTGAACAAAGAATAAATTCTTATGAAACTTTATTTAAAAAATTGTATGCACAATTAAATAATTTATATTGATAATCTATATTGCAAAATTAAATTGTAGTTCAGTCTAAACTAGGGTTGATTTCGTGAATCTTTCTTTATTCTGAAATATTACTATTCTTGATCGTTGCTTGGCATGTGCGGAAACGAATACTAATGCAAATATGCAATAATTGTAGATATTATCTCACGAAAAACGATATACTGGTAAACTGATATGACTTTCAAAATTCTTATTAGCATTATGAAGCTAAACAAACAATTTCACGGTTAAACGTTCTTTCAGGCGTAGTATGACCGAGTATAAAACGATTAGTTTTACTGATTGAATTTGATTACGTTCAGGTGTTTTGTGGTATAGGTATTTACGCATACTTTCAGAGAGCTGACGTCACAGTTTGAGTGAAGTAAGCGTAGAGCCGTATATCAATGGAATTGATTTTCTGCGCTTAGCAGCATCGCATTATGCAAATTTCCGCATTGTGCCGTTAACACCCATTCAGCTGTCTTCACATTCCCTTGTTTCTCTAATCCTTAAGAAGATCCCAGGAAATATAATGCGTAAGTTAAGTGTAAATAGTTGCTATAAATTAAAGCTCGTATGCGGCGCTCTTTATATGATCATTCAAAATGGGCACCTATTTATCGATTAGGCAATTCTTTGAAATTCACTGTTCGGAATGTTTTAACAAAAACGAAAGGAGTTTTAAATTAATATCGAGGAATTTTATTACTTAAAAATTAGTTACAAGTAATTTTTCTGGAGTAATAGAGTCAAATATTTTAATTTCACACAAACCAAAAAAAAACGCATAACGTTTTCAAGACCAAGTGACGTAGAAATTGTGGAGTTAATCTGTCGACCATGTTAAAGCTAATTTGCAGAAATTTTTTAGTATAAATTTAATGGAAAATTATAACGCGAATATTCATAGAGTTCTAATTAAATATCCCCTTATTTAATGTTACCTTGTGTTTCCCATAGTCTGACGTAATAATTAAATGTCTTGTGGATGATAAAAAATAAAATTATTTGTTTTATGAACGATATAACAGATTATTCTAACAAAATAAAATTGTTAACAAAAATTATTCTTAAAAATTTAATTTATTTAATTACATTGAGAAATTATAAATGAATAAACCAGAAAAATTACTCAAAATTATACTTTAATGAAATAAAAACTTATAACATATTATAATAATATATATTTAATTCGTAAGTAATTTTCAATAAATTTTTATATAATTGTATTATAAAAATCATGTTTATAAAATCTTGCTCTCTCTAAATTTTTTTAGACCTTTATTTATATTTATATTTGTAACCGAAGAGGTTCCAAAATGGGACGATAAGTCCTGTCAATTTTTATTTTATTAACACGTTGCAATTTATTTTAATAAAATTTAATTGTGACAAATGTAGCTGGTTTTATTAATTTATTTTTAAATGAAATCAGTTAAATATAACTATCGCATTAATAAATTTTAAATTAGCCGAAGTGAAAATAAATTAAGCTTGGTTCTTGGTTGGTGTACAATAATGAGAAAATAACGGCAAATTTTGAGTAAAAATTTAACGTTAAACTCGCTTTTTCGGGTCAAATGATGAACTGCAGAAGAACGTCAATGATTTGTCCTGCTGGTAATTTACCTCGATTCTGGACCTTTAAGATCAATTTGTCATCTGATATCAACGAATTCATCTCTATTAACTTACTGTTTAATATGCATATACGATTTTTCCTAGAAGCTCTCCATGACTGTTACTCTTGTTGTACTGTATTGTATAACGAACTAAAATACTATTAATTTTTTACTTAAGTGTTAAATCCATTATTTGAACCTCGTTACTGTTGAGCTAGCTCCTTATTTAGGCCAACAAATCCATTGGAACATATGTTTTGAGACGAAAGCGGAGATTATTGTTGAGTAGCGGAACGGATGTGGAACGTTGATGGATGATCGAATGATTTTCTGAGTGAAAGTTATACATTCAGGTCATATTTAATAGATTTCATGCCATTCCGAAGAAAATGCCAGAAGAACAGAATCACTCCATTAATTAGCATCTTAATGAATTTTATTTGTTTGAAATTTAAGTTTAATTAAAGTGGTCTTAATTAAGTAATTAACGTAATAAGTACAAAAATTCGTGTGAATTTCTTAGGTGGGTAGAAGGTAATTATGAGGTAGTGGGCTCGACTGAATTCTTGATTAGTTCAGCCTTGGATTTTTCCATCAGAAATCGTCTTGGTAAATATATTTTCGCGTCCATTTTCCCTGCATTGAGTAATAGAGAAAACCGAGATACTTTGAGAAGGACAATTACAACGTTCGTCTTCGTCGAATTGAGAAATCAAACCGGAACTACGTGGTGGATGTCTGAACACTGTTGAATCTGCTTGATCGAGTGTAATCCACGGAAATCGACTGTCACCACTTCCTCAACACTTGTTAATTTATTTGGCTCGCGTCATTAAATAATATGCATATTTATAAAAGTTTTTACTAATAGTCAGCTAAATTATTTATTTGCTTGACTCATGTCAGACACAAATCTCAAGACCAGGTCTGCGCAGTTAGAAGAAATTGATTTCATTGCACAGAAAAGTTCACAGACCAGGTCTGTGCATTCTGTTGACTCCACACACGTCGGAATTTTATGCAAACATGATCTGTATAGAACTGTTTCCATAAATCATGCGAACTTTGAGATCATAACTAATATATTGTAAGCAATCAAAGCCAACACTTTTCGGCGCAAAATAATGCAATATGCAAAAAATATAATGAACAGAGTCAACACGTTGGGACCAAATAATGTAATGTACAATTTCAAAGGAAAAGATAATTAATAGGATTTATACCTGAATAATAACAACTTTTTAAAGATAAAAAAAATTAATATAAATTTCTATTTTAATTTAGTTCCTGTAGATATAATAAGTAAACGGCACAGATTTTAATGAAACTCAATCTTCAGGGTCGCTTATTGGACCTCTATTAATTATAGTAAATTTACAATTTTCACCAAATTATTTAAAAATTAAAAGAGTTAAAATGAATAATAATTAAATTTACAATAATAATTAATATAAAAATCTAAATAAATCTGAAATTCAGTGGGCATTTCAGGAATGTAAAGAAATCTAAAAAAATCTGACGGTACTCATGTTTCTAAAGGTTTAACAATAGAAGATTTCTATATACCAGTTTATTAGATCTGCTCTTGTACCATATTACTTATGCACTTCATTATTTATCTTTTAAAAAAAAAGAAATTTGAAAGAGGCCATTACACTGTTCACAACTTTGGTTCACTTCGCTAAATTCCGGCCCACTTCTCCAACAATTGTTCAAGAATTTTCTTTCGTCCTAGTTATATCTGACGTCTTTGCTATAAAAGTTATTTAATACCATAGTTTGTATACGATATTATCAGCCGTTATTCAGCATCAACTTTGCTAAATTCCGCTGCTTGTTTACTCGCGAGAACAGATTTTTCTATGATTATCCTCGGCCGGCCTTCTAAAACTAGACTTTCTATGACCATCATCGGTCGAACTCCCAAATCAAACTGCCGTTCTCTCCAAAGTTCTGCGTATTACACACGCTGGTGACAATAATAGAGACTCCGCACTCTTGCGTCACACTGACTGTTATTTACAACGATCTGGCCTCAATATTACGCCGTCAATCATATTAAATAAAATTAATTTAAAAAACTTTCATTACAATTTTGTGATCTCTACAATATATTTGGCACTCTTTAGGGCGCGTTTCATAGTAGCATAGGATTCCTTCATATAAGCACTAGCATGCCAGTTTTAATGAAAATCATTTTCAATATTGTGATGGTTAGAAGAAGGACATTCTCCTGTATCCGTATGTTACCATACGCTCAACATAATTTTCAAATTGCGAATTTGCGTATAAAATAATAACACGACCTGTTTTTAAATATTTGTATTTAATTCCAATTGACAACAACGTAGGTTCTAATATCAGTAATAAATTCAGCCTGGGTAAAGGCGGTTCGTGAGATCTGAGTTGTTAAAAGACAGAGTTTGGCCTCTTCCTGATGAAATAGAAAAACACATAACTACTTACAATAAACTGTCATAGCTATGATTATCAACCATTTTATATTAATTTAGCGGTAATTTTACCGTAAAAAACTTCAGTTAATTCAAAGCAACAGTCACAGGGACTTGATTTCTTCTCCATTGAGATAATTTAGTTCAGAGGAAGTGTCGCAAGCGTTGAATTAACCAGCAACACCCTTCCTGTCAAGTCTAAGTAACTTCTTGCCCGCACTAATGGGCTGTATTTTCTGGTAATCAGTCCATGTCAGGGCGTAGACTTCATGGTAGTTCTAGGACACGTTTTTAAAACAGCACCCCTTTCCATGATTTAGTATCCAAGCATCTAGTTCCCAGTAATGCAGTCTCGACATTACATTTCAAAAATAACTTAAGCATGTATCGTTTACATTTATAATGCATAAATCGAATAAGCCCATCTCCTTTTCAGAATCCTGTATTTAAATAAAATTATTTTCCTAGTTTCCCCGTACACTGTAAGGAACAATTATGTATTCATAGAGAATAAGTTTCCAGTGGAGGAATTTATTTATTGATTTAACTTAGAACATATATTATTTTACAGTGTTCCCAAAAATCCATATAAAACCTAGGATTAACAGTCAATATAAATTATATTGACTGTTAAACCTGGGTTTACAAAAACTACCGAACAATTATTTTCATATTTGTATTTCGTCTTTCTCAAGGTTGTACACACATTATATGGTTTACCGAATTACAAGGCAACCGTGGTGGTTTAGAGGAAGGTCAAAACAAAAATCGTAGATCATTCAGAGGCCAGTCACAACATTTCAGTCACTATCCGAACAAGCACCAATCATAAATCACCACGTCAACTGTTTACTCAGTTCTATGCTAAGCTAAAATTAATAGTATTAAATAAGTAATTCTGAACACACTAAGTTGAACAAGAGAACTTCATTACATATAAATTTATATTTAAATTTAAATGTAATGTAGATAAAATGCTAACGTATCTGTTTGACGCATTCTTTAGGAATAATTATTGATCCTTCTTTCAATGCGAGATAAATGGTCTGTATTTGGATAAATAACACATTTGTGAGTGTGATAAATATGAG
This sequence comes from Zhengitettix transpicula, assembly GCA_037074705.1. Classification (NCBI taxonomy): domain Eukaryota; kingdom Metazoa; phylum Arthropoda; class Insecta; order Orthoptera; family Tetrigidae; genus Zhengitettix; species Zhengitettix transpicula. Next base: position 45,887,707 of record CM073593.1, on the reverse strand, counting down.
TTTCAAGGGAGGAAGAAGTATGCTAATGAAACAGTTTTGTCTGAAGCGAATTTGAAACGATATATACGCAAGGCAGAATACTTTTTTTTTTCATCGTCTTTACTATACGGTAGTAATATTTTGACGTCATTTTTCTTAATAAAATACCGTAACGAAGCACGTGTATTTTGACTAGTAATTGAATAAAGAGGGTGAAGAAGTAATTGTGTAAAGATTGCAGGTGAAACCGACGTAAGTAGCTTATTTTCCAAGTTCTTTGAAGTGAATAAGAACATAACGAGCTACATCAAATTTAAATTGACTCCGAACAGATAATAGTGATTGGAATTCGCCAATAAGCTGGTAGGTGAGAGGTAAGCGAAGATGAGGAGCGGCAGAGGCACTCCTTCCCTGCGACGTCACGAGTCAAGGACGAACGTGCTATCCCAAAAACCTGGCATGTCCTTGCCCAGGGGCTCGCCACGACAAACACACATCTCATACCTTCATTATGCTTTTTCCTTACCAATAAACGAGATATAAATAATTTGAATTTCGCAACTGTTTATCGTGATTTTTCACACTCCTTCCTCCATATCTTCAATTATAACAACCAATTATCAGGATTCGGTGTCTAACATTTCCCTTCGTTCCCACAATGATACATTTATCAAACTTTTACATATTTTTTATCTTAAGATATTAAAATTATTTTTATAGGAATGCATATTATTTTTTAATTTAATTGAAAATATTTCTTTCACCCCTGGTTTACCAGCCGAAAATTCAGCGCGTATAATAGGATAATTTTACATCTTACTCTGTTGTTTAATCTTTAAAAATGTAAATCAGAAGAATTATAGATTTATATGGGATTATATAATTTTAACTATATATTTTGTATTTTAATTTTAGTTTCCATTTAAACATTTTTTTAATTTGATGAAAAGGTGTTTATGGCTTTAGCGGAAAACTCCTTGAATTATCGAATTTTGAATAAATTTAATTTTCCACTGATAAATCAGGGGAAATTTTATTGTAAATTAAATATATAATTTTTATTTACTGTGACTATTGAGTAATAACTAATTTAGAGAAATATAAAAGTGGCAAAAATTTTACTGGCATTTTTTTTATAGTAACAGGCTTCCCTGTAATAGATAGGAAAGGATAGAAAGAGGTATGTGGAGAAGAAAGCGAGATAAGTCAAGCGGGTCAACTATGGCCTGCTGGCTATAGTTTAAGGACCCTTCTCTGGGTTCGCTTAAATGATGCAGAGTAACACTAGAGAAACATGCATTTGGTATGTCGGGGTTTCGGTACTTTCCCCACGTCCTTCCGAAGATGGATAAGGATTAATAAATTCCAGAGAAACTAAAAGTGACGTAAGTTATGATAAATGTAGTTTTTGTGAAAAGGAATATTATAGAATAAATAGTATCCTGTTTTTAACATTTTTAACAACTGCAGTAATCTATTAAGATTGATTTACAGTCAAAATATTGATACCATTATTGTTATTGTGAACGAGACGTGAAACATACGATGTACCTAATTTTAAGTGCAGGCTCTAATAATTTTTCATATCATCTTCGAGAACGGATCGGGATGTAAAAATCACGACCAGACCGGGAATCGAACCCGGGTCTCCCGCTTGTACAAGGGGTTCGATTCCCAGTCCCGTCGATATTTTTCCGTCTTTATCCTATAATACAAAACGCATGTCCTATGGGCGGAACTTCAATGATGCTTTACTTCTATTCTTTCTGAACTGACAGAAAATTTTGATTTTACTCAATCGGTCCGGACATATAATTTGTTACGTGAAATGGAAATATCTTCTCATAGCAGGTAAGCTTAACTCATTCTATCACAAGTGTATAGTTCAGTTCAAAGGATTGTGTTTTCAAATTTTTATAGGATTTCGTATATTAGGAACAACTTCGTGCTCTGCCTGCAGACAACAGTTGCGTGTGTCCTTATCCTGAGATTGGAAAATTGCGCCATTGCGATAGGAAGATGGAGAAAGCGAAAGTATCTTACAGAATCATAGCGCAGTCCCCGGATCCTAAAAGCATTTTTTAATATTATTATAATTTTTTATTAACTTCCATTTCCATGTTTACAATATTTTCAAACTTTTTATATTTAAATTGTTCAGTAAACCAGAAGTTTAGGCTACTCAGGACACCTAGAAATTTAAACGTGTTACTTTTTATTTGTGTAATACATAGAAGATAACATTATTTTACTCCAGCCCCGCAAGAATTAGTTAGTCCTGGACGTCCCTGATTATGCTTCACACATTACTTTAAGGGCCGTTTAAAATGTAAGACAACCTCATATTTACTTTAAGATTAATTTCACCAATTTATAGGCAAAAGAGGAACATTCACGAGAGGTTCGAGAGGCTCCCTTCTCGTTTTCTAGCCGCTCCCACCTGAGCTGACCTTCATCTAGCTCCACCAGGGTCTTCAAGGTCTCATTCTGCATCTGCGGACGGTTTCATCTGTGCCAAGTCACGCAACTCTTGCATCCTCAATCAGTATCCTCATCGGATATACAAACGGGAAGAATTTTGATGCAGACTAGTAATGCAATCAGCAGCCACAATACGTTCCAAACACTCTCACATTATATATATATATATATATATATATATATATATATAATTAACTGTAAGGCGTTATTTAAATAAAAGAATTAATTATTCACAAACAATATTTATTAATTATGTGGCAATAATTTAAAACAATTACAAATTTAAAATATTAGATCTCAGGGTCTTCACTGGGTTTGATAATGGGCACATTAATTATGCTTAAAAATCTTATTAACAAACAAATCACAATTAAAAGAAAATAAATTTACTTGACAATTAAACTAGAACGAAATTTAAAATGAGAACGAAATTAAGAAGTAAAGAGATTAGAAATAATTAACAATTTAAACGGAGAAGGAAATCTGACTTCTATCTTTCAATTACGTTTAGATAATTAATTATTTTGTATTTTGTTACTCACATTTGTGCAGCATTCCAGCATACCTTTCGTTTTCGAAATACACTATTGCGGGATTTTACACTGATTCTAAGACTCACAGATTTTACAATGATTCTAGCCAAAAATTTATATGAAGTCAGGAACTCGGATGAGCCTCCCTTTTTGTTGTCAGCTATCAGTTGGCTGCTTGCCTTATTTGAATTCTGCTTGCCTTAGGTGAATTCTGTGGTTTGTAGATTTGCCAGTCTTTACTGCATTGGACTCAACCTGAAATTTTACTCTTTCTGGCCGGCTATTGACACAAAACTGCTTTTACTTAGCAAGTTTCGACGTTATGCTTTCGTGAATGTTTTACTTTGTCCTCAAAAATGTTCAGGAACCAACCAACTCTGTTAAACTCTGACCGCCAACTCTGTTAAATTCTCCTCACCAACTAACAGTTATACATCGACGATGTCTTTCCGCGAACTGAACTATCGTCTCGCATTTTAGCGCGTATACGCCATTTTCGGACCTTCCGACAAAGGAACAGAGCTGGACTACATTGTCGCTATGTTCTGGAAACTCCGCCGCTACAAAGGATTTCTCAAAAAATTTAGATTTTTATGTTATATATATATATATATTTATTTATTTATTTATTTATATATATAACCATCGCGTTGCTTGTCTCACGCGAAGTTTGGTTTACGAAACATAGACATTATCGATTAATTTTGAATTACTGGGTTTTCAGAATTGACAATAATAAAAATAAAACCCTAATTTCAGTCTCAATAATTTATGTGTCTTCAGGAGATTTCAACTTCCACGCGTCATATTCATTTGTCTATAAAACCTACATCGATATTACAGCCAGTTAGGATACAATTGATTCACGTAATGATTCACATAATGATTACCGTGTAATTACCTTAAAACTTTGAATTTATAACAGTCGGAATAAGTAGTTTCTCTTTATCATCTAACAATCACTTCAATTGCATTGCGCTACATCTGACTAAGAGCATTCTAGAAAGTTCTATACGTTACTGTTTGACTAAATTAAGACTTGAACGGCATCAGGATTGTCACCAATCATCTTCGCGACCCCTTAAAACAATGTGTTTTAAATCAATCCCTGTCATTTTGTTTATAGTCCACCCGCAAAAATAATTTCTTATAAAAACCTGCGTGCCTTTGGAAATTACAGCTCCAGTGAATTAAAAAAGTATCATAATTACAGCTTTTTCTTCTTTTCGGTTCGTTTGTCTTATGTTTTCTCATTGATGTATGTATGTATTGTGAACAATATTTTTTAGGTTATAGATTTCATCCGTATTGTTCACACCAAATGGAATCAATTAATATTCTCCTTAGTTACAATTTTACTGACGTATTTAAAAAAACAGAAAAGGGGGAAATACTGTGGTGTTATAAGAATAAAAATGTATGAACACTGCATAAATTTGTCCGATGTATTTTATTAACAAGAAAAAAAAATCACGAAGTTTCGTCCGAAATCTAGAACTTTATCACGCGTATAATTGTGTAGTTATAAAATGTAAATAAAATTTATATTGTAGACCAGTTTTGACTAAAAATTGCGCTTGTTTAAAATATAATATTTATTTGAATTTGAGAACTACACAATTAAACGCCCTGATAAATTCCTAGATTGAGGACGAAACGTTGTGAATTTTATATTTCTTGTTTATAAATTACATTGGACAAATTTGGCTGTGTTCATACATTTATAATTGAATATATCTGTGAAAAATTATATTCTTCTTGAGAAATTATAAATGATTTTCCAAATATTAATAATTCCTATTTTTATGTTTAGATGAGTCTCGGGTGCATTTTACATTCTTCAGACGTCCTGCAAGTGCCGATTACTCGAGGCGCCTCCTGTTGCAGGTAGAAAGCCCACCGAACACAACTGTCTTGCACAGCTGCGAAGCTTCAGGTGAGTTCCAGCGCAGAATAAGCCAGATAAACATTCAGAAGTATTTATACAATGGATTTAACAATATTGAAATAAATAAATAAAAGCTGTAGGTCTGCACACACATTCAAATGTAATTTCGTTCTCGTTTGAAAATCTTAAATTAGCCAACCATTCATTATTATCGTAGTAAAAATAAATAAAAAATTCCTTTACAAAATTTACAGGGAACTAAAAAATGAAAGGCTTCCAAATATCACGGATACTTAATAGAGAAACAAGATTAAATAGATAATGGTGAGATGCTATCATAATTGATTTCGCTACATCATTTGACGTCGTTTCACTTGACATTTTAAAAGAGAAACTAAACAAAACAGGCGGGTTTGGTCAACGGGCGAACTCAAAGGGTAAAGAATGGTAGATAATTATTAGTAGAACAAAAAATAACATTGGGGTTACCGCAAGGATGAGTAATCGGGCCTTTATTGTTCCTGATATATATTACTGATCTATCAGTTAAAATCAATTCTAAAATTAGAATTTTTGCTGGATTGTATCGCCTATAAAAATATAAACATAACTGCGGATGAATGCGAATTATAAAACGACTTAATTCCACTAAATATCTGGGCAGAAGCAATTAAAATGAATATAATTAGCAAAAAAAGCAAATCAATAACGTTCAATAAATATCGTGTAAAAATACGATTGGGTTAATTAACAGCTGCAAATATCTAGGAATATTTTTGAGCTAAAATTTACGGTGGGAAGAACAAGTAAATTTTGCGTCTCAAAAAGTGTGGAAATCTTGTGGGAAAACATTTCGTAGTGAGAAATTGAACCGCAAAATCAAAAGAACGTGCGTATAAATTTCTGTTTCGCACTATATTCGAGTATGAATCAGTTTATTGGGATCTTAGAGAAACCACCACATAGAGTGTGCAGAAAAAACTTTAGATGGGAACAGCAAAATTTGTGGTCATGGGCGGGGCAAATCATAGAAATTAGGGTGGTAATACTTGGCAACCAGAAGGAAGCTGGATAGGCTTTGCGCTTTATTTAAATCGTATACAGAAAAAAAACGTGGATATACTTACGGGATAAGCTTAAAAAATAAACTTAGGTGACCACAAATCAAAACGAGATGGAAAAAAACATACACAGGAAAAGTTTTGTTCTTAAAGAGATCGATAGGCGATTGGAAAAATTTACTTGCAGCACTGTTTGAGGACAATTTTCCAGCTAAAATAAGGTTGAAAAATCTTTTTAGATTCATGAAATGATCATTTTTTTATCATCCCTCTAAAATTAACATTTTTATATGTATTTTTTTATTTAGTGAAGTAAAGTGTTTAAACCGTACACAAATTTTCGGGACTGATTTCTAAGGCTCATTTATAAAATTGTATTATTTATTTGTTTATACAATTCTTTATATATTTGTTTAAAAATTCCAAAACTTATATGGACGATGAAAAATAAAGAATTGAGACAATTAGAAGCTTAATAAACGAAGTTTCTAATATTTGATAAAACCTATACTAGAGAAGGTGAAAGCAGAAACAAAACCTTAAGAGATGAATTATGGATTAAACCAATAACAGAAAAGGCGATCCAACATATTAAATGGAGAGAACAGGTACATTGGATACTGTCTTGAAGAAATCCTAAACAAACAAAACTCAATAGGCAAGAGAAGTGAGAGAATACCAGGGAAGAGATGGTGCGACAGGAACAAGCCTAGACCTAATCCTGGAAAGGGAAAATAAGAAGAATCCTTTTTAAATGCATTTCTGTGATTTCTTTAAATTCGTGATCACTACAGATTCAACAAGTAATTAATCCAGTGGTTATAATAATTGTTACTATGGATATACGAGAAACACCAGACGTTTAGTCATGTGGCATGACTACATTATTTTACATTTTATAACTTTTTTAATTAATCAAGAAATATTAATTTAGTGATTTTATATATATTTTAGTCCATTATCTATTGTTACAAATTATCGGTTTAAAACCTTAGTAACTTAAAATGAATGATTTATGCGAACGTCATTGCTGGCTGCAGACGACACAGTGTTTTTAGTGTCCTGCTCGGCAGTTTTATTATTAACGATAGTTGCGTATTACATCATTTTCAAACATGTTTCAGTTATTAAACTTAACGGAGGAAAATAGTGATACTCGAATAGCTGCTTATAGCGGAGCTTGTACATTTCTTATGAGATCGGAGTGATTATGTAGATGCTATTACAAAATAAAACTAATGGTATGGACGTTATTTAACTTAGCACTTTCTACAATAAACGAAGCAACGAACGGAACCGTCCTGTCTAGGATATGTAGACCAAATAAGAGCGATCAGTAAAGGTAGCCACGTGAAATTACCCAGGAAACAAATACATTCCAGCAATCTGAAAATAAGTAAGTTAAATGAAAACTGTCACTATGTTCAAATAAATTTTAGTTCATCAAAACATGTTGGTATATAATCGTCTAACATTTGAAAAAAACCACAAAATGCAATGCAATATTAATGTGTGATTTTCTCCAACTTAATACGAAAAGGAGTGGGGAAAATGTAGTGTAGTGTGTTTCAAGACTCGAGAAGCAGGCTTCGGAGTATAGAGTCCGAGTTCATGCAGGTTAGGAGAGTTAATCTCTGAATTCAAAATAAATTAAAAATGAGTGAACATTTACGGTCGAAACAAATATTTCCGGACTGTGTGAAAAAAAACTTTTATCATAAGATAAAATGTTGTTTAAATAAAGTTAATAGTATATACAAATTTAAAATATGTACATAATTTACATTGTAGGATGGTAATTCGGTTAACCCTAAATTTTGCATAAAAATAGTTCTGTATATAAATATTTCTACCCTGTCTTTGAATGTTGTAAATAAATAAACAAGTAGTAAGGAAGGACCGACTTATTTGACTTTGAGAATGTCCGGACATAATTACAGAATGGTATTTTGTTCTCTCAGTAAACCTGAATTCAAAATCTAATAAATAAAAATGGATGGATGTAGGGTCAAAAATGTTTCGGGGTCATTGAAATTAATGGTGTCACTCTCGCTGTAGCTCAAGTATAATTTCAACCCATGAATTTTTTGTCTTTGGAAAGATGTTAAGTACCGTTTAGAAGCAACAAATTCATTAATAATATACATACCTATGTAGCGTCTGTATTGAAAACACTTCTCTCCATTTCTTATAGAGGAATTTCGATATTAAAATACATATACACAGTGTACAATCTCCATTCAATTCATTATGTACTGCAAGTTGTGGGGTACTTGTTATGAGTTTTTCACAAGTATTAAGTGAATTGCTTTTACTGCGTTCACTGCTGCCTGATTCACGTAATATGTTAGAAGAGTGGACCACTTTAACAGGTTCTTCTTCGCGTTTATCATTTACACCATCTCCGCCGGAACTACTACTTTTGTAGGAAATGCTTTTTAATATGGTCTTATTTTCAGATCCAGAACCTGAGTTTGTGGTGGCCTTCAAAGAACCACCTTCACGTTTAGAAACATTTTTATGTCTATTGAAGGACTCGGCGTTTGAGGGTTTAGATCTTTCTAAATAAGAAGCTGAATTGGTATCATTTACACCATCTCCGCCGGAACAACCACTTTTGTAGGAAATGCTTTTTAATATGGTCTTATTTTCAGATCCAGAACTTGAGCTTGTGGTGGCCTTCAAAGAACCACCTTCACGTTTAGAAATATTTTTATGTCTATTGAAGTACTCGGCGCTTGAGGGTTTAGATCTTGCTGAATAAGGTGCTGAATCGGTATATTCGTTTCCGAAATCTGAACAAGATATTCGCGAGGGGGAGTTATTTCTAATGTCGTAGGTTGTATTACTGAATTCTTCATCACTTGGAACAGATTTTTTCTGATTTTGTTGTATGGAAGCTCCAGAATTAACATTTTCTAATCGTTGCCCGTCAAATATTTCGTGTTCTATGTACTTCTTCCGTTTCATTTTTTGAACTCGACATTCACATTGATTTGAACATGGCTCACATCCGTCAGTTGCGGTGGAGTCATCAGACACGTCTTGAAAGAATTCTTTCAAAATTCTGTCGGGATACCTTAGTTCATTACGCATCTTGACGGCGCACGTTAGATTATTGCAACCTTTATTGTATTTACCCGGTAACTTTTTTGCGCCTGAATAACCATAGTTGTAATTTTCAGGAGACATGTTCATTTTCCACGCGTCTGTTGCGGTTCCACAATTTCGAAATTGAAACACTTGATAACTAATAGGATTTCTGGCGGGAGTCTGTTCTCTTCCACCAAGTCGAAATTCTTGAGAATAATTTTTAAGAACTGGTTTGTTACGTTCGCAATAAATGTCTCCTCCTGACACACGAGTTTCTATTGTCGTAAAAGGTTTCAATTTTCTTACGCTTTGCGACTCGACGCAAGCTTTACTTTCCGGACATGATCCAAATTTAGTTCGCCTGCTTTTAAAATAGCTTTTTTCTTGTATTTTTGTGAAATTATTGGCGTCAGCAATATGAAATAACAGAGCATTGATTGCACTTTCGACATTATACTGGTTCAAGATTGCATTGAAATCATAGTCAGAGGCACAGTCTTCCAGTAGAACAGTTAGTATATCATTCTTTTGAACAGGAGGTAAAATAATATATCCGAGTATTTTAATTATATTGTGGTTCCTCTCTTCGATACTCATGGTACTTCTGATTATAATCGAGTTTCCAAAAATATTTCTCACATTAGCGTCCAGGACATTCTTCCTCAAAACCCTGTCTATTATGAGCTCTTTCTCGTTTTCACCCAATGTGCTCGTCCGAAGTATCGATTCTACTTTGGCCCTTGTTTTGTCGTTAGTTATTTTCTTCCCTTTTGATAAACTCGACACTTCATACTGGACTTTTTGGAAAGAATCGCTTTCCTCAAAAGAAGATTGTTCCGGCTGTTTGCTGAAGATGAACAGTAAAGTTCTCCTCTGTATGCTTTTCTTAGAAGTTAGAGCCTCAACAAGAGCCCTCACAGAACTTCTCTTTCCGTTCAGTTTTGCAGAGTTACGTTTCATGGTGTAAATAAGTGTGTTCCTCAACTCTTCAACGGTAGTGGTGCTTCTTCGCATTATAGACATGGCCACGTGATCTCTCTTATCAGGATCCAGCAAAAACTTCTTCAAGAAAGTATTAATAACTGCTCGTTTCTCTTCGTCCGACATAATACTACGTCTCAAAATGGATTCAACTTGAGGGCTGACTTCTTGAAGTACTTCCTCGGTCATTTCATGCCGCAGTTTTGCTTGCAAATCTTCCGATCTTTTCCCAAAACATTCCTGGTAATTGCGACGAAGAGCGCGTTTGCGGTCCATTGTTTCAGCTCTCCCAAGACTACTATTCAATTGTCGGGTGACTGTTGGATTTTCATTGTCGGAAAACTCTTCATTATCTGACGAGAAACTGAAAAACATTAAAATACTGTTTTATACTATATTATTTCCATTCATTAAACTTGATATTAGTTTTCAAACGGTTGATAAGCATTATAAAGTATAAACTACTTTTATGAGCGTTACTCAGTAAATTTCGCTGTCAGTTAAGGTGTACACTCCAGTAAATGAATACTTTGCATTCAGATTCTCATTGGAATGGTCGGCCAACTGCCTCCTAAACTGGTTAAGGCACGGTGAGGGGAAAGCTGCGCGCCCACAGCAAACCCCCGCCATTGGAAGGGCGTGCGACAAGTACCAAATGCCCGACCTACCTGATGCAGGTTTTTCTAGGGTTTTCTCTGCATCACTTTTAGGCGAATTGCCGGGTTGGATCCATAAACCATAGCCCGGGGGCCCTAGTTAACCCTTGGCTACCTTTCTCTACCTTTCCGTATCGCCCTTTCACTCCATTTCCTATGCTATAAGATGGGAGTTGCCACTATGTGGATTACCCTATACATAGGCTGTCTACACCTTCTTCTTACCTTCTTCGTTTTCGAATCTTCTCCGTTGCGTACACCATTTTTGTTTCTTCTGACTTTTGATATGTGCATCATTTGGAAGATTCGGTACAAATAAATTTATTCAAAAAACAAATACAAAATACCCAGTGAATGAACAAAAACCTGTGAACGAACAGACCTCCAGAAAATTGTCTACTCAAAAATACTTTTCTTACACAAAATAAATAAAAATAGTGCTATGGAACTATTTTGGTTCAAGTAACATCAAAATTGCTCCACTGTTCTTAATATTCCAGGACGAGCATTGTTCATTCATTGGGAGAGGGGAGGAGTCTTCCTTCACTGGACTGTTCCTTCATATTTGCACGATAAAGTGGTTTGTCATTTACAAAATGGAATACATTCTAGGATTACTCATGTAGCTAATAATTCCAATGCCCTTTAGCTAAAAACTGTGCCAAAATAGGAGCTATTTTCAAAGCTAAGTTTGAGTTCAGAATGTTTTCGGAGATATTCGAGTGGCAAAACAAATATTTGTTGGGAGAATCTTCCTTTCTTACGACTCACAAAAAGCTGAATTGTTTTCGGAAGGTTTCCTTGACCATGCTAGCTTCTCAGTTTAGAAGTATTGAGTATACAAACATCAAAGACCTCGTTGAAGGAGAGCAGCCGTTACGCTCTGTCACTCATGAATATGGAGTAATTTGAAAATCAACACCAGTTGTTAAAATTTCATGACTTTTCTTACAGTTATTGTAAAGTGCGTGCATCTTTCCATTATTATTTATCTATTAAACCAATTTAATTACTCTTGCCAAAATTTCCATTACAGACGGTGAGTCTAAAATTAGCTATATATAGCTATATATATAATATTAATATATTAGGGGGAGGGGTGGAATAGGATTTAAGAATTTTTTTAAAAAGTTTACATTTTGCCGACTGACGTTAATTTAGAAGGGCCAATGGCATTAAGGTTTCCGGACCAGAGCAAATGCTTAAAGGTCGGGATTCCGTTTGTTGCCAAATTCAAGCTTTAACTATGTATCATAGAGAAAAGGAGCAGATGTAACCGTATATATATATATATATATATATATATATATATATATATATATATATATATATATTGTAGTAATTAGTAATTAATCCATTGTTATAATTGCAAAGTAAAGGACTCATTATTAGACTATATAAAGCAGACACCGCGACAAAGCGGGCGGCGAGTCAATAGAACCATTGTTGAGACGTACGCAGTACAAATTCTACGAGACGAACAGACAGTCGGGCAATGAACGGCGAGGCATAAAGACCAGCAAAGTCTAATTTACAAAAGTCTACAGTCGGACGGCGAACAGCATAGCAGACGGATAGATCTAGCCGGAAAGGTTACAAGTTAAATTTGAGTAAAAAGTTTTAGACAGTAAAATTCGTCGAACAGTTACAAGGAGTAACCTAATAAATCACGCCACGATAAAAATCTATAAGTACCGTGACCGTCATCAATTCCACAGAGAGATAATTTGTAACAATCTGTCCACCCATTAATCCGGAAGGAGTTGCAGGTTCCAGTTTCCAGAAGAGAGACCCAAAAGTTTCTACAAGTGTTTTGTAACGAATTTAAATTCAGTGATATCCCCAAAAACGTGTGCACAGAAAACCCCAAAATTGAGACCTGGTCGGCCGTAAGTAAAAGAACTCTAAATTTATTTGTAAACCATTTCATTAAGATACGTCAGATCGTTCTTCAATTATTTCTTTTCTTCAATTATTTCTTTTCTTTAATTGTTTTGTTAGATAATTTAAATTCAATTCACCCATTTATCAAACCCAGTAAAGACCCTGAGATTTTAAATATTATTGTGTAATTTTATATTATATAACTTCATTAATAAAATTTGTTTAATTGTGTTCACATAAATCTTTTTATTCAGCCACAACCATTTGTAATTTGCCAATCATCAGTCTTTTTAAATTATTACAATATATATATTGAGAGCTGTTTATTTAGCTGGAGGTCACTAGGATATTCTGATTTCATTGGGGAGAGAACCTATTTTAGGGTCGATGCGTATTTGGGGCCCTATACAACAGGAACTATTGTCAAAAAAATTTAAATTTGGACATTCGTGCTTCCATCAGGACCCTATAATGTGTATACAACAATTTCCTGGATCTCCCGCTAAGACGATGAAATAGATTAATCGAATTATATGTAATGATAATCATTTTTACCTTGCATTTTTGTCATATGTGTTTTCAGAAGCATTTAATATTGTACTCGAAGTTTGGTCACTGCTTTTCCTGGCACGTTCAGACCATTGTCTACAAAGTTGGTTGAAGGATCTTCGCCACGACAGCGGTGGCGTCGGAGGCAATTTCAAATCCCAGTCATTTGAAATGTCTTCATGTTGTCTGGTTTCCTGTAAGAGACGAAAATACATTTTAATTATCATTTCGGTAATTTGAATACTTCATGCATTCGATATCCAGTCATTCGATTGTCTGGTTTCATCTGAGCATTGTTAAGCTGAAGATGATGCTTAGATTAGATTATAAATATATACTTTTGTACTGTATATACTTTTACATATTCTTAGCAATATGTTCTCCAATTCTCTCATTTTAGAGATTGTTAACAATTGCATATAAAAATTTAACATCTATTGATGATATCTCTCATATCACAATGTTCGCACATTGTTAATTACAATAGAAACCATTGGTTTCTTAACAAGTTTAGGATTTTTATTTGGAGAGCTTTCCAAAGAGAATGTTGTGAACTTTTTTTTTACAATGGACAAAAATTACAAACGATTTGAAAAATTGTTTATATCTGACATGTTTACAAAGTAAAATACCACCAATAATCTGAATAAAAATTATGTACGGATAAAATTAAACAAAAAATTTTGAAATTATAAATGATTTTGTTTTGAACGTCTGTTTTTTAAATCAACGTATTCAGGACGAGTTTTTCATTTCCTTTCCAATCATTCAGCACATCAGAAAAAAGCTATGACGTTTTATCGTATTGGTAAAGTATTACTATCAAATTTTAAGTACCGTGAAGAAAATATCAGAAATGCCTTTACGAAAAGAGATATCGATAATAAATATGTTCAAGCTGTACTTAATTTATATTGCCATATTATTGGAAAGTTAGTCCAAATTTAAAACTTATTTTAACGAAGATTTATTTTAATGAAACCTTCACCAGATGTATTTTGTTTTCGGCTGTAAATGGTATACTGTATCAATTCTTTCACTATTAAGTTCCCAAAAATGTTGGTTGTACTCTATTCGAATGTACAACGAAAGCATGTCTCTGAAACTTTCCAACTTTTGAGAATTTTGGTTTCACTGATGTTTCCAATTAATAAGCTATGTGTGCATCACCGCGCAAATCATCTTTAATATTTTTTTTGTGCTTCACCATTGTAAAGTAATTATGCATTTGGCCACCATAATTTCGGCAAATATTTTGGACCTAAATTACAGATCAATAGGACAACGATAGGGGTTCTGGTGTAAAACTAAAATGTATAATTCATTTTTGCATTAAGGTCTAATTATTCAGTAATAATATAACGTATTTCCATCAAAATAGATTTAATTTGAGCACCCCTAACGAAGATCGTAACCGTACAAAAAAGAGTTATTTATTTCCATGCCGTTAACAGTACGAGATGACGTTCATTTAAATGCAGTAGTCGTTAATTTTGGTAGATCAGGCATAGATTACTGGCGTTTACGTAATTATAAATTTTTACATAATTCCCAACAAGAAATGCTGTCTAGTTATGGAAAAATTAAGTACAATACCTATTGGAAAGAGTACTTACACACTCGTTCCCTTCATTTTTGCAGATACAGCTGATGTATGAATCCGATCCGCGTAGCATAGTAAAGATACTACGAGGTTTCGAATGTTCTACCATTCTCCCGAATTTCGTTATTTCTGAACAAGTTTAAAACTTTTTGACATTTTTTATACATCTTGATTTATAGTAGGCCAAAGATTTTAAGATTCTAAGATATTCAAATTTGATAAAAACCATATAATATATATTGTAATAATTAAATATATAATAATGGCTGTGTTTATCAAATGAAAATAAACACAAAAATTATATTTACTTTCTTTATATGGGAATCAATGATTATGTGGCGTTTTAAATAAACAACTATTAACTTTAAACAATTAACAAAATTTATTATCAATTTTATAACAAGTATAAAATACACAAAATATTTGGGATCTCAGGGTCTTGATCTGGGTTTGATAAATGGCAGAATTTAAATAATCAAAATTACATTTACTTTTTATGGAAATCAAAGCGTCTGAACATACACGAAATTTGTTGCATAAGAAATAATACTAAAGGTTGAATTTAACAATTTCAATTTTATCAAGAATTGACAATCTCATTCTATCGATAATTAAATAATTAAAATTAAAGAACGATCTGACTTTTATCTTTTAAACACGGTTTACAAATTATTTTAAAGTTTTCTCTACTTACGGCTGCCCAGGTCTCATTTTTAGTTTTTCGTGCACAATTTTGGGGACATCACTGATTCTAAGTTCCCACAGACTCTAATTGGCGTTGTTTGTTAGTTGGTTTAACACAAATTGGTTGGTTCTCGATGCTTTACTGCAATCTGGATTTGTAGATCTCGTGGCTTTAGTTGACAATGGACTTCATTGGTTTGTCTGAATATTGCTTTACTTTTTAATAATTGAAAGCATGTTTGTGACTGGGCCACAATCTTTCGTTCTTACTGCCGACTGTAAAACTTTCAATGAGCTATTTTCGTCCGTTCTATTCGCTGTCCGCTGACCGACTGTACTGTTCAAATTTTTATGACTTGGAATTTTGGTCTTTTCTCCTCGCTGCTTACTGCCCGACTGTACTCTTCGTCTCGTAGATTTTGAGCGCGTAAACTGTCTCAACAATTTTTTCTTTGCCTCGCCGGATTGTTGCGGCGTCCGCTCTATATCCACTAATAATGAGTCCTCTACAATCCAACTTTCCAATTAGAACAATGTCTTACTACATTATATATATATTTATATATATATATATATATATGCGAGTAAAAGTGAGTATTTGAATTTTCTCTTAAATCATTAATTTGTTCAATGATTTGAACTTACAATATTTTTAGCGTCTTCAAAATTTAATGAAATCTTTGGTATACTCGTAGTTGTCCCACGTAACGCTTTAAGTAAAGGTTAAATTCACATCCTCAACCCTTCCGCATCATCCCTTTCAAATCCCTTCCTATGCTATTAAAGGGCAGTTGCCACCATGTCGATTACCCTCATGCACTTGTTACCCTAAAATAATACAAATATATAATATATATATATATATATATATATATTTGCACCGAAAATATTCTATTCGTATATTTACATATAATTTTGGAATATTATATCAATTACTTAACCTTATTTGTACGGTTCCTTTCATCGTTGGAGGTTCTCAAGTAAAAGCATCAATTTTTAATGATTTAATTCCTAATTACAAAATTGAGTATTACATTTTTGGTTTTCATGAGACCCCCTATCGTTCTCTTTTTAATATTTTATTTGAGGCCTAAAATCTTAACGAATTAACAAAATTATGAGATTAGTCATGTGCGTATGGACAGTTCTTTACTAATTTTTTCGATACAGCATATTATGTAAGTATTACGCATGTTTTACGTGTAACAGTAGAAACATTAATAGAATACAAGGATCAAGAGAAGAATTGATTAAAACTAACAATATTTAATCATATAAAAGTAAATTATAATCATCCAATGACATCCACTTCTTCATTCTAGTGTACACGACTTTCATATCCATAAGCTTATCTATTAATCGCAAATCACGTTTATGTTCGCAATTTTCGTGATATTGTTTTATAATCAAGTTCACAAAGAAAGAAGAGTTTCTAACTGTTACCGTTGAACTTGAACATTTAAGAACCATATGAATCGAAATCACGCAGAGTGAATATCGATCACCACATTAGTCTCGACATAAAAAAAATTAGTATAGACACACGACTTTAGGCAGGTGCGCGTATTAGCAAAGCCAAAGAAAATGGTAGAGACTTATACGAAAACAGTGTTAGACATATTTATCTTCAGGTGTTGGCCCTAATCTTGAAAAAGTTATTGCTAGGAAATATTGTGAAAAATTATATATCCAGTATATGGATATATGAAAATATGCTCCCATGTTAACGTCTGTATTAAAAGTATACAAGTTAGATAAATAAGTAGCAAAAAAAGAGACAAAAATAAGTGCTAAATTAAATACCACACAACGTGTCTGGAATCTTTGTTGCCTTCGTCATGTGATTCATAAAACGCAAGGGTCGTAAAACGGCACACCTCACAACGAACACAAAAAAATTAAGAATAACTATGTCAAATACTAGTAAATCTACTATGCGACAAATAATTATACACGTAATTCTGTCTACTTAATATGCAATAATGCCTATTATTATTTTTAAAAACGTAAAAATTTAAAACTAAATTGACATGCATTTGTAACACGAAAGTATTTTTCCATCTTAGGGTCGCGTGTGGTATATAAAGTTTTAGAAATAATCCGCATATTGGCACTATTGGCTCATTGGCGCTGAGCACAGAAAAGAGGTAATTCTGGTGCTTTACGGAAAACTGCGCATGCGCATTTCTCATTCAAGACATTTTCTGTACTCCGCACAGAGATAAGCTGGCTGCATTAGACAGGGGCAAGCGAGTGTGCTGCTGGGCAGACTGTTTTAAAGTCGTCGAAATCGAAGCAGGGATTCAAACTGTTAAAAGAAAATGATTATCAAGGTTCTTAAAACTCAGAAAAAATGTGTCATAAACCCAGACATGTTAATTATTGTTTTTCAAATATTGAGACTCAGTTTGATAATCATTTTACCTTGGCATCAAAATGTCACTTTTCTTAAAACCTACCGGATATTCAAATTAAGTTTAATTATTTTATAAAATTTGTTTTCCTGGAAATTAAATTCTGAAGTTCTTATTCTCATTGTTTTGTGTATTTAAAATAGTTTCATGTATGAAGGAAGATAGAAAAAAAACTCTTCAGAACTAGGAACTGAACACTATACAGAACGCAGATGATCCCCTCCCCCGTTTTAAGTCAACTTGAGATACAGACATAGACAAAAGAGATAGAAAACACTCATATGGAATTTGGGTCAATGGGATTTGATACCTATTTCTATCATACTTCATTCAATTTCATTAAATTTTCAAGCTGAGTTTAACATTAAGCATTCTTGTTCATCTAATAGTTTATATGTTTTGGCTACAACCCAAATTAATACTAAACATAATTGCTATATTACATATTGAGTTTGATGTTTTGTTGAATCAATTGTCCTTCCTCACAATGTATGGTTCATTGCATAATTTCTGCTCTTTTCATGACACATTGCCACACCACACACATCTTTAAAACAAGAAAACTATAAAACATTAAAATTAAAGTTTAATGAAAATAAATTCATTTAAAAATATACTGGTTTGATGTAGTTGAGAAGTATAGTGGTATGAAATTGGTATTAAATTTCAATTAATTATTTTGACTTACCTTTACAATATGTAACTATCAATACCTGTTTAATGCCTTAAACTATTTTAACTTGTTTTTGTTCCAGTTATATATCCAGTCATATCCTTCAGTTGTAAGACCAAGAGAAACCAACCAGTTTCTTCACAAGATCAGCTTCATTCTGACTGCATTATTAATGAAGGTTAATGATTCTGACATTTATTAAATTATAGTGTATTCAAAAACTATGTTCAGAGATAACTGTTATTTATTATTCTTACAACATTTTTCTGCAGAAATATTGTAAGTCTTACAGAGAATATTATTGTTAGCTGTGGACAAACTGATAAGCAATTTTAAATATACAACATGTAATACAAATTATGCAATTTCATGTTGCATTACAATTTTAATATGTAAACCCATTGCGATTCCAGTCACTTGATGGTCATGTTCTTCATTTCAATTTGAAAATATTAAAAATGGTTTTCAATAATAGTTAATAATATAATTATATCACAATAATTTTATTTTCAGGTATTTATAAAGAAATAAGGAAAATAGTGGCAGAAGAAGAATTTTCAATCAAAAGCTGTGCACCTATCCATATGCATTATATTATATTAGGATTCAAAAATATAAACTGTGGTTTTAATCAGGTATGTAAGATGAAGTAACTAGAAAAATATATTTAAATAAGTAAGAGTGTTTAATAAAGGTATGCAATACTCACCTAAAGGTACATTTACCATTGAAATTTAATTTAGTAAGATATATATATATATTATTGTAGGTTCTTGAAGATACTTGGAAGGACTGGACTTCTGCACGATACATTTACATGAATTTGCCAGATGAATTGGGCTTAGTGAAAATTACCTTATATTCACAAGAAGGGCCCCAGAGTATTAACATTTTTACATATGTAATGCTTGTGGAGTGCCATACAGTAGAAACAAAAGACAAAGAGGTGAAGTACTATACATTGTTGTATACAGATTTTTCTATGAGCATCATTTTACAGATTATAAAATTAGTTTAGAGTCTACATCAAGTTGAAGTTTTTATTTTCAAATTCCATAAAATTTTAATTATAAGTGATAAATAAAATTATATTTGAAAATAATTGTCAATAATAATAACTGTAATTTATTAATAGTCATGAACACATTAATTACTATTCATGAATAATTTTTTATGTTAAATACCTGAATCTGCTTATTTTACAATGCCTTTATTTTGCAGACTCTACTTTTTGACTTTGTTCAACGTCTGAGGGTTGAAAGAATAACAGGTTACATATCTGTTTATAAACAAGATCTGGCAATCTTAAAAAATGGTTTCCATACTCCTAGAAAAGTCTGTTCAATACAAAATGAAATCATGTCAGAAAAAACACAAATGGGTTGGGCCTTTAAGTAAGAAATATTAGTTCATTAAGTATTTATTATTTTGTAAATACTATGAGTTATCATCTTTCTCTCCTCTCTCACACACACAATAAACATTTACTTATAATGAAATGGGACAGCGTATCATGACAGGATCACCCCCTATGGTAGCTACATTCTGAAAAATATTTTGATATGGCTGACTCAAAGTGAAGTAGAAGTACTGTCTTCTGAAGGAGACTTGCGCCTCTGAAAATTTTAAATGTTTCTTCTTGTAAAACATGGCAACACTGGCTCTCAATTTTATGTAAGCTATATATTTTCTATCTTCCTTTCCGTATCAATTATTTTGACAAGTAACATCATCCTTAATTGCTTATATACATACATATGTATACACACATAAACATTTGTGCTTATAGAGGTGGCAGGTAAAAACAGGAAAGTATATATGTCATGGAGTAAGGAGATGTGTGGTTAGGAATATAGTTCCAAATTTTGGAGCCGTTTGGATTTAAATATCTAAATGAGGCAGCAGCGAATCTGGCCTTTGCCCTGGGTGGTTGAAATCTGTGCTACACCACTGCATAGTTATGAAAGATGAAGTTCAGTCTCTGAAGAATCCAGTTACGTTTAAATCCATCTTTAGTCAAATAAAATGTTGGTAACTTTCTAGAAGACTGAGTAAATAAGATTATGCAGGGAGATGCAATTAAAGCAATTGTCTTAACAGGAAAGGGAGTGTGTGTGAAACAGTTTTTTAACTCTTGGATACCACTTATTCCAGCCGATTGTCCTTTTAACTTGCATTTTGCTCAAAATGGGATCACTCCAGAATTTATTTTTAGTCTGGAGAAGAAAATGAAGTTATTGTTTTTGATAAAGTTTGGAGTGATTTTACAGTAGACAGAATTTATCCTGTTTCTGTCTAATATGCAATTGATATAAGTAAATACTGAGACAACAGTGAGTAATAAGATAGGTTATACATAGACTAGAAGTAAAAATGTTAAAAATACACATTATTGTTCATGGTAAATTGTAAATGTACTTTAATTTAATTTTTTTAATGTATTCCAAAGTACATTAAATTTAGTTTCAGATTTTCAGTCTATAATTTTAATCTTTCTCTAGATTATAGTGCTGCATTGTTTTATTTGTCTCCTATATTTTACTTTGTTTAATAATATACTTTACCTTAATTCTAAAGTCATTAATTATGGCTTGAATATTCTTTTACTTGAAGTTTCTAGGCATGAGAGTAAATCAAACCTGAGGCTGCCAAAGGGACTGAAAACCATTTAAATTGAAGTACTACAAATAGGTGTAAGCATTTTGCCCACCTTTCAGAAATATAGTTCCAGTTTATATATCTATTACTATTATTTCACATCAATTACATACAATTCTGCCAAACAACATGGACATATATGTTGTAATTTTATTTTATCTGTTGAAAACCTTTGTATATAGTTCTATTGGTTTCTTATTTGATAATGTACTTTTCACTTAATTATTAATCAAAGCAATTTTATAAGAGAATGTAACCATATAATTAATAAATGCATTAAAACTTGCCGAGTACTGTTAACTGGCTATGAAAATGAAATATGTGTTTAAGAATGAATCAACCGAAACAACTATCGTCTCTCAAAGATGTATAAATAGCTCGAATGGCATATGGGTTTATGCTCAATGATGACTCAGTATAGTTTGTTATATATACAGTGATGTAATAAATATAATTTCTAACCAAGGGATAATATAATTTCTTTACTGATGTCAGTCATCAGCCTTGCATGAAGACTGAGACATTGAGGATGAGGAAGTTAAAATTTCACTCAATTTTGACATTGTACAAAATATTAATAATGTTAACAGTATTGTAATCAATAAATATTAATAATTTTATTCTTCATAATTTCAGTTTAGAACTTTATTAATACTTTTTAAATTATTTAAACCACTAAATCATAATAATATATGTCAATTTTTAAATAGATATTCCAAAAATATTTCTTCATTAAATGGTTCCCAAAAATATTGCATCTGACACACTATTTAAATTAATTTTCCAAGTTTAAAGCACTATTTAATAAGAATTTGAATTAGAAACCTGTAAATATATGTAAATTATTCACAAAAATTGAGTCAAATGAACAACTTCCAATATTAAATCAATGATCATGATAATCAGTGGTTTACTTACATTGCAAGCAAAGTACAACTAAGCCATATTTTAATTAAATGAAATATTGCAAGGTTCTAGTAATAATTCATTTCAAAAGTCATTTTTAAATTAATTATAATAATTTGATCCAAGTTATCTAGGAGAAAGTTTTATTAGCATATATGATGTAATTACATTCTTTATGTATATCTGAGCTTACCAGGCAACTATGTGTTGAGTTGAACTGTTAGACAATGACCAATTCCCAATTATTTGAAAACTGTGACTCAGCGAAGTTAAACAAAAATTATCACAGACCTCAATGTGTTCCGAGACACAATTACCAATGATAGACAAATATAAATGAAGTGAACCATACAGTATTTTAAGTAATACAAAGTTCCTATCAAGCTTAATACTAATGTGTGATAAATATATCAATTATATTCTTATATATATATATATATATATATATATATATATATATATATATATATATATATACACAAAATTTGCAAAACTATTTCTTACAAATTTTAGTACAACCACATGTTTTGATGTAATTACACTTGGAACACAAAACGCTTTTCTTAGGTAAGCATTTCTCTTGAAGTTCAAGATCAACGAGTTTTTCCTCATCATTTAAAGAAATTGAGGAACGAATTTCGTCTGGAGGTAGATGATGACTTATTATAGAAGTAGTGCCATGGGTTTCAATGTTTGACATTTCTCTATCACTTGGTTTAACACTAACTTTTGATACTTTTTGTCCAGAATTTTGTACCTGGGATGTTGAGGAGTCAACATAACTTGTATTGTCCATTGCTGATGGTTGACTTGTATCAACCTGACTTTCACTTTGTTTAACATAAGCTTTTGATACTTGATCCCTGATACTTCTGAGAGATTCCATAATCCCACTAAATGTTGACTTTGAAATATCTTCTTTCGTATTCCTCCTTGAACCACCTATCTGACTCGAACTTTGTCCTTTAACTTCTAGATTTCTGGAGCTCTGATTCATATTAGAAGAAGAAAGTTTTCCAGAATTTTGTCCCTGAGATGTTGAAGAGTCAAATAAATGGGGTTGAATACTTTTATTGTCTATGGCTGATGTTTGACTTCTATCCATCTGACTACGACTTGGTTTAACACTAGCTTTTGATACTTGGCCTTTCATACTTCTGCTCGATTCCACATTATTAGTATAAGTTGTCTTGGAAACATCTTTTAAATTCCTCTGTGAGCCATATATCTGACTTTGAAAATCAACATTACTGTGTTTTGAAGGCTGATTCATATCTGTAGTAGAATAAAATTTTCCAGTATGCTGTCCCTGAGATGCTGAAGAGTCAAATAAATGGGGCGGAATACTTGTGTTGTCTATGGCTGATGTTTGACTTCTGTCCATCTGATTTCGACTTGGTTTAAAACTAGCTTTTGATCCAGGGTCCTTCATACTTCTGAACGATTCCATATTACTACTGTCAACATCCTGCTTTGAATCTTTCTGTGAGCCATACATTTGACTCGAACTTTGTCCTTGCAAATTGAGATTACTGTATTTTGAAGGCTGATTCATGTTAGTAGTAGAATAATGTTGTCCCTGGGGTGGAATACTCGTGTTGTCTATGGCTGATGTTTGACTTCTGTCCATCTGAATACGACTTGGTTTGAAACTAGCTTTTGATACTGGATCCTTCATACTTCTGAACGATTCCATATTACCATTGCCAATATTCTGTTTTAAATCCCTCTGTGAACCATACATTTGACTCGAACTTTGTCCTTGCAAATCAAGATTACTGTATTTTGAAGGCTGATTAATGTTAGTAGTAGAATAAAGTTGTCCAGAACGTTGTCCTTGGGGTGGAATACTCGTGTTGTCTATGGCTGATGTTTGACTTCTGTCCATCTGAATATGACTTGGTTTAAAACTAGCTTTTGATACTGGATCCTTCATACTTCTGAACGATTCCATATTACTACTGTCAACATCCTGTTTTAAATCCCTCTGTGAACCATACATTTGACTCGAACTTTGTCCTTGCAAATCGAGATTACTGTATTTTGAAGGCTGATTAATGTTAGTAGTAGAATAAAGTTGTCCAGAAAGTTGTCCCTGGGGTGGAATACTCGTGTTGTCTATGGCTGATGTTTGACTTCTATCCATCTGACTTTGACTTTGTTTAACACTAGTTTTTGATACTTGGCTCCTGATACTTCTGAGGGATTCCACATTCCCATATTTTGTCTTGGAAGTGCCAGGCATTAGATCTTGTCTTGAACTATCGACAATTCGGATCCTGTTATTTGATTTTTGCATAGAAGTGCTGTAGCCACTATCAGGAGTAGCAGTTCCTGATACAACTTCATTAATCATATTCTCAACGTTTTGTGCGTCGTCAAACTCATGTCCGCTTTGAGAGTCCTCTTCTAGAATTATGGCTATCACTTCTGCTTTTGATGAAGCAGCTATATCTGCATCCTGAAGAATGCTGATTATATTTGCTCTCCTTTCGTCGTTATTCATGACACATCTGCGAATCATGGATTCCGCGAAAATTTTCCTCAAGTTTGGGTCTAGTATGTTATTTATTAAAAGTCTATCAATAACTTTCACTTTTTCTCTTGCATTTAATGGACTAGTACGTACAAGCGATTCGACGTCTGCTCTCGTCTGATCATTCTCTATTTCCCTCCCGTTAGTAAGCGTCGTCACATCATTCATGATTTGGCCACAGCAATCACTTCCTAAATTGGTGTCTTCGTTCCTTGTTTTGTTGAATATTTGTATAAACGTTGTAGACTGAGTGCTGCTATCAGGTATAAGTGCATTTATAACAGCTCTTGCAATATCTTTTTTCTTGTCCAGTTTATCTGCGTTCGCTTTAAGAGCAGAAAATAATGTGCGCTTTTTCTCATCATAGGTTGCTGTACTCCTTCTTAGCATAGCTGTAGTCGCTTCGACTCTATCGGACGGAATGAGCACAGTATTCTTCAAAAATGCGCTAATAACGTCTTGTTTTTCGTTTTGCGACAAAGAACTTCGTCTTAGAAGCGATTCAACATTTGCTCGTTTAGTGTCCAGGTCATCCGATTCTGATTTCAATGGAAGCGGAGAACCTGTAGTGTTACCGCTGAAATACGGAGGAGATCCTGGATTCCAAGTTGAACCTAAGGAAAAGTGTGATCCTGTTACAGGGTCGAACGATTTAATAGAAACGTGCAGAGTTGCACGTTCCCATCTCGCCCACTCTTCCGTTTGTTGGTTTATAGATGGAGCCTGAAGAGCGTCAGGTCTCCATTCTTGAGGATCCTGTAATGCATATCCGGCGGCGTATTCGGGAATACCGTTTATGTTGGCTTGACCAAACATTATCCGTACGTCTCCAGGTGTCGGAAAACTGAAATAAGGAGTTCATAAACGTTTATCAATAATTAACCTATCACGTGCACAAGTAAACATAGAAATCTGTGTAAAATATTAAGTTTTTTTTTATTTAAAAAATGTCAATCTGTAGCCTTTTTTGTAACATCTACGCTGATTCCAATTTTTTAGTCTTCAGTACATGTTGTTTGGTTTTGTCTAATTAGTCTCTTTCCAATTTATCAGTGTCGTGATCTTGATAGTTTACTATACTATTGGTTCCAGATCAGAACTATCACGTTGGAGCTAGTCATGAAAGGTAGTAATTATGATTTGGAAAAAAAGTACTTTAATTATTCTTCGGTGTATAATATATGAAGTATTGAGAATAAAGTTAACAAACAGGGATTAACAAGCAGAATGTATATAGCAATATAGCTCGAGCGTCTATTTTCAGATAGTATCAGAAGACAAACAAACAAAAACAATGTTAACTAAAGATGTGCATCAAGTGTCGGGTCGCATGGTCTTGTTCTATGTAAGAAAAATAAAAATAAATTCAGTACTTGAATACTACAACTAATTTACAGGTTTAGCATTCGGTCAGATAGAACCATTACGTACAGTTTTTGAATAATTTATTTTATCAATATACTTCTTATTATGAAATTACGTGGACTATTCAGAAAGATTTCTACTTACTATGGTTGTATGTGATCTTCGCTGCCCAATTTCTGCGTACGGTTCGACCACTGCTTTACAAGTTGATCGAAAGTGCGGTGCCAGGCGTCTGGAGGATGGGGTGGTGAGTTTGACTCCCAACATTTACAGCTATTGCTTTGCCTCGCCACCTGCGCAATGCAAATGTATGACCTCTGGCGATTAACCAAGAATATGCAGTAGATATCGTAACTACTTTGAAATCTGCAACATAGTGTAATATAATAGTCTACACGTGCCCTCTTATCATAACGTCTCTTCAGCATAGCGGACCTAAGAGGGCGCAGCTGCAAGAACGCTGATGCAGTTAAAGACATCACTTTAGATATAGTGAGTAACGCACCACAACAACATAAATCTTTACCCCTTCCGCCTAGGCAGCTGTGAAAACGCTGCCTCAAATGAAGTCAGCATTTTAAGTGCCTTATGCAGACATGCACACGGCAGCAGAAATCATTCCACCCTGTAAGAGTTCTTATTGGAGACTTAAAATCATCAGGGAGGGGGAAAGGAGTCTTCGAATTGTTCAGAGCTTCTTGGGAACGACAGTCGTGATCCAACCTCCAGACGGGTCGGTGGCTCCAGGTGCTATCCGCCAGTTTGTCTTACTTTATTTTATTTCTAACTATTAAATCTCTTTATTCTTCATCAACTCTTATTTGACTGAAGTGCAGCGAAACACCAACCACTACGCCTAGGTTCAATTAGTTGAACCCGAACCCTCACGTTACCGACTTTCCTATTTCCTGTTCTTAATTCTTCCTTTATCCTCTAGATCGGTAGCCAGGTGAGCTAACGGAGGTATAGCTCGGTTGGTGAACGATCTATCTGGACTTCCCATTTCCAACTGCTGGAATGTTACATGTTCACAGTGGTGGAGTGTTACATGATGGCAGTTTGGGATGTTACAATAGGAACCTAAATCACTTAGAGGTTTCTCAGTGGACATAACTAGAGATAATGAAGTTCCTCAACAAGTTTGCACAACTTAACACCATGCCATGAATTTTAGCGATCATTTTATGCGTTGGCACCTACGGAGGACGTTACTTATGGATGTTCGACCTCGTTTAAACTCATTCAACTAATTACAAACGTTATATATCGCCTGGGCATTTGTGCCATTAACTTTAACTCTGCTTTGATTTGTTTTTTCCGGAAGAGGTTAACCAATAGCATAAATGAAACTACGCAATTGATGGGGCTGAAAATTTAACAGCTGAGTATTGAAAGATGGTACTTTTCAAAAACGAACACTACGAGCGCCGTATCGTAGATACTACACTTGTATTATATTTCTAAGTACAGAAATAAATCATCATGATCGAAAAGACAGCGTATCATATGGACAATGTAGACTTCAGTGATGTCAGTATTTAAATACTTTTAATGCGAGATGAATTAATTCTGTGGTTGAAGTGAAGTAATGTAACACACAGGATAGAACAAGATAGAGAAGCTAAATAAATCAGTCATAAGTCTAATGTAAAAAAAAAACCTCTCCATCAATTATAATTTAGTTTTCTTTAATTTTGGCCTATACTTCTATTTTTTTTATCGAATACGTAGAAAGTACAACAGACATATTTGATATTCCTTTAAATTTGTGGAAACAAAGAAGTTATTAATAAGACAAAAGTATTGCAAACTGTGAACCAAATAAATTGATTTTAGTACCAGCCAAATTAGTGGCTTTTGTGGGATACAGAATGAGAAAACCGGTTCTAATACAATAGCTGATATAATAAGGTTAAAATAACACTAGAAATTGTGCTGTCGAGGAATTATATGCAAATAACTAATAATCGACTTTTGGCGGTTTTCGAACCTTTGAATAATATGTTTGGTACGGAAACGTAAAATACATAATTGCATTCATGCATTAATGAAATGTGAAAAAATTGTAATTGACATTTTTCTTGTACGTTCCTTGTTCAATGTTAATTTAAATATAAATAGGTGGAATATATTTCTGCCCTTTATAGATTTTTATGAAGGGCGTTGTAAAGAAACTAAGAATGTTTGCGCATTTCGTAAAAAGAATCAATTTGGTACTCCAGTCAATTCTTATTTACACAATCACGTTAGAATATAAGAAAGGAAAAATCAATAAATTAGCCAATACGTTATAAAATGGACATTTCAAGTATTGTTATGTTCAATAATAACATTTACCAAGTATGTATACTAAACTGAAAACGTTTCGTCCAGAATTCGGGAAATCATCAGGTGATACAAATTCATGAATGATAAAAAATTTGTCTTATTTAATATAAAATATCTAAATTTATTCTTGACGTCATTGAAGTTAATGTAATATTGCCTGGATTCTTATAAATGTAAGAAATTGTATTAACAAGTTCCTAATCAAATATATTATTAGCCTTTGTAAATATTGTGAAATATGTTTGATTTGTAACTTGTTAATTGAAGTTCTTACACTTATTACAATCCAATTACACTAATTTAATTGAAATGACATCGAGAACAGATCGATATATTCTACAGTTTTTTTTAAAAAAATTATATTCCTTATTTTCTCATTTATTTATATGTATCATCTACAGTCCCAAATGCGGCACGAAACGTAGTTTCTGTCTATTTTGTTACATACTTTCACTATAAATATAATTATTGAACTTAAAAATACATTAAAAATTCGTTGTCTCACTTATTGACTAATATATTTATTTTGTTAGACTTAAATGTGGCAGAAAACACAACGATAAAGCTAGAAATGAGTTATATGAACTTACAATTTCTTTGTCTTCTCGACCACAACAGCAGCAAATACACGATAAGGACTGATAATTGCCCTGGGTCCGATTTTCCATGGTGTTGTTGTGTTTTATATATTGCGCTTCATTACTTTGAATTTGGAATATTTATTGTTATCAAGACATGAGTTTTGCACAAAGAATTTTAGTGGAACAGATAATCCATTATCAGAATATAAGCAAGGATATCGTTTTCTTCTGTTACTTTGCAATACTGCTATAATAATATAACATTTACACACTGTGATCCGCAGAAATTTGAATACAATTTTTATGTGTGCGTGTAAGTGCGCGGGGAAGGAACTTTAATTATAATCTCAAATAATAATTTTGGAGCTATTTTCTTCGTATTTCTGTAAGAACTGAATTATATATCGATATTGTCTTTATTTCCGTTCATAATGGGCCTACCGTTCCATGAACGTCTAGTTTACATGATCAGTTCTGATGCTACTTGTTTTAAACATTCTCACGGGGTAAGTATTATGAATTGCTATCTTCTTCACGTTCATTCAACACGAAAATAATCTTCTACATTTAAGCAAAAGTAAATAATCAGAATTTTTTTTAGATGATTCGTTCTTCTTCATTGTTGCGGAAACAATCAATTCGTGCTGTAAAAAATATTTTCAAAATCTTAAAATTTTTCTCGGTATTAGGCTCCAAATGAGATGACTTTATTTGGGAATTTATGATTAATTTTAAATTTTCACAAAAGCTGAATTCTGTAGTATTGGTGACATAGTTTAGTGTTTGCTTGTATGCAAAAATGTAGGTTTATTAATTTTCTGTTTCTTAAACTTTCTGATCGAATTTTCATTAATTACTTAGCTACGGTAGTAAATTAAATGTTGCAAAAAGGAACATATGTAGATAATTCTTAATTTAAGCATTTATTTTTCAGCAAAACTTATTGACGCTTTTCAAAATCGTTTAACTTGTATAAATAAACGTCCTACTTCTTTCGTTCATTTTAGAATAATAAATTGGCCTAATGTAAAGACTAAAATTTACGACTTCTAAAAGGATTTCCTTAATTTTTTACCCATTTACTGTTTATATAGAGAAGGGAAAGTAAAAATTATAGGCATATAATGCAAACTTATAAATAATCTAAATACATATCGTAAGTGCTGTATTTACATTATTTGTTAATTGTTACATAGCTAAAGAATGTGGTAACGAAAATATTCAATTATACATTTGGTACGTGGTTTACGTATTATGACTTTGTTCTTATTTTAAACATAACTTGATTTGATAACTTTATTTCATGTATATTCTGCTGTTAATAAAAGTTTTCCCATTAGTCGAAAATTGTTAACAGCATTGATTATTATTTCTAAATAAGTAACTTTCCGTAGTGATGGTTCGCAATCTGAGTAATATTTTATAATGATAATTAGGCCCATTAGTGGAAATTTGCCAAAAGTCAGAATTTATTTATAAACATTAAAACTTACAATTAACCAAAATACATTTTCGGCCAGGGAATTTGGACGATTTTGTCTGTTAAATTGTTTTATTCACGCATGATAATCAGTAATTAATTCATAGTCATTCAAATGAATTAATAGGTAATTACGCAGTTTGTCTAATATATCTGGACTTAATTGAGCATTCAGATCAAGGACAAATTATAATTCCATGACCTTATTCTTCGCATTATTGAACGTATTTTGAGATGTTCATTTTTTAAATATTTACTGCTTTAAGTTGTCATGTAGTTTGTTATTAAATATTCAGCCCAAATCATGAAAAATAATTGGATGAAGTATAGGTAAGTGGTTAAACAATGTAAGTTAATTGTTGTGCTTTAGTATTGATTTTAGTCAAAATGGCCGTTGTTGAATTCGCGTCTATTAGTAAAACGAAAGGGAGTTATAGCTAAAATTACTCAGTAATAGACTATTATTCACACTAAATGGAAGTTCTGAGTTACGGAACAGCTAAGTAGCCTAAATGGTTGACTTGATAAAATAGAATAACCGAGGAATACTTCCCGTGAATGAACCATTCACAATACTACCACCAGTTCCATTTTACGAATTACGGGAAATCATAATTATATTTACCGGACGAGCAAATATCATCGCATTGAACGAACAATTAAATATCAGGTACGTAATTAATGCAGCTTATTTACACGAGCCATTTTAGCATCGAAATGTTTTTTTTTAGAGTAACGGGTTACATGAGGGTAATCCACATGGTGGCAACTCCCCTTTAATAGTATAGGAAGAGATATGAAAGGGGGGATGTGGAAGGGTAGAGGAAGGTAGTCAAGGGTTAACTAGGGCCCTCGGGCTATATTTTAAGGATCCTATCCGGCATTCGCCTAAAAGTAATGCAGGACAGACACTAGAAAACCTGCATCAGGTAGGTTGGGCATTGGGTACTTGTCCCATGTCCTTCCGATGGCGGGAGACGGTGTTTGCTGTGGGGACGCAGCATTCCCTTATCCGTGCTCCGAACAGTTTAGGAGGCAGTTGGCCGACTGTTCCAATGGGAACAGTGAACAACTCTTACTGTATTGCCCAGATTCTGTGACCCCGGAACATACACCTCTCAAAATAGACCGAGGTGCCTCGGCTTGTGGGAACTTTAGTTCAAAAACGGAGTGATGAAAAGGCATCCCCTCCTAAAAGGTTCTGCCTGCAAGAGAATAGCCCTCGCAGAACACTTTTTAGCATCGAATGGTATACAAGCCCAATTATAAAATATCTGTCAACAGTTTAGGCATATGTGAGAGAGGACAAAATTATTAACTGGTTACTTAAAAAACATTGGTAAGAATTAGGCATGTAAATTAACAAATATTGATCAGAACATGAAGATAATTGATTTTCATCCAGACTGATAAAGATTTGTAACATACAGTTTTGGGTTTTCTCTCGTACTGCACTTCATATTTATGTCCCATTTGATCTCTTAATAATGTATTGGCATAATATTTTAATAAGAAATCATTGATGCAGTATTAATTTCTTATATTAAAATATTATGGGTAATGGAAATAATTTGGATAACAGAGAAAAATCCCATTATTTGTAAATATTTGCTGGAGTAAAAAAAATTAGATTCAGTAAACCATTGATAAATTTTTTCTGCTTATTTGTGATTCTGAAACATGGTACCTCAGACTATTCATGAGCCTTGGAAGGGAATTAAACTTTCAGTAATTTGTATTGAGTACATTTTGTGTTCAGTACAAAAATGAATGTTAGATGTTTTTATTATAAAGATGTTGCAGAAATTTCACAAGTTTCAGAAATAACAAATAAGCAGTTTCATCAACATTGTTCAGTACCTTGCATAAAATTATTATTTCATGTGTTAAATGACTACTTTGTTAGGTGGTCTTTTTATCCAGCTTTTTTTGTTCAATCATACGTTTTTGAGTCTTTCTGATATATAGCCTAGTTTTTGGAAGTAAAATAAGTCTAATAGAATAATAAATTTTCTGTAGGGATTGCTAAAAATTAAAAAATCTTAACATACAGAAAAATATATATATTTTTATATT
This sequence comes from Zhengitettix transpicula, assembly GCA_037074705.1. Classification (NCBI taxonomy): domain Eukaryota; kingdom Metazoa; phylum Arthropoda; class Insecta; order Orthoptera; family Tetrigidae; genus Zhengitettix; species Zhengitettix transpicula. Next base: position 45,855,298 of record CM073593.1, on the reverse strand, counting down.
CCACAACTTTGTACAAAATACATCATTTTTACAAAAACAGTATCTAAAAATATAAACTGTACAAATTTATAAAATTTACCACTATTATTTAAAAACAGTCTTTAAACCAGTTTTCTACAAATTGGTTATCTAACATTGTAAGGTAAACAGGTTCAAGTTAATTAGTGAAAGGCCATTAAATGACTTTCGAAAAGTTATGGTTTTCAGCATTCAATTCACATACTTAATGGTAATTTTCAGAGTTAATACCATTCACATTTTTCTATGTAATTAACATGTTATTTGACTCCTTCACAGATGACAAAGTAATTTTTATTTATTATACACATTTTCCATTCAGAAAGTAATTGGTAAACCAACAATGGTGAAAATTAAATATTTACATTAATGCAATCCATACTTCCATTAATCTTTATTAATTCCTTAGATTTGTCATGGTAAAAGAACATGCATTAAGTGTAATACACTGAGCTTTTGTATATTAGTCAACATAATCTCTTTATTTCATGAACATATGGCGACAGGGAGGTGTAATGGAAATAATTCCTACATATTTCAAGCAAGTGCTATGTTGTTGTTGAGCTAAAACAATACAATTAGCAATGCAATTTCAAACCCAGGCAAGTATCTTCAAATTACATTCCATCATAAGCAGGGCCACCACCACCTTCTGGTACAACCCAGTTAATGTTCTGGCTTGGATCTTTGATATCACATGTTTTACAGTGAATACAGTTTTGAGCATTTATTTGCAGTCTCTGTCCATTTCCTTCTTCCAGAGGAACAAACTCATATACACCTGAAAATTGAAATATAATTTTGCAGATATAAGAAGTACTTAAATAATACCCTCTGTAAATAAATACAAATACACACTCCATGACTTTGCCATTTGGATGTAAAATAATATTGTCACTCATTCTTAACTTTTAAAGTGATAGGTTATGAAGCATTTTTTGCAAGTATGTCTGAGTATATTTCACTAGTAACTGTACTATCAGAAAAATGGAAATTTTATAAAAGAAATTGAGAATATATGTGCATTTAGTCAGTTGTCCAAGCAGCACTTCACCATTCTAATAAATATCTAGAATTTAATAGTCACCACTTCCAGCAATGATGAAATTTCAGAGATCCACTGTAACACATCTTAGTCTTGTGATGCTTAACTAAATTCTGTGAAATTTTTTTTTCTTTTCCCAGTTGTTTATTGGCTCTTTGGCTGGATTCTAGGATAGGGAAGACTTGTATCAGTGTTAAAGGTAGATCCCACACAGTAATTCCAGTGCTTTTGATCATACACACATTCTATACTTTTTGATTGTAGGCCAGGCAGAGAATGAGGTTGATTTTTTTTCTGTCCAGAAAAGTAGACAGTGATTAGGGGTAGACTATGGTTTTTATATTGGTCAATACAGGGTTTGTGTAGTTGGATAGGGAATGGAAAATTCGTTTCTATAGGGTATTTACTATTTATGAAGCCATTGAGGATCTGGTTGGTTTAGGTGGCCCGACTGTTCCAAGTAAAGCAAATGCAATCTCCCCTACGGGCTAAGCTGTATGGGAGGGAGCATTTGGTGAGTTAGGATGACCACTGGTGAAGTGAAGATATTGTAAGATAGGTCAGAACTGAGATATGTCAACATCTATTTTGGTGTGGGGTAAACTTAACAAGGAATTTGGTGTGTCAGTTTTGCAGAAACTCTGAAAGGGCATCTGGCTCATGAGTACATAGTATGAAGATATCACTTCTGAACTGGAGCCAGGTTAAACATTTCAGTGGTGAAGAATTTATGTGTAGCAGGTACTCATGGGAACACCAAGCAAAGAAAAGTAATTCCTGGTGAGAACAAAATGAAAGAGAGTAATCAAAAAGTGGAAGGAATTTGGTGGCCTGTGAAATAAGAAATATTCAAGTGCCACGAGGCATTCCATAGGAGGTAATGGAGGTGACTGAGGATATGGCTTGTGTCTTTACTGAAGGAAAGTAGTTATTCCACTATTGGTTGGAGGGATTCATCCACGAAAGCAAATCCTTGTGCTGCGTATCCTGGGACACCAGTTTTAAAGATTTTTGGGAGCAGGTAAAAGGTGGATGTTCTTGGGTTGATTGGAGTGAGGAACTCAAGATATCTGACTGATTATTTTTTAGGCGAGCCATATGTTTGGACAAACGTGTCTATTTCAGAAGTAATAGAATGAGTAGGCTCAATAGGAACAGGCTTATAAGCATTATCATCCCCAGCTGATGTGCCTCAGCCATCTACTTCTCCAGGTCTATGATAATGATGGTGAAACCCTTGTCAGCTGGGAGAATGACAATTTTTATTTTATTTTGGAGGATATGGAGTGTTAGGTGTTTGCCATGGATTACGTATGTTTGGAAGGGAGTTAAGAAAGGATGGTGAAGTTGTATGGGAGAATAGAATGTGGGTGAAGGTTTGAAGCAGGAGGTTATGTAAGAGATGCAGTGATAGTTTGGAAAGTTCTTTAAATTTAGAAAGGCAAGTAGCTGTGTTGTTATGAGGTTGTGTGTTAACTGAGGGATTCTCAATAAAATGTAGCTTCCACAGCAAAGAATCACCTTCTTACTTTCCTTTCCATATATATAAGAATGAAGAGGTGATGAAATATTAAAAGTGAGATAAAATACAATCAATATCTGCCCAAGTTTTCATCTTACCTGCAGGGCAAAAGCGTCCTTCAGGTCCATCAAAAACACTAAGGTTCCTACTGACAGGTATTGAGTCATCTTTTAATGTCAAATGAGCTGGTTGATCACCTTCATGGTTTGTTCCAGTTAATGCAACAGAAGTTAGAAGGTCAAAGCTTATTTCTCCATCAGGGCGTGGGTAATCTATAGGGGTACTTTCTGTTGCTGGCTTCAATCGCTTCCAATCAGGATCTGGATCAATTTCAAAATTGGAAATTTTCTGTAAAACCTTTAAAATTTTACAACTTTATGTATGTTAGATTTCTTAGCGTGGTCTCAACTTTGAAATTTAAAAGTTACACATTTATTGTGTACAAAATACTTTTATTTGCATACATTATTTACGACTGAAAATTGTAAGTGGATGTGGTTGTATACTTATTTTACTAATTGCATTATTGTGTTCAGGAACAAAATTGAGGATTAATGTCTAAATGTTATTTCATATTTGAAGGAAAGAAATTTTAAATGGAGCTTTACAAACTATGTTTCGATATGTCTTTGTTTCTATGCATTTCTATATGTTCTGACTTATGAATATTTAAAATAAGTTGTGTTTATCTTACCTCCATGACTAAGGGTCCAGGGCTCTCTTCCACCAAGCATCAAACTGAAACCAGAATACATTAAACCTCCATACAACCCAAGTGTTGTGTGAAATGATGGCCGAATATTTCGTACTGCTTTTAGATCCGACCATATCCAACTCTGGCGTATCTTTTCTTCATATAATTTCGGTTCAATTCCTGATAAAATAAATAGATTCAAGCATATTTAATAGTACTAATTACCAACTATTAATGTTTAAAAATGAGAGGAAAAAGAGATGCAGCAGCAATGATTGTTGCAGTTTTAAAGAAAGGTCAAATTGCCCCAGGCAATATTTTAATAATATTTGGGTTGTATCATTTTTTGCTTACTGTAATATGAAATATTTTGTAAATATAATAATTTCATAAATATAAACTAATAAATTCACTTTATTACAATAAAATTCTACTAGTGTAAAGTTGCTTAGCAATCAGAATGAATGTAATAGTGAAGTTTCTGAGTCAGCTGTAACCCAATTTGTTGTACTTTTATACTCACTGGGGCATATAAATAGGTATTAAAAGCTTGTAAATCACAGTTAAAGAAGGCACAGTTCATAGACTCAGCATAAATATTAACAATTGACATGGATATGAAGAGACTAGTACCAAAAATAATTGAGAATTATATTAGAATGATTACCTAAGTGATATTATTAAAAGACTAATGGTCTGTGTGAGGTTGAAATTTTATTTTATAGTGAGGTTTGTGTTGAAATGATCTATGGTATAAAATATTAATAACAATGTTAAGCTACCGTAGCAGATGAATTACTAACCTGTTCCTGTAGAGTCAGATTCTAGTGCATTTATAACACTCTCAGCTGCTAACATCCCACTTTTCATGGCATAATGGGTACCTTTTATCTTTGGCACATTAAGAAAGCCAGCACTGCAACCAATTAGACAACCTCCAGGGAAGGTTAATTTTGGAATAGCTTGAAATCCACCTTCATTTAAAGCTCGCGCTCCATATGCAATTCTGAATAAGAATGATTATGAATTATATACACATAAAATATTATATTATAAAAAATTTATTCATCAGAATTAATCACTTTTTTACACCAGATTTACATAAACATTAGTGGAAATAATTTATTTACTATTAGACAGTCAAGAATGTTAAACATAAATGTACCTTTTACCTCCCTCAAATGTTGGTTTTATTGTGGGATGATGTTTAAATCTTTGAAATTCTCTGAAGGGACTGATATATGGGTTCGTATAGTCCAAACCCACAACAAAGCCAACAGCTACTAATGGAGTAGGCTCATTTAAATGGTACAAAAATGAACCACCATAAGTATTTCTGTCCTGTGAATATGAAAACTATTTATAATATGAATGAAATGTATTTTAATTGTTATTTTAAAAATAAGATTACAATGTACAAACAGTACATAGATTAATTTTGAACTGCTAAATTCTATAACAGGATAGAATTTTAATCCAGAACTTCTAAAAAATTCTTAAACAAATGCTCCTCTAATCTTAAAAAGCAATTTATATTATTTAACTTACCAGAGGCCACTCAAAAATTCTTAAACACTTGCTCCTCTAATCTTAAAAAGCAATTTATATTATTTAACTTACCAGAGGCCAACCAATAGTGTGCTCAACTGTTCCTGGCTTGTGCTTATTTGGATCTATTTCCCAAACTTCTTTAAGTCCAATACCATATGTTTGAGATTCACAATTTTCTCGTAAATTATATTTCTTGAAAAGTTGCTTGCTTAGGTGACCATGACAACCTTCAGCAAAAATAGTGCATTTTGCATGCAACTCCATTCCTCGCTCAAATGTATCCTTGAACAATTAAGTGTTTGTGTTAGTTATTGACTTGTATTTATGTTCTTGCTATTGCAATTCATTAACCAGATAATTAATGTACCAAGTCACGCAACTGAAATATTTTTTAATAATATTCTAAAAATATATTTGACTTTATTTACATTGAGATTTTAAGAGATTTTTCATGTTTTCAGATAATTTGTTATTTACAACCTAATTATCAATATTATCAGTAAGAAAAATGTGTTAAAAGTACAGAATGCATGTTTCAATAGGATTTTCTGTAAAATATAGTACTAATCTGGGTAACCCATTATTGGATAACTGAGAATATAAGATTAGATCTGGTGGATGATGTGTTACATAAAATTAGGTTTAAAGCTGTTCATGATCTCCAAGTTTCTTACAAAAGGCAATGGTACTGCAGTATTTGTAACATAGAAAGATGATGGGATAATAAAGCATAACTTTGGTTGGAATGTATGTGCATGTCTAAATGCAACATTTTTACTTGTTGAAAAACATGTGTATCTGAAATACACCTTTAGATATCCAAGATTAGGTGAGGGTTACACAATGTGAAGTTAAAGGGTATGTCAGAATGAAGAAGGGAGACTTTTCAGGGTTGCAGTTAATGAAACACAATGAATTTATTATTTTCAATTAGTTTTTTGCACTAACTAATGATTCCTTATTGTAGTTTAATCAAATGAAAAAAAAATAATGATTTGTTAAAAAGCATCTTATATGCTGAATTTTATTGTGAAAAATCTATTTCTACATAACATACTTACTTTGGGTGAACCATCTTTTGCTATTCCAACATCATTTGTTGCAACACCTTTTAAGCTACCATCCGGATGAAATAAGAGCTCTGCAGCGGCATATCCAGGGTACATTTCTACACCCAATTCTTCTGCCTGCTGCCCAAGCCATCGAACTAGGTGACCCAGACGAACAACAAAATTTCCATGGTTGTACATGGGCAGACCTGTAAAAATAAATAACATCAACTTTAGAACTATACCCGAAAAATCTTAAACATTAATTGGGTCATAGTTTGCACTTTAGTATCATTCTAGCACAGGGTAGTGCAAAAACATCAATGAACACATTTTGAATAAATATATTATATAATTGTATTCAAAATTTGGAGTGTTAAAAAATTGATAAGAACAAACCTTTGAGAATAGGAATTGTTATCCGACCTGTTTCAGTGAGATATCCAAATTTATCTACTGTCACAGGAGTATTGAGAGGAGCTCCTTTCTCTTTCCAGTCAGGAATCAATTCATTGAGAGCTACAGGTTCAATGCACGCTCCAGACAAAATATGACCTCCTGTTATGACAAAAAAAAATCCTTTGAATATAGAACTTATATTATTGACTTATTTATTTATTTTAAGTTGTAGAACTAAAATATATATTTGTTAGATTGCTTACTTGAGAATTTGAAAAAGGTTATAATTGGAAATCAAGCATTTGTAACTGACAAAATATTTGATCTAAGAAAGTAATGGATTTTAGTAAGAAATATAATTTTTCAAGAGTTTTTTTTCATAAAGGGTTATTGTGAATGGTTGCTAATATGATTTGGGAGAATTGGAAAAGTGGAGACATAAGATTATATGTGATTATTATGGATAATTTTCTTGGCTCATTTTTGAGAATTCGAATTCTACTGTTTACTAATTAAAAAGAAAATTCTCAATGCATTATACACCTTCAGGGCAAAAGTACACACACAATATACATGTCCCAACTAAATAATTTAGCTGGTTAGCTTAAAGAGCATATGAGGTGTATTTAATTGGAAGAGGGAATGAAAATATATTGCCATCTTGACAGTAATCCATGTAATTAAAGAAACCTCCTTAATAATTTATTGTTTTGATTGGAAGAGGAAATATAAAAAATATGCTTTTGTCTTTAATTATATATATATATATATATATATATATATATATATATATGATTAATAATGAGTAAAATATTTCTATATAGAATTAAGTCATCAAAGTTATTCTTACACGAAATGACATTTTACCTAATTCTGCAGCTTTTTCTACCAGACAGACACGTAATTCTTTACCACTTTCATTAGCTAGTTGTTTTAAACGTATAGCTGCAGACATACCAGCTGGCCCTCCACCTACAATTACTACATCTGCTTCATCCACAAATCTTTCCATATTAACATCTGCAAAAGGAATTTGACTTTTACTCAATATTACATTATGGGTACATATAAAAGGCTCATGTTCATTAATATTTTATGTTAAGAGCACTGAATGCAAATAAACGACAACTTTACCTACTATGCATACGAACCTTTCCACCTAGGATCATTATCCCGTGGCATAATGGTGTAGTGAGTGGTAATTTTTGGAAATTTTTGTTCTGAATAGTATCGTTTTAAAAGCCATGTTAGTCTGCCACCTAAAGTATAATTAAAAAATGAAAAAAATTATGTCAGATTGAAAATTAATGAGAAGAAAGATAGACAAATACAGACAGCATAAGTGATAATATAAATACCACACAACGTTTCTGGGATCCTTGCCCCTTTCTTGAGTTAATGAGTTTTGTCAGCTGACAAGTACAGTTGTGTCGCTCTTGGCTCTGCTTAGCACCTGAAGAAAGGGTCAACGATCCGAGAAACGTATGGTACTTATATGTCACTTATTTTGTCTGTATTTGGCTATCTTTCTTATTACTATAATGAAAAATTCTGATGGAAGAATTATTATAGAAATTTGTTTTTTCCCTTTTTTTTGTAATTGAGAAATCCATAAGAATCAAATTAAATAAACAACATTAGAGTTATTTTTCCATATAGATTGATAAGAAAATTCATAATTCTATAATCGTTTTGTCCCATATTATGGAATATTTTTAATATTCTTACTTGAAACTTTCCTCAAACTTATTCCGATTGGCATGTTTAAAATTCCACGCCAACCTTAGCTTTCTGCTAGTATCAGCTGTAGTATGAAGTCAACTAAGGTCAATAGGTATGTCTGTTTGCAATCCCAGATTACCAACTTAAGACTACACAAGGACAAACATACATTGGAGTAGCAATGTTTCATACTCTGTATAAGGTTAGCGAAAGGTTAATCTCGCATTTCATAGAATTACTTAAAATAAATCTAATTGGAAACTTTCAAACCATTCAGATTTTAACCAATGAAGTGTTTCCAGAAGCGAGTTAATAGTTTTCACATTTGCGGACGACCGTATTAATTGTGAAGAATAATCGAGGATGTTTGTAGTGTTGGAAGCGGAAATGTTGGAATACTGTCCTCTAATTTAAGCAGTTTCTTTTACCATCAATTTATTTACATTTGTAAACAAACTTCCTTGTTAATTATCCCAAGTTTTTATTTGTAGACATATTTGCACAAGCCAATCTACTAATGGAAACTGTAAGAAATTATAAGAACTTCTTCATATTTGTGGCTGGCCTAAGTATAATTGCTTTTGCAGTCAATTTTCGTAGACGAAGCCACGAATTCGGAAACAGTAAATAGCTATAATCACAATAAAAATTGAAGAAATAAAGTAAAATTGCTAATTTTAGTATAACAGAGGAAATATAACTAAATATAACAAATATTAACAAACACTTAATACATATTTATAAAAACATAAATGTATAATGAAAACGTTGATAATTTAAAATATAGAATTATAATATTTATCTTAAATTTTATAAATACAATTTCTTTCAGAAATTTAATTTAATCATTGTATTGGGTAAACGTAGGTTTATCACTGAAATGGGGAGTTTAAGTAATGGATCAGATATTTGAGTTAAAATGACTAATTTCATATACTATAAATATACAATATAATATTGACGAGACAGAATTTCTAATTTATGAAATTGTTTATTTTCTTCTTTTTTTAAGTGTATTTATTGGAGAAGCATATACCATTTCGCTTAAAACCGGCATAGGAGCAAAAAATCAATTATTGATACACAAGTAAAATGAAAATAAGCTTAACCGTAGTAAATACAAAGCAAAATTTTGTAAGACAGCATTATTGTATTTAGTTTTCTGAATATACTTAGGAAGTCATGTAGTTGTAATGTGATTTTTAAATTAACTCATTCTATATACTAAATTCAAGTCATTTAACTGGGTGGTTACGATAAATAAATGATAATTAACTACCATTACACCAGTATTAAAAGACAACGAAAGATAAAATTGTGGCCATCACATATTTTGTATAGGAACACTAACACAGAAATATATGATTACAGACTATATTTAATGTTTCGTGTAATCATTAGCAAAATGACATAATAGGTACCCTATTTTTTAAATACTTATTTTTATAAAAATAGTTATGAGTATATATAGGTTGTCTTGTATTCATTAAATGATGAATGATGCAATGATGAAGAATTTTCAACTGTTTGAATTAAAATCTACTACTACTCCTCGGCGTTACAGTCCATGTAGGACCTTGGCCCCTCTAACGATCATAGCCCAATCTTGCCGATCCTCTGCTCGTTTCCTCCATCTTCTAACAACCATCTTTTGTAAGTCATCCTCCACATCGTCTAACCATCGTTTTCGTGGCCTGCCTTTGCCCCTTCTGCCACCTGGATTTCTTTTGTAGATCTTTTTGACAGCCCTGTCTTCTGACATTCGCTCTACATGGCCTAACCATATCAGTCTGTACCCCTTTATTTCCAATACAATGTCTGCATACCCATACTCTTCCTCCAGTTTCCTATTTCTTCGTATTCTCCATTTCCCTGCTTCGTTTACCGCTCCAAAAATCCTTAATATTTTCCGTTCCCATCTTCTCAAACACACTTCTTCTGCCGCCGCCATTGTCCATGTTTCCGAGCCATATATGACCACCGGTCTTATCATTGTTCTATAAACAGTCACTTTCTGTTTCCTGTTCAGACTACGTGACTTGAGAGTCTTAATTAGGACCCAGTAAGCTTATTTCCTGCTGCAGTCCTTGCTTTTACTTCCTTTACTGTTAACCTTCGTTACCAGTACTTCCAAGAATTTAATATTATCGTAGCTCTCATAGTTAACTCGATTTAACTTGATGACTTTGTTTTCCACAGCACCGTTTCTCCTTGAAGAAAAGTGTTATTTTGTTTTGGTATTATTTACTCTCAGCTCTAATTCTTCTGCCACCTTTTCCAGCCTGTCCAACCCTTCCTCTAGCTCTTTTAATTTTTCTGGACAGCATGCATACATCATCCGCATATGTCAGATTCTGATTCATACGGGTGAACAGAGTGTCTCCTGGATTATTGATTTCCACATCTGCCTGAACTAAATTTAGAAACCCAAAGAAAACTATAAATTTGAACTATCAGTATTTAATTTATTTGTTTCTAATAATAGCAGGATGATGTATACTGTAGTGGATGTTGCCTCGAAAACGCTTGATTTGCAGTAACCCTTGAAGTGTCTAGCCGTCAAGATTGAATGACGGCGGTGTTTCATTTGACGTCTCAACATAAATAAACCAAACAAAGCGATTGGTGAATGATTAAGTAGGTTTTATCGTAATTGGTACTCGAGTATTCATCAGAGACGGCTGGAATCTTGACAGAAGAATCTTAATTCTTTTCACACGAGTTTCGCAGCAGGGAACAACCCAGTTAAATGAATATGACGTGGATTTTTACTTTTATTTTTAGTTACGAACTAATGAAATTGCACTCACTTTAATTATCCGCCATTTACAAATATTAGAAACACAGTAATAATAAAAATAAATTAGGGAATAAAGATTTAAGCTTGGAGATAGATTGTTGATTTTAATACGGGTTTGTAAAACACTGTAGTTCTTTGACACGATTTGAAATAATGACAGTTTTGAATGTAGGCCTATAAGAAAACTCAGCATATTAAAAAGTGGACAGTATTTTTCCTGACGAAATAATGTTAGTCAGACTAAAGTTAAGTCTAGAAGGAATTGCAGTACCAACATAAACACTATTTATATGTATATTAAATTATACATGTTTGTTTAATTAAAAGTAATGTATCTCAAATTTATATTTTAATTTTGAAATTTAGTAGACTGGAGGCGAATATCATTGTTTGCAAGAATAATGGTTTCAGGTTTTTGATTTTGAGGAGTAAAGTTTTGTACTGTATTTCTATCTTCACCCTTTGTCATAAACTTAATTTCAGGAAGAAATTGTTTCCTTTACTGCATGTGAAATCAAACGGGATTGATGACAGCCTTAATTTGTTTATAAAAAGGCATTCGCATTGATTTCGCTATATTTTACATTACACATTGCGTAGAAGAAAACTTTATTTGTCATTAAAATGTAACACAAGAGAACTCAAGTAATTAAGGGCTGAAATTTTGCGTGTTTCTTTTGAATTTATTAATATCGATTTGCTCAACATAGAAAATAGGGGTGCTGCAAAATATTATCTATTGTCAATTTATTTAGAGTATCCTGTGAATTGATAGGTACGTCGTATATTAGGAAACTTTTAAATAGTTTTACTTGTTTGGTTTTATTCAGACTGTTTAATCTGAAATAAAATTTATTTTTAAAACCGTTTGTTGTTCGAGTTAAACGTACAGGTATAGGATTAGGATGGAACAGATAGATAAATTTCCAGACAATTCGGTATTAAGTAGCTGCAATATAATGTTATTTTTAAACTCCTGAGGAAAGCTAAAGGATTTGTTAGTACTCAACTACTTGTGTAAATGCCGATAAATTGTAAACTCGTTAAGTTTATCTGCCGAATAGGAATCGTTTCTAAATAATAAAATTAAATTTACATATTTCTTTACATTTCGTAATGTTTTAGTTTTTTGTGTGTGATAATTGATATTCTAGTAGACGATTGCGTACTCCTGTTCTTTATTAATTTTTTTCTTAGAAATATAACTGTGATTGATTATGGATCAATAATATATGAGATTTTACATGTATAAATAATTATTCTGGACATTTCAAGGAAAAAACACATTTCTGTTTATAAAAATTACTACACGGTGAAGGAATCGGAAGTGAATGGAATTTATTTTCTTATTACTATATTATTAATAAAGATAATTATGAACGTTTCAATCGTTTTGGGGTTTATATCCATTTTTATTAATGTTAGAACCACGGTGAACTACTAAAATGTAATATATTTAAAAAATTTGAAAAAATTTCATTACAATGAGTATGAAAAAGATTTTAACGAAGAAGTTGAATTCGTGCAACTTAAAATGTTGCAAATGGCATTTAAAAATACATTTGTAGCGCGAATACTGCAGAAGGTAAGAGACAGACGTGCGTTGGTGTGTATGTTTGTGGAGGTGGTGGAGGATGCGGGGGGGGGGGGGGGGGAGGTTGTGTGACGGTGCCGCGCGGTCGGGCTTGGATCAGGCCTGGATTCTCTCTACATTAATTTGGAGTTCTCCCCACGGCCCTATCCCTCACCTCTGTGTGAATGTGTGAAACGCTTCTAGCACCGGTGTCTGATATACCATGATATAAAATTCAAATTATAATTACTTCAGATGCTCAGTACTTTGGCTAGAATGAAAATGACCAACGATATTATTAGGTTAGATAAGTCGTTTTTTGTTTAGGAGTAGGGAGGCAGCAAGGATTTGGGAAATATCAAGCTATAATGGGTTTTATTACAGTTTAAATAATTATATTTCAGTTTAACTGTGGACAATAAAGTACACGTCTACAGAATACGAGCAGCTACTCTGAATTTACGAATTATTTCTTAATTCTTAAACGTTGGCCGAAATAACGAATTATTTCTTAATTTTTAACGTCGGCCGAAAGTTTTTTAAAAGAAATTACTCCTGCATACTCCACGATAAATTTGTATGTAAATTCCCTATGTTTCTTAAATTTGGTGAATGTACGTCAGAGTTGAAATCTATCTATATATATAAAAATGAATTGCTGTTCGTTAGTCTCACTAAAACTCGAGAACGGCAGAACGGATTTATCTTATCTTAGTCTTGAAATGTTCGTGGAGGTCTAGGGAAGGTTTAAAAGGCGAGAAAAAATCGAATAATTTCCGGGAAAACCCTAAAAAGAGCCCTTTTCTATTTCCCATACAAACGTTTTCTAAATAAAATACAAATCTACACCAGTCGAGCAATTTTCACCAAATTTCGTACACGTGTTCTTTGCGACCAGGAAACAAACACTGTCGGGGTGAGACGCGTCTTCCACCCCCAGAAGCGGGGGTGGAAATATTTAAACATACTAAAACAGCCGATATTTGAGTCGGATAAATATTTTTAGGGGTCAAATATATTGATAGTGTTTCTACCAATGTTATCTGAATACAATTTTCATCCCCTACGCCCTGTGAAAAGGACACCCTTCGGGTTTGGAGTGGAGATGCTTTACAGTAAAATAACGCGAATACAACCGAGATTGGAGTCAAATCAAAGGTTATGGAAGTCACTGTGTTTAGTTACGACATTCAAATTGGCATTTACCCCTCAGATGCAGGGGTAGCGGGGTGAAAATTTTGGAACATGCAATTACGGCAGATATTTGCGTTGAAGAAATATTTTTCAGAGTTAATTATAATGATTAGGGTTCGAGTAGCGTTACATAAAAATTGCGCAAAAGCAGCCGAAATTGGAGTCATATCGGGGGTTATAGACAAATGATATCTCGGGCAACGCCGGGCACCCAGCTAGTTATTGATAAAAAATAACGCTAATGACGAAAAATTAAAACGAGAATTACAATTACAAAGACCTTGTCCTCACCAGAAGAATTACCTAAGAATTGAAATTTGGAGTTGTGATACAAAATATAGTTTTTAAAAAAATGGTTTTAAACTTTACAATGTGTCTTGTATGATGTTTGCCTAATTAATTAATATTGACCCCATCGGGACCATATATATCTATTTTAACATTTTACAGGATTTACAGTAAAAATATATATTTTTCACTGATAAAAGATATTGGGGTAAAATATTTAATTAATTATATTACAATAAATATTAAAACTATCTTGTCTTCGCCAGTAGAAAGATAATGTAACAAACATTGTTGATTGAAAATATGCCGCATGTACTAGTTTTTCCGTTTTTAAATCAACATAAATGATTATGGCGGCATAGACTTTAGCGCTAAGTTTATTCATATTATTGGTTGTATACTTTTTAAATTTTAATTAATTTAGAAGCGTCTAATTTATAACGAGATTGAGAATACTATTAGCTATTTTTAATTATTATGCTTGTTCCATTTCCAAAGGGAATGGTTTTACATGTCAAGTACATTCTTTGCAGGACATTTATATTAAATTATTATAAGAGTGGACGTAAGACAGTACCTTGTGGTCCCCAGTTGGCGTCCTATACACAAGACTTAAACCAAGTCGTTGCTAAAATGGACCGATTTTCCAACATTTGAAGAGGTGGCAACGAAAATGCCTGAGCTCCTGCGTAGCCACACAGAAAGCGATATTAATAAATGTTTCGAGCAGTGGAAGGAACGTATCCAGAAGTGTGCCGACTTAAATGGGATGCTACTTTGAAGGCGACCACCCTCGTATCAGGTGAATAAAGCTACAGAATCACTCGGTCTCTTTATTTTTCTGTTGACCGCTGTACGGTAAGTAAACAAAGATAATATGATTGAATGAATGTATTGAATGTATTGCTACAAATAAGGTGTTTGCTACAAAGGAAATTGAAGTTTAATATAAATTAAAATAAAATGTACTAAATAATTTTCAATTAACACTGAAGATAAACACTTCGTTGAAACACTGTTCACTGCACCGTAGAATATTTTGATTTCATTACCTATTTGGCACTGCTCTTCACAATATTTTTTTTAAGCATTGTGAGAATATCCTGTAATATATTGTTTGGAGTCCGGCTACTTCAATTCCAACTTTTGATTAAATTTGTATTTTCCCGAATTTTAATTTCTCCAAACACTGCTGCAGGTGAAGTTTTCCAGTTATTTTTCATCCTATTTACGACTGCAATATTTCAGTAATCTGTTTTCTGCTAAGCATTTCAAAAATCTGCATGTCAGTGTGAATACTTGACGTGCTATGCATGACTCATAATACAGCTTAATCGTAATGATGTCGGGTAACACTCGACGAAATTGAGCGACGCAATGCAAATAAAACGGTGATAATTGGAATAGTCACATAGAATTAAAAAGGTGAAGCAGCTTAAGGGGTTCTAAAAGCTTGCATTTAACGTTCTTGGAAGGTAATTTTGAATTGTAGGTCCGTAATTATTTAGGAGTAAGGTGCGAGCGCCTCAGGGTGTATTTACGGAGTAACTAAGCAGCGTTCTGAGCGTGAGGGAGGGTGAGGCGATGTTTTAATAGCGCACTTTCTTTGCGGATAAAACCTGAGAGTAGTAGTCGCTTTAATAATTCAGGCGACGGCCAGAGGGCGGTTGCGGCAGGAAAGAAGCCCGGGGAGGGGGCTCGCTAATTCCGCTGGTGTTTACATACCCCGGTCCCCTCCGCGGCACATTGATTGCTTCTTGCTGGTGGATGATCCACTCACGCCCCAACACCACTGTCGCTACATTATGCATAACGTTATAGGAGCTGCAAATTGCAACGCTGAATATAGCAGCTGCCGGCTTGCGGTAGGTGCAGCTCTGCCACCTGGCCAACTTCCTAGCACCTGATCCTGCTCCTGCTCCTGCTCCCGCCCGGGATCCTCCAGCCAAGCTCGTCGCCGACAGAGAACGCCCCCAGAGGTCTCCATTCCCGCCATTCGCGCCCGTTACTTGGGTTCTTTCTTCAGGTGCACCGAGGACAGTTTTTCCGGTGGAGTGATGGGCCACGTTCTAGAGTGAAAAAACATTCTGGTAAACTCGAGAGCTTTCGTGAGACATACTTTCTATAAAATGACAAACTTTCGATACGAAATAACGTATTATATGTTGGGTGCTATTGTCTTAAGTATCCGATGACTTGGATAACGGTGTTGTAGGGAATTGCGCCTCGTAGATTATGACAAAAATGGCGGTATTAACTGAGTTTGGACCTTATTTCCAAATTCAGAAAAATATATTCGAATTTTAAACTATGGATACTGGATGAATCAAAATGTACATTATTTAAGCACCCGATAGCACAAAGACCCCTAAATCTGTAGTGAATGCTGAATTGTGCGGAGGGAAATGTATTTTTTCAGGCCGTACGCTGCGGCGTTATAAATGGTGATACGTAATATGAGGTGAGATTTACTACTTCTATAAACGGAATTTTTATATTTAAATAAGATAATAAAATATTTATTACAAAATATAATATTAAGTAAAATAATTTTATATCTCAGGGTCATTTGTTTTCAGAACACTTTTTCTTATTTATGCTCTTTCTGTCCGTTGGAGGAATAAACACTAGAAAGTCCTATTGTCAACATACAGTACGACATCATGTATCGAATCATTAATTCGGCTTGTTTCTTAAAAGTTTCGAACTTTTGTCACATATCATTCTCTCCTTGGCAATCCAGTAAATGTCGTCTTTTCATCCCTCAGCCATTCAGAAGCACAGTACCTCTTTTACCCTCATAACAGTCTCGGTGCACTTTCCCCATTGGGTTAGTAAAACCTAAGTAACTCTGGGTCAGGATTCCCCTAAAAGGCTGACAATGACTTTTACGTCACGTCACTGCAATTATCTATGCATGAATAATTTTTCAGTGCCGGTTTCTTCATACTTTTCCCAACAAATAACAAACTTTGGTTAACATTAAGAAATTAGCGTGGCCCGCTTTTCAATTCGTTATAATTTCCCCGCCAATATGTGGACTACCAGTGTACAATTTTCCTTTTTTTTTTAAATATTATATTTATCAGCAATCAGATTACATTTTAATCCATCAGCTAATGTGGTAGCTTTAACATGTTATTTACATTAAACATGATGAGATCACCTCCAGCGAAGAGAACTTCTAAATCTTCTCTACAGATGTGATGGCCATTTTCTTTTCAGTCTTCTTGTTACATCATTTTCTAATAGTGATTGTAATAATGGATTTGAATGTTATTTAAGCTTTTCGTGGTGACCAACACTCTTTTGATGGGCAGTTTCCATAACAGTGGGTATTTTTAAGTCATTGTGTATTTGTTCATTTGTTATGTACAAGGGGGCGTTAACGGTGGCTCTTAATATTTTAGATCGACATCTTTGGATTATTGCAGTATAATTATATCCCGTAGCTCCATATTGGTATAATTATGGTTTTGTATAGTAGTAATTTATTTTCTATGGAGAGGTGTGGCTTGCGTCCTAGTAACCAGTACATTTATTTTTGTTTAATATCCATTTGTTTACTTTTCTTGGTTAAAAGGATTTTCCAATTGAGTGTTCTATCGAGATGTAGACCTAAATATTTGACAGAGGGTTATTTAGGAATCTCTGTGTTGTTTATAAAGGTCGGCGGACAATGTTATTTACGTAATGTAAACGTCACATGAGACGACTTTTATTTTTATTCTGCATTTATGAAGCCATACTTGAAGTAGGTTAAGATATTTTTGTATGAGTTATAAAGCCTGGTTTATATCCGTATGTGATGCTCTTTTCCGTAATCCGTTTTTATCCCTCCAAGACACATAGAAAAAAACCACAGTTTTTGTCTTCAGATGTAATATAATCACGTAGTATGTGCAAAGCGTGGTTTCCACCACAACAAAGTTTTTACTATTTATCTGAATTAAAATGCTATAGAATTTATTAATTTACAGTCGGAGACATGAAAAGGAAAGAAAGCAGCGAAAGAGAAACGAATGACTATCAAAATTGTAATTTGTGTCGACATGGAAGAGCCGGGTAAATTCGTCAATAACACACCACGCTTGGAAGTACTTCGCCAGAAGATGAAGACGATGAATGTCATCGAAAAGTCGCGTGTTATCGACGATTTTCCTCGGCTGGAATCCAGAGAAGCATTTTTCCAATTTCTACACCAACGAAAACCTTCGTTCTATAACATGGACAAGGTGGAGTTGGGTTAAGCATATAAAAATGAAAACTTTTGAAGGATAAGATAAAAAAAAAAAAAATTATTATTCATATCAAGTATTTATAGATGAGTTTGAATTGACTACATTTCCCTTACAAACTCACGGAAATTATTATTTTTTTAATGCGAGTGCTGTCGGAATAATACCCTTAACAATCAACGCCAATAAATTATCGCCAAAACACACAGTTGTATATTTGTTGCGAGCCATTTGGTTGTGAAATTGGAATCTAGAATTCTGAAAATTAACCCTTTAATTTTATTTTGATTTGAGTGTCATTTAATTTACGCTCTTTAAGCTGTCGTACTCGTCATTAACTGAATTTTAAGTCGTCTGAAAATATTTGGCGAAATATGACTGAAATTAAAATATTTTATATTTTCCACCACAGTCGCGCAGCGTTAAAGGACTTTTAAAAGTTAAGCAAATTCTTATGCGGAAAACTATCATTTATCACTTGATATTTATTGAAACATTTGGATTGTAAAATACATAAAATATTCTAAGGAATCTACCTTGCATGAAAGTTTTAATTGTGATCAACAGAATAATAGCTTTGAATGTACGATTACAAAAGCTTACTCTTTTTTTTTCGGTGGACTTGCGGAAGTTATTTAAACAGAAGGCAATATTCCAATGCCGGAATTATTTATTACTTTTAGGCGGTTGATTAGCCTGGGCAATTGTATCTGATGAAAACACAACACAAACCGGAATCTGATCCCGAATTTCATGCTTCAGAGATCAAGTACTGATCACTAAACAAATAAAGACTTCCCGCATGAAAACACATCAGTGTAACTGTGCGAGAGTTAGTGAACATAAAATTATTTATTAACCTTGTATATTAATAAATTAATTAATATATTTAGAAATGACATAGTGTTATTTTAGTCAAGCAATAGCAGTTCCCGAATTTTTTACATTTTATTGAAAAATATTGCGCGTTTAGTTTGTGTTCAATCCCATTTAAGACCTTACAGTAATGAGTTACATTATAGAATTTAATTAGGTGAAATTATGATTGTTTAAAAAGTGATTCTTAAAATAGTCTGGATGAATAATTTCTATATCATCACAAGGAACCATAGAAGTCTAATTCAACTAAGCTGAGTTTTATGATTATTTACAAATAAATAATACTATATAAGCTTTTAAGCATTCCAGGTAAGATAAAAATGTTAATTTGTGCCCATCCGTGTCGCCATCTTCACCCGTGGTAAATGAACAATCCAAAACTCGAGAAAGAAAACTTTGTAATATAATTTTTATATATTATAGTAATAACGTTCTATTTCGGAGCGGAAAAACAGCTGTTTTTACTCGGTAAAACGTGTAATTTCTCATTTAATATACACAGATATTTTGTTGTGGTCCATGTTATTAAGTATTTGATATTTATCAATAATAATATATTATTATAATTTTCAATATATTTCCATCAAAACTGGTAGTAATGTGACATGAAATATATACTCTAATAAATTTAAAAATCCTCGAAGTCACATCCCAAAACAAAGTGTTCACGTTTTTCTTCCATGTATTTATTTATCACTTTGAGAAAACTGAACGAAATATGAGGCCAATCGGCCATCAGAAAACTCTACCTCCAAAATAATAGAATAACGGCAATATTCCAAGAGGTCTATAGTCCTTCTAAACAGGCAGAAGGCTGTACTGTGATGTTCATAGCTTATGGGAAAACAGTTAAATAATTGGACAAGTTGAAGTAACATCACTCCTGTTCACCCGGAGGCTGCTGCTTTATACTATGAAGGCAGCTTAACGATCATGGTTCGATCACACAACACAGGTTTGCGGTTTAGCCATTTATGTATTTCTTTAGTTATTATTATCATTATTAGGAACTTCCTAATTCTGTGCTCTCCAATAACTATGAAGATATAGAATAAAATATATTTTCATTTTTTGTTGTTAAATTGTGTCACTTAAATTAAATACATATATACTGTAGTGAATAACAACCTTAAGGGCCGCGGGCCTGAGGAGGCCTGAGTATGAATACATTAGGCGTGCACGTGTTTCTGCCTGAGAAGGCCAAAAGAAATCGCGGGTTCGCGTCCCTTTTTTTTACATCGTTTGTGGGGGCGGAGTACTTATAAATACTCCGAACCCGGGTAGGAGAAGAGGCAGACGGGGACGGAGACGCAGGGAAAAGCAGGGAGACGGAGAGTCAGAGAGACGCAAGAAGAGACGCAGGGAGACGGAGACGCAGAGGTTTTGAGGGACGTCCATCGCGGGGAGGCCGAAGAAGGAGATCGTGTGCTGACGCCACAAGTAAAGTAAGCATCACAATATATGTAAAGTACATTCAAAAGTGGAATTCTTTTACACAGTGCGGAAATAGACTTTGTTCTTGAATAGCCACCGAACCGCCCACATTACCCTGTTGAGAAGGAGAACTTTTTAATCAAGCCGGGACTAATTTTAATTTTATGCAGACCAATGTATATCTGCTGGCGCCCAACAATATTTTTTTAATGTACTTTTGTATTTTTTGTATTTTCTTGGAATAAAGTTTATTTTTTTATATTAAGTAATAAAAGGCAAATCATTACAATACATAATTAAATACACACACACATATATATATACATATATATATATATTGTAAGTGATAAAGTATAATATTGATTGTAATCAATATTTATGGTATATAAACTTCCCCGGAAACAAAATTTCAAGTTTTCTATACTCGTAGTTTTTTTTAGCTACTTTTCTAGAACGTTAAATTTAATCCTGATAAATTGACAGACAATAATTTCCTTATTTTAGAAATGGATTCTTGTAAAATTCTGGGGGGAAAATCTTTGACCACTTCTAATTGTTATCCACTGATTTCAGCAGTGGTTTGTAAGCCAGGAAATCTTAATGACTGGAACGTTGTAACTAAATCAAACTACTATTTTCCCAAATTAATTTTTCTATTTTTAAACACAAGCTTGCGTATCCAGAAATAGAAAAACTTTTACCTTTCTGTTCCTATGAAATTCTTGTGTTGCGTTCCTTTCCTAACCGGTACACTCATTTCCAACCAATAATTTTTCGATGTTACACCTACCTTTCTATATTTGCCAACTATGTCCCCTTCAAGAAAAATTAACTCATACTACCACGGAGGAAGTTTGATGTACTCTGGTGTTCCTACCCATATCTGCTATATATATATATATATATATATATATATATATATATATATATTGTGGTAATTACTATTATGTAATTATTTAATAAATAAAATTCTACTATTTTCATTATCGGCGGCGTAAATATGAGGCCATTGAATTATAGCTAAAGGATTGTCTTCAAGAATATGGAGCCTATAATGCTTGCTTGCTAGACTTGCATTGTTGCCTCAGGCAGCATTGAGACGTACGGAACTTGAGAGATTCAGAGTTCCTCGGAGGAGGATTGAGGAAGGTATGTTTTGAGGAGTCCGACTCAGCAAGTGTGATTTGCATGCTGAGAAATGTTGTATTAAAAGTCCCAGGGTTTTGGAATTGGAAGTTACTAGTTTGGAATTATACTTCGTCTATTGCCACGTTCGAGTAATTATCAAAGTTTTAGAGAACAAAGCTATCAACTGTGATTGTTCAAACACAGTTATCAACAGTTAGGATCAGAAAGTGATTTGTGTTTTAATACTAAAATATATTTAAATTCAGTGAAATATGGCCGTTTTGTGATGTGTTTTAAAAAAAAACAAGCGAGATTGAGCCCAGATGAACAGACAAGGGTAAAGTAAAAAAAAAAAATTTTGTTAACCTTCTAGTGTAAATATAATTATCGGTAGATTTCAAATTTCGATCATTTCATTTAAAATAATAAATTTAATTTAAGTCGGGAATATTTTGCCTTGTAAGATTTAAATTGCCATTTATGTAACTATCTTTATTGGAGGCCCGATAGGTGGCTCTGAAAATTAAGTCGTGGTGCAACAATATCAGTTTGTATAATTTTAATCGAGATAAAAATTTGTTTTATTAAATTAGTTTTGTTATATTTTAAATTGTTTTAATTTCAATCCTTTCATTTTAAACTTTTAATTTGTTTATTACAAAATTTGCACCTCAACGTGGGGTTTATCTTCAGTTAATAATAATAAATTTTCATTACTACAATATATATATATATATTGTAGTAATCAAAATTTATATATATATATATATAGATATAGATATAGATATATACAGATTCTAAAATTTCAAGTTTAAAAAAAATTCAAATAGAATTCGTTCATGGTTTGTATTATTTTCCGTATATATACTAACCAACTAATAACGATACGATTGACGTTTTCATCCATCCTCCTGTGCTACAATAAATATTTCAGACAGAGAAAAAGTGTTGTAACAAACTGAAAATCTTTAGTTTCTTAAAAACATTCGAACAATTATCATATTCTTTTATACAGTTCGTTCGTCAGTATTCAGTTATTAATAATGTTTTAGCTTCTCGGGTTACATGGAGGGAAGCGATTTTTTTCACTCGCAGCTCAACGTTACCCTCAGACTTGCTTGAGGTTCGGTGAATTAATCGCGAGTTTTGGCGTTGTGAGGCGTTCGAAGGTCGCAAACGCGCCTCTGCCATTTACCTGATTTTCGGAGTAACCGGGCATCAAAGGACTCAGCAATGCACGTGCTGGACACGTGATGGGACTGCAGACTACAACGCAAGGGATCGCTGCAAATCCGGGATTTCGGGCTTCCGATGGCCGTGCTGTGATCACTTCCCAGGCATTCCCAATCACGAGGTCAAAGAGGAAGTTTCAAGATACTAGCGTTTAACCCAACAAAAAAAAACATCAAATTAAATTGTTTCCATCTCACCAATTTGTTCTATCAACTTTTAGTAGAAAATAATTGGAAATATACGAAGAGAATTCAAAATTATTTCTTTAAATATTTTATTTAAATAAGAGCTGATAAATGTTGTGTTTCCGTTACTGGTTCAATACGACAGATTTACTTCTGTTTTGATTTATATTGGAATGATCGAAACAAAGAAATTTCAAATTTTTATTTGTATTATGTTTGACGGAGATAATTTTTTCCTAAGTGAAGAGTTATATATAGTTTACCTCTTCTCCCGGAACCATGAAAATAATTGTTGTTTGAAGAACAATATAACAATGTTTTTACTGAGGGAGTCGTTTACATATTTTAATCGATTAAACGTCGCTGGGAAAGCAAGCGAGAAATATGATTACACTGAACGTGTCATTTAAGTATTTTTATAGGAATTCCTCCGTCGTTGTATAACTTTTACTGAGATTATAGTTGCAAAAGTCGTTAGGAGATCGTAATTACTATCTTATTACTGATTTCGACGATCGGCAGTCAGGTTTGCAGACGGTCAGATTGAGTTTTATGGTTGTCTGCCATCTTTGCGCTCCACCTGTGACCGAAGAACAAGTGATCCCACCTGGACAGTATCGGTAATGTAAATGCCGTGTTATATTTTTCTTGCTTGTACAGCGACAATCGTAACTTTTGATATTACCGAAAGGCCCACAATACGATTCTGAGATAAAATTTGTGATTATTTCAAACTTTATAAAAATAAAATTATTTTAAAGCTTTGTCAATTTATAGTTGTTTTACTTTAGCAACATTTGAATAAAGTAAAGTAGCAGTGATCGTTACAATTTCATGCAGCCGTATGTCTGAGGAGCAAAATTGTCGTGGTGTTGGTTTTGGGATTTTTGACTCCGTAGAGATAAAAAGAAATCCTATGGGAATTTGTTTCCATTTCATATGAGGTTGAAATCAGCTGCCCTCTGAAATCATTATAATACTCCATACAAGTTAAATCCCACGTTATTAATTAGAGGAATATTATTAACTAATTTGTACTGTTAAAACTATCTGTGATATATATTGTAATGCATTAAGGGAATGCATTGTTTCGGATTAATGGACTTGGCCGTCACAGGAAGTGGCAATGTGTACTTAGGATCAGTATGAAAGAGTCAGGGCAAGGCACATGCGCGGGTGGCCTGTCGCAAGATAAATCTGTTAAGGCAGGCATTGTTCTGATTAATGGCCTGGACAGTGGCGTGTTGACTTAGGATAATGGAGGGTGCAGTTGGGCGGTCTGGAGAATTTAGAAACGCACACGTGTGAATGCGGGGGGATGAGGATACAAGTGTAAAGAAATTACGGGTCCTGTCTCGATGTGACAAGACAGAGCGGCTAGATATTTTGCTAGCTAAGGAACAGCAGCTGCAGAATGTAAATCTGAGTAATGGAGAAACTGTCAACGAGCAGTTGCAACGTAGTTTTGGGAACAAAGAACGGACGGTCATATATAAAGAGAAGAGAAGATTTTGGAAGTTAGTTTGAGTTGAGCGTGGAGCTTGGAGGTGTCAGAGCGGAGCACCCAGTATGGTGAAAGAATGCAGGCTGCGAGAGAAATAGCAAATTTATGTCAACGATAAACATTTTTGTATGCAGAAGTTCAATCTGTAGTAATATCAAAATTTGACCACTGTCTTCAATGGTAGGAGACCAGGAGACAGCATCCAGCGTCGAGTAGTTTCACCACGAGCAAGTGGGATGTCCTTCACCGAGTATGGAGAATCAGCTATCGTCGAACCAATAATATGTGTTAGAGCCAGTGTGTAAACGTCCAGTCTATAAAGTGTGTGTGTAATGAACGAGCAAAATGTTCCTGAGTAATCGTAAGTTGAAATTTTATGGTATTAATATGTGTAGACGGAATTAAAAGATACAGTCAGATATCGTTCTCTTCTTTTCTGTTAATAAAATAAACTTTTAAATTTAGAATCAATCTGGTAGATTAAGTTCGTTAATAAGTTTCGTCGATGTATAGACGATTAAATATTTCTGTTTAATTTAAACATAAATGTTGGGTACTTTGATTATTTAAGTGTTCTGTCCGTTATCAAACCCAGTAAAGACCCATGAGAGAATGAGATCTTTTTATAATATTAAATTGTATAATTGTAAATTCTGATCAATAAAATTTGTTTGTTCGTTAAAATATAATTTTTTTTTATTTTGACGTCCGGTTGTTTATTACAATATATATATATGAAAAAAGGCTTCCTAAAAATCAATTTCTTGTTTCCGGAACGTTACGTTATGCGTATGTGTATTACGTGAGGTTAATCCACAACGTGGCAACTACTGTTTAATGGCATATGAAGGGATTTGAAAGGGGCGATGCTGAAGGTTAACTAAGGCCCCCGGGATATAGTTTAAGGATCCTACCCGGCATTCGCCTAAAAGTGATGCATGAAGGGATTAATAATACTTTTTAATAAATACTTTTAAAATATTAAAGACTATTTTGGGTAACACGAAGAATGAATTGAACGTTTCTACATTTTGTTTATCTTTAAAATTCTGTATGAAGATTTTTAAACTATGTGTATTGCTCTGGTAAATGTTAAATATTTTGTATCATCTTTTGGTGTGTGTTTTACGCATTTCGTTGTAGACTTTCTAACGATCTTTATTTTTTTAGCAATATATACTCAATTTCGTTCGTTGCAAACAAATGTATATATATATATATAATTACTATAAAATGTTCCATTATTTCAATCAATAAATTATTACTTACGAAGTTAAAAAATATCTATATGACGGTCATCGAATGAAAAATTAATAGAATTCAATAAAAGAGAATAATTTATGATAATACTGCTCAGTAATTTAGATGCACTTGTAATGTTTATTAAATTAAATTTGAAACCACGTATTTGCCGGGTAAATACATTCCTGATAGAATACATATAATTTATGGATCTGCAACCGTTGAATGATGACCTACTAAATTTCCAGACATCAATATTTAATGTTTAAATACACTTAATTTTTATGCCGAACATGTTGCGGGAGTGAGGTGATTTTATTACCTGGAAAATATTTACGCATAGTTAAGATAAAAATTATATGGAAAGATCAATGACCGTATTTTTATTCCGCAATGTGCACAAGTTTATTGCAGGCAATAGTTTTTAGGGAAATAATTAAAAAGATACACACATTCTTCAGTAAAACAGAGCGCCTCTACCCGAAAGAGTCAATTCGAATATGCCTTCTTCGTTACAGGTGTATTTATTTGTTGCATTCAGGGAGAGGCGCTCAGATTTGCTGAGGATCGTACGTCTTTAACAAATTATCGAAGGAATGTACGTAAAATCACTTAAAATGTATATATTTGTGTTAGGAGTATAAAATATTGAGTATAATAAATCCTAGATTTGCAGTAATATTCGCTACACAAGATTGAACGTATTTTTTAAAATTCTTTTACCACGACTTGTCTCGTATGTCACAAAATTAATTAATCTTTAGTACTTAAAACCATTTATAAATTCTTAAATATCCTGTTCAGAGTTAAGTGCTTTTTAATCTTTTGACACTGATGTTGAAAAATAGCCAAATATTCTATCCACAGAAGGAAGGATATAAAGATAAAAATTTGTAACACTTAGAACCTTATATGGCCGACCTCCTGTGGTGCTACCTCGCTTTCCAGAGGTCCCGGGTTCGAATCCCTCCGAAGGCGTGGGTGTGTGTGTGAGCGTTAGAGAAAATCGTCAAATCAGTTCTCCGACAAGTCAAAATGAGTTCCAATAATGAGTCACTAACAACCTGAGCTGTTGATGCGACTGTAAATAAATCAATATAAAAACAACATTATGTATTTAAGCGAAGAGTTACAGAATCAGAGCTTCGTTACAAGAGTTCAAACACTTCTGCCGGTTTAAGCCTACTGATACTCTAGGGACCTTTACATTTGATTGATGAGCAGAATTTTTACTGTTCGAAACGTTCAATTGTTTCTCTATTTTACATAGGTTATATAGTTGTTTCAGTTTTCTTGTAGTTTACACCTGTGAAATTAAAATTTATATAAAAATGAGCGAGTAATTTTTGTAATCAATTCTTAGTTTATTTCTAGGCCATTGCATATTGTAGTAATTGGTAATTAAGGCATTGTTCTAATTGAAAAGTTGAATTGTAGAGGACTCATTATTGGTGGATATAGCGGACGCCGCAACAAACCGACAATGCAAAGAAAGTATTGTTGATCGGTCGAGAAGGTTTTACGCGCTCAAAATTTACGAGACGAACGAACAGTTGGGCAGCGGAAAGCAAGTAGAACACAGTAAAAGAATGAACAGTTGGGCAGTAAACGGCGAGATGTAAAGACCATGAAATTCTAATTCATGAAAACTTGAACAATCTTTGTCAGTCAGCAGTGAAGACCGAAAGGTCTAATTTAAAGAACGGGAAATTGTTCCAGTAACCAGTACGCTGTTGTATCAAAAATGCAGAAACTGAACTAGTCTTCAGTCAACAGACAAAACCAATGAGGTGCATTTTCAACAAAAATCCACGAGACGTACAAATCCAGGTTGCAGTAAATCATCGAGAATCGACAAAGTTATTTTAAACCAACTAACGAACTACGCTAATTAGAGTCTGTGAACATTTAGAGTCTGTGAGTATTTAGAATCAGTGATAAGCCCAAAATTGTGCACGAAGAGTGAAAATGAGACCTGGGCTGCCGTAAGTAGAAAGAAAACTTTAAAATCATTGTAAACCACGTTTAAAAGATAAACGTCAGATCGTTCTTTAATTATCGATAAAATGAGATCTTTAATTATTCAGAACATTCTTTATTTCTTGATAAAAATTGAAATTGTTTAAATTCAATCTTTAGTATTATTTCTTCAGCAACAAATTTCGTCTATGTTCAGACGCATTGATTCCCATATAAAGTAAATGTAATTTTTGTGATTTTGATTATATAAATTCTGCCATTATCAAACCCAGTTCAAGACCCTGAGATCCCAAATATTTTGTGATTTGAATACTTGTTTTAAAATTGTTAATAAATCTTGTTTAATAGTTTTCACGTAATAGTTCTTTTCATTTAAAAACGCCACATAATTCATATCTTGAATTATTGTCAAAAGATGCAAGCTATGTAAAGAAATTATTACAATATTTATTTGGAATGTAAGATGCAAACATAAAATATCCCATATTGTGAAAGACGGGAGAGGCTGAATACACCGTCAGTCAACGAAAAACATACCCAATCGCGCGAATATTTACAACACTAGCAATGAAAATTTTGATATTGTGTTTTCCGTTCGTAACATGTCACAAAATCAACTTACGTTCGGGAGTAAAAAAAAAGAGTACAAGCTACAGTGCTCTCATTTAGAAATGCAATTTCAGTGTTTTATATTGGGAGCAATTCATATTTCCAATCCGTAAAATTACTTTCCCAACGATTTTTCCTCCTTTGAAGTCTCTGTGCCTCGTTTAGCTTATTTAGCAGCAGGGCTCGACTCTGCTGTACTTATAGCTTGGAATTAATCACTATTCCCAACGCGTAGCTCATACCGCGCGGAAAGATCAATGATAATTATGAAGGCTGAAAGAACGTTGTCAAGGAAACTGTTATCAGTCGATCGAAGTCCAATACTTATCTGTAATGAATGAACAAGTGGCTAGAGCACAAGTTTTACAATTAGATGCACACTAGACATGTGCCCCAATATGTATTTACATAAGAACGGACAACTAATGTCTTGGGTATATCGTATATTTTTTAATTAACCTCACGAGAACACGTGACTTAACCAGCATCGGAATCGGCACTGATCATCTTAACAACAACAAAATCAGTGGTTTAGAAAGTAATGCCGGCCATTTTTCTCCCTTGAACCTTCACTAAATATGCGGTCTGGGCAACTTAGTCCACACAGTCAGCATACAACACAGTGAACCTTAAAACTACGAATCAAAAACAAATCTCGGAGCTTTCGGACAAATTAAATTAACTCCTTTTCATTCCCACACTATTTTGTACTTGATCTTAACTTGAATCTGGAGCACGTTAAACGAGTAAAATTATTCTCCATGTTCTTCAGGAGAGGAAAATTAATTTAATACTGATGTATTGGTCATCAACAAAGTTTTTATAATGAAATGTTTATCATCACGCAGCAAACGCGACTAAACTGTTTTCGGGAGTGTCACTGTAAATGGCAGCCAATCTCTAAGCTGAGTACAGCTGTATTTAATGTTAATAATTGTTTCAGAATGACACCATCACACTCAGCGAACCACAAAACCCAGAACTTTTGAACATTAACAATTAACCGCTTCTCACCTATATACCCCACATTGAACTCGATGATATTGAAGCTAGCTGGCGTGTTGAATGTCAGAATTCAACTCAAAGTCAATAAGACCAAATCCACTTACTTTCGCATTATTCCTTCCAACACCAACCCCTGTGGGAGTCATTTCCGTTGTAGCTAGGGATTAACTGAATCCCGTAGTTCCACAAAAACTTTTACTCTAAAATAATATCAATAATTTCCAGTACCTTCCCTGTGGTATATAAATAAAAATAACTGTCTGACTGCAAAATAATATTATTTATGACTTAAAATATTTTTTTTAGTCACGTCTTCCGTTAAATAATTAATTCGACTCATTTATCCGACATTACACTATTATACATATTTAAGTTTATTTTATATAATAGAACACTATATTCTATATTCTCAGGATTTACGTGGGTGTGAACCATTCGCAATTTATGCTCACAACGCTTAAACAACAGAATTCTCTACTTTAAATTGTTTATTTTTTAAAAATATCCCATTCTTATATCTTTGCTCCGTGGTTGAATCCAGTAGTTCGGCCTGGGCTGTTAGTCCAACTTCCGAATAGATTTATATATACGTCACTCTGATGTCTTCCAGGTGGAGCGCAAAGATGGCAGACAACCACAAAACTCAATGTGAACATTCTCCCCCAAAACGCGTCCCAGAATATACGGAGCCAACCCCCTGTGGTGTAGGGGGTCAGCGTGACTGCCTCACACCACACAGCTCCAAGGTTCGAATCGCGGCGAGGGCATGAATGTCTGTGTGCGTGATAGAAACTGTCGGCCAATCAGTCCCCCGACTAGAAATTATGATTTCCCATACTGAGTCGCTAATAACCAGATCTATTGATGCGACTGTAAATAAATCAATATATTGTAATGTTTGAAAGAAAGGATAATTAATTAAATTGCCCCACGTTGTGGAAGCCATTTATGTAATGATTAAATGAAGCTAATTAACAAAAAAATTAATTAACAAATGATTATGATTAAAAGAAAGCTTTTAATTTACCAAAGATTAATTTAGCAGGTGATTATTTAGTTTTACAAATAATTTGCCCTAGGCTGCCACGCCGAATTCAATAATTACAAAATTACCAACAAATATTTATAATTTGTGGCGTTCAAAGTAAAATACAATCTTTTATATTACACAAAAAATCAAATTCTAATTCTTCTTCTCATGGTTTTTAACTGGGCTCGATAAGAAAGAACAATCAAAAATTATAATTTAAATAATTAACAATTCAAATCCAAATTGAGACGAACGGAATACGAAATCTAACAAAAATGAAAAGAACGAAATCTGACAAAATGAAAAGAACGAAATCTGACTAAAACCTTTAACTATCGTTTACAGAATTTAATTAGTTTGGTTTGTACTTACAAATGTCCTGCTGGTACCAGACTCAGTTTTCTGGGCTTAGGTACACTAATTTTTTACACTTAAAAGGCCATTAATCACAGATTTTACACATCACTTTTTATTTTGGCAAAATTGGCTATATTTCGATAACCGCTCCCTAATAATTCACCAATGTTATTCCGCAACAATTCCTCCACGAAGATTGAACAAAGTTCTATTTTGACGAAACTGGTATTACTTTACAATATTTACGTTGCAATATCGCGGTGAATGTTTTAATCTGCTCAATTTTATAAAGACCGTTCTCTGCAACGTTTTCACCGTCGGCCGCTTTTATTCTCCAATGATTCACCAACTTTATTTTTCTATGCTCGACGATGTCTGACCTCTGCACAATCCAGACCACAACGACTAACTGCCACAAACTGACATTCCCCGTACGATGCGCGCAGTTCACGACAAAGCTAGTCTATGTTTTCCATTGTTGTCTTTGAGATCGGTGCCGCTAAACAATTCAACATAATTAAAGTCTTTAATGGCCTCCTTAATTAGTATTAGAATATATATATATAAAATAGACATAAAATGAGAATAAAAGAAAAACAAATTTCAATCAAACGGACAATTAATGATTAATTAATATAAATATTCGAAACATAATATGTAATATTTATTTAAATAAATTCCCAATTCAAACAAATTAATTCAACATTCTTTTACGTAGAAAGGTCCTTTTAACAGAATTTTCTAACTATACAGACCATATTTATATTTCCCCTTTAGTTAAAATATGCTGTGGCGAGTATTCAGTATCTTCCTATTCGAATACTCGTCTCGATATTTATATGACCTTTGTAAAACCGTTTAGAGCGTTTATAACTATTTTTAAAACTTTTTCACTGATCCTCCATATATATATATATATATAAATTATATTTTATACAATTAGAATATTTTAATATATTTATTTATATATTATATTATTTATATTTATATATTATTAAAATCCCTTGTCGCATGGCTAAGATAATTCCCAGATCAGAGATGTTACACATCAAACGTGATCTTCTTTGACCCCTCGTTTTGCCTTACGAATTAAGTTACTTTATCACATTTTAACAAACATGTGATTGGCTGAAAATACCACGTCACACCCTTAAGACTGCCAAGGGTGTCCAACCCCAACAGTGTTCGTTACAAGATCGTTAGTAATTGTGCACGAAGTTCGCTTTAAATTTTTCGATGTGTTTAACATGGAATACGGAAAAATAAACACATAATTATATATTTAATTCGGGAACCAATATTCTTTACAGATATTTATCATTATTTATCACAGAAAAAGAAGGGGTACGGTTTTCGACAGGATTACTACTGTTTGTAATAATATTTTGTAGCCTAAGCACTTAAAAAAATGAAAAGGTTTCCATCTGCGTTCACCACTTTAATTTCAGTAATTTATGCCCTGTGACGTCACTCGGTACAAATCATAATAACTTGATGTCAGCTTAAGGGACGAGCGCCGTGTTGAGCCAGCTTCACTGCATGACTATTACATTCAGCGAGAAGCATACTACACAAATAGCAGGGGCAATAACAGACATAAGCATGATTTGGCTGAATTATCACAGAAGCTATAATGGTGTAAATTAAAAGGTAACAACTTCAAGAGTGACGATATGAAACTCAACAAACCCGAAAACCATCACATTAACGGTTACAAACACTTTTCCACTATTTGACTATCATAAACAATATCAAAGATACGCATTAATTTGAGAATTTTTCTAAATCAGAATAAAATTAAATCGGAATATGCTATTAGAGAGAAGGAAAATGTAAGTTTTTAATTTATTGGAAAACTACTTTGCACCTTAAATATTTAGACAATTTATATTTTGGGAAACAATGCTCAAAAGCTTTTAATTTTAATACGTCCTCCCTACTTTATTATGTAAAATAGAATTAAGTATTGTAATGTGGCTCTAGAGAAGGAATAGTCTTCAATATAAGTAAAATCGTAAGCAAATTAATTTACGCTATGAGGACATAAAAATTGTTCAAAATATTTACTGTTGTATATTTTAATTGACCATTATATTAATTAACGTCATTACTAAAATATTGGAGGTTATATGACCTGAAGCATCTTAGTCTTCCAATTAGACGTAAGGTTTCTATTTATTATTATTCAAGTATATCAACACAAGCGTTGTAATTAACATTTGATATTACTCGCAAACACAGGCAGGGGAAATATTATAATGAACTGAATGTTTCTGTATATCTTGATTGTATCGAGAATAGAATGACATTGTATGTAGGTGCAAATAATATCAAAAACATAATTTAAAATTCAATATGTATAATAATTTAAATATTTTAGAGTCCATAAACACTTGGAACAATTTTTTTTATGTGAAACGTACTAAAAGATATTAAAGAATTTCAGTTCAAATCATACTGCATTTTTTACATCGCTTTCCAAGGGCAGATAAAACATTTTTTAATTAAAAGAGGAAATAAAACCAAATAATTTTATTGAATTTATCAGTTATACAGGAATGCAACAATTTATACACTATTCATTTAACGAATCAATTGTATATTCAAATTTATTTTGACAAATGGATGCGTGGATGAATTGTTTTAAATGTTAATGCTACAAATGAATATTAGTATATCGTTGTCAACAGTCTTCCAAAGAACTTCACACCGGGACTAAATGAAGAAATAATTAAAAGTACTAATAATATCAACGACATGAATATTTTATATTAATTAGAATGGAGGGAAAGACCGCATCTGCTAGATCGATTATGAACACTATTTTCAGATCGTACCACATTCATTCCTGTCTCACATTTTACACAGAAAGAGGTAACGCTGCAGCTAAGCATTTTTTGCGACATTTAACAGCACGAAGGAAATGTACAGGCCAGTGCACTCAGGATTGCATTGATTTCGATTCTGATATGTCAGCAACAATAGGATCAGCATTTTTTTAAAATCGTTAAAATGTTTATTACAACGACAAAAAAAATCGTACCGTAGTACTATGATATGTATTTTATCACGGATTCTGTAATTACAATATTGTTAACTATTTAACCTATCACGAAATTTGACCAGGAAAAAGAAAATATCATAAAAGTCAGTACAATAAATGGCTCAGTTTCCTCTGAGGCATATTTCACAAAATTCTAACTAGTTGCGTACATTACGTGAGATCAGAAAGTTGGAAAATAGTTTCTTTAAATTTTGATCCTGGAGTTCAAAACAGAAAATTGGTGATCTTCAATACGGCTCAAACAGGAGCGAGTTGAGTGGAATTTATAGCGAATCTTGCTGCTATCTTGACCAGATGAAACTCATACAGAACTGCAACAGAAACATCTCGATCGCAGACTTCCGCCGGAAAACACTTCGCGAGGCTGCAAAAAAAGAAGAAAGGAATAATTAGCATAATTTTTTCCAATATTTTGGCCGCAGTAAGACCAATAACAAGTTTCACATAATAAATTTGAGAGCTTTTTTAGACTAATGACTATACAAATTTTAAATTCAAAATAAGATCGGCTAGAATAAAATTTGTCTGGTATATTTTGGGACAAAATTATTCCAAGTTAGTAGAATTTTTTTTATAGCTAACTTACTTCCTTACTGAGAAAAATAATTGTATTGAAAAAACAAAGTCATCTGACTTATGTTGAGACAAGTTTCCGGGGAACCTTCAGGCTTGCGTTTGGGCACGTAATCGCAACATACTATATTTTTGCATCATAAGCGAGCAAGAACTACGACTGTAATCTTGGAGGCGTCGAGAGCAGTTCTATATGCCTGATGAAACTGGAATAAATTAGAGTAATCGTAATTTAAGCGTAAGGGCTGCTCGCATCAGTTTCAGTCCAGAGTTGCGTCACGGGACATCGTGGGACTACATCCTACAACGCATAAACAGCCACAACTCAGCCTAATATTTGACATAGAACGATGAAATAACTGTAAAGTCAATCGTGAAATAGATTACAATATAAAAATACTATAAACCGGTGTTACAATCGTTATTAATTAAAATTCGATCTCTCGGGTAGTTGAACAGCGTATAAAAGTGAGAATTATAACAACTACTTTTAATTTCAAAGGTCGTTCTATGCTTATCATGGCTGTTGGTTAAAAATTCGAATAATATTTGGAAACTACTTTAAAATTTTGTGGTTTTCTGCTTAACATTCTTAAAATCATTCAAATAAACAGACGGAAAGCTGATGAATTCTCTAAAATATATTTGACACATGTTATGTAATAAAATATCTTAATTTATATTTTATAAGTATAGTATATTTTTTCCGATTCATAATTAGTAGAATTGTCTGAAATCAAAGCACGTAAAATACAAATTCAATTAAAAACTGTTCAATTTATGAGATATTTTGCCGCTTATATTTCAAGTAAATATTAATATAAAATTGGTAATCAGCAATCTTCGTTTGGATATATGTGAGTGTCCCAAGTGTACTAAGCTCTTAACCACTCACGCAAATAATTTGTTTGTGCCGCCATTAGCAAATGACTGTCCTGGTCAGTGTCCATTACGCTGATGATTGTGATAGACAACACAAACATCTATCTTTTACTTACGATACCAGTCCACCGTTTCGTGCATCGAGGCAAATGTAACCGTGATGTAAATGTACAGTTAGTATTATCGTTGGAAAATCAGGTTGCTATCAATGAAGACTCAAATTATAAAAAGTTATAGTAACAACGACAAAAATTTATTATTCGATTTCATTTGAAAAATTCTTATAATTCTGCTTTCCTTCCGATTAGAATTTTAGTTTTTAGCTCCACGTGATTCAGATTAAATTTTTGCACCTCTTATAAAGAAATATACACTTTCTGATCTGTTTGAGTTAAAATTATGGTCAAATGAATCAACATACTTCCAGTGTATTAAAAGAAAAGTTTATGAATCTAATGAGATTGAAAGAGACAAAATCTTTAAATAAGACTGCGGGTTTGAAATTGGTCACAAAGTACTTGAGACATAAATGAATATTTCTGTTCTAAAAAGTATCTACTCACAAATATAGGCATAATTTATTATACAAGTCAGCAATAGTTATTCGATTTATATGGATATATATATATTGTAATGCCAATTAATTAAGCCATTAATTGTTTTTAAATAATTTAAGTTGTTAGCAAATAAATTAATTGTAGCGGTGAGAACGAGCAAAACAACAATAAGCGGCGAGCTCTGTTTCTTTGTTGAGGAGTCGGAATGGCGATTACGCGCGCAAAAGTATAGTTAGTTTGCAGTCTACGGTGAGGAGCGAAAGAGAAAAGTCGACGTCTACGATCAGCCACGAGAGGAGAGACAAAAAACAAATATTCACCGAGATATTTAGCAGTTCAATCCAAATTGATAAATAAATCAGTAAAAGACTAAAATCTACAAATCGTGAGTTCCTGTACGTAAGCAGTTAGTTGGACAGAGAGATGTTCTAACAACTAGCCAACGGTGAAGCAGGGGTTGCTTCATTATAAAGAACCTTGAACAATTTTGCGTTGAGGGAAAACGACATCCGATAGGTGACCAATTAG
This sequence comes from Zhengitettix transpicula, assembly GCA_037074705.1. Lineage (NCBI taxonomy): Eukaryota > Metazoa > Arthropoda > Insecta > Orthoptera > Tetrigidae > Zhengitettix > Zhengitettix transpicula. The sequence continues at coordinate 45,819,015 of CM073593.1, read as the reverse complement.
GAGAGGATCATCCTATTTTCCTGGGAGCTGAATAATTGCATTTCGACTTCATTTGTGTAGAATCTGTGAGGAAATTTAGAATCAGTGTAATAAAATTTGCATTATAGTGTACTTTTGAAGCTACAAAAGAATGCTGGTACCAGTCGAACAATATGTGAGTAACGAATTTTTGATAATAATATTTGTGAACGATAACTAAAAGGGAAAAGTCAGATTTGTTTATCTTTCATTTCGTTCGCTCTTCATTTTGTTTTTGAGGTCAATTTTAAATTGAATTGTTAATCAGATCATTAAATCATTTACTCTGTTAATTATAAAACCCAGAAGGCCCTGAGATAAGAGATATTAAATTTTGACTGAAATTGTTTGTAAGTTTTGGATGCCACAAATTGATAATAAATTGTTTTGTTTGTTAAAAAATTTGATTATTTTTTTCATATAATTAACCCTATTTAATTGATTATTACATTAAATGTCACCACAACGTGGGGCAAATTCTTTAAATTAATTAAAGCCTACTTGTTGATCATTACAATATATATATATATATATATATATATATATATATATATATATATATATATATATTCTGATTATTACGAATATGTAATTACTTGATATATAAAATTTTACTATTTTCATTATCGGTGGCGTAAATATGAGGCCATTGCATTATAACTTAAGGATATTGTCTACACGAATATGGACCCTATAATGTTTGCTTACTAGAGTTCCATTGTTGCCTCAGGCAGCATTGAGATGTACGGAACTTGAGAGATTCAGAGTTGCTCGGAGGAGGATTGAGGAAGGTATGTTTTTAGGAGTCCGTATTCAGAGTTCCTGAGACCATAACTGAGCAAGTGTGATTTGGAAGATGAGAAATAATGTATTAAAAGTCCCCGGGTTTTGGAATTGCAAGTCGCCAGTTTGGAATTATATTTCTTCCATTGCCATGTTCGAGTAATTATCAAAGTTTTACAGAACAAAGCTATCAACTGTGATTGTTCAAACGAAGTTATCAACAGTTAGGATCAGAAAGTGATTTGTGTTTGAAACTAAAATATATTTAAATTCACTGAAATATGGCCTTTTTGTGATGTGGTTTTTTAAAAAAACAAGTGAGATCAAGCCCAGATGACCAGACAAAGGTAAAGTAAAGCAAAATAATTTTGTAAAACTTGTAGTGTAAATATAATTATTGTTATATTTCAAATTTCGATCATTTCATTTAAAATAATAATAATTTAAGTCATGAATATAGGTGGCCCTGAAAATTAAGCCGTGGCTCAACAATATCAATTTGTAAAAATTGAACTAAGATAAAAATTTGTTTTATTACATTTGTTTTGTTATATTTTAAATTGTTTTAATTTCAATCCTTTCCTTTTTAACTTTTAATTTGTTTATTACAAAATTGGCACCTCAACGTGGGACGAAATATATAAAATCAATTTTTATTTTGTTTATAACAAATTTGTGCTCCAACGTGGGGCCCGTCTTCATTTAAATTTAATAATAATTTATATTTGGATTATTACAATTAATATAATCTCAATTTTAATTCAAATGCATACGTAATTTACAAATCTCCGATATATAATTGTTCACTTACTACAATTAAGATAAAATTTCAAAATTGTGCTGTGACTAAAAATGAGCACTGCATTTCCAAATTAATTTTATTACGTCCACCTGATGCTGACGGCAAGCTCAAAACACCCGCAGCCCTGTACGCGACACTGTCATGCCTATTTTTATAAGAAAAAAACTTTACCTTGTATTTTGTAACTTATACAGTAATTAATTAACTAATTTAAACCGTATACATAAAATATAGAGAAATACTTTCTTGTAAGGCCGATAAATTGTTTCAAAATACGGACTAATATTGATAAAATCTCCAAAACAGATCAACTTTAAAAACAGTGGCACAACTTTTGTTTTTTATTTATTTATTTAATCCATTAGCCCTCTTTTGAGGAAGTAAAGCGCGAAAAAAATACCAATAGAAATATAAAAATGTATTAATCAGAACAATACAAAAATACTATGAACTTCACAATACGAAAATATAATATATATATATATATATATATATATATATTGTAATAAACAATGAAAATAGTCAATTATTAAATGATTTGATTGTCTATACGTTAAGGCATCGATAATATGGTTACTAAAAAATGAAGATAATTAAATTGAATTAATCATTTAAAATTATCTAATGAAATGAGCATGAATTAATAGCATTTATTCAATTTACGTAAACAATTATTTTACTATGCACAACCTTAGAGAAACAAATTACTTGCTGAACTTTACAACAATTTTACACAAAAATGTCATTTTCTCTTACCTCAGGGTCTTTATTGGGCCTTTTAAATAAAGAACAATTAATTTTACAACTCAACTTCTGACAAATATTTTTAATAAACTCTGGAAATGTAAGCAAATAAAACGAAATGAAATCGAAATCTTTTATTAACGTTTACAATATGAATTTTACTCACTGTTGTACCGGTACCAGGGCAATTGTAGAGATTGTGCGACACACTTTCACCTCGAACACTTATGAACAGGCCATGTATCACTGTATTTACTTATGATTCACTTTGCTAAATTCCGGCCAATAGACCATCGGACACAATAGTTCAAGAACTTTCGTCCCATTTATATCTATCGACTTTACTTTAAAAGTTATTCAATATCGTAGGTTAAATACGACCAATATCAGCAGCCGTTACCAAGCATCAACTTTGCTCGACCGCTACTTGGTTACTCGCGAGAACATACTTTGCTTAATTCCTCGGTCGGTGTTATAAACCAGACTGCTAAATTTTAGTTTCTTCCGTATTCAGCAAGGTCTCACGGCTGACTGCTGCTCCATCGACTTACGCGCACTAAAAACGACAATGCCTTGGCGTGATTTCTCGTCCATTATTATATCTGAGTGGTAGCCGCTAACAATTCAGTTCAATAATCTCTAATTATTAATTATTTTAATTGCCCTTTTGTCATTACAATTATATATATATATATATATATATATATATATATATATATATCAATGAGAAATTTATGAAAATGTTTTTTAAAAAAACTTAATTTCAGAATTAACACTACACTTTCATATAAATCCGTACGCATTTGGGACCATCACATCTTTATAAAAAAAATTAAATGATAAAATATATGCAACATAACGTTTCTGCAATTCTTGTTGCTTTCGTCAGGTGATAAAAATTGTACAATTTATTTAGAACGACTCGCTACACAAAGTAGATGACTAACTGGTTGCTTAGCAAGGTATAGTTTGATAATGGTCATATGTTCTTTGATTATGTTTTTTATAGACCTTTTAGTTTGTCCTATGTAGCAAGAATTACCGTGCCAGTGATTCTGTAAACCACACAATGTATGTGCCAAGAGAGTCTTTGTAGTTTTTTATCAGTAATGAAAACGTAATAGTAGATATTGGTTATTCTTTAAAGACTTTGCGAACTTGAGATGGAAAAACTTGTAATAAAAGGACAAAAAAAAAGTTGAGTTTTAATATTGAGAACTTCACGCAGGATATTCTGTTCCCATTCTTATGATATTTTTACCATCTCGGCAATCTCACAAATCATTATATTATGTAATACTGATGTTATTAACAATTTCATAAGAAAAGTATCCTCATGTTCGCGCTGCATCAGTGCTTTCGTAGTCACGTTTAAAATGCGCTTATCCAGTAATATTTTTATTGAATATTGCTGCACAATCTTTAGGGACTGCGATATAACTATTTAAATATACATGTTATATTATTTCGCAATGGTCGTACTTACCTATTTCTATCAGTCTTTTTTTTCTTTTAAGGGCAACAGGCTACATGAGGGTGATCCACATTGGGCAACTCCCCTTTAATAGCATAGGAAGGGATTAGAAAAGGGGGATGCGGAAGGGTAGAGGAAGGAAGCCAAGGGTTACTAGGGCCCCCGGGCTATATTTTAAGGATCCTACCCGGCATTCGCCTAAAGAAATGCAGGGAAAACCATAGAAAAACCTGCATCGGGTAGGTCGGGCATTGGGTACTTGTCCCACGCCCTTCCGATAGCGGGAGAGGAGTTTGCTGTGGGGACGAAGCATTCCCTTCTCCGTGTCTCGACCAGTTTAGGAGGCAGCTGGCCGACTATTCCAATGGGAATAGCGAACAACTCTTACCGTATGCCCAAGGTCTGTGACCCCGGAACATACACCTCTCAGAACAGGCCGAGGTGCCTCGGCTTGTGGGAACCTTAGTTCAAAAACGGAGAGGAAAAGGCATACCCAAAGGTAGCCCCTTCGTATCTCTCCTAAAAGGTTACCTGCGAGAGAATCCTCTCGCAGGTTCTTTTATTTGACTATCAGTCTTATAAATCCGCAGGGTTTTCTAGGGTTTTCCGGATTGAGGAAGTAAGCCTGCGAGAGGATTTCTCGCAGGTGAACCTTCCCAGGGAGCTCTGGCGGGGGCTACCTTTGGGGATGCTCTCACATCTCTCTGGTTTTTTTTGAACTAAGGTTCCCAAATGCCGAGGCACCTCGGTCTGTTTTGAGAGGTGTATGTTCCGGGGTCGCAGACCTTCGGCATACGGCAAGAGTTGTCCGCTATTCCTATTGGAATAGTCGGCCAGCTGCCTCCTAAACTGGTCGAGGCACGGAGAAGGGAATGCTGCGTCCCCACAGCAAACTCCTCTCCTGCTATCGGATGCAGGTTTTTCTAGGGTTTTCCCTGCATTTCTTTAGGCGAATGCCGGGTAGGATCCTTAAACCATAGCCCGGGGGCCCTAGTTAACCTTTGGCTACCTTCCTCTACCCTTCCGCATCCCCCCTTTCTAATCCCTTCCTATGCTATTAAAGGGGAGTTGCCCAATGTGGATCACCCTCATGTAGCGTGTTGCCCTAAAAAAAATCTAGGGTTTTCCCTTCATTTCTTTAGGCATATGCCGGGTAGGATCCTTAAAACATTGCCCGGGGGCCCTAGTAACCCTTGGCTACCTTCCTCTACCCTTCCGCATCCCCCCTTTCTAATCCCTTCCTATGCCATTAAAGGGGAGTTGCCAAATGTGGATCACCCTCATGTAGCCTGTTGCCCTAAAAAAAATTGTGCACTTTTGTCCATATAATTACCCATAAGTAAAAATTGGAAATTCATTACTGTTTTAGATAGGAGACGACAGCTAGAGATTTTGAATATAAATATATGTCATAATCCGAAAAACTTTTGGTAAGAAATTTTTTAAAAATACATTGCTCTTGATTTTTAAAGAGACATGAGTTCTCATGTTATTATTTTGAAAACAATTTGCTTCCGGCCATGTTTTATTTGCGTGTTTACATTTTATTGGTGTAAAAAAATTGCTGTTGTGCGATTGTTTCGCGTACTGGTCATTAAATAAACAGTAGTCTAGTAAATAGCGAGCGCTGGTATACGTACAACAAGTACAACGGGAATGAGCAGGTAGTTACCATTCCAGTTAAGGAAAACAATTGAACTGTAAACACAGCCAACAAAGCTGTGTGCGTGGAATAAGTCATAGGTTAATAGCCTGACACACAATTACAATCTTTGTTGTTCGGAGGCTAGTCTGAAAGATACTAAATGTACATTTGCACACTGTAAAGTTTATCAGATGATACAATACGTATTTGCTATAGGCAAATGAAGCATTGCTCAAGAGCGAGTAAGTAAAGTCAAAATTAAGAGAATTTATGAGTTATTTATCGAATCGCACAGATAAAATTAATGGAGAGGAGTTCCCGAAAACGGAGTACTTTGGTCACTTATCGTAGCATTCACCAACTAGCTGCGTATGGAGAAAAAAAATAGATAAATTCCGCCAGAAAATTACTAATACAGTCGCCAGAAATGTTCACTATTGAGTGGGATCAAAATTGTTAATTGTTAAAATAACGAGCCCACAATCGCCTGTGGCAAAGAGTTTATTGAATTTAGTACCTTCAGAATTATAAATTTAAAATACAATTAAAATCTTATGTATTAATTTATTAATCATAAGTGTGATTAAAAAAGTATTACGAAATGTCATGTAATGTTAAATAATAACCTATATACAATATACGTTCAATTATTACGTAATATACAAGGCGATCGCTTTCCTAATTTTTTACTAATTAAAGGATATGGTTGGAAAAATCTCGACCGAACCGTCAATCGAACCCGGGACCGCAAGTGCTGTACCATTTGAGTCAATTCCAGGCCAGGTACGAGACTTCTCCATCCATTTTATAGCCTGATCCAAGCTCGCATACAATTCACTAGATCACATTCTTCACGTTTCGCCACTGATTTGCAGAAGACAGAACGTAACTCGTTCGTATCGATTTTCGCGACTGTATCTTTAATCATTCCTTGCAGATGATGTAGATTCTTAGGTTTTAGAGGAAAATTCTATTCCTCAACATATCCATAGCAAATTATCACAAGGTGGAAGGTCGCTTGATCTGGACATCAATACTGTTCATGAACGACGGCCAATCGCTTATTCATAAACTTTGCATTAATATATTTGCTTTTGAGTACGGCGCCTGGTTTATGCTGCTTGTCGTTCTTAAAGATTTTATTATTTTTTAAAGAATTATAAATGTAAAATACAATTATAAATCTTATGTATTAATTTATTAATCATAAGTGTGATTAAAAAAGTATTACGAAATGTCATGTAATGTTAAATAATAACCTATATACAATATACGTTCAATTATTACGTAATATACAAGGCGAACGCTTTTGCAAGTAATTCTTTATTAGTTAAAGGATATGGCTGGAAAAATCTCGACCGAACCGTCAATCGAACCTGGGACCTCATTTGAGTCGATTACAGGCCAGGTACGAGACTTCTCCGTCCATTTTATAGCCTGATCCAAGCTCACATAAATTTACTAGCTCATATTCTTCACGTTTCGCCACTGATTTACAGATGACAGAACGTTCGAATCGATTTTCGCGAATGTATCTTTTATAATTCCTTGAAAATGATGTATATTATTCGGTAGATGAGGAAAATACCTTTCCTCAATATATCCGTAGCAAATTATCACACGGTGGTAGGACGCTTGATCTCGACGGCAATCCCTTATTCATAAACTTTGCATTAATATCTTTTCTTTTGGGTACGGCGCCTGGTTTATGCTGCTTGTCGTTCTTAAAGATTTTATTGTTTTTTACGCCTGATGAAATGAATAATATTTGGAGAAACGTTTTCTCTCGATCAAATTAATTATTAATTTTTTTAATGGTTTATTTATCTGATTTCCTTATAATTATAAATTAATGAAAACAGCCAAATTTGTCATAAACAATTTAATTACATCAATAAACTAACATGACGTTTCGTCCTCAATCGCGGGCTTCATCAGGAATTTGGAGTATTATAATTTTTTATTTTAATTTCTATTGACTATTTATTATACATTTTGGAAACCTTTATCATGGAATATTAAAATCATAATTTGTGGTTTTAAATTTCTTGAGCGTACAAGCAAGAAGAATAGAATGATTTTCACGTGTCGTTTAATTGAATTACGATGAATTTTAATTACAAATTTAGTATAACAACGGAACCGATAAATCTGTGGCTTTGAGGAATCTCAGGTAACAGTCCGTAATTTCATTTTTCCTCTCATTTTGCTACAAATTTTAGCAGAAATGAAATATCAAGTAACAGTCCATAATTTCATTTCTACTCTCATTTTGTTACAAATTTTAGCAAAAATGTAATATGTTAAAAACTTTATGTATACGAGTTTACGGCTTGAGGCGCGTTATATAGCTTTCAGTTCTGACGACACGTCGCGCTGTAATCGCCTCATTTCTGTTATATTAACCTTTACTGTAATTGCGTAACGACCAGAAATATTATTTCCGTCAATGTGCTGTTTGTTTTGAACCTGCATTTTCAGTTTGCAGTAATAACTCAACAGTATTCGTTCTTGTGATCTTGCTGAGCCTGGCTCACTAATTAACGCCAGCGCTAATTCATTTATTTTCGCCTCAGCAAAAGCCGAAATGGAATCTGGGAGTCGGATTTTTTTTTTTTTTTTCGTGTTCCGCTATTTACTTGGAAGAGCGCGGGAGCAGTTGTTCCACATTCGCTCAATTGACGAGTCGCCAAGCATCTCGGATGAAAAGAGCGACGTGGTACCGTAATTACCGCGAAACGTCTTGAAAACCCCGCCAGGATCCCCGCTAATGGCAAACATTTACCAAAGCAAATTAAGAGTAAAATTTCCTCTGATCGATAATTGTAGTGAGTCAGCGTTACATTGTTATTTCTCGGTAACTGATCGACAGAAGACAACAATATTCAGCAAGATTTGAAGTGGCTAAAAATTAAAGAGGGAACAGCCACTGAGCTACACTAAATATGCTGTTAATTTCATTAAAAAAAAAAAAGGTTCCCAATTCTCCTCATGTATAGAAATATATCGACTATTTATTTGTATTGTATTATTATGATGGTACAAACATAATCTTAGTCCGGGTTAAGTCATATTTATTACTGGCACTTTTTAATTATTGCAAAAATATTATAACTTAAAAATATCAACGGATTAACTATATTAATTGAAGACTCGTGCATTATTGTGACTGAGAAGGAAACGGGCGATCTAGAATGAGAACTTTCGGGATTTTCAAGTCTACAATCTGAACTAAACATACAAAACCACGTGTTTCTACGACTGAGAGCTACAGATTGGTTGATTCCCGGAAACTAAGTTAGAAAAAAGTAAAAATTTTGTTTGATTCACATATAAGCATAATTATTTATAGTTCGTCAGAAATGGCGTGATTCCAACCAGGATTAGACTTTCTTATATTTATTGATATACGTCACATTTTTCGGTAAAATTGAAGCCTTAAAAACCTATCAATCATAATAGAACGAAACATTATTATTAAAATAAATAAATCAAACAATAAAGTCAGAATTCCTTGAATTGGACACAATTAAAGAATTAATAAAAAATGTGAACGGTGTTTCGAACCAAATTTGGGACTGTTTCTAGTACTATATTAATAACAAATAAAAATTTAATATTCAATATAAAATAAAAAATAAAAATTTAATATGAAATAATAAAAAATAAAAATTTAATATAACCTGTGAATTATCATTTGATAAATAAGTAAATAATTCAGCGAATAAGTCAGAAAAAATTATTAATTAATTAAAACAAACCATCAGTTCATATGACGTTTCGTCCAGAATTTTAAAACTTATTCAGGAAAACAGGAAATACTCACTTTTGAAAGTGTGCATATAAATGCTAAATTAGAATAAATATTAATTAATGTCCTGTGACGGTTTCATCCGAATATATATAATCTTTACCTGAAGAATTCCCAAAATTGTGGCAAAATTTCGTAAAACTGATTTTTTGCTTTATTTTTATTAATTTTTCTGACATATTGACTGAAATGTTTATGGATTATTCATTAAATCTACTCAATAAACAGTACAGCGATTTCTCTGAAACCAAAATTGTGTGAATTACAAAATAAATCATTGCATTCTGGAATATACTATTTAATATTGGCATGCACATATATGTTTAGTATTGTGGAAATGGAAACTATTAATTTTCGCACAGAAATCGTCAGAAAAGTTGACGGGTTTATAACAAAACTGTAAATAATAATATTGCACTTACGTACCGATGAGTTAGTGGAAAATAATTCAGGTCAGTTCAGGTGTTAGTGTAGCGATTAATATTTTTGATTAATGAAATAAAAGTCGGATTGTCTGTGACTTTCGATTGCGTTCGTTACTGCATTCATATTAATGAATTATATTTTCTTAATTACCGAATATAAAAAATCTCAATCTGGAGCCTTCATAAAGTTTCGTTCGAAATGGCTCGAAGCTAGGTATTACTGTGGAAACCTTATGTAACCTTCGCGGATGAGTCTCGATCACGTTTTAATGAGTGATACAAGCCAGCTAATCATTGATATGAGACGAAAAGTTGTACAATGTCATGCGTTGCCAAATAACAGTCATCACTATGAAAATATATTAATTTATAACGTATTGGCTTATTATACATCAGCGATATACTTTAGGCAGTACAAACATATCATCACCACCTGTTGAGAGAATACAAGGTATCACAATAATTACTGCTAATATTTAAACACCGAAAAATTAAGTTATTTTCAATAATTAAAATTATGATAACTGAAATAAATTTATTGTGTTAATGGCTTGTATATATTATTATCTCTGTAGATTACGATGACATATTTCAACGCCGATATTATATGGTCTATTTATAATAATCCAATCCAATAAATGATGATATTTGTATATTAGCAGTTTGGTAGCACATTATATAATATAAATCAGAAAACATCCATTAATAATTAAGAGAAAGGATTCTTGTTTATATGCTTGAGGCGATACGAAAAGGGCTCGGCAACAGAAACCGCGTCTTTACACTTGTGTTTTATCAGTTTCAATTTACATGTCTGTATTTGGGGGAAGCAAATGGTTTGCTGGTAGTATAAGCAGCGCCTCTTGAGACGTATCGCTGCAGGCGGTGGAACGAGCACGTAATCATGTGCTTTGAACAATCGATGCACTTTCTCGTGATTACTACTAACATGTGCGTCGTATTGGCGTTTCAGTTTGCAGGCAAATTAAAAGCGTTTCCTAAGGTTACTATAATCGTGTGGCTACGCTCAAGAACACGACGTATTAGAAGCAATGTTAATTATCAGTTAACAGATCAGCGTCTTATGTCTTTTCAACTTTAACATAAAAATTCTCGAAGTTCAGACAAATAAATCCAGACATGCGGAAAAGATAGAAATAGTTAAAATTAATTTCTATTAAAATAAAATATTTGATTAAATGATTCTACTTTAAACAAGGTTGCTTATATTATTCTTCGCAACGTACTATGCATTTGTTGTTAAATAAATACTTTCAAAATGTGTACTTTAGTAACGTATATTCAGAGCATTGCAAACATTAACACAGAATTATTTACTTTCACTGAATTCTTCGAAATACTTGTGATTTTTTTACATACAAATACGACCTTTCACAGCGTTCTCAACGCCTCTCTTAATTAGTTGTGCCTCATACTGCATATCGCAATCCACACTTCAGTTTCTTCTGTCAACAAAAATATCTGAAAGTGCATATTTATTCAATATGTTGAAATATTATGGAGTGTATTTTTTGACACATGATATGATTATATCACCTTTGTAAGATTCAATTATAAATGTTGTATCTGAATTTTACTTGGAATTATTTTGTAATTAGTTGTGTAAATATTACTTTTTCGTTATAAGATTAAAGCAAAGAAGGGGGTTCAAATAACCAATGAAAATATTGGAGGATAAAAATTATAATTGAGTTTATTAAACACATCAGTTTAATTCTATAGTTGTAGGGTATTTTCTGAAGAAGAAAGTGTAAACAGGCTATATATAGGGTAATCCACATAGTAGCCACTCCCGTCTTGTAGCACAGGAAAAGGATTGTAAAGGGGATGCGGACAGGTTGAGCAAGGTGGATTAAGTAATATTTTAATTATATAACCGCTTTTTTTATTGCAAGAGACATTAATGCCTATTTATCCCTTCACGATTTCAGCTTTAACCGGCGTTGAAATGGTGACTTCTGATTTTGAATCCCCTTACTACCTTGCAGGATTACTCCCTTATATAAGAAGTTTAATTTCCAAAATGTAGAAAAAGAGAATAAAGCTATTAAATAATTAGAAATTTTCTGAGAATCAATTATTGTAAATGTTTAAATCAAAGGGATTATTTTGAGACACCATTCCAAATCAGTAACATAGAAATTTCACTGTAGTAGTAGGAGATGAAACTTACAACTTTAAATTGTGAATGAAGCTTAATAATAGAAATGAAACAAATGCATACACCCTGGGAAAGGACGTGTTTGTGCGTTTCCTACACGTAACTGAAAAAACCGTCTGACCTGCCACGTGCTCCGGAGAGCCGCGACTCTCCATGGCCGTGGCCGGCTGCGGTGACTGGACGCTGTGCTCCTCGCTGCGCCAATACAGCGCCGCGACGCTGGCCTGGCAGCGCAGCTTCAGGGAACCCACGTGTCCGTTTCCGTCGCTCCTGAAGTGTTCTGGCGACGCCACGAACCGAAGTCCAAGCAGCGTCGTTAGCAGGTCGCCAGCATGCAGTTCTACAGGCCCCACCAGCTGAGACCTGTTAGCCTGAATAGACCACCGCTCAAATGAACCAACTTATTATAGAAATATAATTACTTGAAATATTAGGCGGCTCGAACAAAGTTTACGTGAAGAAATTAATCGTGAAATTTCTCACCCACGTCACTATAAAATTAATAAATAAAGAAACATGTCAAAAAGAATTTAATAAAAAATGGCTCATCGTTTCGTTCCTTTTCTTCTCATCAGCCACAAAAGTATAAAATAAAAATTTTGGTATGGATGAATTTAACAAGTACGAATACAATTTATTTTCTGTGATTTAAATAAATAATAAAATTTTGGATAGAAATTTCTAAAAGCGTGTGCTATTTACGCTTTACAGCCTAATTACAGGAAATAAATTCATATTTACAGTATTTCGTATATGAAATTTTATATTTTACATTTGTGCAGCTGAGAAAGTAGCAATAAAAGGAACGAAACGTTGTCATTTTCTATTTTATTAAATTTTATCTGACAATTCCAATTTATATATTGATGGTTAAAAATAATGAATATAGTATTTCTCGATTAAAATATGTACAAATGTGATTTTCTTGCCATGAGTTGCAAAGTTAATTTTCTTCCTTGCGCTAGTGTCACACACGTTATGACCCCATAGTCGCGACGCGGGGTGAGTGTTTTTGGAGTGTTGTCATTTAGAGCCATTTTCGGTATGAATAGGGAAATGCTCGATCCTGGCAACGTTGCCATTTTCGGCTTGCTTTGCCAGTCCCATATTTTCTCGCCTGTCGAATTTCCTGGTCGGGATTACATTTGTCTTGTTGAAAATAAATGTACTTCTTTGAAGAGATAAGCAAATGTTTACGTTTCGAGCGATCAATTCATGTCCTACAAATGAAAAAAAAAAGCGTATGATCGGTTGTGAATGTTAGTTCTAGATCAAGGAATTAACAACTGGGTGTAGGCGGAATCCTTCGAGATCTATGGAAGTTTAAAACAAATCTATATTGTTCCCGGTCCATGATAATTTTTTCTGTTTTAAAATTTTATTTCAATAAGTAAAGTAACTATAAACAAATTTTACGGCCATTATAAAAATATGATGGAAAAGTTTCGACTGAAATCGCATTCAGTTCTTAAAAATTATATTATAATTACATGTCTGTGAGATTGAAAAATTGTTTATAAAATGTTTATATTTGTTGTGTGACTGTAAATTACTACTAACAAAAAATATGGGGCTATTGAAAAAAGAATTGTCCTGGGTTTCGATATAGAAGAAGTTTGGGAATCAATGTTCTAGATGAACAAGTCAAACACCGGATAATTAAATTATTGATAATTCATTCGCAGTCGTAAATTATTCCCATTTTAGCCCAGGTAACATGGATTTAATTCAAACTACATCTACTGTCGCAACCAATATTTTTCTGTTACTCTGTAAACTATCCTGAATGATTTAAAAAACTGATGAAGAAGAATGAAAAGAATAGAAACTGTACGAACAAGACATGAAGAAAAATTTTCAGTGAAAACGGCAGTGTTATTGGAAACAATTGAAATAAATATACGGGCTGAGAAAAATCAATTATTTTGTGTGATGCACAGTAAAGTGCACTAAAACAAGTACAGACGAAAACAAATATTAAATTCGGTTTTCATACCTGTTGGTCGTTGATGAACCAGATGAGATGAGCTGCAGGTCGCGACGGACCAGAACTGCAATTGAGCCGCACAGTGTCGCCAACCTGATAGCGCGATCTACCTCCCGATATTCGAGGTCCTCCTTGCGGTAGAGCTGCAAATCGATACAATCAAATTATTTCTTTCAACAAACTTTTTACATTTATTCTCCAGTCGTGGTCTGTGCCGCCTCCGTGACAGTCTCCCAATTTAATGGTCAACGTTGCAACTGAAGTAGGAGTTATTGAGTGACTGTGTAAAATGGCAATATTTGTAGCGGTGAATAGCATAAAATTAAATACTTGAATTCTGTTAAAAATGTACACATAAAAAACGATTTTTACGTCCTTTAAGAATACTTATTATATTTAAATTTATTTATAACACCAAACTTTTCCTTCAGTCACATCAGTACTTACTTCCGTCAAAAAAAAAATATTTAAAATCATCGAAGCCAAGTAGTTTTAACACATATGCCATCTAATAAAAATAAATGTAAGTAAAACTCATAAAATAAAATACAGTATTTATATATCTATTTTTAATATAAATTTCCACACACAAAATTAATAATTCTAATATTTAAAACTATATGTTTAAGGTATTTTTTGTTTTACCAATTCAAAGTATTTAAAAAAAATAAACTATAAATCCTTGTAAATTACGGAAATGTTGCTATAAAAGTTAAATGCCTAGAATGTGAAATCAGATATAGATTGATTGAGAACAATATATAAGTTTCCAAAATATGTCCTCATTTTATTCATTAAACAAGTCATTTGAGCTATTTACATTTTATTAAAAACGTTATAAATTGTTATTTGTATTTCTTATTTAAAATATCTTTCACATTTAAATATATATATTGTAGAGATCAACAATTTGTAATGTACGTTTTATTTAAATTTTTCTTTAATATTATTGACTGCGTAATTATTGAGGCCAGAGAATTGTTGGGCGCATGAATGCAGAGACTGAAAATGTTTCTGTGCCATTATTGGCGGAAAAGCGTATGTAATACGCAAAGATTTTTTGGTGGAAACATTCCGTGTGTTTTTGGAGCCTGACCAGGATGGTCATGGAGAGTCTGAGTTGGTTTTGAGCGGGTGACCAGTGTTGGTCATGGAGTACGAGTCTGGTTTACAGTGCAAACGATAATGTTTTGAGAAGCTTGTCTTGGGGACTTTAACCGATCTAAAAAAATAGGACGGCGTAAAGTTTGTGAACAGTTGTTAGAGAGGCGTCGGAATTTGTGATGTGAAATGATATAGTAGTCAGTGTTATTTTCTTTAAAATAAAATAACTGAGGAGTGCACAATTCGGTTCCAAAGCAGCGATAAATAAAATGGAATGTAGAAACGTGATTTCGTACACTTTTATGTAAATATAATTTACCGTCAGGTTTCTCCAGATTTGCCAGATTTCTCTCGTTTTTTGTTAATTATTTTAAACGCTTCTTTATTGTAAAATTTAATTTGTATATCTTTTGTAACCCTTTGGTGCAAATTTCAAAATCACTATCATTATTAGAGGCCCAGTAATCGGTTCTGAGGTTATGATATCATTGAAGCTGTGACAATTTTTTTTTAAAAAAAGGAACAATAATTTAATTAAATCAAAATTGTAGAAAATAATATTTTTTGTTTGCTTTAAAATTTTTTTATTTAAATTCAAGGAAAAAACCTATAAATTATCTTTTCCTTTTATTAATTTGGCTACTACATAATTTGGCTGCAACGTGGCGGCATTTTTATTGTTACATTTTTTGAATATTACAATATATATATATATATATATATATATATATATAATTGATGAATTTTGAAACACTGAAAATGTCAAAACGAAACTTTTTTATTTAATATTAAATCGTATATATATATAGTTCGTAAAATTTTAAAGGTCGTTTCAGTTTTATTTAATCATGTAATAGATTAAGAAATATACTCCAAAAAATGTAATGAGTTGCTGTCAATTCGATTCGAATTCGCAGCCTTCGTAGAGGATCTCTAAAGTTTTAAAATTAACATACAAGAGAAATCTAGTGTTTTCATCAGATTCGACGAATGAAATTTACTGTTTATATGCATGATCATTTATGTAACAGTACTCGTTACAAATGTGCATCTTTTATTTTTTTTAACAAATAAACTTTCATATTCACTGAATAAAAGAAACGTCAAAACGCTTTAATATTTAACTTGTCGTGTCGGCCTTGTATTAAAGCTTTTTTTTTTCAAATGCAATTTTTTATGTTTCAATCATTAAAAGAACAATATGCGTTAAACGGTTGTGGTGGGTCGTTAACTAGGGGTGTGAGACTAAAAATTCAATTAAATTAACCTATAGTCATGGATACTAAATTGACGACGTTGAGAAATAAACTTTAAATTTAAATAATTATTTGTTTAATATGTAACGTTTCGGAAATTAATTGTTATTAATTTTCATACTATAATATTGAACCTTTGTAACTAAATAAGGAATACAAGTATCAACAACCCATCACAACGATTCAGAATCACTGGAATTTAATTTCATAAATTGAGATTTCCAGAAACTTGTTGCCCCCAACTGTGGATTACATTCTGAGTTATTCAAGTTTGTTTCTTGCGAGATAAGAAGTTGGAAGCCGGTTTATCATGGGCAGTGTTTGACGCAAACAACCTTTAGTTTCATTACGATCTAATCTATTTTCAGATGCTCAGAGAGGTTGAAAAACGCCTAGAGATATTCACATACAATGGGAAAAGTCAGTTTGCATCAAAATTATTATTTTCTTTATATACGTCGGTGACTCTTTAATGCGACGTCCATCCATAATATGAATAAAATTAATTAGTTTGAGCGTATTAATACGTTCATCGTAAAATGTTCCTTTTATTTTTATCACATAATAAAATATCATTTCTTTAACTACGCGAATTTCGTATGGAAGTTTTCTTTAAATCATGCGTGCAATAGAATAATTCGTTTTATGAGTGACAGGTATTTCCAATTACTCTGCTCTCTTTGACAAGTTTATCAGTTTCACTAGTGTAATAAAGAGACTTTTTATACAGATGAATATGACATAACGTGTCGAAAGCCCCCAGGGTTTTAAATTATGACAATTTTCGAGTGTAATAACATTAAATAAATTTAAAAAGCGGCTGTTCTAAAGGGTTTTTATATTTTGAACATTACTAGAATACTTTTTATTTTCCAAAAATCTACTGATTATGAATCATTCGTCTTTGTATATATGTATATAAACGCCACAGCGAAAATTTACAAAGTAACGAAATATATAAATTTACAGAACATCGGGAATATTTCGCCCTCAATATTTTGTTTAGAATTTTATTATTCCAAAATAATCATTTGTTTTTAATGGATAGTTATTCATTTACCAATGCCTGACTGTATTCCTTAGCAATATTAATAAAATACTATTTACAGCAGGAATATAATTAAGTAAGAATAAAGAAACTAATATATAATGTTATTATATGTTTTCAATTCCATTTTATATTTCGTTAATTACATTCTTTAATCGTTGTAGGGTCATTTATCATTGATAAAAGTCCATTTTTTATTCCCATATGAACTCTGTCCGTTGTTTCTATAATACATGTTATGATCAAGCGGCATTATAGTTTTCCAAATTCTTGGTAATATAATATAGAGATTAGTTTAATAAGTTAGCAATAATTTACTGAACGGGTTCATTTGAATTAATGATTGCCTACGTTTGTAACAATAAATAAAAATAATAATTTTTAGTTAACGTAAATTGTTTCAAAGAGTTTTCCGGATGTATTTAATGGATAACATATATTTGACTGTTCTAAAAGTAGTCCGATTAATTGGAGGGACTATTTTACTATCATTACGAATTATAGTCGAATAAAGAAATGGGTTAAAATAAGCGTTGCGTGTTGCATGGAAGAAGGGGTGACGAGAGTTCCAGGAGATCTACGAGGCGAAGAGGTTTATCGTTTATTATCTGAGATGGAATTATGAGGACAGTATAAGTAATCTGCTTAGAAACGTAGTGAAAAATTGGCTGGGGACTGAGGTGTGTAAGGATGTTACCGATAACTTCTGGTGTGAGGAGAAACGAAGTAAGGATTATGCAACGTTTTTCTCAACCGATTTTAATGTTGATTAATAAGAGCTGAGAATAAATACATGTTTCATTGACTCGTAAATTAATTGATCCACGAATATCACAACGAACCACAGATATCCCTTCCAATAGTATTTCATAAAGATTTGTCATCTAATTTATTGAATAAATGGGTTCGAAATTACGTCTTCTGATGCACGTATATTAGAGGCCTGTGTGAGCTGAATTAATAATGATTGAATGTCATTATGCGCGCACGCCATGTTGGCTGCGTTATCGACGGCGTCTCGAATATATTAATTCCGCAGTCTACATGTCGAAATTTCGTTTAAAAGGTGCAGACTTCATCGCTGAGGAGTGTGTTTTTGATATGACCTATGACCAAAGGAATAAGTTTTGGGTACACGAGACGTTATTCTAAATATACATGCGCTGAATGTTTAGTGTGTTTCGTGAAAGTTGATCCAAAATATACATATTTTAATATAAGTTACATACCTCTAAGTAAACGATAGGGAATAATGTATGGGTTGCCAATTACCATGATGTCGACGCGACCTTTGTAACCCTTGATAAATAAAAGTTACATATAATGTGATTTTGGTGGAGGAAACTCATTGATTAGGAATGAACCCCGTTCCATGGAGACGTTGCTCTGATACTCTTACGGATCGATGATCCGTCATGGTTTTCTTTCGTTGATTGAACTTAATACAGTAGCTGTACATAGGTTATGAATGAAAATATAATAGAATGCTTACAAAAGTAAGTATAACGATTCGACAACGAGCTTACTTACCGACTACTAGCATATCCCCGTGCTCAGAGACGGTTCTGAAGGCGGGGGCTTCCCCGGACACTTCGCAGCGGTAGCGACCAGAAGAACTCAGCTGCACGTCTGTCAGCAACACTTGACTAGCGCTGGACCCTCCAGTCTAGGCTCAAACAATTGACTTCAGTTACGATAATTGTTTATCTACGAATATATCTGCTCATGTTTTACAGTGAAATAGCCATGCACTACTGCAATATGAAGTGTTCCAGTCACAGAAGTAAGAGTCGGCTTGAAAGTGACAGGTTGCACAATTACCTAATTATAGCAACTCATATAAAAAAAGGCCAACCGATTAAATTTTAAAACTACAAAATTCTTCTATTTGGAGACTTGATTGTGGTTGATGCATCGATGAGAGTTGAACCCATTTTTCATCCTAATTTAGCAACAATCGTTAGTTTTTTTGCCTCAAGTATTCTATTTAATTTACAAAATAATCCATTTTATGTTTCAAATGAATGACCTCTCCCAAAACCTAATCTAATTAAATAAAAATTCAAAGCTAGAAGGTTGTTCAAAATAGCCAAATCGGGGTTTTAAATAGGTGCGAGTGTTGAACTCCACATTTTCGGAGGAGAAAATATTTTTAAATGGCACGATTCGTCAGTGTATTCGTAGGTACCATTAAGAACAGTTTTCACACAGGTATCATAGGCACGCCAGAATTCACGACACTACTCAAATCAGCATTCAGATAATATAGGACGTTGAAAATAAAATTATCCACGTCATCATCTAGTGACGACACCAACGGTTGCAGACGCCATTTTATTCGTGGTAAATTGAAATCTGTTTATTTGGTAAAAGTATTAATTTGACAAACATCTCAAGGTACTTATGCAGAGTATACCATGGGTCTTTTTTGAAAATAAAATTTCCAGAGTATAATTTGAAGATAATTATAAAAATAACATGTTATCAGAACGCGTCACTCACGTTAACCGGATTTGTGATCTCTGGGAGATATTATCTTTCGATGGCCGACTACGGTCATTTGTATCCACACTAGCATCCGTTGATGGCGTTTTCAGCCTTACATGTCTATATATTATACATTTTACTGATCCGAGAACTATCGTGAATTCCGACCTTTCTCTGACGCCTGTGGATTAATTGCATATATCGCAGTAAAATCTTCATGGTAACTGCTCTTAATGGTACCTACATAATTATCAGATACCGTTTAAATTTATTTTTCTAAGAAATGTCGAGGTCAACAAACGCACCCTTCGGAAACCGTATTCCGCCAATGTTCAACAAGTGGATAGTTTTAATAGCTATCATTTCTTTCTGACTCATCGCATTTATTTATTTATTTTATCTAATTTCAAGTGATTCTTTCCCCGGACTATTATCAAAGAATGCCTTGGAACTTTAGCACAGTATTCGCCTTGCATAAGCTTAACAAATAGCATGCCAGTTTTTCTCTGCAATTCGTTGGACAACTTATTTTCAAAGGTCTTTGTCCTTTCCTTTACCACGCGTTCAACATTAAAAATTCATTTTCAATTAGCGATCAGCTAAACGTATGTGTTCATGATGACAGTGACGAAGGCACTAATTCTATCAAAAAAATTTTGTATCTTCCAATTCACTATCAAGAAGGAAGCTGCACAATAATTTCTTTTTCCACAACGGCGAGAACTTCCTCTAGTGGATTACTGAGTGTTTTTGCTGTATGAGATGGCGACAATAGTATCCTTGTTTAGTTATGCACAAAGAGGCCTGCGAGAAAGACGTCCAGTTTTTACATTTGCAGTCGAGTATAAAGAAATCTGTTGTACATTTAATATGAAATCAATTTGTTTGCAGATATATTACTAACATTATTTTACTAATTCCTACAAAAAAAATAAGTGATCAATGAGTACACTGCTTCGTTCATTTCTTTTAAATTATCTTTCGTATTAATATTTAAACATTGCAATTTTATGTATTACTTGCGGTCAATTCCAGCAATTTTCTATATTTGCACGAAAGTTGATAAATACATGGAAATTTAAGCCCTTTATTTTGTTTTGTTAGACCATAAACATTTAAATATAATCCAGGATAGTTTCCATTTGTTCCTCAGTCTCGAATTTGAAAAATGTTAACAATCTGTTAAAAATAATTCTGGTAACGTAACAATCATATTTGGCTTTGGAACATATATTCTCGGCTCATCACGGACCAAGAATGCATATAGCTCTGCAAATTGGATGGCTTTGTGTGCTTTGTGTGTTAATGATGTTGCTGTCAAGTTTGAGGTATCAAGAATCCGGAATTGTGTGGTGCCGTACAACTCGGTTTCTGGGTTCAACCTACATTTTCTTCCTAGTAATTTAAGCATTAACAACGATTTCCTGAATATTATTTTATTTGTAAGCTACTTTAGTGAAATGAATTATAGTTACAATCAAACTCGAATAAAACAGACCTTTACATTTATTTTAAAGGAAAGCTGGTATAAATTATGTGCTTCAATACTTGTAGGAACTATGCAACCACTCTTCACCATGTAGATTATTAAGTTTTTCTCATTCCGTCTATGTATCATAATTTAATTAAATACTTATCTCAATCTCACTACATCTTTCTGATATATTTACTGCATACATGGTCACAGATATCAATAATACTGCATCTGCGCTCCTGAATTTTAAATTCAGATTTTCCCCTCCAAAAATTCATAGGTCAAAAACTCGCCCGCCCATAACCCCATATTGGCTATTATCATAAAGCTTGTAGCTTTAAATAACAAGCATACCTCTTTGTCTCGCCGGCTTTCAATTGTTGCTTGTCATCCATTACGTAGCTAATTATATAAAACAATTTTTCAGGCTATTTTCAAAGAATTCCTCGAACATACCACCGCGCTTTCCGCCGTGTTTAACGATAATGCCGACGAATTGGGCAAAATTTCATCTCTGAACCGCAGTCGAAGTTGATTTAAACTACTGATCCACAAAACATTTATTTTCGCAGGTATTTTCTTTTTAAAAAATGACACGTACATGAAATACTGATCTCAACATCAAATTAAATGCACCGCTTGTTTGTGGGTATCTTGTTATTTTTAAAATTTTGTTTCTGTCTGAGTGTAATTCAATCGCTGTAATAAAGTGATTCATTGATCTTGACGCCGTGAGTGCTATCAATTAATCGATAAATCACGAATTGGGACAATGTAGGAATAACGTTTGTGTGAGCGATTCGAGTCCTTCGTTGAGGATTTTGCGTTCTTTACACAAAATAGTTTTTCTGATAACTAATTATTTATAAAAAAAATCCTTCCCTTCGAAAAATAATTAGGTTACATCGGTCCATATTTCAGAAGCACATCCGGTACTTACGTCCACGGAGATCCCCAGCACGGGGAAGAGCTGAGCCGGAGGGTTGTCCCTGGGCACGAAGCGGTAGAACTCGCGACCATCTTTGTACCACTTGACGGAGTACAGAGACTCTCCTTCCAAGTCGAAGCGACATGCCAGAAGGACGCTTTGGTGCTGCACGGAGTGAGCAGGAATGTGGACCTCCATCATGCGAAGACAGCTTCCGCCTGTGCCAACAACAAATCACTATCTGAGTACGATTTAGCTCCAGTTTATTGATTTGGCGCAGTAGGATTGGTATAGCTCTGCATATCTTTGCGATGACGAGGAGTAATTATGTAAAATTAAATTATTTCTTATCCTCTACAAATTTACATTGTTCCTCTACTCATGTTGTATTCTGTAGTTCCAGTATCAAACATTTCAACATTTTATTTGGCTCATTCGAATTTCGACTAGGTTTCCAGTTGTTGGTTAGGAAGGTCGGCCTTGGAGACGCAATTGTATTGCAGTTAAGTATTTATCAGAATAATTCGTATTTTGATTGAATAATATTTTTTGTATACCCCACCGATGGTGTCTCTGCCTTATCGTGGCGGTGGGGTATGTGTGTTCTAATGACCTCAAGAGCTATGCCGGCGGTAGTATAACTACTGGCAGGGTCTTGAGGACAGGTCTTGAGGTAAGAACCTGACTAAAAGAGATACCCTGGTCCTCCACGTTGGGGGTTAAGCGTGGGACTAACAACCCTACCTCGTAAAACAAACAATTGTTACGAAATCTACATTGGGAAAAGCCGACGAAATGGACTTGAGACTTGGATCATGGAATGTACAGTCCCTCTATAGATCGGGGGCTCTAAAATGCTATTGGACCAGTTAGATAAGTAAGGATAAAGAAAAGTGGGACGACCGAAATTAAGGTGGGAAGATGGAGTGATCCAGAATATCAGGATGTTGAAAGTGAAGAATTGGCGGACCATAGCCATGAATAGGAAGGAATGGCAGGAACTTCTGAAGAAGACTATCATTATTGATGATGATGATATTTTTGTATTGTGCTATGTCTGTTTCTTTACAGTGATAATAATTCAACAGCCCTTTAATGCACTAGATTCATTCTCAATAGAAGAAGAAACAATTTATATCTAAATGTAATCATAACGCAGAAAATTCATGAATGAAATTGAATTGACGTTAGTAATTGCACTCGTGGAGGGTACATAATATTTTTCTGTGTATACTCAGTGAGGATGCCGCGTTACATAATTTTCCGGATTCATATTCCATCCTTAAAACATAGGCTACTTAGGTGAAGCTGCAGGTTGTGGAACTTTGTAGTTTGTAAAGTCAATAAAGTGAGAACATTCTCCGCCTCTGGGCACACAATTGGTCGGAATGCACTTGAGTCTCCTACGGCTTCGTGTGGAACCTAATAAAGCCTTGCAACAGCAACAGACCGCCAAAATGTACCACTAATTTTCAAGCAAGTTGCGAAGCAGTGCGCATATTGGGCTGGGTCACAAACGCAATTGCCACTCAAAGCCATTAATGTTGATTCGTGATATTTTTGGAAAACTATTCAGTGAGTGATGCTCATTAAATTTCTCTATAAAAATAAACATTTATATTACGGATAAGACATAATTATGTTTTACACTATTAATAACAAAGTATAGTATAGGATTAGATGAAATTCCATATAGAAGCTTCAGTGATGTGGAATGAGACAAATACAATAGTATATTATAAGTATAAATCATATATTTATTTTACATTGGACACATTTGAAAAGGAAACTAATTCTGTCAGTTCATTAATTAAATAGACGGAGTGGCTAAGCAAAAGCTTGGTTAGTTCTTTTTTTTATTTGATTTTATTATATTCAATACATGAGAGTATTATAGATCATGCTTTTCCAGATATTATTATTACTACTAAAACTGATTAGCAATTGAAATAAATTTTGAAGGGAGATACGAAAATAATAGAAACAATATGTGGAGTAGAATAATTATTATTTACTGTATATTTTAATTATAGTAATTGTAGAAATTAGGAAATAAATAAACTAAAATTCTTAAAATCAGAGGATGTTGGGCCGTGCATCAGAGACTGCAATGTTCTGGCTGTTCGAAATTCTATCTAAGCTTTCCAAGATTCTACATCTCTCTTTTAAATTATATATCATAATATAAATATTTGTGAATATATTTTCTAAATATCATCATACTATTATTTATTCGCAGATTTTTATCAGTACGTTATGTGATTCGGCTGATATGTATTCAGGAAGATAATTGTAATATTTTAAATGCGACTGTTGTGTGCTTGTGAAATTAGGACAGATTCTCACAGTCATATTTTAGTGCTTAGGGCTCGTGGTGATCTTAGTCCTACTATGAAGAACTCTACTGCTTCTTTTTTCTATTGTGAAGTAATGTAGTATTTTTTTTCTGATTTTGAATGCACAAATCGCCCTCCTTTCAATTTTTTGTTATTGAAGTAATAAATTTGTCCGCAGTAAATCGTTGATGGCAGAGAATAACGCTTTAAATAATAGCCTGTTTGCGAAAATTACTGTGAATGATAGTTAAACCGTTTAAGAAACTGATCAATACATTGAAATATCTTCTAGGAGTAGACGAGAAGCCTAAGGCAATAATTTCAGAAGGAACAACAAAGGATAGAGCACAGAGCTGCCGGCATAAAAGCGGCGCTGAAACGCTTGTGCCGGCTTTACGACATCCCGTGCGAGGAAGTATAACTTCTTTCTCTGCTATAAACCAGGTGCAATATTCATCATGACAATTTGTAGCAGCTATACCTTGTACATAATTCAGAAACATCCTGCACTGCCCAAAAAAATATAATCTGGCGAAATTCGCTTCATGCAATTTGTAGTCGTGCAGCGCCAAATGTGGTGGAGTGATTTAAAAAATTGCAGTAATTTTTGATGAAATATATATATAGGTTATAGGTTGGTTTGCAACGATCAGCTGGTGAATATTATAATATTAAGATAGGACTCATGATAATCATTGTAATTCTTTTAACAAAAAATTTTAAGCGGGTTTTTAATTTATAGAAACAAAAATAAATGAATATGGCCTAGGAAATTAATCCTAAAAGTGACAAATTCTTAAGTGTTACTCAAGAAATACATACTTATACCATGTGGTGGTTGTCATTATTAATAACAATATAAATGCAGAATAAAATAAATGAAATGCCGAAGCAGTTAACACAGTAATAATGAAGTCCTATTAAGTAAGATACTACGCTAGCAGTATACAATTAATACTAATTAAATAATTAATTAAATCTGATAAAGGCTGATTATTCTTTCTTTTCAGAAAGGATCATTACTATAAACGTTATCAGATTTATTTTGAGAATAAAAGAATCACAAGGCTTTTGCACATCTGAAACAGTCGATTTTTTTACATACCAAAGCATAAAGGTCTAGTTTGTATTTCACCCGTTGCAAGTCTGTCTTATTCATGAATAATTCTTAACTCAAGACTTTCCAGTTACTGGAGAATTAACTTGTAAAAATTGAATAATTGAGGGGTTGTTGTTTTATTTTGAATTAATGTAGAATTCTTTGTTCGATAACAAAAAGTTTATTTAATTTATCTGCTTTTATTTTTGGAAAATTTAAAAGCTCTGTCTCATCCAGATCATTGTGTGTCTCTAATAAGGAACAGAGAGAACCTCTATAGTTTTTTCTATCTCCTTGGCTCTACAACCCAGGGGGCTTGACCTACCAGGTCAGATGTCAGGCTGTCACCTTCCATTACATATTCCGGATTTTTATTTAGTTCCACGTAGTAAGAGCAGCGATTATTCTTTTACCTTAACCCCAATTTTCCTGACCATGACGAGCACAAACACTCATGCTCATGCCGGGATTCAAACCCGCTACACGGCAGTTGGGTCATTTGAATTTTAAAACTAACTGACTACATCAAAAGCTCTCCAGATGGCAGTGAAGATACAGAAATATAGCCGAATATTTATTCCTCAACGGTCTCTAATCAAACTCCTTCAGACTCTTCAGTGGTCGAGTCGTGCCTGTGATGGGTGACATTTTTTCTCTCATAGTCTCATCCATAACATTTTGCTACTCACAAACCACCTGCAGTCTCTCTTTTCCCAACCAAAACAAAACTTTGGCGGTCCGTCATAATCCTGCACATTTCGGATGCCTTAGCACTATAGCACGCGTCAGCATCGGTGGCGTGAAGCGCAGATTGAGATCGTGGCGTGGAGGTAGGGCGAAATATATATAAACACCACAATTATCTATCGCTGAGATATGGTAGCACCTGTACAGAGAGACACTAAACTGGGCCGCCGAGATATTTGACGTGCACTCTAATTGTTTTTGGGTTGCCACGTTATATTGGCGCGTCTGAATGCCGCTATGAGTGTAAACCTTGAAATCCCGAGCAGACCCATCCGAATAAATATTCCGCCGACACTCAAAATAAGTGATAACAAATTTGAAAACGGAATAAAATTCATTAATGAACCGATTACATACGTAAACTTGTTATAAGACATCAAGAGCGTTCAATTTAATTTTTAAAATTACAAGTTGTGCGAAACGTAGGTGAAATTGTAAAAGAAAATATTTAGCTTAAGTAATGTTCGTGTTCTACGTATATTTTTATACTTTTAGTGCGTAAGGGGCTGATTACTGATCTGATGAAACATATTAAACGAAATTTCTATTACTCGGCAGGTGTTTAATATCTATGAGGAAATATTCTTTAATCTGTGATTTCTACACCACCTGAAATTCGTGGTTTGCTATAAATCTATAGACGAGCTAATAGTCGACCTTGGCCTACCGAGACGACTGCCAGACTGTCGGCTTACATGACACATTCTGGATGTAGGAGCGACATCTGGTCGGAGTAGTCGACAATATAAACAGCAAAAATCACTCGAAGGTTACATTTAGATGAGTGATAATAATTAAATTAATTCTAGTAAAGGCAATAATTGCTTTTATATAAATATTTTCTTCTTTAGATTAAAAAAAACTTCCGCATTAATTGTTATTCTCCTGAATTATACTAGAAAACATGTTTATTAACGATTCGTCGAGTTTTTCCGTTAATGCGATTTGAGTTATGCTCCATGGGACGACAAATCACAGTCATGGATATTATCAATGTTAGTTTTCCGAAAATATCGTGTATTGTTTTTCATTGGTAACAGCAGTCCAAAGGGCAGTACTTCACGTTCCAGCGTTCAAAACCACACACAGTGACATTTATATATGGGCGTGATTTAGATACATCTGTCATGGAAACGATGCGTCCACGCCTGTGCTTTACAATATGGCACTGAGCCATGACATGTTTACTCATGTTATGTTTCAAGTACAATGAGTTATTTGAAGGGTGGAAACTAAAAGTGTTTGCGTATCAAAAGTTCGCAGGTTTCTTACACTTCGCTGACGAGCAGGTGTGATTAACTGCTTTGTAGATTAGACACGGAGACAAATATCGTACTGCATTAATTCTTCAGTTGCATTTTCTGTCAACATTTCCGTAAACTCTGGCGAGTAAACACAACGATATTTCTGCTCTGACAAATAGGGGAAATATGCAGGAAGTATTTGTCTCTGTTTCTCTTTAGTATAATATACAAGCGGTCAAAGAGATTAGTGAAAGAACGGGACGTAGGGTTGGTTTTATACACTAGAGCGAGTTCGTTGTTCTCCAACACGGATCTACATACACAAGTTAAATATTTACTCGGTAAATAGCGCACGAAATTCCCAGATCCCTTTGTAAAGCACTTGAATGTTAACCGGCGTTTTCATTTTAAAACTAAAGGTAAACACTTAACAGCGTTCATCTTCTGTACAATTATGAGCGCACGAGTCGTGGATTATGAATGCCGCAACTACCAACCACTGCTTCTCCCTCGGATTGTTGCTCCACCAATTACATGAAACCGTAATCTTCTCATTTATTTACGCGAAATTCATTTCTTAGAGGAATACCGACTTTCTTTCTTTTTTCAACTCCTAAATAAACTTTAAATGAAATAAATCATACTTTTTTTTTCTCAATTGGCATTTAATCTGAAAAAGTCAATTCCTGTATCAGACGGCTCTTCCTATAGCGTAATTTAAATTACTGCTGTGGAGGTTGAACCTAATATTTTTTAGCTTTACTTCATGTGAATTAGCCGCGGACGATTATGATCGATTTTTCCTGTCTTCGAAATCAAATCCTGATTCAACATAAAATTTTAATAAAATTATTAATGGTCGCATCAGTCATAAAAATAAAACAATTCCTTTATATAAAAATTTATTATATAACTACGAATTTTCGACCAAATATTACGAACTCTTCAGGTAATAACAAGAAATAGTACGGAGAACGTTAAAACTATTTTATCTACATTGTGATGCGATTGCGTAGAGCTTCCAAATCTTTAATATCAATTATGTAGAGTTAAAATAATGCTTCATCATTTATAAATATTAATTAATAAATTTACTTCTGATTGGTAACATTTATTATTAAATAGCTCGGTGTCTGACGTTGAATTAATTCAACTCAGCGCCATCCTTAAACCTGCTTTCTTCCCATGTTGATAATGGGGTTGTAATTATACGCGAAGGAAAAGAACGAGAGATACCCTATCAATCTCATTGACTCCGAAAAAATATTTATCCGACGCAAATATCGGCCGTTTTAGCGTGTTTAAAAATTTCCATCCCCGCCCTTGGGGGGTAGTACATGTGTCTTACCCCCCACATTGTTTGTTTCCTGTTCGAAAAGATCACGTGTACGAAAATTGTTTCACGGATGTAGATTTGTATGCGGAACATACGTTCACACACACGTAAACAAACAATATATTTTATTTATTAGAAAAACAGACGAAAATTAATATATCATTTATAAACACCAACAAAAGTTAGATCCTAAATTTTATGAGAATTTATTTTAACTGTATGCCAAGAAAAACTCTGCAGAAATTTTACTATAATTAAAAATTAATTTCACGTTTATATGAGGAAAATTTGCTTTTAATATACTTAATGATTGTCCGGCCGTCATAAAAGTTTAAACTTAATTTACTCATTATGATTGAGATTGTTAACAAAGAAGCCGAAATAATATGTAATATGTATTGGAAATTAATCTCAAATCTTCATTCGAATGAAAACTAATGGTTCATATTCACAATTAACACATTTTATATGGCCTAAGTAATTCCAATACGTGATTGGTTTGCGTGTGACCTCATCTGGAAGATAATAAACTTACACCTGGTGTCGGCCAACTCGGCGTACTTGTATTTGACGTTTATTTTATTTAATTTAATTTAATAAAATTTAATTTAATATAAAAAAAACATGATTTCCCAAAATATACATTTACAACCTTGAAAAAAACGTCTACAGAGTGAAACATTTGGGTTGGAGTAGGAAAGGAAGTCATGAAAAAATTATCAGTAACAGCCGAAATTAATATCGATTCCATAATTTTTGTGGATCCGATCACATTTTAGCCCCATACATAGATTTCCGAAAAAACATTGTCAATTTCTTTTTTTTTTTCTTAAAAAAAAACATGTCTCCCTCTTGGACAAAAATGTTTCAGATATTTCCAGCTTCCACTTTGAATTACAAAAATATAGAGGACAAGCAGTCTGACAAGGTTTATTAATTAACAATTCAATTAATATAATAACACTGCATTTCGTCCCTGTTTTGGGACTTCATCAGGTGAACGATAGTTGAAAAAAAAAGAATAAAATGAAACCTTAAAGATGAACATTATGATGTAAAATATTTGAATGATATTTTTATAAATTTTATAGTATACGATTCTCAATATTTTCAATTATTAAATATTATATTAAAGTATTTTGAGCAGATTTTAAATATGATGGTCAAGCTTCTATGCATGTTTTAGCTGAAAAATTTTTTTGTTACTATAATTAACCTTACGTTAAATTCATTCAACAGCGAATTTCTTAAAAACTTTTATTTATAATTTTATACTGTATTTGATACTTTTAGGTACTTGTAAATGAAATTCCTTTTAGTGGAATAGAGTTTATTCTTATATATAGAATATTTGGAGGATAGTTACCAGTCCTACATTGCCGTAATAAGCTATTTTACGTATTCCCTCTATATTACTCTAACATTTTCACGTCTTACAAAGTTTCATTTATTCTAAGAGGAGCGACGTTGTATGTAAACACTTATTAAATTATTTGAACCAAGAAATATTCCGTTCTCGTATTCATACAACTACATTGTTAAAGCCAAATCATCGCGGGACATGTTACTGAAAAAAAGAACTTTTATATTATTTGCGCAGGCTTCTTCAGCAGATTGTAAAATTTTACCTCGACGTAATAAAACTTTTACAGCTCCTAGTTTTTCTGCGCTGCCATAATTTTTACTTCTCACATATTCGACACTTCCACAAATTATTGCCCTTCTGGGAACATTCTTTTTTTGTTTCACGAAAGACTGTAACGTATCATAATTCTCCGGTGAATCGTGAGATGACATGTTGAGATATATGACTAACCAACTAAGCGAAACAAAAATGTAAAGATTATTCTAATTAAAAAACGCTATCTGTATAATAATGTTATCGAGAGTTAGATAAAGTAGAAAGGAACAAGGAATAGGTAAAATATCAGTCGTACCGTTGTGTTGGTAAAACAAAGTGGTAATAATTCGTATATGACAGGAAATCTGATGCCACATTATCCATCAAATAGAATAGGAGTATTGAATCTAATTTAGGTTAATATTATTCTCGTGGAATCTACAGTAATTAATATAATCTGAAAATTCTCATTTAATAAATAAACAGTAAACAATTTCAGAAAAAATTATGAATTAATAAAACGGAATATCGTTACAATACAACGTTTTATCCACAATTTTGGGACTTCTTCGAGTAAAACACTTAATAAAGCAAAATTTATACGATGGATTAGAAAATTAAATTGACAAAACCGTAATTAAATAAATCCTACAATTTACAGATTTTTATTTCTTTACTTCAAATATAAGTTATACAGACTTACAGTTTCGAGTATATGCTAAATAAGAACAAATCTTAATTTTGAATAATGAACAGCGTCCTATGACTTATAAGCGAAATGTGTTTTTAGTAGGGAACAATTTTTTTATTATTGATTTATTTACAGTCGCATTAACAGCTCTGGTTATTAGAGACTCAGTATGGAAACTCGATTCTCTCACGCACACAGCATACATGCCCCCGCCGGGATTCGAACCCGGGACTTCTGTAATGCGAGGCGGTCACGCTGACCACTACACCACAGGAGGCCGAATTTTTTCTGACACTGGCTACGTTGTTTATTACTTTATTAATATATGATATTCTTACACCCTTGTATGAGACTTAAAATTTACTAATTCATTCCGGGATTCGAAATCGTCTTAAAAACGCAAAAGATTTCCTTAAATGAAACAAAACTTCCATGGTTTGAAATTTTAACTAACAAAAGAATATAAAAAATACTTTTGTAATTATAACCTTCGACGCATTAATTATTATGTTCACAATCAACACGTCATATAATAAAATGCAAACAAATAAATCTTAATTATTATTTTGTTTATTGCCAATGAAAATTTGGAAATTATTTCAATGATTTGAGTAATTATGTTTCGTGCTTAAAAGAACTTGCAAGTTATTCCTAATATAAATTACAGTTTACTGATATTTATTTAGCGTCTATTTTTAATTATAATAAGATGAAACGAGTTTAAAGTGTTGAATGTTTTAAAATGTCTTCAATTTAAAATATTAATAAAACAGGCGAAAATAAATTATTATTTATATTTGACAATTTGTAGAAAATTATTAGCATAGTAAATGCCTATGTCAATTTCTTCATTTCGATTGATATTTATGAACATATATTGAGCTATTCTTAACTTTAATCTATTGTTTTATTTGTGTAAAGTAGATGTGTTTTAAAATGAAGAACAATTTATTGCTTTTTTTTAAATGCGCTTTAGATTTAGATTTCAAGCTAAATTTGTGTTATAAGCTATAAATTTGGAAAACAACATATTTAAGGCCTGTAAAGATAAATTAACACAAGTAATTGACGACCTGTATAACAGACGATAACAGAAATTAATTTTGAAAAATAATAATTTAAAAGTGATCTTTGGCAATACTAGATCCAGACTGAAATAACACGACAAAAAATATAAACTAACAAAAAAATTATTTAATAAATGTGTCTTGTTTTAAAAACAAACTACAGGACTGTTATTCGAGATAGGCATGCTGATTTTTTTTAAAAATATTACTCTCAGAAATGCTTCATAAATTTTATTTAAATGTAGAACGAGTCACGTCACATTTAAATGCTATTTATGATGGCTTATTAAATAATATTTGTTAGTTTTTATCTAGTGTTTATATTATTTATGACCTTTGGTTATATTATTTCAGTCTCGCTCTAGTATTTTCAAAGATCACAACAATTGATCGAAGCGTCTACTCAATTGAAAATTATGTATGGTTCAAAATTATTTTCTGATATTGTCGTTAATTACTTGTATATGTTTTAACTTCCATATTAGGCAATTTTTGAAACGGTATAACTAATTACATTAGTTCTTTAATTTTTTTAAAAAAATTTTTATAAATTGTGATTGTATCTCATATGTTTCTGTTATACTTCAGAATTATGTGTTGGAGGGGTATGGCTCACGAATTCGATATCTATCAAATATAATAAACAATTAGTGAGCCTGCAGTGTTGGTTTTTGGAATTATTTAATGTTTTATGTGTCACGATGCAAGATTGAAATGCACCAACTTAAATTGTCGATAGGGCAAAATTCGGGACAAGTTCTCTGTATCGGCTGCAGGCTGTCAACGTCAGAACTTTTGTTACTGTAATGGTAGCTAAGCGGTATGGATTACTCATGGAGCCCGCCTCAGGCTAATGTCCGCAAAAATACAAAGCGCAGATATATTATGATTGAGTCACTGCCAAACGATCGCTTTGCTCTGATATGTATCTATAACGCTCTGCGTCGAACCATGATGAAGTTTTTATTGAATTCTGATTAGAGAGGTTCACAGGTGACGCTATATATGTACACAGCATCAACTGGCATTTTCTGCATTAATATCATCATAATTTTTAATTCCGTTGCTCATGCTCATAATAATAGCATTGTATATCGAAATGTTTCATTTTACAACAAATATTCTTTAAATAGAGATAAAAATTGCCTTTGCATAAACTTTAAACTCAAGAGTCGAAGAAAGTAATATTAAACACATAATTTCTGACAGCCAAGTTGATAGCAATATTCAACTTATATAAATGAATTATATAATTAAAAATGAGATATTAATTAAATAGAGTGTAATTCATGAAGATAAGATATTCAGAGAGCTGACACGAAAAAAAAATAACTTGAAGGGGACCCTTACTGACTTTGTCAACTGTGTTCACCTTTTTTGCCTTAATTAACGTCCACAAAATTTTAAAGAATTACCCGTATAATTCACAGATGTCGCGTCGATAGAGCAATGGTTTCGTAGGCGTTATGCTTTTTCCGACAGACGCCAGTTGAAAAACATATTCATTTCAAAATTGCTCATTACTATTTGAACCATGTTTGTTGTATATACGCAAGTAAATAAACGTTCACGCGTTGTTTTTTTGCAGTGAAATTGCATCTTATGAAAAATTAATGAACTAAAAATACTACGTCTGTTTTAAAATATAATAATTAGATAAAATAGTCCAATGAACCCAATAATAATAAATTATCATATAATAGATAAAAAAATATTAGATTCCGTATAAATGTTTTCAGGCCGTATACCGGCATAAACGGGCAAACTTCAATTTTACATAACCGTTATGAGTTACTAGAAGTATTTAAAAAAATAATAGAAACTAATATGTACGAATATATATATATATATATATATATTTAAAATTAGAAATGAAGTAATATTTAATTTTCCAGAATCAACCATTCTTGTGAATTTAATTAGACTGATGTTTTTGGTATTTGTAAAAATTATATAGCCCCATATTTTTATCACTAAATTAAATAAATAACATATAATTATGATGATATTTTTATATACGGAAAATCTACGGAAATCCAGAAAGATTCCAGACCATGTAACATATAATTTCTAGTTCTTCAAGAACCCCAGACTGTTGTAACATTCTGGCAAAAACGTAAGAATTTAATATTTCTCATGATCTGAAATAATGTCGGAACAAATTATAATTACGTTTTAGTTACATATGTTTTATTGTGGTCACAATGACAATAACCTAATACGTAGATTATATATGTGTTAAATTGCAGTTTTTTACTGGAGAAACTTATTAAAAAATTAATTTCGAATATGATCTGATGATGAAAAAAACCATAAGGTTTTAAACAATGAAATTAGTTTTAATTTAAACTAGATCTGAATTAATAAATAAACGGAAAACTGATAATATTTCAGAAAGTGTTATTCAACTAAGCATTACATTATTACATTATTTCGACGTTTCTCCCACGTCTGTAGGATAACTTAGCGAAATTGATTCAATAAATATTATATGTATGAAATATATATATATATATATATATATATGAATTATATTAAATTTAAATTAATGGGCAATGGTCAAGTCAGACAATTTATTTATTAACATAAATTATATTACATAATTTAAAATACAACGTGACGTTTCTTCCCTCTTCAGAAGTAGTATTATTAAAAATTAAACGTTTTAAATGTTCAAATTTGAATAAACAATATATATAATAATCAAAATTCTGACTTTTGGTCATTATCTGATAATTTAAATTGAAATAAAATATTTGAAGAAATTTGCCTTGTTATCATATGTGACTGACTAAATGTGGGGCTATATAATTAATTAATATTTAATTTTCATTCCGGAATTATGTAAATGATATTCTGAAAAATATTAAATTTTATTGATTTTAATAATTTTAGTGTTCTTTAAGTTAATGAAATGTATTATTCAATAAATAAAATTGTATTCACTTTTAAATATTTGACGTTATTTAAATGCGTACGATTATTTTAGTCGGCATCAGCATTTAAATCACTTAGTGTAATTAAATTTTTAAATATGGAGCTTCTGATAAAAGGAAAAGAATTCGGAAGACAAACGAAAGGTTTACAAATTTAGAATATTTTGATTTGGATGTATTGCTACATCAATGAGGGTGTAGTTTTTTAATTGATTTGATCCCCGTTTAAACTAATATTATTTTGACCTAATGGAAATGTTTAACCTTGCCTTATCTAGATACAATCAAAGTGAACGTAGGGACTCGAGGATAATGGTTCACTATATGTCTACGGTGCCAAGAACGTCTCGAAGGCTACGAGGTTTCTTAATCTTGCAGTTTCAATCGATTTAAAGTTAAAACGCACACAGCGCACTTCAACGTGTAACGGCAACAGGTTGCCACAGGCTCGGAAGTTGTTTATTTGAATTGGGATTTAATAACGCAGTTGTGTTAAGTCAACATTAGCTAGACTCTCTCCTTTATCCTACACTGTAATCGAATCTTTCGAAATAAATTTTCTGAAAGTTTTCGGGACATAATTAAAAATATGTAAGAGAGAGAATATAAATACCGTTTACATTAATACCGTTCTAAGCGTCACTTGTTGCTGAAAATAAATTAGTCGCGTGAATAGCACGTGAATTATTATCATTTTTAACTCAGAATCTTCGTTGCATTTTAAAATGCAAATAATTCATATTCCTGTTCATAACAATTTATATAAATCAGAGGTAGGGAGAGAGTTTGGGTGTGGTGAGAAACCATGTGTTAGAGGCTCGGTAAACTGTTGAAAAATGTAATTTAGAAGGAATAAAAAATTTTAACATAAAAGGAAATCTCTGATAAATAAAATTCCGTGAACCAGTAAGAAGGATGAAATCCTGACAGGAAGGCATAGTTTTTTACCTCATTAATTTACTTGATGAACACGTATTTACGTAAGCAAGGAGAAACACATTACAATTATCATATATATAAAAGTGATATTCATCTTACATTAAGTGGCTATACATATTTTTCAGAGCTTTGAGCAATTTGCTGTATTACTATATATAAGGAAAATTTTTCAGAAACATTACATTTTAAAAATGATCCTACATATAAATTATAACAACAATATTAAAGTTATGAAACCTTCCAATTCACATCACTTTAAATTTTGATATGTATCTAAATTTAAAGTCGGTGATTACTAATTTGAAACATACGTCAATTACACTTATATCGATATAAGGTAATTATACATTTGGTTTATGGAGTGGTTTTTCGTGTTTTTTTTTGTTCTTATGGAAACTTTGACAATGTTCTCTCGTGGAGGCAGATAAGAATTTTGTATCTGGATCGCAGTTAATTTTACTGGATTTTCCGTAACATGGACACGTACCTGCTGGAAACTAATATTCACATTGCGGTAAACTTATCTAATGATACTCTAGGTTTAATAAAAAATCAATTTAATTTATATTAGTTTTTATATTTAATTTACTTGAATTTCATATCACAATATTTATTCGATTGACAAATTAATGATGCCAAAATATTACGCAATTCCTCCATGTGAACAAAGTGCACACTGTAAAATAAAAAATACAATTGAAACGGTTCTAGGAATGTAATAAGACAACCGCGGAATTTACTAACGTAAAGTTCAGCCGAGCGGCGTTTCTTCTCTTGTTTCTTACAGAAAATCCTCTTTCAGAGTATATTTTATGTTTTTCTCCTCAATCGACAAGTCAATTTTAGCCACACTGCTTCCTCTGTAGACCCGTTGAAATTGATGCTTTCTGAGCATATTTGATCTGAAGCTCTACAACACTCAACCATTTTGTTGAGCATAACAGCATATTTTGTCTGCATCCAGATGCACCTTTTCCAAACTCTATCCTCTCGCTCCGGCCGTCCAGAAAGTTTTACCATTAGCTTCCTTCCTGTCCCTATGCAAACTGCCCCATCTGCGTTGACCCTTTTCTGCTCCTTTGACTACCCGCTGCGTGGTCGAGACAAAAAAGTGTCCACTTTCCCAGCGTTCTGTTTTGTTTACGGAAGCAGATTATTGTTCCATTTTGTGCTCGCTCTGCATCTGGTGTTAAAGCTAATATGGAAAATTTTATTGTGTTAAATTATAAAAGAGGAACACGATAACAACACAACATGATTTGACAAAGCCACGGTAGAAAAAATATAATTAGGACAAGTTCAAGGTTTGTGTTCTGATCATTTTGGGTCATTTGGAAAAAGGAAACTCGTGGTTTGTTTTATAAAAAAATATTAAATTTATATTTTATTAAATTTTCAAATATAATTCTTTTATCAGTGGGATCCTTGTTAAAATGTAAATGTTTCTGACAATTTTTTATTTGTACTGAATATGGCAAATTGGCAAAGCACCGCAAAATTTTAATTAAAGATTTTGTAAATGAAGAAGTTTTTCACTTCAAATTTATGACTGATTAATAAAATCAGGGTAAATTAACAATTTATCACTAATCAGTTGTTTAATATAAATTCATATCCTTGAAGAAAAAACTTAGAATTTAATGCATGGGATTGAATATCGCGCATCTATTGAAGAGAAGAAAACCTACCACTTGCTTGATATTGAACATTTAAAATCTGAAAAGTCGAAGGTCGTAAAATATTAAATAATGAAAGCTTAGACTTGGAAACTCTGTACGTGGTAATATGTTATTGAGCAAATCACTGGCCGAGAAAATATTTAACATCATAAAGAATATTACATATATTATTCACTGGCCTATTCCAAAAAATGGAGGTTATCAATTGTTCTTCAGTTGCATTAGAAATTTCATAAATGAGAACTAAGAAAGAACGTGTAAATTGGATAGAAAAAGTAATATACTTAAGTACGAAAAAATAACGAGTGAATGATAGATGTAGGCGTCTTTTTACGAGCCTATTTGTTTGGGGAAATGGACAGCTGTTTTCATTATGGCAGTTAATTATAGATCCTTAAGAAAGATAACGGGAGCTGAACCAATTAGCCTACACATATTTATGAGTCTTCCTGCGAACACTCATGAACATACATGAATTGTTTACTGTCCCACGTGTCTCATAAAATCATATGATTCTGTCCCGAGAATTAATGAACAATAAAATTTATTCTCAAATGTGAAATATCCTACTAAATTACTCTATCTTTTTGTCGGATTAGAGCTATAGATTATGGGGGTCAATCGATACTTCGATATTATATTTCGAGAATGTGTAACACAGACTCATGAGCGAATTAATAATTTATGACAGCTGTTAGTTAGCCCGTGAAAATAAATAAAATGTGATTTGATGACAAAAGATTTAATTATAATGCCTTATTTAATATATTAGAGAAATATTGACTTTAAATTTTTTTAGGGTTTTAATTATTAATATATAATAATAGATGTAATAATAGCTCAGTTTTGAAATTAAGAGTCGTAGACTTTGAATATATACGAGAATGATTGTTATACATCCATTCAATATAAAAATCATTTCTGGGAATGCTCATTTGAGTGATTCTTAAGACGCTGTCCACGTCCGCGGTTTCAAAACCATTCAGTCGGGGAGCAGTGGTTTTTCCGAGTCGGAGATGTGGGGTTGATTTCCCTTGAATATAAAGGCGAGTTAGTCCATTGTACGCAGAAAACAGTTTCTTTTCTGAAACATTTTGACAGACAGACTTTCAAGAGAGGCATCGTACCGTCGTTAAAGAAGACAGAGACAAAATACAAAGAAAATGCAACTGTCGAATGTAGGAAATAAAATGCCTTTCCCACACACTATATATATATATATATATATATATTGTAATGAACGATTTTTTAAATTAGTTTTATATTTATTATAAATTATTAAAGTTTTTCTATATGAAATATATATGTACTTTCAACATGAGACATTTGAAATGAAAAAACAAAAAGAATAATACAAAATTTTGCTTGTACAATTTAAAACATATATCATGACCTTTATCTCAGGGTAGTTTTGGTTGGGAGATTAAGGAAAAATTTATGTATAAATGTGATCAAGATTTCTTTATTAATATTTATTTAAATGTCTTATCTGTGATTGTCCAATATGTAGCTGTCGAAATCCCTTCTGTAATCCTCGCTGATAGTTTACCTTCTCTTGTCACCTTAAATTATCCAAATTATTTCAAGGTTTCTTCATAAAAAAAACTCCACTATACTCTTCTTTTTAAAATTGATTCAATTAACTCGTCCATTACTTTCGTTCCGACGTATTGGCTGTTTCCACATAAAATTGTATAACTTTCAAAATTGTACTAAAATTTATTTTCTTCGACATTTCACATCATACTTTAAATTATAGATATACAAAAAGTTTGGCCGTTCGTGACGGGCACTCGTCAGCTGCTCTTCTCCTACTCCTGACCATCGTAAATTTCCTTAAGGCCGGCCGCAGTCACTCACCCCAGCAACCCCCTGTGATCTCGACCGTCCAAGACGCTCGAAATTCTTAACGAATATTTAATTTAGAATCATGTTTGAGGAATTTAGAAATTGGTATCATTACAATATATATTAATAATCACCTAGTTAATTGTCGTTTAATTTATTTTGCCCCACGTTGTGGTAGCCATTTATTTATAAATTTATCAACAGGTTAAATTAATTAAATGAAAAGATAATCAAAATTTAAAACATAAAATAAAATTTATTATCTATTTGTGGCTTCAAATTCTAAAACAATTACAATCAAAAATTTTATATCTCAGGGTTTGATGATTAGGACACGATAAATGTAGAATTTGACTAATTAACAATTCTATATTTGGATGTTTATTTCACAGAATGCAAACAAATTTGTTCTAACTGGTCTCGCTGTCCTACTAGCGGTATATGGAGTCTTTCCAAATACTTCATCCGTCCACAGCAATCTCTCGGCACCAACTCTATCCTAGCTGGCTGTAGATGTAGAACTGACTCAGACTTTCATGCGCGCAAACGCCATTTTGACTTTTCGACAAAGCAGTCGAGCTCGCTTCTCCATTGTTGCTTTGTTCGATCAGACCGCTATAATGGATTTATCAAACAATTACTAGCTGGTCTAATTAATTGGCAAAACAATATATATATATATATATATATATATATTAATATATATATATATATTAATATATATATATATATTAATATATATCAAAAATGCGGCGAATTAAGGTGAAGTATTTCCATATATTTTTATTGGAAAAATATTTTGTAATACTATTGATTAGTTGTCCGTTATTTACTGTTATCATTACACAGTGAGTAACGTAATGCCGTGGTTCAATCATTTCTAACTATTAAATCAACTGAGTAACGTTTATCACGAAACATGTCACAGGCACTAACAGGAAGAGGTCTAACATTGCTGGAAAACATATAATAATGTTAACACTTACAGGTACCAGAGATAGTCAATCCGCTCGTGAACTTATTTACAGGGCTGCCTTTTGAAGGAGTGAACGAACAAAAGGGTTCATTGATATGAATCTCGCCCGCCCCCAATTGCTTAGCCTTTGCTTACTGTTTTTAATTTACAAGTACAAGGATCTCATCCATACAGTCTCTTATTTTCCTGTCTACGTTTCTTTTCGGATTCGTCCTTCTCTTGCGTTTGAATGGCACTTGTTACAGATCCAAATTGACTCTAGGAAACACTCACTTCACGTGTGTCTTTTACGATTTAAGTTTAATAATGTTTTAGCTTATATTGAGCTTTTGTTTTGAAGAAAACTGTGTGACCTTTAGAAAATCAATTTTTGATTTGATATTTGTCTCAAACTGTAACAAATGAATTTTATTAAATTTCAGTTGTATTGAACTATAAAATTTTACAGTCAACAAGATCAAATGAGGTAGAAATAATTTAATAAATATTTATTACTTATTCAAAGTAATTC
The DNA here is from genome assembly GCA_037074705.1 of Zhengitettix transpicula. Taxonomy (NCBI): domain Eukaryota; kingdom Metazoa; phylum Arthropoda; class Insecta; order Orthoptera; family Tetrigidae; genus Zhengitettix; species Zhengitettix transpicula. The sequence continues at coordinate 45,777,817 of CM073593.1, read as the reverse complement.
GAAAAACAAGGTCCGTTATAATAATTCGTTATAATAATTTATTTTATTTTTATTTACTATTTACAAGACTTCCAAATCTAAATTCATTTTGTTGAAAGGCGTAAGAAAGTAACAACAATTGTTGTTTCATGCAAGTAACATACAACAAAACTATGAGATTTGTTATTGCGCTTCTAAAGATTTAATTCACATCCTAAATGGGCTTATTTAACTTCAAGGTATATAAATAATTGTAGAATTTAGCCCGCAACAGGAAAAAATATCGTATTAATAAATAATTATCTCATCGTTTATATAATATTCCAGAATTCATATGAATAAATAAAAGCGTGTTTGCAAAGAAGTAAAAAAAAAGTTTCCAAAAGAATTACAAACAAGAGTTTTTATAGGTTGAAAGTTTTTATGCCTATAAATAAATTAAATATGAAGAAAGGTAACCATAAAATTTGAAAACAAACTTCACGCTCAGTCCAGGAGAAAACTTGCGTCCCAAATAAATTGCCGTCAAGTAATCGATTTAATTAGCTGATATTTCCGAGTGACGACTTCTGTTGTGCGAATTGATGGAGTAGTAAAAGAGTATGCTTTGCATCCATTAGCAAGCATGAATGTTTCATGCGGTACTCGAGCCGGCGGAAACAACAACTAAAACACAGCTTTTATATAAGATAAAATTAAGTGTCCGTAAAACCAATGTACTGAAATTTATGATTCATTAACATAAATTAAAAATTTTAAAAAAAATTTCAAGCCAGAGGGGATGCGATGCCGCTGTGAAGCTAATTATCTAGATGTTCAGTGGCCTCATTTCTTGTTTTACAAAGGATAAAGTTGTCTGGGACATTATATATTACCTATATTATTGTTTGACAATATATACTATTATGTAAAACTTATATCACAATTTTTATTTCGAATTTTTTGAAATAGAATCTTTGAACTCTTTCGGCTTTTTAACTGCAAAGTTGAACGCTTAATCAAAGAGCAATAATCGTTGGAATTTTTCAGTAATAGTCTATAGCCAATTTTACTCGATAGCAAACATATGATGACAAAATATGATCATATAAATATCGGGGTATTTAAGGGTCACTAGATCGCAAAAGTTCTTGTTACATTTAAAGTAATAAAGTAGAAAGAAATTATAAAGAAAGAAATAACCCACTTTCAACATTCCTAGATCTTTAGAAGACTGGAAGGATACACTACGAAAGCTGTCCAGATGTTAGGCATATCAGATGAACACTTGCATATCCTACATAAAGTTGTGCATTTCAAAAGGTTTAGTGCGATTGGTGCTAAATTGTTGACTCTTGACCAAAGGACGTTAAATAAGAGTGTACTGAAATTATAGAGTAACTCGAAGGGGTCTAGTCTTGTTTTATACGAAATTTAGGGTTGTATCATCATCAGTGACTCTACAACTCGTTTAATATTTTGGCCTCCCGGGTCCAAATATACGTCCGCTCACAAACAGGGTTTAGAAACCATTCCCACCAACTCTATTTCTGTGATTTCCACAGGTGATACTTTTCTGTTTCATAACCCGTTCAAATTATCTCATGAAGAATATAACGATTCGGATGGAAAAATCTCGGCCGGATCAGGAGTCGAACCCAGTATATCCACTTGCTTCGTGATGTTCTATCTCGTCCTGGATCCACTTCATGTCCGGTCTAGATTTTGCTTCAATTGGAAGTATTTCTTATGCTCATGATAAATATTTCTTTTTGCGAATGTATAGATTGATTATCTGTGCTGCAAACGAGTAAAATTTAAATCTAGACCAATTTATTTTTTTTGTGAGCGAATAATGAAATAATATCCCCGTGGAAAAGTATTGTGGTAAAAAAAAACATGTAATTATTTAATGAACAAAATTTTACGACTTTATTTGTCGGCGGCGTAAATGTAAGAACTGTGTACAATAATATGGGGCTATAATTGTAGTTAATGCTGTGTGCATTGTCGCGAAGGCATGGCTGGACGCGCGGAACTTAAGTGTGGTTCGGGAGCTCAAACGATAAAGTTGATGAAAGAGTGTAGTTTGTGAGTTCAAATGATTAAGTTGTAAGAGTGTGTTTTGGGGAGGCAAAGCAGTAGGTAGTCAGATATTCAGAAAGAGTGTGTGTTAGAAATCGGCGGAGAGAGAACTTGAAATTCAAATTTTGTTCTAGAAGGCAGCAGAGACATAATATTTTAAAGTCCCAGGTTTTAAAATTACAAGTCTGCAATCGGAAGTATTTGTCCATTGGAAAATTTTATGCAAGCATCAAATTTTTGAAAATACGATATCAACTCTAAAGAGCAGGAAGTGTTGTGTCTAAAAATCACAACCACATTAAATTCAGTGAAACATGGCCTGTCTCTGATGTGTTTTAACAATAATCTAGTGTGAATGAGCCCCCTTTCGAACAGAAAAATGGTAATGTAAACTAAAAAGAAAATTGATTATCTGTAAACCTAATGTAAATAATATTTTATCGTCAGATTTCATATTTGACTAATTGTTTTAGTTAAGAATTTTTCACTTCGTAAGGTTTAATTGTCTTGTCGTAACATTCTTTATTGGAGGCCCGATAGTCGGCCCTGAAATCAAGCCGTGGAATTTTACATACTTGTAACATAATTTTCAATGGTGATAAGAATTTGTTTTAATAAATTAACTCTGTTTTTTAATTGAAAATCCAATCATTTTAACTTTTAATTTGCTTATATAAAATCTCATTTAATTTTGAATATTACATTTTGTGCTTCAACGTCGTTTTCATTAAAATTTACAATTAGCTATCATTATTGGAGGCCTGCTTTTGTAAAATGTATTATTACATTTTGTGCTCCAACATGAGGCTTATTTTAATCATTTAATTGTGATTACTACAGTATATTTGGCAGAATTTCGGTTTATTTATTAAAATGTTGTTTATAATGTTTTTACTGTTTCTACTAACTCTGATAAGTTTTTCAGAAGACCTTAAATAGGCTGTTAGGAGTAGAATCCATTTTTTCTACAGGACATGTGACGGCTGAAGAAAGGGCAGTGTTGTTAATTGTAAGAAATATGAAAAATTGAAGTTTGAAAGTGAAATTTCAGATAATTATTTCGTGGTTTGTCTAACGTAATTAAATAGTAACACTAATGGCGAAGGTTCGCAGCTCTAGCGAGCGCGTAGATGGGGCGTAACTGAGCAAACAGCGCTGCTCAATTCCCGGAGCGCTTATTTACTCAGCGCATGTGTGTTATGCAGCTCTGGGTTCAATGCCTGCCGCAGGCTATCGCTGCCTCGCCGACCGTAAACGGGATCCCTGTTATTATTAAATAGCGATTCGCCTTACACGGGTTACGAGGAAACATGCTGGCTAATTTAGCGGAACCAATAATTAGTCTGCCACTATTATTTCTACGGAATACAACGTCTCTAGCTAACACTCGATGGCAGTTGCCGGGGTTCTAAAATGAATTCGAACCGTTTAAATACTGTATATAAAGGATAGTAAATTCAATGAATAGTAATAAGGAACTGCTACTTTGTACAAGGAATTCTCCAACATATTTAATAAATCAACAATTAAATGCTTCCTTTCTTATAAATTCCGTCACCTGATTCACGCCACGGACTAATTGGAGGACAAGACATAAACAGATGATTTTAAATTAATAACAATACTTTTGTTTCACGGAGTATTTCACATAAACGATGTTAGTAGGGTAAATAGTGACGTGAAAATTCTGTCTCAAACGCGGACGAAGCAAATCGTATGTAGAAAAAAATCCGGGGAAATCCAGAATACATTGTAGAGACCACCAATGTGTAAAGAAAGGATTTTTTTTATTTCTTTAATACCAGTGTCCGCAATGCAGAATCAACATCAGTGTTCGTACGTCACGTTTGGAATTTTCCAGTGTCGTTTTTTTTTCCTAGGTCAGCGTATGAGGGAAAATTCTCTTGAAAAACGTCCTCTGAACCGCTATGGAGAAGAAATTTTAATTGTGATGGCTGAATTTTGAACTCCTATAGTACATGTAAGAAGAGAGAAAGGTTTTTTGCCGAGTGGCTTCGGTTCTGCCGAGGTAATATTAAGTTATGCTGAAACTACGAAATCACGTTACACAACAGAAAGCTTTACGAGAGAAAATAATAGGGAAGTTATACAACAGAGAAATACAGTAATGATGAGAGGGAGAAAGTGATACATTGAAAGTTATAGTTATAGGGAGAGACAGAACGTTATAGAAATAGTACTTGGGGCACTGAGACGAGTTCCTACGCTACCGACCACGAGTTGTGCGGCTCCGGAAGCAGAGGACACTTCGTTACGCCACAGGGAATATCACTGTTATGGCAGTGAGACTATACTATATCGCGCTGATGCTGAAAATAGGCATCCAGCTCACAGATAGCCTGAGATTAAGACACAATTATCTTTGGAGTTTGCTGCTATATTAAAATTGTAATTTTTACAAAATAAATATTTTTCATTTTTAATATTGTTTCAGGGTAATAAGTCAATTTATGAGCTTTTATTATCTTATAAAAATCTTTCATATCTGTCTGTATCTTAAGTCACCGCTCACATCTTTAATTTTAAAAATTTATCTTTATCAACCGTGTAACACAGAACATTTAAAATGGAGTTCAATAAGGAACATGTGTGAAATTGATCCAAGACTCACGCTCATTATAAGTCATAAAACTTAGCAATATTTAACATCATCATTTAGTAGAAGATTTCCAGGATTATTAATCTCCTCTTAATTCTAAAAATTATTACAGGTACTATTTTAATCACTGCAAAACTGCTTAACATTTTAAGATTTCAAAATTTTCTTTTTGGAGAGTGTTATTATTTACTAAAAATTGAGCCATTGCGATTGACACATATTGATAATTGTAATTTTTTTTAGAGTGAGAAGCTACATGAAGGTAATCCACGTGGTGGCAAGTCCCCTTTAATAACATAGGAAGGGATTTGAAAAGGAGAATGCGGAATGATAGAGGAAGGTTGCATCGGGTTAACTAAGGCCCCGGACTGATCGTCTCCGGCAAGTGATACAGGACAAACTCTAGAAAATCTGCATCAAGTAGGTCGGGTACTTAGTACTTGCTTTCTGAAGGTGGGAGAGAGGTTTGCTGTGGGGACGCAGTTTAGGAGGCAGATGGCCGACTGTTCTACACACGTAACATACACCTGTCTAGACAGACTGAGGAGCCTCTGCTGGTGAGAAACTGACTTTATAAGGAGAAAGAGAAAAAGGCATCTCCAGAAAGGTTACATTTGCGAAAGCTGAGAACAAATCCCACAGGATTGATTTAATTGAAAAATTGCAATTTAATTAACTTTAACATTAAGTTAACTCCATTTTACATTAGAGATAATAGCTGTAGAAATATTTCATGTTGATTGCAGAATTTCCAAAGTAAACAATCGTCTAAAAAATAAACAGTTACATTTACCCTAGTTTGTTATATATTGAATATACACTCAGTCAAATAAAATTTAAATACTTATTTATTGCCATGCAATATAATTGAAAGTTTACAAACAATGATTAAGTAATAAAAACAATAAATTATATTAACGCGTTTGTAAGACTAAGCTGTTAAAAATTAGTTTAATATTTTACATTTGGGGTACGAAATAATATAATAAAACCTCAAATATTGTATGCCCTTAAAATGAGAGATTAACCATCACTATAGTGATATTTATGTACTATCTAAAAAGATAGATGAGTTTCGTGATTTATTCATTAGGCCTGGAAATGTATAATAAATACGAATGGAACGATGTTGCTATATAGGGAGGCTCTGGAACGTATCCGGTTTAAATTTGATATATTTTCATACCGATTAACCGCACGTTCGAATGCCACTGGAACGCGGCAAGCCTAAATGGAGTAATTTTTATAGATTAGTCCAATGTTGGGACGCCGCTGAAACAAACCAAGTAGAAACACAGCACAACTTTCAAATTTAATTGTATCCCACTGGAATAGGTTGTCAATTTTCGGACGGAATTCACAGAATGTTCTCAATTAAATATATATTAAATTATTACAAATCTTGTTATTTTAAATAATTTAAGGAAAATATACATTAAAAAATAATTTAGTTCATCCATTCATTATTCATTTCTCTTTCTAAAGAACTTAAATTTCATAATTTATTGCGTAATTTAATAATATATTGTGTAAATTTCTAATTTTTACACACACAATTCAATTATTTAAAGTAATAAACAATGCCAATAATATCAGTAGAGTATTTGATTAAATAGTGAAGCACAGCTATAATTGAAAGCAAATTCAATTTAAACGTTTAAAACTGAAGCACCCCGATGGCTACGTACAGCTCCACAGATAATGGTAAAAGAGATTGATACTTTTGTTTTTCGTGCTGTGACCAGCAGAGTATTAACATTTCGTCCAATACTAGAAAACAGAATTTAGCATGAACGGATTTTCCAAAGAAATTAGGAACTTTTAAGATTTAATGACAATGTACGTTTTACCATTTCATCACATTGATATTATATTTCTGCCTTCTACTTCGAAGGTTGGTTTCTCTAGCGACGTTCATTTGCTTGCTTATTTTAGTCCTGAGGATCCTTGTACGGAAGCATTTTTCTTCCCGATGAAATTTCTATACTATTATAACTTTATAATTTAATTAAAAATAAATGAAAAAATTATAAATTCGATTCGACTAAATTATTTCTTATTTCTTCTTCTGTAAAATATTCGTTCCGTTTCCCCCCATGAATGTATCACAGATAAAAACATCACACGCCCATACCTGACGATGCTTTTACGTATCACTGAACTTCATAAACGTAAAAACCAGAATGTATAACCACAAATTAACTTTGAAACCTAAATCAAAAAGTAATATCACTTAATCGGCGCAAGTTAAAATTAATAAACATGAATTTGATTTCGACCTTATCAGTGCATTATATAGAAATGAATTATAAAAAAAACTTAGATTCACAGAAGGAATCTTTATACCATTAAGTAGAGTTACTTATTAATTTTAGGAATGAGGGAAATAAAATTCAAAGAAGTTTGAAAAATAAGATAAAAATGTAGTTTTCATACTATGCATAATTCATAAAACCATATATTTTTAAAGTGAAAATGTCACTAATGATATATAATAACATAATAGGATGTGGATTAATTATTATAATGTTATTATATAATTTGATATTAAAAATGTAAATCAAAATTAGTAAAAGAAATGTATTCACCTGTAATCGATTCAGATTACAAATGTATGACAATAGAGTAGTGACCTTTGTTGGCATGGTGTAAACAACAACTAAATATAAGTAAAAGTTTGAAACGTTTGTTAATATGTTTCAGTGTTACATAGCTATAACAATAGTCGTGAACGATGGCTGGTGTCGCAGGTTGAGGGAGGAGTGTAACGTGGAATAAACACTTACACTACAAATATCTAACGTTGTCAAGCCAAAGACGGATTACATAACGGAGGGGACACTAAATTCAGAGGCCATCATATCTGGCTCGCACTATAGTAATAGTTAAAGATAATGTAGTTATGTAAATGTATCCATATACATTTATACTATAAAAGTTTCAATAATTTAACTATTTTAATGAAGTAATGTTTAATTATGTTAATATGTTTCTGAATCAGACCTAGAGAGAGCCGAAAGCTGCAGGATGTATAGAGACAAAATAAAGACTATTGTGACTGGTGAAGGCTATTCTTTATATAAGACAACTTATATATAGTCAATTCATATTATGAAACCAACATTTAAGCTGACTTTTCGTTCGACTGCAAATGTTACTTCCCGTTCCATAAAGCATTATGTCTGTTGATACAAGTAATATATTATATTATTATATTTCCTTAGTACAGTAAGAATGAAATGTAAAAAAAACGCGTAAGTCTGTATGCAGAATTAATATCCTGACCCGAAACTCGCTGGGTATTGTGAGACGGTGAAGTAAGGGCAGTTTCTATTTGCTTCGGCACAGAAAAACAAATGTTCATGACGCGAGCCAGGGCTCCAAGTAAACCGTCAATAATTCATCGAACTCAAACACCAGCTCTGCGGCCGCATTCATATTACTGATATAGCGGTACGTGTGCTGTGTGGGAGCCTCTTACAAAATGCAAGGACTCAACTTTTTTTTACAAAAAAAAAAGTTTGGTCACAGAATATTGTTCCGTGTTATCGAATTTATCGAGCGGTCTATGTTCCATAGGTTCATTGAAAATAGATTTATAATTGTTATTCACGAAGTTAACCATTACAAATTTGTATTCAAATTAGTATTATCTATATTTTACATTTTGAATAGTTTATAATTGTAGTACCAATAACCAAAAAAAAGCTTTTCATTTGGTGAATTCCTTACTTGTCGGCTCTCACTGGAAATCTGAAACGCCCTCTCGTTAAACGTGTCTTCAATTCTGCCTTTCAAAACGTCTATTAACTTTATTTGTCTTCTTTTCTATGTAGAAAATTATTTCTTCAGACGTGATAGTATTTACCTTTGGTTTTGCACCTGATTCCACTCTCATTTTGTTTTCAACAACAGCTTTAAATTTCAACTAGTTGACTCCTCATATTACAAGCGCAGTCTTTTGCAAATCCTACTCGTTCGATTCCTCAGTCTCTTTATCTCAGTTTTATAATAACAGAAACATTTAGCCACTGCTATTAAACATAAATTTTAATTTATATATTAAATAATTGAAAATCGATTATTGTAACTGATATTCACGGCTTTCAATTTCTAATAAATTTCAATTATCAATTTAAAGTAATAATTGAGATTTTCCAAGTTTTAAATTTGTGTTTTCTCAGGAATTTTACTACTTCCTACTTTTATATTTCCATCTACGTTAAAATAATTTTGATAATTACATTTACCTAATTTTTTCATTCTAGATATTTTGAGCTTAATTTTATATTTTCAAATCTTATTGAAGAATCAATCGAAAATTAGGCAGTTATGCAATAGATTAGTCATAACTTATTGATTTCGATAACTTGATTAAAAGACCGTAATACAATAGCTTTCTAAAAATAAAATATAAATATTCAGTTGTCACCAGACAAATTCTTTCAAATTATTTGAAATTTGATTGGGATGGTACAAAAGTCTTGGTATTGAACGCAGTTATCAGGCTGAAACGGTACTCATCAAATCACACAACATCTCTATTAATATGTAGAGTGATACTAATTGTGCAAGTAGGACCTATGCAACCATTTTATCTTCCTAGCGTCTTTGACGAGTATTAATTCTTAAGCTTTTTGCACCTGATGAGAGCTACAATTTCAGACGAAACGTTATTCTGTTAAATTTGTCTTTATTCTGCTGCATTTGGCTGAATTTTCTTCACTTATCAATTTCACAGGCATTCGAAAATCTGTTCCTGACATCCTATGAATTAAAATAGAATCAGTGTAAAATATGTGAATCTTAGAATCAGTGTAAAATCTCGCAATAGTGTATTTCGAAAACGAAAGGTATGCTGGAACCAACTAGACAGATGTGAGTAACAAATTACAAAATAATTATTTATGTAAACGTAATTAAAAGATAGAAGTCAGATTTCGTTCTCCTTTTAAATTGTTAATCAGAGTTAATCTTTTTTATTTTTAATTTCGTTCTATTTTAATTGTCAAGTTAATTTCTTTTCTTTTAGTCGACGCATTGTTTAAGTAAATGTAATTTGTTTGTTAATAAGATTTTTAAACATAATTGATGTGTCTATTATCAAACCCAGTGAAGACCCTGAGAAATTAATGTTTTAAATTTGTAACTGTTTTTAAATTATTGCCACAAAATAAATAAATATTGTTTGTAAATTTTATAAATTCATTTATTTAAATAACGACCTTTAATTGGGTATATTACACAACATTGAACTGATAAATAAAATACTGTTACATCGTTAGATTAATAGAATTAATTATTCGTACATTTCCGCTAAATTGTGGAAAATTTGAAATTAATTGATTGATTAATATGATACAGACAAAGCAATAAATTCTGTGCTTAATCAAAACGTATGAAAAATGAACACACATTATATTAACAAACTTCAGGTCATTGAATATAAATTGCATGTAAACTAATTTTTGTGAATATCACAACAAGTAAACAAAAATTAGATTGCTTGGTCGTGTCACTGTAGAAAGGTTTGTGGAGTACACCAACGAAAGAACAATAAGTTTGTAATTATTTAATTGCAATGTAGCCTTCGTCCAGAAAATATAAATAGAATCAAACGCACAGAACTGTCGAACTGTGACTTTTAGGAATATTCCTTCCACGAGTTGTGAATGCGATTTCGGAAATTCGATTCATGGCTACCCGCAGTACGCACGTGTCATCCGGTACTGCAATACATTTACGAGTTAACATACCCGTGGTCCCCATATTTAATGTGAGATATGAGGAGCGAAGTCTTCTCCGCCGTCAAGCAACAGTTGCAGCAGAAGATATGCGTGTGTTGCTTGCAGGAAAAATGGATTCAGCCTAAGGATGCCATTCATAACTTCTGATGGAATACCTCGTCACGTTGCTTCCTCTGGTGCCGGAAAACAAAGGACTCTCTGTTGCTTTCAGGAAGATAAAAATACTTTAGAAAATCAACCCTGCAAAGTTTTAAATAAGTATCAAATCCTTAAAGAGGATTGCATAAGTTCACGCACATTGTTCTCCACAGCAATTCATTTTTCTTGAAAGAATCCATTACCGAGCTGATTTGAGAAAGCTTTATTAATTCCAACATTTTTCTGAACTCGAAAAGAAAAATTATTTTAAGGCTCATATTGGTTTCCGTCTTTAGCTGTAGTCGAGTATCTGTTAATGCCACATTTTTGTCTAAAATACTCTATTAGTTCCGGAGCTTAAGTATGTAGAACGATATAGATTACCGGTTAACTACTCGATAACAAGATTTACTCCTAGAGTAATGACTTTCCAAACCAAGCAACTATCGCCCTGGAATGCCGCGGGACTCGTAATTGGGGGGATTTTGTTCCGATAACCCTCAGCAATTGTGCTAGTTGTCTCCCCTCAGACGAATTTTCAAAAAATTATCCTTTCGCATTTCTGTAAGCTGATATCTGGAGCGCAAAATCTCCCATTTGTCAAAAGAAATATTACATGATTGTCGAAAAAATTTTTATCTCTGTAAGACGATCTCTTACAGCACAAAATGTCCCATTTGTCAATAATAATAGCACATGTTTGTCTAAAAATTTTATAACTCTGCGGCTAGTTTCGTCCCATTCCAAATTTTTCGCCATTCGGAAATTTGTCAACCCGGTCATCAGCTCTGGCCGCGTGTCTTCTAGCCGTGCCCGGAGATTAGTTACTCGACATCTTGGCGTTACGAAGCCACCAACCTTACTAATATCTTGAATAAACCATATCATAAAACTCCAATGATTTTCTATCTATCACGCTACACCCAGTTTCAATTAGACAAATTCTGGAATGATCCTTTACTCTTAATAAATAAATAAAAAATTAATGTAATTATCACATTTAATTAGGGCATTGACAGACGTTTCGATAGCGAGTGCGAAATTCCTGCTATCAACTTGATTGTATAATATTATTTTTTAAAACAAAATTTTCATTAACACTCTCCCTTATTTTACTGAAACGATTCAGTGACGAAATAAAAGAAATATTAAATATTAATTTCAACATATACTTCAAAGTATATAACTTTTATAACTATAGATAATTTAAATGAATAATGTAGGTAATGAATTTTTAAAAAGTTTCTTCCATGACAGAAATTAATATTTTTAGGAACATGTTAATGTTAAATTAATTAAAAATCATAATAAAAAAATATAAACGTGCATACGTTTTTTATATTTTAACAACAAATTATTTCCGGTAAGTAAAGATAATTCTAATTATTGAGACTTCTATGTTATTTAATCTATTTTATATATAGTTGTACTCAACTCGATTTTTCGTCTTTAATATAAACAATATTTATAGTCCGATAAAAACGATTTGGTATGTCACGTGTTTTAATTTTTTATACACCCCTTCCAGTATATTTGTTTATTTCTGATTAAATCGTAAAACTTTAAAACACAAAATAATAATTGTGTGTGACAATTTATAAACTCTATTATTGAATTTAGATCACTCTTACTAACTGTAACTTATACATGGGCAGGAATGTCGTATATTGACAACAGAAAGCGCCACTAATGAAAGGCTTAGATCCTCTTTTAATGCCGTGGCGGGGGTGTTACGCGAGTTCTCTGAATAATTGAGTGATTTTTTTTAATAAAAAAAATGGTATTAACTTTGCTGCTTGCGATTCCCAAAGATAGTAATTGTAATCTTTAATTAGATTTGATATATTATACGAATGTATCACATACAATATTATAGTGTAATTACTGTGTGGAAGTTCTTAAGGGAAACTAAGAAAAGTATTCCTCTTGTCTTTTAGCATAACAACGCAGGGTCTCATTAAGAACATCCTTTCTGGAGTCACAACACAACACGTAAAAGTAAAAAACGTCCTACCAAGGCTCAAGACTGGAATGTGTTAATATAGAGTCCACAAATGTCCCCGAAGTCGCATTTAGATGGATTAAATCGATATTCACACCCTTGAAGTTCATTTATTTATTAAAATCTGGAGCATGATTAAAATTACGGTTAAAGATTATATTTTCAGTTTGGCTGGCTCTCTCTTCTGATTCCATAAAGCAGATTCGGGAACATACGTGTCAGTTAAATCAAATAATCTGTTCTTTGTTTCACCTTTATTACTGCATCCATTATCAGATTATGTTTCTATTCTGCATTAGGATACATCAACGTGTTGAATTTTATGTAATTATAATTGATGGATGTTCCAATGGTACAAAATAACATAAGTTAAAATTTGTCCGTATCTAAAGAGAACGCTGTTTTAAATACTGTTACCAAATGGAAACATTTAGAATCCCAAAAGTTTTAATGTTAAGAGGGAAGAGTTGAAGTTAATGACAAACAACGGCAATCATATAGCATCTGACGTGAGGTAATTTTTATGCATGAATAATTAGCCCTAATTTCACACCTCATATTGAAATACATAATTAAATATACGAAATTCATGTACAATTGTGCTGGTATATTGTTACCAAAGATGTATTTTTTTCTGTTATACTTCCAGCAACACAAAAATTATTTTTCAAAACAATTACCAATAACATAGTGATATATATATATCTGGTTTTTTTTGTTTTTTTTTAGGGTAACAGATTACATTATGGTAATCCACATAGTGGCAAGTGCCCTTTAATAGCATAGGACGGGATTTGAAGGGGGGATGCGGAAGGGTGGAGGAAGGTAGCCAAGGGTTAACTCGGGGCCCCCGGGCTATAGTTTAAGGTTCCTACCCGGCATTCGCCTAAAACTAATGCACGGAAAAACCTAGAAAATCCTGCATAAGGTAGGTCGGGCATTTAGTACTTATCCGACGCCCTTCCGATGACGCGAGAGATGCCTTGACCATTAGGAGGCAGCTGGCCGACTATTCCACTAGGAATAGCGGACAACTCTTACTGTATGCCCAAGGTCTGAGACTTAAAACAGGCCAAAGTTCCTCGGCATGTGGGAAACTTATTTAAAAAAACCAGAGAGATGTGAAGGCATCCTTAAGGGTAGCTTTTTTTTTTAGGGCAACAGGCTACATGAGGGTGATCCACATTGGGCAACTCCCCTTTAATAGCATAGGAAGGGATTAGAAAGGGGGGATGCGGAAGGGTAGAGGAAGGTAGCCAAGGGTTAACTAGGGCCCCCGGGCTATGGTTTAAGTATCCTACCCGGCATTCGCCTAAAGAAATGCAGGGAAAACCCTAGAAAAACCTGCATCGGGTAGGTCGGGCATTGGGTACTTGTCCCACGCCCTTCCGATAGCGGGAGAGGAGTTTGCTGTGGGGACGCAGCTTACCCCTCGCCATGCCTTGGCCTGTTTAGGAGGCAGCTGGTCGACTATTCCAATAGGAATAGCGGACAACTCTTGCCGTATGCCCAAGGTCTGCGACCCCGGAACATACACCTCTCAAAACAGACCAAGGTGCCTCGGTAGCCTCCGCCAGAGCTCTCTTATAGTGATATATATATATATATAGAGAGAGAGAGAGAGAAAGAGAGAAAGAGAGAGAGATCGTAAGTTATTAAGTAAATAATTTATTCTGATTCCAATAATATAAACTGAAAATCACAAACCTATTTACATATTTATTTGACTCAAATGTATAATTAAGAATGTCGGAATACAGCCAAATGTGTCAGATTAATTTTTTTACAAACTAAAATTAAATTCACAACGTTCCGTCCTCAATCTAGGACATCACCAGGTGTAGATTGTTGTAATTTCCATGAAGTGCCACATTATTCCATATATGTTAACCATAATTGATGACATAAAAATTAATTTTGCTTAGTCTACACCAATCCAGTCCTACATTGATGACGAAACGTTATAAATTTTAAGTTTTTGTTACTTAATTACATATGATAAATTTGACTCTATTAATACTTTTTAATTATAATCTTTTTTGGTTTTATAACATTACGTCTCCATACTTTATAATACATGTTTCCATTTTTGTGTTTTTTTTTAATAAAAATTCTTAACCCGAACATCAATCTCAATTTTTTATTTCACACTAGCTGAGTGCCCGGCGTTGCCCGAGACGTCATTTATCCATAACACCCCCCCCCCCTGATTTTTTTCGTGTAACGCAACTTGCCCCCCCCCCCTATCCCTAAATGTGTTATCGGCCAGGGTTGCATTTCTTGAAAATTCACTAAATTAAATTAATAATATGGTTCTTAATATAGTAATTTTCGAAATTAAATAATTAATTTTTATTTAGATTAAAAACCTATTTGTTTAATTTTATTTATTTTTCTGCAAATCAATTTTTTTTAAAAGTGGGGGATGACGTTGGCATTCATCTTCTTCGTATAATCAACAATTACTGTACTTGCAATAATTACAAATTTAAAATTATAGTCAATCATTTTTTTTATTCGTTGCATAAGTTTTCATGTAAAGTCCCATAAACACAACTAAATGGCTGCCAGTAATGTGTGAAGGAAGGAAGGAAGAACAGTAGCTGGCGTCTTATGCAGTTCCCAATAGTCACGTGCATCTTAAATACAATTACCTCCTAAACAACGCACAGACTCTCACAACGGAAATAATTATAATAAGAAAGACAGATTTTACGGATACGTACCAGGTTCTTGATGTTGTCGTTGTCCACTGCTGGTCTGAAGACTGTGTGGCGCTGCGTGGCGTGTCCGTGGGGTATACCATATATGGTGGTGGACATGCTGCGACCTGATTGGACGTTGAGGATCGTCTGACATTTACTACGCGGCATGTGTCCTGGACGATGTGGTCAGGCGATCCTCAGCGGCCAATCACGTCGCAGCATGTCCACCACCATATATGGTATACCCCACGGACACGCCACGCAGCGCCACACAGTCTTCAGACCAGCAGTGGACAACGACAACATCCAGAACCTGGTGAGTAACCGTGAAAAATTTATTAAACATATAAATTGTTACATTAGCAGACGACATCAGCAGTCATAATATACATATATATATATATATGTCACATAATGTATCAGTATTTATATTAGAGATTAATTACAAGAAGATATATTCAACGATCATCAACATGACTGAGCAAACGTTTAAAACATCCAAACACAAACCTTTCCTTCACTCAGACAGCCTGAAGATGTTACAAATATGACCAGGAACGTTTTTCGTGTTGTTAATTAAAGATTTTATGATTAATAATTATATGAAATTATAAAAATCGTCTGTTTATGGCCGTTAAAGATGTTCTTTGTTAAAAACAGACGTGAAAATAATAAGATATGACTAATATTCCAGTGTGAAGAGATGACAAATTGCAGAAAAACAAAATAAATTATTCAATTTAAAATAAATATAGAATATTTACTGAGATCAAAACATCATAGTTACACAGGTTTTAAAAATATATGTGTGTCTTGTTCGACAATGTTAATCCTAAATGGGTTATTGTTTCGTAAACCCTGTAACTTCTATTACAATTTTGCTTCTCAGCTAAAATGATGACTATGCACCAATTATTATCTGCATCGGTGACAGGTCTATTTATAAAAAAAAATTCTGATTTATATTCAAATGACCTAATTATTTTGACTATGTCACATCTCAGAAACCTAAATTTTCACAACTTGATTCCATACGTATACATAATTGATGATTTTTCTCTTCAGTAAGTAATTATTAATTAGAGGTGACTTACCTAACCTCAACAGGTGGTATACTTTAAATGCACCAATTATTAATCTGTATCTGATTTATATTCAAAATTTGATTTGATTTATAAGACTTGACAAATATTGATCTGAATCAGATGAATTTTGACACAGTGCACATTAATTTAGATGTGCAATATTTATCAACTACTATGTAGTGTAGACAATTTTCAGCTGGAAAAATATTCTGATTTAAATATCATCAAATTCCACCACCGTCCACCCATGCTTCTGGGGGGGGGGCGTGTTACACCCGCACATTGTTTGCTTCCCTGTCGCAAAGAAAACGTTGTCGAACTTCGGTGAAATTGCTTCGAGGGTGTAGATTTGTAAGCGGAACATACCCATATACATACCCACATGTATACACACATACATACCCGTATAAGGCAATTTTATATAATATATATAGATAGATATACATACATTATTTAAAACAATTATTAAATTTGTAGACATATAATTTTTTCATCTGAAATTAAACTATTTGGTGGTTTTAGCAATCTGCAGTTGGTAGCATTGTATAAAATTAATGCAAAACATTACGAAATACGCTGTCTTCAATAAAAAAATATCAATTTTGAACATTTAAGTATTGTTTTTATCATAATTCTATGTATCTTCCAGTGCCTATTGCAAGATATAATTGAGAAACATATTGGTACCTGATCTCGTTAAATATTCCACGTCAAAAGTCAAGTTATTTAAAAGAAAATTAATGCCATTGATTGTATAACCTTTTATAATGAATTTTATATACCACTCGATGTGGTATTGGTAGATTTAATTATACTTATTATTCAATCAAATTATTCGTGCTTCATTTTTTTTCTCAGAAATTGAACATCTATAACGTCATTCCCAAAAATGGAAAACAAATACTGCTATCCTAACCTAAAATTTTTGTTTCACGACACAAATTGCACGCAATAATTTGTTTAAATTTATACAAATTTATAGAAATACGTTGCGTTAAGTACAATTAATTGTACTTTTAATTCAGCTTAAATGTTCCTATTTCTGTACATACCTTTGACTGATAGTGCATGAATTGAATAACGACCATAAAAACTTTGGAAGTTCCGTACGTCATTTTGAATACTTTTATAGTTACAAACAGTTAGTTACAGCTGTCGTATCTTAGACAAATCTTATTATCTTCTGAAATATTATTCAGGATACAATAATACGTTATATTTAAATTTTTATAAATACGACCGACACACATTTGAATGTATTATAAGGCGCCATATTGGCTTTATTAAAGATGGAGACGATATTTCATATTTCCAAGTTAACTTTGCGCAAGGATGGTAAAGTATTTCGTATTGTTTTTTATTACTATTGGATGGAGTATTACGGGAAAAAAATTTACTTTTTATTCAATCAAAATATTTCTGCTTTATTTCATTACGAAATACAGAACTATATTTTTATGATGCGTCAATGTCTTGAAAACTTATGACGTCATCGTCTCGCGCAGTAATTTAACACTAATTCGTAACTTATTTCAATTATAATTATTTCCACGTTTATTCTAGGGGTTTCTCACCCCCACAGTACCGGTTCTCAATTTTGGCAGAATATATATACCATTTTTTTGGAATTCTGTCCACGCGATAAGATTTGTATAAAGAAAAACGTAAATACATACAAATAGTCCACGCTATTTTATTATATAGAAGATACAGTTCCAGAGCTTTCAACTGCGTAATTCACGTAAATCTGTTTGCAACATTATGTAGGATCAGAAATTGTATTACTCATACATGTATCGTCTAGATAATTACAATTTTGCATTCTGTACATTGATTTTATCACACAATCAAAAAAACTATCGGTCTGATACGTTGCCCACATTGACATTTTTTTACATAAAAAGCAAATATAATATAACGAAATTACCAATTAGAGTAAGAGACAAAGAACTTAATACGACTTTTCAATAATATTTATTTACAATGATTCAAAAATTTTTGTCTAATTCTATTTATAACCCGGGCATAATTTCTCCTCTTTCCACACAAATGTTTGCAATATTTTCTTTTTTAAAAGTCTATATATGAGGCTTCAGTCATCCGCAATTGAATATTAATATACTTCTTATAAATACAACACTTATTCAAAGTAGAATTGATGGAAGCATTTTAAATGGTCATAAAGGTGTGTGCTACTCTGGGAATTTAAATCATGATGAGTATAAATCATTGTCCGGATATACGTAGTATTGATCCCTCTGCATGATTTACAGAAATTCATACATAGTGCCCTGTATAATATTATAAACAGATGAATATGACATGAGCAGTCGAAAGATTCTGAACTGAATGGGTTAATAATTTTTATTTTATTAACAAACCAGTCCATTCCAAATATATTTTTATTTAAAAATTTCATTTCCTAATTTAAAAAAATAAATTTCCTTATTGTGTTATATTTTCTCTAATTTAACAATTTAATTTTCCCTTTTTTAATGCGGATATTCAATTTATTTATTAGTTTGTAGTTTTGATTTTTATATTTCATTGTTTCCTTATGTGTGTTAATAACGGTGTTACTGGCAACCAGTTTTCTCGGAAGAGGATTAAAAGAATAAATAAATAATTATTCGTTTCGTGCTTTGTGCTTTTTATACCTCATATTTTGTTTTTATCAGGCCATTTTATCATTAATATTAAGTTCACAGATTTTTAAAAACACTGTACTTACAATCATTATTGTGCTTACACATAATCATTAATCATTATCACTAAATGCAATAATTTGTACTGCATCTTATTCCTATTCTCTGAACTTTTCTGCTTGAAGGCAAACATAGTTGCAAACTGTTTACCGGGAACCTACCAATTACATAATGGTCCTTCTAGAACGTTCTCACCTTCGTACCGCATTGAAATTTCTCGTATTTTCAGCTGTTTAAACGCCGTTTCGTCTACTTAGCAACGGTAACGTCAGTGCGGTATTTTAAATAACAGTTAAGTGATTATGAGAGCAAAATTATAAGGATTGATTAAACTTGTTCGTTTTGTCTGCCACATAACTGAAAACATTATTAGTCCAAAGGAATAATTGTCTTTTCACAGGATTTGATGATATTTCTAATTTTAAATTGAAAAAAATTACGTCGGATTGAAAATAATGAATAAGAGAGTTAGCCAATTGAGACAATTTAGTGGTAATATAATGTAATGTCAATTAATTAGGACATTAATTGTTTTAACATAAAAATTTAAATTGTTTGAGAAATCCTTTGTAGCAGCGGTCCAGAACATAGCAACAATGGAGTCCAGCTCTGTTGCTTTGTCAGAAGGTCCGAATATTGCGCGCTAAAATGCGAGACGAGAACAGTTCGCGAAAAAACATTGTAGAGAAGAGTTCACGGAAATACATCGTCAAGGTATAACTGTTAGCTGGAGGAGAATTCAACAGGGTCGGCAATTAGGATTTAACAAAGTTAGTTGGAGCCTGGACATTTCTGAGGGCAAAGTAAAACATTAACGAGAGCATAACGTCGAAACAGTTTTGTGTCCATAGCCGGCCAGAAATAGTAAAAATTTCAGTTTGAGTCCAATGCAGTAAAGACTGGCAAATCTACAGACCAAGGAATTCACCTAAGGCAAGCAGTCAACAGGTAGCTGACAACAAAAGGGGAGGATCATCCGAGTTCCTGACATCATATAAAACTTTGGCTTAGAATCAGTGTAAAATCTGTGAGTTTAGAGTCAGTGTAAAATCCCGCAATAGTGTATTTCGAAAATGAAAGGTATGCTGGAATGCTGGGCAGATGTGAGTATTAATTTACAAAATGATTAATTATGTAAACGTAATTGAAAGATAGAAATCAGATTTCGTTCTCCGGTTAAATTGTTAATTCGTTCTAATTTTTTTTTACTTGTTAATTTCGTTCTCATTTTAAATTTCGTTTTAGTTTAATGGTCAAGTAAATTTCTTTTCGTTTAATTGTGATTTGTTTGTTAATAAGATAATAAATATAATTGATGTGTCCATTATCAAACCCAGTGAGGACCCTGTGTAATTGAAAAATTTAACTTTGGAATTTTTAAATGATTGCCACAAAATAAATCTTTTGTTTGTAAATTTTATAATTTTTTTTATTTAATTAACGACCTCTAATTGTGAATATTACATAATGGCTATTACAAAGTGTGGCAAATTAAAGATTTTGTAATTGAATATTGCAATAAATACCACACAACGTTTATTCATCATTTCTAATTTTACTAACATAATAAAGTATTTCTAGAAAATTAATATTTCTCAGATAATAAATTAAATTTCATAAGCGATTTTAGATATGTTCTGTGTTAAAAATTACTATTGTCTTTTCTGACAGAAACATTTGAGGGCTATTTTACAGAAAATGAAGGATTGTCTTTCACGGAGCATCTGTGGAAGCCTACGTTACGAACAACAAATTTCTCGGCAACATACGGACTTAAAAGCAAAATAACATTTTGTATCGTTAGGGATTGTTTGTCAGGCACGTTGTTTTGACGTGAAAACGTGTGCGTGGAGTTGTGAGGTCGCGCGGGGGTTTTAAGCGCCGTTCCCTTGGGAACCATTCATCCTCCCGACATTTACTGAAAACCACGAAGCTCCAGAATTGTCAACTTTATCTGAATTTTTGTAAATCAATTGCAAATATTGTGCGGATTATTGCTTTTAAAACGGCAAAACCTCTGATAGCGTTTTCCACGAACTCGTTACCAATTCGTAGCCTGGGCATTTGAGGGCAGGAAATTAAAGGCAGGAATTTCATTTTCGCGGTAGTGGACGAAAATGTTAATGAAACCTTACTAGATTCAATAAATGATTCCTATGAAATACTACCCTATTATTTATTCTGTAAACTGTCAACATACGAAATTTTCAACAACCAGGAATGGATCATATTTTGAGAATTTTACGAAGAGGGACTTCAGTTTACACTGTGTAAATATTGTTTTATATTTCCATTTGTCATGTACTGACGTGAGAAAAACCGGCCCTCCATTTTCATTTTCAATGAGATCGCACATCGAACCGGATCAATAAATCCATACTTGAATTATAATCAAGTTGCAATGAAACCTGCGTTCCCCTTGCTAGATATGTCCTTTTGATTTTTCCGCTGTCTGCGGAATCAGAATTTAAAACTGGTGAGACGACGGTTGAAATTTGTAATTTTAGAAACAAATTGAGTAATTTCCGTACTCTTTGGTGGCTTCTGTAAATAAAGGAGGCCGCGTTAATGGCAAATGCTTTGAAGTTTCCTTAAAGACGACAAGATGCTCAGGGATTTCGAGAAAGTAACCGAACCACTCCATCGCAAAGGAACATTGCTCCCTACGCGGACGGACAGAAAGACGCAAGTCAATCGCTATGAAAATACCGATGGATCGGAAGATCGATGTAGGACATTTTATTAATTCGACAATATTTTGAGGTGAAACTTCTTGAAACTTTAAGACAAAAATGGTGAGGCTGCGAAGAAAACGGAAACAGGAATTTAAATGTAGATAACAACCGAGTGCTTGAGCTGTTGAATAGTAAACCAGCGAGTCTGTTAACAACCTGTATGCATGTATATTTCCCTTTCTAGTCTTTCTTTCCGTTCTTTTTGTTCTATATCTATCATATTTCCATCATACTATAATTCACTTTTCTTCAAACTTTTGCCCTGACAAATAGAAAAATATTAAAATTCCGTAAATAATTCAATAAAATGTTAAGTAAATAGAACAAAAAAGTAATACAAAATTATATCGCCAACCTCCTGTGGTGTAGGGGGTCAGCGTGACTGCCTCATATCACAAAGGTTCCGGGTTCGAATCCCGGAGAGGGCTTGGATCTTTGTGTGCGTGAGAGAAACTCTCGTCAAAATCAGTCCGCGGAAAAGGAAAAATGAGCTCCCGTACTGAGTCGCTAATAACCACAGCTGTTGATGCGACTGTAAATAAATCAGTGTACATAAATGAAATTAAATGAAACAGTCTAAGAAAATATTGCCGACGATATGATTGAAAATAAAAACTTCCAATATTTATATAATAATTTTTTAATAAGTTTCACTAATTACACTAATATTACGCCTTTATTGGCACTTATTTAGTAATAACTACAAGATTTTTTGGAAATTACTGTAAGAATTATTTTTCTTGATCGTTTGCCTAATATTTGAAACGATTTTTTCAGCAAAAATGTTGATGATGTTTCTTTGTAAAACATTCTGTTTCATAAGTTGTTCACTTCGTCCTCAGTGTTTATGGTCTTTTCTTTATTTGTTCCATACACAGGCCGAAGTTACCAAGAAAATTCATATTTCTCTTCGTTCAGCTCTGAGGAGTGACTTGACCGATCTTTGTGTATGTGTGTGCCGTGCTTTGTGTTACTCAGTATATTTTGTGCCTATAGTTCCACATTTATTTCATTTCTGTGATCGTGAAATTTGACTTTAAATAATAAATTGATATTATGAATTTTAAGCATACTCTGTAAATATTAAACTGTACTCTTACTTATCTTAAGTTCGTTTGCTGCGTTTCATTGCTATTTAATTGTATTTAAGGATATTAATTAATTTATAATTATTATATTCTGTTCTTAGTTATAGTGCACAGAAAAAAAATGTGTTTTAGGATAGTGTACCACAGTTTCTAGTAACTATTTGCAATTTAATTTATGACGTATCCTATTTCCATTACTGAGGACTAATGTGTAATTAATAACAATCAATCAGTCAATAAGTTTTCATATCCTCGGCTTGAGATTTTCATGGAAAATCTGAGTTCACAAAAACTTTCAGATAACCTGGAGCTAATTACCATTTATTTAAATTATAAATGAATAAAACAGCCAAATTAGTCAGAAATATATTTTAATGAAATAAAAAATTGGAACACAAACAAAAAACGACGTATCGTTGCTTTTTTGGAACCTCTGCAAATATAGAAATTTTACAAGTCTGATTATAGTTAATTTCTTGAAACATCAATACATGATTAAAATTATGTGGAGAAAAATTCTGTAAGTGTGTGCTTTACCCACATATTGCAGCAGAGATTATTTTAATTTTATTAACATTTTATCACTTATTTTAATTTTATTAAAATATATTTCTGACTAATTTTGATGGTTCATTCATTGATTCAGATAAGTATAACTTTTAGTCTGTGATTTAAAATATGTGACAATGATGTTGAACAAGAAATTCAGGAAAGTTCTTCAATCTTTTAGTTCTGTAATTGAGTTATCCAGATGAATTTTACAAATATTGAGCCAAATTGGCCTGTATATGTTAAACAATGTTTTAATTAATAAAGAGCGTAAGTTTTCCCGACGTATGTTCTGTATAAAGAGTTGTCGGGTTTCCGGTCGGGTAACGTGATTTGAGCACAACGTTTCCATCAATCAAATCTGTTGGTTAAAAGGAGTAGAAAACACACACTTCCCGAATCTCGACAACAGTTCACCTAACAAAGATGGCGGTGTCAGCCATAGAAACGTTGTGCTCAAATCACGAGAACCCGAGAACTCTTTATACAATATTTTAATTAATTGTAAACGGAAGAGTCCTAGACACATTCTAAAGTTGGCTGACCTGTCTCGAAGAACCTATTGACATTTTCTGAAGAAAGGTCATTGATATTCTTTTGATGGGAAGGAGGTATTAATAATTTATTCTTGTGAATAATATCATCCCTGGAGGTTTTGTCTAAGTGTTCAGAAACTATTTCGTATGGCAAAATTTATATACTTTAATTTTTAATAGTTTCTAAATATCGCCAGATCACTTATTTGGTTTATTTGCAGCTGGCATTGTTTTCCAGTTCGTCGCCCGTGTCTATTCTCTAACTTGGCATCCGCTCTTCCGAAGGATTCCCCCATCCTGCGGACTTCCTGTCTGAAATGCGACTGCGCTCCTCGCTAACTCGTTGCCGTTTCCACAGTTCCTCCCGCTAAACATATTCCGCCCAATTTTCCTTACCATGTAAGTAATAAAGAACAAGTCTCATAACGCGACCGAATTTAAATACAAGTTACGACCTCTTGCGACACGAAAATTCGACCTCATTTAAATTCGTTTGAAGTTTTATTTTAATATCCAAATCATTAAATAAGGAAACTTGAACACCACATCTCGTTATATAATGATCATTCCTCATTTTCAAAGCCTCGTGTTGTAGCGACTATGGGAAAAGAAAAACAATCTTAAATTGTCTCTTATAAACGATTCTGTGTTCCAGTCACTTTAATTGTCAATTTTAACACAATTGCAATATTCTCAGTAAATTTGATCTCAAATCTTGTGTAGTTTTGTGAGAAATGTTGAACTCCCCTTCCAATCAGGTTATTTTTCTGCTCAGTCTACTCTCCACTAATATTTTCATCTACATAACTATTGTAACAAACATCCACACTGATTTTCCTAACAGATCCTAACCTTTGTCTTCCTCTTCTATTCTTACTCCACTCCAATTATTCTAATTTAACGAGCCCTTCCTGCCTCAAAATGTAGCATATTAGCCTATCCCTTTTAGTCAGTGTCATCCATAATGGTCTCTCTCCACCCATTCTATTCAAGACCTCCCGATTTGTGACTTTATTAACTCATCTCACTTTCAGCATTCTTCTGTAACACCACATTTCAACAAACTCCAGATAAACACTTTTAGGAATAATATTGTTAGGAGAATCTGTAATAATACAAAAGCCAAAGTTAAAATACAGAATAAACTAACAGAAGAATTCAGAGTGATGCAGTCTATCACCGATACTTTTTAATATTTATTTAAATCAGGCGCTTAATTTATGGTATAAAAAATGTTCTGGAATGGGCATTCCTGTAGGGGATATGATACTACATTCATTGTTGTTCGCCGACGATCAGGTAATATTTTCAGGAGATGAAGAGGACATGACATACATGATAAATAAGCTAATGGAAGAATATAAAAAATTGGGACTGAACATAAATTTACAGAAGACAGAATACATGTGTTTAGGAAAAGATGTAGAAGGCATAACACTCGAAACAGGAAAAATGTGAATTTTTTTAAATACTTGGGGTCAATAATTACAAATGTGCGCAACATGTGAAAGGTATATACAAACTAAAATTACAATGGCATAGAATGCTACCAAGATTTTACACGGAATAATTTTGAATAAAAATTTAACAAAGGAAACAAAAATCAAAATTTATAAGAGCATAATACAGAAACATTCTATGTTATGGAAGTGAAACTTGGCCCCTGACAGAATTACAAAAGAACAAAATTAGAACAGTAGAATTCGATTATCTGAGGAGAAGTCTTCAAAAAAAACAAGACAGGATAAAATTAGAAATCAGCTCCATTAGAAAGAAATGAACGTAACCACGTCTGTCGTTAAAAGGATTGAAAATCAAACCCTTAAATGGTCATGTACAAAGAATGGAAAATGGAAGACGGCCAAAAGAAATATACCAATGGTCACCTCCTGGAAAAAATAAACTGGGCAGACCCAGATTAAAGTGGAAAACCCATGAGAAAACCATAATGGAGGATAGGAATTTGGAAGAGGGAGATTGGAACGACAGACAGAAATGGAAATTGAAGACAGAAAACCAATAAAAGGGGGAAAAGCCGAAGAAGAAGAAGAATGAATAATTTCCTAGTATCCAAACTTATATTAGATGTAACCACATTCCTCTTATATACGAAAGCTCCTCCACCACCACCACCAACTTTGTATAGAAAATCGTATAAAATACTGTTGAATATTTTTGTACCTAACACAAGAAATTAATAACGACTCGTATAAAAGACAACAATAATGTCAATGTCTGTTATTATACGAGCCGTTACTTTATTGTGTTATTGTCTTACAGACGTTAATTGTGTTCTTTTATTTATAGAGCTCTTGAATGGTGCCCGCTATCGGAAGGGCGTGGGACAAGTACCCAATGCCCGACCTACCCGATGCAGGTTTTTCTAAGGTTTTCCCTGCATTCCTTTAGGCGAATGCCGGGTAGGATCCTTAAAATATAGCCCGGGGGCCCTAGTTAACCCTTGGCTACCTTCCTCTACCCTTCCGCATCCCCCCTTTCAAATCCCTTCCTATGCTATTAAAGGGGAGTTGCCCTAAGTGGATTACCCTCATGTAGCCTGTTGCCCTAAAAAAAAAAAAAAAAAAAAAAAAGGTAAATTTTAGCTGCCTCCTAAACAGGCCAAGGCATGGCGAGGGGTAAGCTGCGTCCCCACAGCAAACTCCTCTCCCGCTATCGGAAGGGCGTGGGACAAGTACCCAATGCCCGACCTACCCGATGCAGGTTTTTCTAAGGTTTTCCCTGCATTCCTTTAGGCGAATGCCGGGTAGGATCCTTAAAATATAGCCCGGGGGCCCTAGTTAACCCTTGGCTACCTTCCTCTACCCTTCCGCATCCCCCCTTTCAAATCCCTTCCTATGCTATTAAAGGGAGTTGCCCAATGTGGATTACCCTCATGTAGCCTGTTGCCCTAAAAAAAGGGTAAATTTTAGCCTCTACAATACCCCATAGGAGTAGTGCGGAGAGCATATTTGGAAACAAATACAAAAACACTTTTTATTGCACATTCAGTTTCCTTTAAAAAAAATTCCTTGCCTACTCGCGAAAATGGAACAGGTAAGACGTACGTATGGCAATTATAGAATAAATAAAGTTCTTTAATGGCGCTTAATGTAAATCGCCCAGCGTCCGTGCCGGCTCGGGGCGGGGGGTCACGTGTTCCTTTGAAATATTAATCTTTCAGATAAATGCACTCCACGATACTTGCCTTTTTATGAAAAGCAACACCGATCACTTAAGATGGCTGCCATGAAAAACCTCCACGTTCTCTCAAATTTAAGCAATGAGGAAACTATCCTTCCATTTCGTATAAATTCACCAGACTTCTAAATCCACACTCATAAGTTTTATGCTTACCACGTACTATAGTATCTTTTATGTCATAATTAATATAATGATTAAAATTTTATGATTTATAAGTTCGCCTCTCACATTTCCACACACGCACTAAACTCACGGGGAGCGGTTTTATCTCCAAAATTTTTATTATATTTTGATATATTTTCGCAGAATAGGTTCAAGAAAGGTACGATATGTCGTGCCAATTTTTATTTTATTAATATGTTCTAATTTTTTATTTTATTAAAATATATTTCCGATAAATTTTTCTGTTTTTTCTGTTATATTTTGTTATGATTTCACCTAACAGGGTATATATTTTTCCTAAACGGAAATTGATTAAAATAACCTACATCGGAATCGAGTTACTAAATTATTTTCGATATTACAAATGCTTATTAAAATATAACTTTTCTGTGAGATTTCCTCTCATAAAAACTTGATTACCGTTGGTTGTTCAACTCTCTGAGTTCCGATTTGAATATAGTTACATTGTTTCCGGTAAATTATGTTATTAATAAGGTAGTGTTAAGTTAAATTTAAAGCCAAATATTTACCTATGGTAATATAAAACTGTGCAGTCAAGGTTAATTAATCAGGCAATATCGCTTTTTCTGACATTAAAATTTGTGAAACATGTGGAATAGGTCGAGAAAAATAATGCAATTAATTTTATAATACACATATAAATAAACAAATGTAGTGTGTCAAATTTAATATAATAAAACGCGTTGAAATACACTCCAGAAATTTTTGTTTAGATCCTTGTCTACCATGCAATACAATAAAATCAGGTTCAGATGGTAAATTATAATTTTTCTGAAAATTTAAAGACTAATTTGACGGTTATTAAAATTTAATTAATTCATTAATATATCGGTTGGTTAATCGTGACTGTTTCTCATGGACATAAGCTATAATAATGTCTGAGTGTATTTTGTTTTGAAGTTCGCGATTTCGTTTTTGTGAGAAGAAAACGTCGTTTCCGTGATATATTATGTATCATTCGGATGCATGAGCGATACAGTCAAGTATAATTCTCTAATGAGTTCATCAGACGTAAAGAAGATATAAAAGAAACGTTTCCGGAGCTAAAGTCCGGAAAATTGAAATAGTGGTGGACAGCTGTACCAGAAGTACAAGAAATAAAGAGTGCAAAGACATGTTAGGGATCACCCAGCAGAAGAAAAAAAGTGGCATTGGGTGCGTTGTAAGTCATTTTCTGGATATAAGACTTTTAAAATTAATTGATGGCTAAATTATTATAATCCATAAGTTACACCATAGTAAAGTTAATATTAATTTTTTTAACTTACATATTTAAATATAACCTATTTTAGAAACGAATAAAGAAAAGAGAACAGCATAATAAGTTATCACCACGCACAAAAAAATACTAGTATTATTTCATATTCCAAGCATTATCATGAAATAGCTCCAGGTTATATTAAATAGGAGCAGATATAAATTCTGAACGAATTTATTGTTTAATTCGCTATATTATAATGTTGCAATACTTTTTTCAACCTATTATGCATATACATTAATTAAACTGTTATATTTATTGTAATGTTATCTTATTATTGAAAGACAAATTCATTAGTTTGTTTGGTTTCTGACATTTGTTTCGTAGCTATGTTAACTCACTTTCTTTTGAGAATTATAAGTTACGTATTTGACTTTACAAGACGGTGGTCTCAAATACATTTCCAGCATCGTGACATGTTTCTCTGTAAATGTACTAATTTCGTTTGATCTATCTAAAATGGCGACAAATTCACTACCATGTAATATTTTAATTAACGCGTGTCATACAGCTGCAATTTCTAATTGAAAGGTAAATGAAATTACGATCGTTTGAATAACGATTTTCAAAGGGCTGTGTCGCATCTTGATAACTGTCCGGAAATGACCAATAAGCAAAATAATGAAGAAAGTTACTTTAGGAATTCGAACATGCTTTAATTGGCAAGAGACGAATATCCAGAGGTTGTGTTTTTTTAATCCTGCGGAAACGTCGGCACTGACTAATTGGAAAGTTTATTGACGCTATGCTAACACAGATTAAATTTGGCATGAAGTTTTGACTTAGCAGTTTAATTGCGTCAATGTTTATAAAAGTAAACATATCTCAGCAAAGTTGTGCTCCTATACTTTAAGAGGATTACAGGGGTCGAAGTTTTGTTAGAACTAAGAAAACTTGCCAAAGCAGTTTTGAGTAATTTTTACATCTCTGAATAAATTACGTAATCCCCTTATAGACGAGTGCAATTACAAATTCGAAAAACTAATTAGATTTCATTTTATTTTATGTCAGCGACGGCCGGGGGGAAAAAAATATTCGTAGCCAGGTGCTGTCAGAAAAACATAATCTACGGATATGACCAACAGGTCTCAAATAGTTTATGTAGTTTTATTATTATGACAAGAAAATATATCGATGACCACTGGCTGTTTGATTCAGGTTTTTTTTATAGGCTCTCGCGTTTTTTCTGTACCTGAAGAAAGGAACAAGGTTTCCAGAAACGTTCTGTGGTATTTATATTACCACTTATTTTGTCTGTATTTGGCTATCTTTCTTATTATTATCAAGTTCAGTTGAGTTTTCATGGCCGTTTTAGTCAATTGCATCCTTATATTTGCTTACCTGTAGAGAAAGGCAGTTCGACTAATTTCTTTCTTTCTTGATTATATTTCCGATACTTGCGACATTAAGCTTATTAACTGCGTGTGCTAACGATTTTCTTTGTATGAATTAATTAAATTCTTCGTAGTGAAGTGACCTGTATTCGATTCTTCACTTTAATCACTGTCAACTAATGTATCTCTTCTGTTTCCCTTCCCCAGCGATACTAGTGTGTATCATATTCGCTACTGGTATACGTTTCAAATTATTTAAATCAGCTTTCCTACCGTTTATCTTTCGCTTCAATATTCCTGTTAAAACGTTTTCTTGTTTTAAGTTTGTGCTGCGTGCTTGTACTGCGCAACACCATTGGCTTACCTCCATTCTTTTTTTTTGCCTAATATCTACAGCTATACACTCTCTCTACTGAATCTGAACCATTGTATCTGCATCCTTTTGTGCACTAGTATCGATAACTTTAGTTTTAATTTTATAATTTGGTTATAAAAGCTTAAACAAAATGATAACTACAATTTAATTTATTTCAGCACTTATTTAAAAATATCCGTCAGTACATTTTTATAGTTTCCTCGTTTACATTACTACGTATAAAATATATAAACCACATAGTATAGTTTTCGCGTCCTGATAAACTATATAAAATCTCATTTACTCCCATTTTACCTAACTACATAATAACTAATTTATTTTACAGCGCATTATGTTATCCCACGATTTTTACTTTTTATTTATTTTTATTTATTGACATTGGCGCTCCACGATTGAATTCGGCAGTGAACATAACAGTTGCTTTACTCGCTCTATTACCACATTCTTTATAGTTTACATGTTCACGCCCCCGTCACTAAAAGTGTGCGCGCATCTAAATGCAACCCGGTCGCCACCTCGCCGTTTCGTTTCAGAAAAAAAACCGGACTACTGAGACAGGCAACAACATCCCTCATCCCCGTCTAAACGCGAGTAATGCTATTTTACATTGAATATTGACGAAACGAGTGGTCAATTTTTCGGAACTAAAACTTGAAACTCTCACGACCCGACACAATCGAATGACCAGAAATGAGGTATATCATTTTTCTTGTCGTTTCATCTCTCTTCGGGTAGAATATTCTCTGAGTGTTAAACATAGCTGAGCTTGATATTGTGGTCTCACTTAAATTAATGGTCAGTCAACAAGGACTGCCGAGTGTAGTGATACATTTTTGGGAGTAGTGCTTGTTATTTATACAAACAGTAAAATTTGTAATATCAGTTTTCGCGAGTGCAACACCACAGGTTTCCCATTCTGATAAATGATTATTTCCGTGCAAGTGTTTCATTGCGATGGAAATTTTATGCAAAAATTAAGTCAAGCAATATATCTAGAACGTAACCCTAATATAAACAGCGGTAAGTACTTCATTAAATTAGCTCATATAGAGCATTGTTTTCACGTTCATGAAGTTAGAAGTGTAGGAGGACAATCTTCATTATATATCTTCTTTCCTGAATTATTTTACTGGGGTAATATATTCTAAAACTTCTTTGGTTTAGATGACTCTCTTAATCTTAGCGTAGGACGGTAGAAAATGAGTGTTAATAACTTTATACATAATCGTTGGCAACGAGTTTAATAAGCGCTCATGGCACAATTGGATCAGTTCAACATCATTTACAACATATTGCGTTATAAATCTCATGCTATGCACTTGTAAAGACAATTCGAATCTTATCGTAGTATAAAGGTTCTTTTTTGTAATCTCAGAAAGTTTCAAGTAAAATATCATCCTCCGTTTAACTGTCAACACATTATTTTTCCATGTGAATATTAATTACGAAGACTGAAATTTTATTAATTTAAAATTTTGATAACAACATTTTTATCAGTCTCAACAAATAGAATTTTAATTTATTTAAAACATTTATAAGTAGCTGCCGGCCATAATCAACATCTAGTGAAATTTTATTAAATATAATTTGAAAGTCAGGACATAAAGCTACCGAGTAAATATTTTGGAGAATTCAGTTAATTGAGGCTGGAAAAAAATCGGGGTTATTAAATTTAACATTATAAAAGGCAATTTTT
This sequence comes from Zhengitettix transpicula, assembly GCA_037074705.1. NCBI lineage: Eukaryota > Metazoa > Arthropoda > Insecta > Orthoptera > Tetrigidae > Zhengitettix > Zhengitettix transpicula. Next base: position 45,745,816 of record CM073593.1, on the reverse strand, counting down.
TCTTTATATAAGGTTGTGGTTTTAAGACAACATTTACAATTATTATATGTTTTCAAATTATAAAATATAAAACGTTAGTGTTATAATAACACTTGATTGAGTATTTAAATTAAATCCCCCAAATACGTACTCAATTAAAACTTCGATTAAATGAAAATAATCAGCGTTACATATTATTTTAATTTAGTAGCTGTGAACACTATTTCATAAATTTCTGTAAAGAAATAAAATAGACATACAGTATTTAATTATTGATTTATTAAAATATGCGTCTATAAACTTGAATTAATTCACACCTTATTATGAATTGTTTAATTAATTCAGTGTTATCATAAATAAAACATATGAAATTTCGTGTATTATATATTATATTCTACAATTATTTTAACATGACAGTATTTACTTTAGAAATATCTCTGATGAATAGGATGTTTGGCCCCCTTTCTGCACAATATTCTTTTTTATTAATAAGCAGATCGATACGGTGGACGAGTATGGCTAACATAACTATTTCTTCAATTTTTTTAATTATGTTATTTATTTTGAAAATTGCAAATACATTAAATATTTTAAACATTCATAATTAATTATACGATAATTAATCTTTTCACTTGATTTGGTGACTTACTTTGGTTAGTATTAGCAGCGCAAATTAAGCCTGTTTGATCTTATTGGTGACAGTTCAATTGTGTCAGGCATACCCGTACGAGTATCTACGACGAAAATCACAGCACGTCATGACAAGATTGATGAACGCTTTGACAATGACGTATAGTGTTGTTCGTGTACCGTTGTCGGTTCAGCGTCTGCTATTTAATATTTATTTCGACCGAGGAAACGCTGAAACAGAACATCGGCGCTCGAAGATTCCCACGTTGGAAAATTCAGTCATTTTGAGATAATTTAAAAATCAATATTTACAAATTATTGAAGGGTAATAATAACTGACTGCAGCCTGAATAATCCAAACTTTTTTTAAAAAAAATGTTATATTTTATCTTCTATATTAAAGATTATGTTGAAGATAAAATCTGGATATGTTACGTTGTTACATTTATGAAAGTAGGAAGTGTGCTTAAGACTACTAGTAAAGTAGTAAAGTAGTTGATAAAGTGGTTGATTCCTCTCGATACTTCATTATAACAGATTTTTTTTTATAATTGTGTATATTTTTGATTCATAAAACTTCTAAACTAAAATTGAACAGTCACCACTAATCCACAGCAATATTGTATATATACTAGCTCGAAAATATTTTTCACGGTTCTAACAATAAGATTTTCTTTGTCTACAATTGATAGAATAAACCTTCGGTATTTTTTTTTTCTTTAAAAAGTTACTTGTAAGTCATTGTTCTTTTTATTTTAATATTTTTAGCGTTATTGATAAGATTACAGTATCTTCTCCCCATCTCTTGACCATAGAGATTTTCTTAATTTACCTAGAACATACCCCGGAAAAATAAAATCACATCGGACCCATTAAGTGGAATTTATAACCCTTTCAATTTGTGTATGGCAAAATGGCCGTTTTATTTTTTGGTAAAGCGAACAAAATCCTTCTCCAGGCAGCTGGAACGATTTTAAGTTATAAGTTTGCGGGTGACTGTTCGATCTCTCTAAAAACGTTTATAACAAAAAAAAGATCCGAATCGGTACGATAATTTTCTTGCGAAAAGCGAAAAAAAAAACAACGACAAATCAAGGTTTGGGTACGTTCGCCTTTTGGTTTCAAGATAGACGTTGGCAGGCTGAGGTCGCTAAGAACATTTCTCGTGGATCTTTGTAGCAACGCGCAAGAGTTTCGTATTAAAAGCGAACAAATAAAGTGTGACAGACAGTAATTTTTATGGCATCGGTTTCCAGTTCACCTGATGAATATTCGATTGTAAATTTACAGACAATACTATTATTTTATTTTTATAGACTATTTTTAACTAACGCAGTTCACGAGTGGCTTCTGAGGGTCACCTGTGGAAGAGTAATCCGTTTCTGTGAAGATTTTTATCCGTGGACCTCTGTATCTTTCATAATACAAACAATGCTTACTGAACACGCTGGGTATTTTTCGTTTTCATCTCTTAAGAATTACTGAATTTAGCCGATTCAAAAGACGGTAAATATGAAGTAATAGATCGGTTTGACTAGAACACGATGAAGGATGCGATTAAATAAATTAAATTTATAAGATTGCGCAGTGTAGTTGCAGCAGAAAGACTTCTGCATGCGAAGATGACGACAGAGCTTGCGGTCGTCGAAACGTCGCGGTCTAAACGCTGTTGTACTCGTGTGGAAACTCGAGAACTCTTTCTGAACAAATTTTCTAAGCCACCATGGAAAGGTGAGAGATCCGGTATTTTAACAATGCGACGAACGAAGAAACGCGAATCAGGGAGAACTTATCGAAAATAACGCACAGTTCAGCTCCTTCTTTTTAAAAAAATTGTAAAAAAGGAAGGGTTGTCCTCGTGACGACGTACCTGGTAGGGTCGCCAGAGCAGCGAAGGAGAGCAAGAGCACGGCGCTAGCGACGCACGGGCGCATGGTTGTCAGCGACGTACGCGGGGCGGCTATTCTAGACGCAGCATTTCACCGCCCGACGCCCGACGCGCCACTGAGACCCGACGCCGGCGCCGGTGACTGCGCGCGCACAGGGCGGGGCGCTGCAAACAACAACATCTGTCATCTTACACAATCATCTGCGCCGTTAATAAATCGCCTTAATCGACAAATATTATCAACCTTTTATTATATTATATGTTTTAGTAAGCTGTACTAACCCTCAATGTTTTTCCAATGAACGTAGAATCAATATATAAATTGAAATGAAAAAATTTACGTCGGAATGAAATTTAATAATATGGAAGATAATCAAATACAGGCAAAATAAGTGATAATATAAATCCCACACAACGTTGCTGGGGTCCTTGTCCCTTTCTGCAGGTGCTAAGAAGATCCTAGAACGACACAACTGCACTCGTCTCTCTAGGCTTTTCTTAGCACCTCAAGAAAGGAACAAGGATCTCAGAAACGTTGTGTGTATTTATATTATACTTATTTTACCTGTATTTGGCTATCTTCCTTATATATATATATATATATATATATATATATATATATATATATATATATTAGGTAACAGGCTACATGAGGGTAATCCACATGGTGGCAACTCCCCTTTAATAGCATAAGAAGGGGTTTTCAAGGGGGGATGCGGAAGGGTAGAGGAAGGTAGCCAAGGGTTAACTAGGGCCCCCGGCTATATTTTAAGGATCCTACCCGGCATTCGCCTAAAGAAATGCAGGACAAACCCTAGAAAAACCTGAATCAGGTAGGTCGGGCATTGGGTACTTGTCCCACGCCCTTCCGATAGCGGGAGAGGAGTTTGCTGTGGGGACGCAGCATTCCCTTCTCCGTGCCTCGACCAGTTTAGGAGGCAGCTGGCCGACTATTCCAATGGGAATAGCGGACAACTCTTACCGTATGATCAAGGTCTGCGACCCCGGAACATACACCTCTGAAAACAGGCCGAGGTGCCTCTGCTTGTGGGAACCTTAGTTCAAAAACGGAGAGGAAAAGGATCCCCAAAGGTAGCCCCTTCGTATCTCTCCTACAAGGTTCTGCCTGCGAGAGAACATCCCTCGCAGGTCAACCATATATATATATATTCTAATACTAATTAAAGGCCATTAGTGATTTTGATAATTGGATATTTATGGTTGATTGTTGGCGTTAACAATTTCAAATGCGACAATGGACAGGCGGGCTTTATAGTGCTGAACCGCGGGGTTTTAAAGTTGGAAGGCGGACGGCGAACAGAGTGGCAGACAGATCCAGACGGAAAGGTTGCAAGTTAAATTTGAGTAAAAAGTTTTGGACAGTAAAATTCATCGAACTGTTACAAGCAGTATCCTAATAAATCGCGCTCTTTTTGGGGTGTAGACAGGCTATGTATAGGGTAATCCACATAGTGGCAACTCCCCGGAACATACACCTCTCAAAACAGGCCAAAGTGCCTCAGCATGTGGTAACCTTAGTTCAAAAAACCAGAGAGATGTGAAGGCATCCCAAAAGGTAGCCTCCGCCAGAGCTCTCTGGGAAGGTTCACCTGCGAGAGAATCCTCTAGCAGGCTTAATTGTAAAGTTGTGACCGTAAATTCATATATAACTTTCACGTCGCAGTCGACACGCACAGGGGTCTATTCTCTCGCAGGCAGAACCTTGTAGGAGAGACACGAAGGGGCTACCTTTGGGGATGCCTTTTCCTCTCCGTTTTTGAAGTAAGGTTCCCACAAGCCGAGGCACTTCGGCCTGTTTTGAGAGGTGTATGTTCCGGGGTCACAGACCTTGGGCATGCGGTAAGGTTTGTTCGCTGTTCCCATTGGAACAGTCGGCCAGCTGCCTCCTAAATTGGTGGAGGTACAGAGAAGGGAATGCTGCGTCGCCACAGCAGACTCTTCTCCCGCTATCGGAAGGGCGTGGGACAAGTACCCAATGCCCGACCTACCTGATGCAGGTTTTTCTAGGGTTTTCCCTGCATTACTTTTAGGCGAATGCCGGGTAGGATCCTTAAACTATAGCCCGGGGCCCCTAGTTAACCTTGGCCACCTTCCTCTACCCTTCCGCATCCCCCCTTTCAAATCCCTTCCTATGCTATTAAAGGGGAGTTGCCACCATGTGGATTACCCTCATGTAGCCTGTTACCCTAAATTTTTTTTTCACGTCGCAGTAAAATTGCTGACGCCCGACAGTGTAAAAGAAATTTTTGTTATAAATACTCAAACTCTTTAGTTAAATATATTATTCTTGTGGTAATAAATATTTTTGTGTGAATTGATAAAACTTTGAGGGTTTAAAAACCTTGATATGGTCTATCAGATCAGTTGATTGTCGATGTATAATAAAATACGAGCGTCTGAATGATGTGATATCAACGAAGAAGAATTACTTTCTTCTTTATATTTATTAAAATTAATTTTAATTATAGCTTGTTTGTATTGTAATTGCCTATTAATATAGCTTTACATGGTACACGCCAAGTTTGAATTAAAGTTTTTTTTATCTAAAATAATTTTTGCAATCCCAGTAATTGAAATGAACAACTAAAATGGTAGAACGAGGGAATACGCTGAAACGAACCCATCACATGAAATTATAACGGTTGATTGTTTCTGTGACGAGTTTAGCATCAATTAATTGTTATAGTAACGCAGATCGCAAACAGTGCAAAACGTTTAGCGAATAGTACGAGATGTAAACACGTGGTTAGTTAATCTCTTCAAACTAAATTGTAAATGAAAATCAAACGGAGATGAAAGAGCGTATTTCAATTCAGGGGTAAAAACAGTTCATCCGTCTGCATTTACGTTTACCTTACATTTCAACATCAAACTTGTTTCTTAATACTAAATATTATTAACTTGGATAACAATATCTAGATGACGTCATCTATTTTTGAGAAGCTGTTATCAACCATTTAGCACCCGTTCCGTTCCCATAACACTTTCCAGTAACCAACTAAACCTCGTGACACCCACAATTTCGCTTAAAACCGGTCTATGAACTGAAGAGGAACAGAAGACAATTTAATGAATGAAACTGTAGCATGTATTTCGACCCGTGTGAAAGGGACAAACTCAAAAACGACTCGTATATCAATTAATGTTTATATTTGCACTTTTGCTTCATTAGTTTTCCCAATTTCGAGTTGAGCTTTTTATGCGAAAGTAGAAACACTTTTCAATTGTTTGCTACGGATCTCAGCTTGGGATTAGTAAAACTTTTTTGGAATGTCTTTATTTCCTATTATCTACAGCCAGCGACTCAGAGACAATCTAGCAATATGCTCAAAGTTTATTAATAAGGTCAAATACAAAAATATTTCAACCAAATATTTTCAGCGCAAATTTTGTTTCTCTATTCTAGAAATAGTTGACAACATTCTATTAAATTTTGAAATTAATTTCATCTTTAAGTTTGTGAGAAGAATTTCTAGAACCAAATTTCTGACTGAAGTTCCGAATCAATTTATACAATTGAGTTTGACTGCAAGGTTTTTCTTGAATTTCACTACATAAATATGATATGATTCAATTTCTCTGGCATTGAATTTAGTAATAAACTTAATCTTTTTCATCAAATTATTGTGGGCTAAAGATCGGCTGACTTCAAAATAAAGCTTTAGGAAGTAATACTGCATATAATGTAGATTTATAAATGTAAATTTAATTTATGATGCTAGCATAAAATTAAATTTACAAGCTTATTCAAAGCGTTCTGTTTCATCAACAATTGCTCGAATTCATGATCCGTTAGGATTATTAAGTCCGTGTATTATCATTGCAAAAATAATTTTACAGAAGATATGGCTCGAGAAATCGTCATGGGATGATGACTTATCGCCTGAAATATCATGTGACTGGACTAAATTCGCAAATGATCTTGCATCTATGAAAAAACTGGAAATTTGTCGCCATGTTTGCAGCACATCGACCAATATTGTCGAAATTCATGCATTTTCAGATTCCGGTGAAGCAGCTTATGGTGCTGCTATTTATGTACGTTCAACTGATACATTACGAGCAGTTACCGTAAGATTATTATGTGCGAAATCTAAAGTTGCACCACTTAAGCCAGTTACCATACCACGTCTCGAATTATGTGCAGCTCAAATTTCAGTTAGATTTATGGAAAGGTAAAGAATTCACTTGATAACATACGAGGGTGAATCAAATATAAACGAGACTTTTGGACCTGCGCGCGCAATAGTGATGGAAGAACGTTCCGCTGTTATTGGCTGTTAGGTTGGTTTGTCAGGAGTGGGGGAAGCACGTGACTCATCATCATAGACTCGCTCAGTGTCCATCGTTACGATGTCCGAGCAGGAGGTACCTCCCTCTATTGCGCAACGTATTGTTATCAAGTTTTTAGCTGCAGAAGGTGTAAAACCGGCCGAAATCTTGAGAAGATTGACTGCACAGTTCGGGGAAGAGACGCTGTCGCGAGCTAGAGTGTTTGCTTGGCATAAACAGTTCGTGGAGGGCCGTGAACGTGTTGAAAATGAGAGCCATGCACCAGCATTACAGCGGGCAACATCAACAGTGTTCGTCAACTTGTTGAAGGTGATAGGCGTCTAACAACTTCGGATATTGCAATTGAGGTTGGAATAAGTTATGGGAGCACTTACTCTATACTCTCAGAGGAGCTAGGGTATCGCAAGGTGTGTGCCAGGTGGGTTCCTCGCCTTCTCACAGTTGACCAGAAACTGAATCGTTTTCAAGTGTGTGAGCGTCTTCTTGCACGATTTCGGGAAGAAGGAGACCCATTTCTTTCTCACATTGTCACCTGTGATGAAACGTGGGTGCATCACTACACCCCTGAGTCGAAACAAGCGAGTATGGAGTCGAGGAAGAAAGGAGAAACCGGACCAGTGAAAGCCAAGTCACGATTATCAGCTGGCAAGGTTTTGGCTACCGTTTTTTTTGACCAGCGTGGCCTGCTGCACCTTGATTTTTTGCATGAGCGCAGAACAATTAATGCGGCATACTACTGCCAAATTTTGACTGAGGTCAGACTTGCATATCGCCGCAAAAGACGAGACCTTCCGATGAGAAAAGTGATTCTCCTCCATGACAATGCTCGCCCCCATACAGCAGCCCTGACCGTACAAAAATTGGAGCAACTGGGTTGGGAGACACTGGAACACCCTCCATACAGTCCAGACCTGTCTCCCTGCGACTTCCATGTCTTTGGTCCTCTCAAGGAAGCTTTGGGAGGGCAAAAATTCCACAGATAATGAGGTTGAAGCATATGTGCGCAATTGGCTACAAACACGACCTGACTCTTTTTACGTGGAAGGAATTAAAAAATTACCTATACGCTGGGAAAAATGTGTTTATAAATCAGGAGATTATGTAGATAAATAAACTATGATTGTTTGTGCGTTTAAAATCAAAATAAATATTTAAAAAAATAAGTATTGTTTATATTTGATTCACCCTCGTATATTACTGGTGTGACTCAACTATTGTACTGAGCTGGCTGCATTTGGAGCCACATAAGCTTAAAACTTTTGTTAGCAATCGTATATTAAGATACAATCGCTTTCAAATCCAGAAGATTGGCACCACGTAGCATCTCAGGATAATCCTGCAGATTTAGTTTCGAGAGGAGTCTACCCAGCAGCTCTACGGAACTCAGTTCTATGGTGGGAAGGTCCAGCATGGCTTTCACGCTGTGAGTTGCTCATTTCTGATTCAAGTGAAATGATAACAAATGCTCCGGAAATGAAAACTGTTGTTAAAACAACTGCCTTGTCTCATTTAGACCATTACAGGTATTTTACAGAAAAACTTGTGACTATGAATTTTGTAGCTTACAGTTTTTATTGTATTGTCCTCGAAATTGAATATTGATGAACCACGACAAGTAGTTCAGAAAATAATATGATGCGTAGATTGCTGAATTTTTGCTCCCAAGGAATGTGAATTTGAAAACTAAATATATGATGGTTACAAAGAAAGAATCTAGTACAAATAATATTTAATTAAATGATTATACCTTTGAACGAGTACAGGATTTCACATATTTAGTCTCAAAACTTAACAGTGAAAATAATGTGGGAAGTGAAATAAAACAACGTATCATCAATGGTAACAGAACTTACTACATGTATGAAAAATTGATGAAATCCAATATGTTAAATAGGGAATTGAAGTTAAAAATTTACAAAACACTTATAAGACCTGTAATGATATACGGTTGTGAAACGTGGACCCTGAATAAAAATGATAAACGCTTACTCAGAATATTGGAACGCAAGATACTGAGAAGGATATACGGACCTGTATGTAGGAATGGAGAATGGAGAATTAGAACAAACTGAGAACTAGAGCAGCTCATAAATAACGAGGACATTGTTAGGTTTATCAAGAGCAGAAGGTTGGCCTGGATGGGACACGTACTTAGGATGGATTAAAGCAGAACACCTAGACGAATTATGGACTGGAAGCCAATTGGGGGGAGGAAAAGGGGGAGACCTCGGACAAGATGGGTAGATGACATCGAGAAGGATATACAAACCATGAAAGTAAGAGGATGGCGGAGACTGACACAGGAGAGGGCGGAATGGAAGAAAATTGTTAATAAGGCCGAACCTCACATTGAGTTATAGTGCAAATAAAAGAAGAAGAAAGAATTTGACGTTGAACAGTATTTCGCCCCACACTTACTGGTTAAACTTCCCTGGCAGCGAACAGGATGAAATAATTCTCCCCGTGCAAATTTTGGCGGCAGCCGGCTTACATACTCTTGTTTTGCGTAGTTGTACCTCCCTTAGCGTGCTATCCACGGGTTCGAAATTAAATTTAGAATTTATCTTCACAATTTTCTCTAAATAACTACTATTAAAATGTGTTCACTGGTCGTGGCGGCTCTCTGCCGATTGCTTCCTCAATATACCATCGCAGACTGCCGTCGTCTAAAGCAGGATATATGATATTATGAAAATTCTGCCAATTAGATAATTTCTAACATATTAAAATTAAAACTGGAAAAATTTCTCCGTGGCTCCAAGCTAAAAATGCTAACTTGCCATTATTAACCGCTGATTCTATTTCCGAACAATGACTAACCGATAATATTTACAATTGATTTTCATATTCATATTAGTGATACCTGTTCATTCCAATAAATTTTAAGTTTTATCCTCATTACTTTATCTTTCCATAGAGTTTGATTTGGGATCAATCCAAAAAAAGTCTCTCGGAAACCAATAAACATTGTAATACGTATCGAATGGAGTTGGGGTACAATAAGGCAAGACTTACAACGGCGAATCCAGGACAAAAGGCGTCAGATTGTAGTCAAACCTTGAGTCAAATATAATAGTAAATTGTCGTTCCGCTTCTCTCAAATAATTTTTTCTGCACACTTTTCAACAATAATTTAGAAACAAAATTTAATCGTAAAGCCTGATACTCATATTTAGCGGTAAAGCATCGTGTAATAAGATAATAGAAAAGTGAACGCTTTCAAGAACACTTACAGAATATATTACAAAAATAAAACACAACCAAAATTATTAGAGATTTAATGAACAGCAGCAAAAGTTAGAGCTCTTATGGTAATTATCTCTTTCATTAAAAAATCAAGGATAATGAGCAATATTTGTCTCAGACTGTCACGCATCCTGCTGGGCTAATACATCTGAGAATAGTTTTAAAACAATACACACTCCAAACGTAACCTACTAACTCTGTATCATACAATTTCAGCCCGCGTTTTCGTTTCTTAAAAATATTGTGTTCAACTGAAAAGAACTGGAACCATGACGAAGAATCAGTGATTTTCAATTACATATATATTCTTATTGTATTGGAAACATGAATCTCCAGCACAAATACTGGTATACAAAAAGGTAATGCTATTTTGCTCGTAACTCATGGTCATTGTCATATTGTCTTTTGTATCACTGTAAATAGGTGGTCAAATTAAATAATATAAATATGCATTAGCTTTATCTGTAAATTGGTTGATTAATGATGATGTAAATAACGTTATAACGGTCACATGAGTTTAATAATAAATAATTTAATTTAATTTAATTATAAATAATTTATTTATATTGTCTTTAGTTGGCTGTATTCATTCGTCCTCTCTCTCTCTCTCTCTCTCTCTATATATATATATATATATATATATATATATATATATATATTGTAATAATTTATCTACATAGCTTTCATCTTTTGACAATAATTCATTATATGAATTATGTGGCGTTTTTAAATGAAAAGAACTGTTACATGAAAACTATTAAACAAGATTTATTAACAATTTTAATACAAGTATTCAAATAACAAAATATTTGGGATCTCAGGGTCTTGAACTGGGTTTGATAATTATATAATCAAAATCACAAAAATTACATTTACTTTATATGGGAATCAATGCGTCTGAACATAGACGAAATTTGTTGCTGAAGAAATAACGCTAAAGATTGAATTTAAACAATTTCAATTTTTATCAAGAAATAAAGAATGATCTGAATAATTAAAGATCTCATTTTATCGATAATTAAAGGACGATCTGACGTTTATCTTTTAAACGTGGTTTACAATGATGTTAGTTTTCTTTCTACTTACGGCAGCCCAGGTCTCATTTTAACTTTTCGTGCACAATTTTGGGGATATCACTGATTCTAAGTTCTCACAGACTCTAAATGTTCACAGACTCTAATTAGCGTAGTTTGTTAGTTGGTTTAAAATAAATTTGTCGATTCTCGATGATTTACTGCAAACTGGATTCGTAGATCTCGTGAGTCATATTGAAAATGCCACTCACTGGTTTTGTCTGTTGACTGAAGATTGATTTAGTTTCTGCAATTTGATATAACAGCGTACATATTACTGGAATACATTCTCTTGTTCTTTAAATTAGACCTTTTTCATTCCCGCTGCTGACTGACTAAATTATTCAACTTTTCGTGTTTTAGAATTTTGTGGTCTTTACACCTCGCCGTTCATTGCCTGACTGTACTACTTTTATAAAATAGACTTTGCTGGTCTTTATGCCTCGCCGTTCATTGCCTGACTGTACTTTTCAAATTTTCATGAATTAGAATTTTGGTCTGTTCTCCTTGCTGCTTACTACCCGACTATTCGTTCGTCTCGAAAATTTTGAGCGCGTAGAACCTTCTCGACCGATCAACAATACTTTCTTTGCCTTGCCGGTTTGTTGCGGCGTCCGCTATATCCACCAATAATGAGTCCTCTACAATTCAACTTTTCAATTAGAACAATGCCTTAATTACCAATTACTTCAATATATATATATATATATACTAGAAATACTTAAAAAATTGTTGAGCATACAACTGTTGTATACTGGACGACGTGTTGACAAAATGAGGTTTAAATTTATAAATTAATGAAGGAACAACACAATTTTTTAGTGTGCATTTATCATTTATTAATATTAGGAAATATTAATATAATTAATGATGTAATATACCAGTGACCGTTATAAGGTTATTTACTTGAACTATAATTATCATAATTCGTGGATATTAGTTATCTTTTGCATGTTACGGCAACTAAACAAATTGAAGCCAATAGTGTTTATTATAAAAACTTTATCCATTTTAGGTTGTTAGAATTAGTAACTCTTTGTAAATTTTGAAATGTGAAAATATTTATTTTGAAAACTGATAATATGATTTATAATAACTGACACAAGTTTTAAATATTTTATGCTCAAGAAATTAGCTTGGTACTGGTCTTTTGTAGAGTATTAATAACGGTCTCTGGGCGCGCAGTAATTTAACACGAAATTATTAAGTTTTTCAATTATAATTCTTACCACATTTACGCTAGGGGTTTATCACCCCCACAGTACCGTTTCTCGAGTTTTGATGAATATGTGTACCCTTTTTTTGCAATCTGTTTACGCGTTTAAATTTGTATAGAAATACATACACACAAATATACATCCTTTTTTATTATATAGATATCAGGATTAAGGAAGAATATATCTCATGCAGAATGAAACTGCCTGTATTATGAAGATCAAATAAAGTCTAGGAATCAAAAGTTAATTCCGGCAACATGACTTGACCAATTTTGATACCTGAATAAAGTAAAGTGTGATGAGTCTGCGCAAATTGTCGCACTGTATGTGAAACATAAAATACTATGGCATCCTTATGTCGACTTCACGTGCACATGACAGGAACACAATTATTCGTCAAAGAAAATTGAAAAGCATTCCAAAATATTTGTATTTCACCACAGGGGAAGTTATTCTTTCATTTCGGCAATAAGCAATCTCAAATTAATGTCATGTTGCTTTGATAGTTTTTAATTAAAATTGACTAAACAAATTCGTTGAACAGTTACCAGGATCTACTTAATGCAGAATACCCCAAATTAGTGAAACAATTTCAAAGAGTTGCTGTTATTGGGGATCAGCTAAATGAGGATAAAATAAATTTGATGCAGCTGAAATTTAAGGTATGAAGTCTTATAGTTTTAAAAATATCATCTGTCGTTTTGAACCAATAAAACAGGTAATTTAAATTGTTGCAGTCAGCCTACAAAAAACGACTTAATAGAGATTTTTTCAGAGAATCTCTGGCTACAATTTGTAAAATCACGTTAAGTGATCATGAATTCCATGTCCTCTTCATGAAGGTTCGTAAATAAATACTCTTTATAAAACAAGTACAAGATTAATTCATAATTGTCTATTTTCTTAGTGTAAAATCTTAAATTGATTGCATTATACATATAGCTGTTGGATGGAAATTATACAAATATTAGAAAGTTTAAATTAACTCGGAAAGAAAATATTTTTATGTAGGAGAATAATTATTTAAAGGTAAGAAGGAATATTGTTAAAGCTTTCTTACGTCTGGTGCGCTGGTCAGCGTGTATTGAAGGGGCAGCCTTAGGTGGGATTTTTTGAATGATGTTCCGACAGTATATATTGCATTACTTACAACTTCTAATTTTTTTATCAAACAGTTCTTCTAAGCAATGCAGATAAAATATTCGTAATCGTGAGTAGTTTCAAATTTTGGAAGCATTTTACAAATAATATTTTTAAGTATAGGCTAAACATTTAAATTTTGAGGAATATTTAGTTAATAATAAGATGAAGCACATTTTAATGATTATTTAAATATATTTCACAAATAATTTTCTAAAATTTTATGTAACTTTCATTCATCTTTTATTACACTGCAAATTTAGCAAGTATATTTTGTTCATACTTCGATGATAGCATTCTATACACACACAAAATGTGAGCATCTCCCCTCACATTAAAAAATGTCTGAAAAAACTTCTGTATTAACTGAAATAATGATTTGTAAATAGATGGACACAAAGCGTGATGGATTTATTGATTGGGATGAATTCCTCTCAAATGTATTACTGGAATTTCAAGAGAAGGAAATGGGAGCCCATTTGCTAGAATTGCAGCGACCTATTAAAGGCCACCCTCGTGTTCTCAAAAGTAATCATCGTTTACCTGTGACTCACATACTTTTCTCTCCTGCTATCACTCAGGTATTATGTTTATGTACAGCCTGAATGAATTCAATCACCATGGTTGAATAAGAATTACATATTTTACTTATAATAATAAGATTCTCAAACAGATTAGAAATATTAATTATTGTAGACTGATTTTAATTCTGTCTTTTTAACATGAAATAACAATACAAATGTAAGTGTTTACAGTATTCTTCTGTGTCAGTATTGATATTTTAACATAATGAATCATGCAGTTGGTAACAAGTTACATTTTGTACACAATATATATTTCGGGACTTTTATTTCTGTTCAGGATCGAATAACTAATTACCTTCAAGGTAAATATTTGTCTGTCAGCAGGGATGGAATAATATCTTATTGGAATATTGACTTTGAATTTGAAAGAGCTGTAAGTTCAACAGCACGTAAGTATGAATATTGAAAATTAAATTGCTGATACTGCATAACCAATAATGAAAGAAAGGATACACTTATTTTTATTTGTCAGACACAATAATATCATGTAAATTCGTTTTGATTTATTAGTAAGCTAGTCTGTAAACATGTCTATTAAAATTCTTACATAATTTATTCTTCTAGTAAGTACATTGAAAAAATTTAAGTTCACCTTTGAAATTATAGGTTAGCTTTTAAATATAAATATAAAGCATCATTTTGGAAAGAATCATTTTCATCATTTAGTGCTGGCTGTACATTAGACACTTAAACCACAGATAATGTAATTTTTATTTCTGGCAACTAAAACCAAAAAACTCCTCTCATTTCTAATGCCTGAGATGGCTATCTTTCTATAATTCAGTTAAACAAAGTACTAAAAGCTACCTGCCATCCCTCAAAATTCTCTAGAATGTAATACAAACATTTACAATGTTACTTACAATTTTCAAATGAAGGTTTTCTCACACATGCCATTTTTCTCCATAACATTTTCAGCAACCATCTCTTCAAGTACTTCATTTCAATTAAATCCATTTTTTTCTTCTCATACAATGGAAAACTCCAACATAAGAATTCTTACTGAATTCATACCATTATCATTAAACTTCAAATCTAAGGTGAAAAAACATATTTTTATTACACTTGTGTCCTAGAACTATGTAAATTGCTGATATAGAAACAATAAACTTATGAATATATATATTAACTTAATGTGGTTTTTATTAACCAAATGTTCGTTTGCTTTTGCAATAGTTAATCTCAAAATACATCCAACATGGGTCACTGATTTTGTTTGTCTTCCTGATGTCAGTATTATTTGCACCAGTTCTACTGAAAGAGATTTGAGATTCTATGACACAACTGCAAATAAATTTGAACTTAGGGTAGTGGTAGGTATGAATGAAAAAAAATTAAAAATTTATATTTTATGTAGCATAAGAAATATTAAATACATAGCTTTTTAACAAATATGTTAGTAATGTGAAATACCATATAACGTCTCATACTTCAAATGCTTCTTGTGTGTTGTTGTACCATCATGAAATTTAATGGTGATGTATCCGAGCTTAATTTTATTACTGGGATTACAGTTTGGTGAAATATCTGTTTAGTTCTAACACCTTATTTGATTTGAATATAATTGAATTCATTTAATATGCACTCTATGTGATTTTGATTATTCGTTTGTTGGCTCATGCTATGGATCCTTTTATATCTATTAGTTGTCACTGGTATACATACTTTTATCATATTTTGCTCTCAAATGTTTACTGTATGAATAAGTGGAGCATCACCTTTGTCTTCACCAAGTTAATCTTATGCCTATTTAGTATTATATATAATAATATTTATTATCTTGTCTAATTTTTTTTACCATATATAGTTTTTAAATTTATTATCCTGTTATTTAAAATATTATTCTTATGTTTAGCTTATTCTTAGCTTCATAATACGATTTCAGTTGATAATGACTTTGCTCTTTCATTGTTTACAGTCTTATTATTACAATAGCCATCATGCAATTGCAGTGTTTATCTTTCAGATTTCAAGCTGGGATTCAACTATAACAAAGATGCATTATCATTTTTATAAAAATTTTAATGAAGAATCTGTGCTTATTCTTGGAGATGTTAATGGAAACATTAGAGTATTACTCATTGTTAGCAAAGACAAGGGGCCATTTTATCATAGACCAGGAATTGATGTTACACACATTTATTATGATAGATTAGTACACGTAAGTTTCAATATTTCCTAGTTGATACATTATTTGATTAAAATGTAAGTATCTGAAGTGGATTGAAAGTTTAATTGGCTATAATCCAATTGAAGTGTTTATAGATACCATCAAAATATGTTTTAATATTTTGCACCAATGTCAATTGATGTGAATAAAAGTCATATGATAATTATTTTTGCATAATCATCAATCCATCATTAATGTCCCTTAAGATGATGTACAAAATCATAGGATTCTCCATTTTAAATTTATATTTGTATTAATCAAAAGTAGTATTTTCTAACGAAAACCTTATTTTCCCTATCAAATATTAAGAAGTTGGATTAGGAATTATTCTTGTTAATATGATACTAGTCCACCACGTTCCTTTCTGTTTGATATGCCTATAGCCATATTTTTTAACAATTTGATAGTAAAATCTAATTTATTCATTCCCTACACATTGAAAAAATATATTTCAATATAAACTAGTTACAGATCTAGAGGAATGTTAAAATAAGTAGCATCTTTTGGTTTCTGAGATTTAAAAAAATATCCTTAGCAGGAATAGCAATAAAGAAAATGAAATATGACCGCTTGTGGTACAGTGGATTATGTTTGTAGTACAGCTTCATCTGTTAATTTAGTAGAAATCATAGAGCAGTACATCTACTTATGAGCTAAAAAATGTGTTTGTATTAAAACATATGAATTACTGGCTAGCTTTTAAGTTCATCTCACACATTATTTGGATAACATGGTGTATCTAGAAATATTTCTTTCAGGGAGACTTGAAAGGAATGAGACTATATGAACATCGTAATATTCATTATGACTGGGTTAATCAAGTATCTTTTTACCAGAGTTTTAAATCATTCATATCTTGTTCTCTGTGTCCAAAAAATTCTCTTTACTTTGGAGATGTTGCAGGAACTAAAACAAGCTATAGCTACCATATTGAGAAAGGTGTATCTTGTTTCAACTTCTGTGAAGGTATTGTTGATTTTGTAAGCATATTTACACTCAATCATAATATAAAATTTGAGGTCTTATAATCTATATTTCAGAAGCTCATTTAATAGTTACTGGTAGTCCTGACTGCGTAGTTCGTGTATGGAATGTATTTGTTCAACGCAAGCCAATATGCTCTCTTCGTGGACATCATACTAACATTGTTGCAATTATTCTTCAAGATGGAGCTGAAAAAATTTACAGCCTTTCCAAAGATAAAATTATAAAAGTATGGCTATTGCATACTCAATCTTGTATCCAGGTAAAAATATTAATAACACACTATTTAGATGTTATTTTATATAGTGCAACTGGAGATGGGTTGGAGCTGCTACATGATGGGTGCTAGCTCTTGACTCTCACTCCTTGAGAAGAGTGAAAGGACCTTTCTGCTCCTCCACAAATACATCCTTGCATTGACTGAGTGTGCTGAGAGTTGGAGGGGATATCGTTCAGTGCGTACTGCTGCAGATATTTGTTTTACCCTGTACGACTCTTCAAAGTCATTGATTCCCTAGTTTGTTGCAAGAAGGGAGTTATTCTTTGGAAAGAACCTTTTGTTTGAAACAACTCACTTCTGAATGACCCATTTCTAAGTGCAACAATATTAAAAATATATTTTATATACTCATAAGTTAAAAATAAACAAAACTAAGTATGGTAAGTTTTCAAACCTAATGGTAGTATCTGATTTGAAGGTTCTTCTTTATATGAGTACAGGAATGGCCAGTCAGCATAGTGTGCAATCCTGTTCTACCCAGATGAAGGCAACTTTGACCCTAGAAAATTTGATGTATTAATTTCTCTATCAATCTTTACTGCCCTGACGAGTTTATATATATATATATATATATATATATATATATATATATATATATATATATAATGTTAGGAACTAATTTGGTGACTAAGTCACATTGGATATGGATAGTGAGAATAGAAATAAATAGGAGAAATGGGAGGATTATGCTTATATGAATGCCTTATGTGAATGCTTATGCTCAGGTGTAGAATCATGCACAAAGAAAAGTATATGTTCAAAGCAGGGAGATGGAAGAAAGAAAAAATAAAGACTGAAAATATTTGACCTAGGCAGAACCTGAACCTACGTAATCTGATCATTACACATATGCCTTAACCATTTCGACCATCAGGTCAAGTTCCTGATCAGGCAAATATTAACAGTCATCTTATGGATAAATGGTTATTTAAATAAGGAATGGATAGAGTAGAGGGAATGAAGAATTATTATATATAATTTTTTATTGGAAAGTGTGAGAAAATATCTGCTTCTTTTGTAATAGAAAAATAATATCAAATAGAAAAATATCAATACAAAGTAGCCAAACTATTAAAAACTAGCATATAATTATTTCTATGAGAACCTAAACTCTGCCTTTAGTTCTTTAATAGGTTTCTGCTCATATTTCAATACTGGTTTTTGTAATAATATGAGTTGTTATTGTGCATAATGTTTCATTGTTTTCATTCATGCATTATATCTTAATTCTAAGCCTTTTTAACTGCATAAATCTATGAGTAGAGATGTTTTCTTATAATTTTTCAATACTTATTTCAGATTTTGGCTTATTGATTATATAATTTTTTTGTGGCTATCATAAATACTCTAAATGCAATCAATAAAAACATTTTTGTGCACATGCAGTTTTTCTAACCTGGGTTCTAGAATCATAACTACTATTCCTTACATGACTGAATAGAAATTTTTCCTCTGTGTGTTAATGTAGTCACCTAAGATGAATGATGACTCAAAGTTGATGATTCATTAAATTCTAAAATTCAATTTTTAAACATTAAATTAAAATAAATCATCAAATACAGATGCTTCAAATATGAGATTATAATACATATTCTAGTAAACAAATGTTCAATATATATGAAAACAGTCATTATAATCAAAGAAGACGTATGAGCAATTAGTTGGAATTTTTAAAGGTTTTATATTGAATATATTGCATTAGGCAGTAAATATTTACCGTATATATTAGGTATACAAATGTAGAGATAGAATAATAAATATCTTTTGGTTTCTCTATATATTTCTCTGTATGTCTAAAATTCTAAATAAAATAAATTATACTACTAACTTTTTATTTATAATGAGATTCTAATTTTATTTACTTAAATATTTAGACTTACAATTGGATGCCACCAGAATTAGGAGAACGAACACCATTGTGTGCTTTTTACAATCCAGCAAACAGAAACCTAATTGTTGCTAGTATGAAAATAGCAATAATAGTATGTTGTGAACAAATAAATTTAGAAGAAATTGATGGTTATACACACACTAAACCTGTCACTAGAGCACTGTACAATCCACTCTTCAATGTTGTAAGTATTATATATATAATTACAATAGATCTATTTATACAAAGTATAAACTATAAAATATTTGATTCACAGTGGTCTGATTAATACAATCCAAAAATTAAGAAACTGCAAGTTCAGAGAAATTTTACTCAAGGAAAGGGAATGAATATTATTGGGGCAGATCCTATTCTACTTTTCTCCTATAAAGTTAAAAACAAAATTTTTTATTCCAATTTTTTTAGAAAATACATATTGCTTGCTTTATGTTTCTTAAATCATCTTTTTTCATTTGAAATTTAGTTCCATTTTCTGATGTAATACAGTGAGAAAAACACCTGGCAGAATATATCATTCAATATATTTTTTATTTACATATAAGTTTAATAAATTCCAATTATTAGATTGTTACAGTAGGAAAAGATTCCTGCATTATGGTCTGGGATCCTTGGAATGGAAAACGTTTATTACTGGTGAGGGATGCTCATTCAATTGTTATTTTTGGTGAGAGACAACCAATTAAAATTACTGCATCTACATACAGTCCTGATTATCAGTTATTACTTACTGGGGCTCGTGATGGCTCAATTAAAATGTGGAATTTCAACACCGGGGCTTGCTTACGAACAATGAATATACAACACGATTGGTGAGCAAATGAAAATAGTATATACTTTGTACCAAAATCTAGACATAACATTAAGAACTCTGCACAATATTTTATTCCTTTAAGAAGAACAGGCATCCAAGAAGTTTATACTATTTTTATTCCTTGTGTTCTTACATTCAAATATTTTATCTTTGCTTAAATTTCTTTCATAATAGAAATTTCTGATGTAGTACTTCATATTATTTACCCTGTTTTATCATGCTACAAAATAATCTTTCTATTAAATAATATATTGTTTTTATTCAAAATAAATTTTTAAACACTTCTTATATTTACAGTCAAGTTTCAGATCTGGTATGGTTACAAAGTCGTATTTTGGCAGTTGGTTGGAATAAACACATCACAGAATTTGCAGACACTGATGTAATTGCACCAGGTAAACAATGGGATACAAGACATTATGAGGATATCACTAGCACAGCAATTTGCCTACCAGAAACTCTTGCTACCATCTCTTACAGTGGAGAACTAGTACTGTGGCGATTGGAAACTGGACAGCCAGTTAGATTTTACAATCTAGCAGATCCCACTGCAGTGTTAGTAAAACTATGTCACACTTAACTTCAACTTTGCATATATGTAAATATACTAAAGAAATAATCCCTAATACATGAACAATTCAAAGTAGAGAAAATAATGTGAAACAACTTTAAAAAGCATACATCCAACCCTAAAGGGAAGAAGAGGATAAAAATTCAGAACCAAATTATTTGGGATATTTGAAAAAATATTGTTTTTTCACAATGAATATCTATTGATCTGTGTAATTATTTCTTGCTCATTTATTTCTCCATTTTTACCACTCCTATATCACTATTTAATTATGTTGAATAAACACACTCTCTCTATTTCTACTATCCTGACACTTTAGCAATTCTTAATTCACCTAAAAAATGAACATTATGTATATGTCAATTTAAAATATCCAATTCTTTAAAATGTTTTATTACCTAAAACAAAATTATTTTTAATTGAAATTATCAGTTGCTTATAATATTTAACAGACATTACTTACATTTTATTCCTATTACAGAAGCTCAGTGCCACTTAAAGCAATTAGATTGTCACTAAAACCTTCAGGCCATAAAAAGCGTCACAAAACAAATCTATTCCACCTAAGGTAAATAAAATCTACATATTAAATTTGAAAATTATTAATTTTTAATGAGTATAATTAATATTGAAGTTAATTTATTCAGGAGCAAGCGTTTCAGTGAATCAGAGACAATTCCTCCCAAAGTTGTGCAGCAAACCTCTTCACAAATAAGTTTAGAGCAAAAGAAGAAGCAGTGGGCTGTAACACATGTAGCTTACCCACAGGAGCTGAAAACTAAAAAAACAATTGCTGCACATACTATGCTATTCCTTTTATCTCGTCCATTAGCACCTAATGTCGGTACTTTATTGGTAGCTATGGAAAATGGAATGATTCAATTATGGGCTCACCATCCTGCTGGAGGATACATAAATTCATTTTTTTGTATTCATGGCATTGGAGATTATGTACTTGCAATGGCAACAGATAAGGAAAATAATTATTTATTCACTGGTAAGTTACTGCATCATAACATTTAGACTAAATAACTGTAATTTGAATGTTGAAGTTGAGGCAGGGATGAACTCTGTGTACACATCTGAGGGACATATAACATAAGCATTAAAAGAAATTGTTTATTTTGCAAGGTAAAAACATAACAAAGATTATCTTATTTATAATTTTTTATCTTCACTAAAACTGATAAATAATTGTGTATCAAAAAGTCCTTTCTCTGCTAATACTTTTTTTAGGATCTACCACTGGTTATATAAAAATTTGGCTGCTGCAGAATTATGGAGTGCCTAACCCACCCAAAGTGTCTATGCCAATCATACGACTACAATTTCCATTCTTACTCACATCCAGATTTCAAGGAAGGGCTAAAAGAGCTGTTCGAGGTCAGCCTCTGCCTCTTCTTTTATCTTCCTACAGAGGTCATTTAAGAGCAGTAAATCATTTGGAGTATATAGATTCTTGTAAGATTCTTGTGAGGTATGTGAACCCCCTTAATATGCTCTACTTTCAAATTTTGCAAAAATATGAAAAAAAAAAATTAATGTAATAATTTAGTTCCCAGTTTTTACAACATAGTTTCTATATTTCAGTTATGAAAATGTAATTAAAACTTCCAAAAGAGTATTCAAAATATGAACTTCTAAAATTGCTTAGAAAAAATTAGAGATGCAATGAGGTTCTCCATTTTGAAGTAGCCTAATCATGTGAATATCATATTGATAAAGGGAGTAAATGTAGCTACATTAACTTATACAAATTCTACTACAAATTTCCTCTAATTATAAAGTCATTATATAAATAGATTTTAATGATAATGGCATGCTTAAGCCATCATATTGTAAAACATTATATATAGCATACACTCATAAAGTGTGAAACATCATACAGTATGAAAAGAGAACAAAATACAAGTCATTGCTTGACTTAATTGGAAGTTGAAATTTTTTTATATAAATGGCTATAATTCTTTTATCAATAGTATTTTTATACAGACATTATAGTAAATTATTTTTTAAAATATTACAACAAACCTAAATTGTGTCATTTTGATTGGTCCATTCTGTTTACCCTCTTCTTAAATACTATCATCTGCTTTGACCTCTCTCTCTCTCTCTCTCTCTCTCTCTATATATATATATATATATATTGATAGATAGATATATCAGTACTTGCCCCACCTGAGTCTTTCTAATGTAATACATACATTTTTTTTATATATTCATAACTTGAATTATTTTCTTAAGAAGCCTAATTACAACTTGTGTGTCACAGTTCTTTAATAAAAAATAATTCAAAACTTATTTCAAAGCTTATTTCAAATTAAGATACCAACAATTTTTCTTTTCGCAAAAGTTTAATCATAGCTGGCAATTTTTAAACTAAAGTTGAGCTCATTTACAAATTGCACCCATGATTAATCAAATTTCCCCCACGTGGGACGTGGGACCAATGTTGGGAAACACTGATGATTATCATATATGTGATTTTTCATCTTATTCTTTCTTGTAAATATTTCTTCTTTGTCTGCCTATGAAGTACTTTGGCTCCCTATTTTATTACACTTTTAAGAGTACTTTTGGTAAATAAAAATCAATTTATAATCAAAATAACTGAATATTATATTCGACAAAAAGTATCAATTTTTGAAGTTAATATCATGCCCATTTCATTTGTTATACACGAGTAATTACATAATGCTATAATATTATTTAAGCTTATATAAAAAAATATTCATATCTTGATATGGAGCAGTTAAATACTTATCATTGTAAATGACAGTCATTAGTTACCAATTTGAAAAAGTGCTAATAAAGTGTGTTAATTAACTAAAACTACTGTAAATTTGTATTCTACATCATTGATATTCAGCAATTACACAAATTTATAAAATACAGCAATAAGTTATTATAGCATTATAATTATTTATATTACATTAAGCCTAAAAAATTAAAGTAATGCAAACTATGGATCAGGACTGATATTTCATACAATTTAAGTTCTAGCTCTGACAGTACTGTACGATTGTGGACACTAGCAGGTGGTTACTTGGGAACATTAGGAACAACTTTACCTTGGGAACCATTGCTTCCTCATATTCCACCACCTGTAAGAAAGAAGCAGCGTCTCCCTCCAGATATAAGAAAAGTAGCCTCATCAACAACAATTAAGGTTATATGAAATTTAATTTTTAAATCTATAATTTCAATAAATCTATGAACATAAATAATATAAACTTTGTTAAAATTGGAAACATTTTTTTGATTAAATTTGCCAAATATGATATTTTTCTTATATACTTAATTCATAAGGTTATGTATATACTTTATTTTTCATGAATATATATATATATATATATATATATATATATATATGATATTAGTAAGGATGTGACATTGTCAAAAATAATTGCAATATTGGTATGGAAAGGAAAGAGAGATAGGTTGTGGCTTACCTGAAAGTGAAGTGTGGTGTAGCCATAAGGAACTGAAGGTTGTTCTTCACATTTTCGGAGGCTCTCAGCTTCCTTCTTCAGGAAGGAGTGTTACACCATTCCGTGCACCGGCCGGCTGCGGACTGCCTGAAGAAGGAGGCTGAGAGCCTCCAAAATTTTTAAGAACAACCTTCAGTTCTTTATGGCGACACCGAACTTCACTTTCAGGTAAGACACAACCTATCTCTCTTTCTTTTCCATACCAATATTGCAATAATATATATATATATATTGATATGTTTATACTTGAAAAAATAATTGTTCATCACTTTTACAGCCATTATAATCATTTTATTTGCAGGTTATTGGAGGAGGTAGAGCTCATGTAGTCTTCAGTCATGCTAAAGATGAAACTGAAAAGCTAAAAGAGTTGCCTTCATCACTTGTTAAGCAAGGAGCATATGGCACACGCCTGACTGTACCATACCTGGGACATCATTTGGAAATACCTTCCACTGTTCCCTCTCCTGCACATCTTCCATCTTTGGACATTTCTCTACCTGTTGTAAGGATGAATATTCAGCTATTGTTTGCTTCCTATATTTAAAATTAAAGAATATAAATAATTATAGGTTATTTTTAAAATATTTCAGACACCTTTTATTAATCACACTCCAATCCACTTAATGAATAAAGTGCATTATTTTGCTTAACATGTATAGGTTAAAATACCACTATATAACCAATACATCTGGTAATAGTTTCCCTAAGGCTAAATGTCCTACATTCTGTCTTGAAATCACCCAAACTCAAAACCAATCAATCTTAAAAGAATAATGTATGTATTTGTTATACACTAACATCAATAAGAGTGGGGAGAGTAGATTTTTATCTCCCTTTAGAGTCACCCATATGCTTTTCTAAAAGGGAAAAACCAATCATGACATTATCAAAGTTCACAACAATTGCATTATTTTTTAAAAAGTTATGAAACATTTAAGCAACTTCATTTTCAGTGATAGAAACTGTAATTTCATATTTTGTCAATATATCTTCTTACAACAATTTTAAGATTGCTCTTGTTCAATACATCTTCTTAACGGAATTTTTAGATTTTTTGTTTTCAATTATTCCACTTTCATTATTCTCAATTACTTTTATTTTCTGTAGTTGACATTAACAATAATATTAATATATTTTGTTATATTTTATTTATCATTATTTATTATTTTTAATTATTCCAGACTCCTGTGTATTGCTTTTTGGACTGCAAAGAAATTAATGAAGTTCGTCAGCTTCCAGACAGTCTTTCCAAGTTTTTGAAACGATCAAATCAGCCATCTATAAGTAGTCAGTAATTTTTTTTAGATGCTAATACGAAATTCATACTTGATACGTATTCTGTGCCAAATATGATACACATGGAAATTAATAGGCATAAATAAATCATATACTAAATACTGTTAAAACCAATATTTGATAATCTGTGCTTAACTTAAAATTGAACGTATAATTTATTCTAGGAAATGAAAGATATTTTCAAGCCTTAAATGACATTTATTTCTGTTACATTAAAATGTGAACAATTATATTAACATAATGGTTATATAATTTGACAGAAGATTAATTTTAACTACTTCTTTATTCAAGTTTAACTGATAACTTCAATGTCAGTAATTTGTTATTAAATTTTTAGACTAATTTGTAGTTTCAGTGAGTGAAGATCAAATTAAACCAGAATTTTGTTACAGAAATACTAAAAGTGACAGGAAAATACATAAGTTAACAGTTTTGCTCATTTATTTCAATACAACTCATTACAGAAATACAGGCCCATGTCACAAAATAATTTAGTTTCAATACACAATAATTCAGAGATTTTGGTGTATTAATGTTTATATGATAAAAAAGGTAAAACCTCTAAAATTGTAAAATGAAATTTTGATATACATCAAAATTAAATCATATTTTTTTTCAGAAACATAGATTATTGAAAATATTTGAAAATTTAAAAATTTTTTTAAGGATTCTTAAAATAATTTTTTAATATATTACTTAATTGCCCCACACATGGTTGGAGAAAACTCTGTAACTGCAGTTGATTGATATGGACCAAATTCCACTGTGGAGAATATTTTGTTGTGTAATAATACAGTTCAACATCACATAGATAAAATAGCAGAAGATATAAAAACATTTTTATTAACTGAATTACAAACAAGTAAATTTGGTATTCATTTGGACAAAACAACATTTGAGAGAAGATTTAATTTATTTCCACTTTTACAGCAATGAGACTGAAGTGATCACAGAATATTTTCTTTAACGTTAAACATCTAGAATGATAAAGAAAAAGGCCACTGTATTTTCTCATACCTTGAAAGTAATTTTATTAAATATTTATCAAATGCCTACCTGATGCAGATTTCTCTAGTGTTTTCTCTGCATCATTTTTAGGTGAATGCTGGGTAGGATCATTAAAATACAGCCTGGGGGCCCTAGTAAAGTGTTGACTACCTTGCTCTACCTTCCACATCCCCCCTTTTCCATCCCTTCATATGCTATTAAAGGGGAGTATCCATCAAAGCAGAAAACCCTCACGTAGCCTAAAAAAAAAGCTTCTACTCCCGTCTGAAGAAGATGACGGTACCAGTTATTCAAATGTCACTGATCACATGTATAACCCGGTTGGAAACCTGAGAGAAATTAATTCATGCAGTTCACCAGGAAAGACCTTAAACCTTGATATTTGTCAGTGTTATTTGAAAAAATCAGGAAACTCTAAATTAGGTGGACAGTGGCAACACAGGATTGAAAATCTAATGTTTCTTTGTCAACGAAAAACACTGTAATGAAATTAAAGACAGTTCTGAATAGTGATATGATTAGTTTTTACAGTGGTGAGGTGATATAATTGCAAGTATTGATCAGGTATTCCATTGTCCTGAGTAGAACAGAAGAGGAATCAGTCTCTCTACTGTTTTCCTTGAAAATCTTTGGCTTTCCTTTCTTTCATTAATTCTTCTCTTTAACTGACAATGGAACAGCCAATAAATACGTAGAATCAGTGATATTTATAGAAATAAATATAACTTAAAACTATTCCACTGATCAGCAGTAAAATTGTAACTTAAACATATTAATTAGTTACAAATTCATCATTTTTATCTGTAGATAAAATATCTGGAATTGCTAAAATATAGGTACAATGTTTATAATTGAAAGATTTTAATACATCTTGAACCATAAAAATGATTACTTGTACCCCAAGTGATAGTCTTACGAAAAAAGCCTTTTTTTAGTGCTGTGTAAGTAGAGTACTGTGTTCTTGTAAAGGACGTCAACATTTAAACGTGCTATTTCCTGAATTAGAATATTTATAATTCTTCATCAATGAGCATAAATATCACAAAGCTAAAAAAAAACTGGACAATGGATATATATACAGGAGTTTAAATTGAGCAGTGCGACACTGTCACTTCACATTTCGCCGAAAGAAATTAATGTGAAGTCCGTCTTTCGCTGCCAATAATAAATAATGTGGATCTGGAGTGACTGGTGACACGGTTTTGGAACATGTCCTAATATCGAAATTGCTTACAATGCTGGCAATTCCTGCTTTCGTCTGAGCAAGTGCAAATCTCGTACCTGTTGACAGAAATGGGGTGTCAGAAATCTTTGTCACCTGTCTACGTTTAACATCGCTCTCTCGAAAGAGCTAAAATTATTCACACACACACACACAGATATATATATATATATATATATATATATATATATATATATATATATATATATATATATATATTGTAGTAATTAGTAATTAATCCATTATTATAATTATAAAGTTGGATTGTAGAGGACTTATTATTGGATATAAAGCATACGCCGCAACATATACGCGGCGACACAAAGAAACATTGTTGAGATGGTACGCGCTCAAAAATCTACGAGACGAACAGTCAGTCAACGGCGAGAAGCGAAACGAAAAAGTTGGACGGCAGACACAGATGCAGGCAGACATCAATTCAGCAAATTCATAGTATAAAAAGTCTGCGGATCCCAAATTATGAGTAGGGCTATCTAGGAAGTCCAACGGCGAGGTATAATAGTTTAAATAAAACGCAAGTAAACAGTTTGACAGAGAGACTTATAAAAATCGCAGTTTGGAAGCAGAAGTTTTGCTTCACAAACTGAACTAATTTTTCGCATCGAGAGACTTCAAGGAGACCTACGTCCGGAAACTGGCTGAGGGTGAGATGATCGAGGTTCCAGAATAGCAGAGATCCAAAGCAACTACCGTGTGTTCAAATTCTAATGAGTAGAATCAGTGATATCCCCAAATCGTGTGCACGAAAACCCAAAATTGTGACCTGGGCGGCCGTAAGTAATAAACTCTAAAATTGATTGTAAACCACTTTTTAAAAGATGTGTCAGATCGTTCTTTAATTATTTCGTTTCTTTAATTATTCACTTCGTTAATTATTTACTTCTTTAATTGTTTAGTTCTGTAATTTAAATTCAATCTTTAATCTTATTTTCGTCCGCAACAAAATTCGTCGAGGTTCAGACGAATTAATTTACCTAAAAAGCTAAATGTAACTAAATGTAATTGATTGTATAAAGTTCACCCGTTTATCAAACCCAGATAAAGACCCTGAGATCCCAAATATTATTGTATTTAAATTTCTATAATAAATTTGATTAATTGTTTCACTTAAATCTTTTTATTTAGCCACAACCATTTGCCATTTCTAGTTTTATTTTATTTAGACGCCTGTTTATTACAATATATATATATATATATATATATATATATATATATATATGTTTTTTTTTATAAAATAAACATTCCAATTGCTAACATAATTGTGAAAGAACGTCGCAACACAGACTGCGCCTTCGAAAGTACAAGTTGTTTGGCGTAGCATCATTAATAATACTGATTTCTTCCCAAAAACCGTCATATTAAACCACAGTTAAATACTTTCAGGCCATTTCTCTTGCTTAAATACTTTAATTTTCTCAAATGCGGAATTTTTTGCAAAAAATAAACATTAATAACGCGAAACTGATTGTTGAATTGAATATCGAGTCATTTAAGTCTCGCGATAATTTTATATTGATTGCGCGAATTTTGCCAGATGAAGGGATATAGCAAAAAAATTGAATTAAAATCTCAGCAGCGCTAGAAGTAAGTTGGTTCATAATATGAGATCGTGAGTGAGGAAGGTTAAATATAAATAGAGCGGGAGATCTGCGACACTTTAATTAGCACTTTGCTAACTTTCATGTTGTAGAAGTCCACGGTTGACCTGACATGTAAAAGAGAATTTTTAATGAATTTATATTATATGTAAATACGTTGATTATTATAATTGTTTGTTTTAAAAAAAGTTATGTTTAGTTGTGGGTGAATGCAAATACTTTGGTAAAGATTTTCATGTTCTATAATACAGTAAAAGCAGCGAAACAACATGTTCGTCTTAAGTGAAGAATCATAAGAATCAGAGCTAGATGTACGAGTCCTAGCACTCTACAATCTTTTACAGAGAATTCTTCGTGTTTTGCACGTCTAGGTTCCTAAAAATGTCCACTGCGTCAGTCCAAAAGTTCTGTGAGCTAATAATAATATTCTGAATATTTAAATAAAAGGGTTCGATTGTTACTGATCTCCTCGTAAAATAAATCCCTGTCACATATAAGAGATAGCGAACACAAAATTTTATTATTTATTAAATCTTCCCGTTTATTTTCGTATTCAATATCCGCCATCGCCCACTACAATCAACACACGCGAAAGTCCTGATTCAACGATCAGGATGAAACTGATTGAAATTGGTAATGGTCACCAATTAGGCAGGGTGAGACCGACACCGAGGCGATGGACCCACATTTATAGTTGACTCCTGCTCGTTGAAGAGTCACTGGCTAGCTATAAAGGTAAACAAAGTTGCCATTTTGTATCGATTAAAATTTTTACATGTCTTTCATATAAATATCATCATTAGTGATACTTTTTCCTTTCAGTGTCAGCCCTGGAGTTATAGAATAGATTAATTTACATTTACCAAAATTAAATTGTACATAAAATAATTTTATAATATTGTAATAAATTATTATATCATTTAAAACAAATACTTCATTATATTTTATTAAAGATAAAAATTATTACTTTAAAAAGCTGATCTCAAAACCTGGTTGAGGGAATGCGGTAAAAAATTAACTAAGTGGAGCTTCTCAGTGAGAAGTGGAAATTACAAAATGAGAGTCAACTCTTTTTTGTCAATGTTTACTTTAAAAGTAAGATAAATTAGAGTATATAATTCACCACTTCAATGAAACCATTAATTAATCAGAGAATAACAAAAGGAAATAGAGCGTATTACGCAAACATCCCAATATTAAAATCGTCCCTAATAACAAGAAGAACAAAAGTAGAAGTATATAAAACATTAATTAGATCCATAGTAACGTTTGGGGCAGTGAAATGGACCCTAACTAATAAAGATATGGAGACTCTAAGGAGATTTGAAAGGAAAATTATTAGGAGAATCTATGGAGCTGTTAAAGAAGGTGAAAGATGGAGAGTAAGATATAATAGAGATAAATAGCATCCTAGAAGGAGAAGATATAGTTAGATTTATAAAATCACGTAGAATCTCATGGTTGGGACACATACGAAGAATGACTACAGAAAGAATGCCAAAGCAGATATATAAGGGGAAAATATTTGGTACTAAAAAAGGGGGAAGACCAAGGAAAAGATGGATCCAAGATGTGTTAGAAGAAAATGAAGACAATCAGAGATGGTGGCAGAAAGCCGAGAGGAGAGAAGATTGGAGGGAGATTGTGAAGGCAGCCAAAGCCCACATCGGGCTGTAAAGTTTTGAAAGAAGAAAATGATTACAAATAAGTTAGGTACACTCACAGCATATGCTTGAAAAGTTTATTCACTTACCAAGACAGATTCTAGGTCCTTCGCCGAATGGAAGGTACGTGTACTTCTCCCTGGAAATTTGCGCTTCTTCAGAAAATCGTTCTGGGTCAAATAACTCTGGATCAGGATAATATTCGGGGTTACGATGAAAAGCGTACACAGGGATGACAACAGATGTTCCCACATCCACTTTGCAAGAAGATCCGTTTTTCATGGGCAGCGAAAACGGTTTCGTACAAAGACGAGTCATGAACATTACTGGAGGGTACTTCCGCATTGATTCTGAAATATAAACATTTATTTTTTAAAGAAAAAGAATTCAGATTGAATGGGAGGCTTATTTTGGTAGTAATATACTTAATACGAAAAATGGGTCAAGAGAATATGCATCATGTACTTCACAGTAAAATTTTGTGAGCAGTCCGAGTCGGGCGCCTCTAGGGTCTGGACTCTGGTGAGGCTTGGTAACCCCCCCCCCCTACAACAATGTGCCAGGAAGGACCTGCGTCTAGATGTGTATCGAGACCTCCCCTTCCCTTTATAGATATTGCCATTCAATTTCTGTGCAATTATTTTCGCTTATTCTATCCCTTTTTCCCGATCATATTATTATGATTATAGCTCCGGTATCTAATTATAGTGAAGTACCTGACATGACTTTGTCCAACAAAGGCATCTCTTGCAAGTTCTCGTACGTGATCTGTCCTCCAGACACTTCGTCAACTTCCTGACGCAGTCGCTGCTGAAGATCTTCGTTGAGCGCCAGTTCGAACAGAGTGAATCCAAGCACAGTCGACGACGTTTCGAAGCCGTCTGTGAAGAACATGGTTCCATGTGCAGCCATATCCTCGATTGTATACTCTGCAATAAATGATAATTTTATGCTCTTTAAATATGTGCTCCTCGACGTCTCAGGATAGGGAAACTCCACAATCCCGTGCCATTTAGCCTAAAAACAATCATAGCGTGAATACGTTTTATTAAGTTTGGGCTTCGTTAAAAACTAACTCGGAATGCTAGGCCTTCGTATATTTTTCAACGATGAAACTATCAGTAGGCTACACGTGGTATAATGCACCGAAAAAATCATGCAATTCTATCATGAAACATCGATGAACACGTTAACGTTTTAACGGCTTTATCCTACAATAAAATTCACTTTAGTAACCAAATTTGACAATTATAATTTTATTCTGTTGCATTATTCAAATTCTTGTGGCAATGTTCAAGAAAATATAATGAGACAAACCGTCAACGGTGTATATTTCATTTGGAAAATAACAACTGCTGATGAGATTTAATAGTGTTGTACTCGAGAGGAAAACCGAGAAGATTTTATTCAATTATAAAGTATATACAATAATTATTGATACGTATATATTTATAAAGCTATCTCTCTTTACTTGTTTGTTACTTAACACTAAATTATTCTATGAGAAATCCTGAATATAACACATGATTTTAGTTTTAACATGAACATGTTTTTGGACTGACGCAGTGGACACGTGCAAGATACGAAGAAATTCTCTGTAAAAGATTGTAGAGTGCTAGAACTCGTATATCTAGCTCTGATTCTTAAGATTCTTCACTTAAGACGAACATGTTGTTTTACTGCTAAAACGATGGATTTTGTTGTTCTTTTACTGCATTGCAGAACATGAATATCTTTACCAAAGTATTTGCATTCAGGCGCAACTAAACATGACTTTTTTAAAGAAACTATGAGCAACATCGTTTTACCCCCCAAAAAAAGGGGGGCAGCCTGCGAGAGGATTCTCTCGCAGGTAACCTGCGAGGGTATTTTCTCGCTGCGAGGGTATTTTCTCGCAGGCAGAACCTTGTAGGAGAGATACGAAGGGGCTACCTTTGGGGATGCCTTTTCCTCTCCGTTTTTGAACTAAGGTTCCCACAAGCCGAGGCACCTCGGCCTGTTCTGAGAGGTGTCTGACCTATATTACAGGCAATACAATTTAAACATTCAATTTCGTATGTTACATTGTGTTTGTCCAAATATTATAATACATCTTTAGAATTTTTAAGAAATTTTTATTATATGTAAATACGTTGATTATTATAATTGTTTTTTTTTAAAAAAAAGGTAAAACGATTTTTTAAAAATTTTTTAGGGCAACAGGCTGCATGAGGGTGATCCACATTGGGCAACTCCCCTTTAATAGCATAGGAAGGGATTTGAAAGGGGGGATACGGAAGGGTAGAGGAAGGTAGCCAAGGGTTAACTAGGGCCCCCGGGCTATATTTTAAGGATCCTACCCGGCATTTGCCTAAAGAAATGCAGGAGAAACCCTAGAAAAACCTGCATCAGGTAGGTCGGGCATTGGGTAATTGTCTCACGCCCTTCCGATAGTGGGAGAGGAGTTTGCTGTGGGGACGCAGCATTCCCTTCTCCGTGCCTCGACCAGTTTAGGAGGCAGCTGGCCGACTATTCCAATGGGAACAGCGGACAACTCTTACCGTATGCCCAAGGTCTGCGACCCCGGAACATACACCTCTCAGAACAGGCCGAGGTGCCTCGGCTTGTGGGAACCTTAGTTCAAAAACGGAGAGGAAAAGGCATCTCCAAAGGTATCTCTCCTAGAAGGTTCCTCGGAATGACCACCTTCGGTAAAAGGACGATCAATTTTAGATACCAGCTACGGTAAAAGGACTTTCAGTTCCAGTTGATGATATTTTAATCAAAGTACTATCGTCGAAGAACAATGTCAAGTTGACTTACTCGAGTAGTCAGTTCTGACGCCATTGTCGTCCTCGAGGTGCCCAGATCTCATCTGCATCATCAACTGCATGAAGTCTGAACGTTTTATTTTGTGTTCATCTCGATACGAAGTTACGTCACGAACGACTCGTCGGAAGAAATCCGCTACTTCGTCTCCTATGAACCTAGAAATATAATAAAAAACCTAAACTACATCAGAATTGCAGCGTGAAGGAAGACAGAACACAAAAATAAATTACAGCTCTTTATACCATATTTATCAATTATGCAAAAATTTTCCGGACCGTCATTGAATTAAAAGAACAGCGTTTTATGTCAGATGTAGTGTAAAAAAATTCTGTATATAAAAATTTCGAGGTTTATAATATGAAATTGCAAAACATTCGTAAAGCGGATAATCAGATTATTTTGAGGTCAATTACGATTACCAGCAGATGGCGCAAAAAATCAGATTTTGTCGCAAGAAAATTGTTTGAAAATATATTTTATCCGGTGTAGGAAAAATTATTATAATTTTTCGGCAATGACTTTAAACTCGACTCTTATTGTCAATAGATGTCAAATGAGCCTATTATAATTCAACTCGATTTTATACTAGACAAACGTGAGTTAAATTTTTTAAAAAAAGTCTTGGATAGAGAGTGAAAGACAGAGAGACAGTGATTGTAGATGGCGGTGGGCAGTTAATGTTGAACAGTTAGTTGGAGCGTTTGGATATGGAGGGAAGTTAAAGTGTTAATATACGTCGACTGTAAGAAACGAGGCAGTAGTTAAACATTGGCAATGTATATGTGATGTGAGATGGAAATTTATTGCTAATAGAGAAGCAATAAGTGAGTTACCGTTTCAAATAATTGTAAGTAGTAAATAATGAGATAATAATTACTATAATTTCTTGAGAGGACACTCTTACATCTTTGTAATTTGGTAAGCTCTGTTCCTGCATTTTTTTGCTGTCTAGAAAAAATTCTCTCCAGCAAAATTCACTTTGAACTGGATAGTGTTAAGTTAAATGTAGTATAAAGTAATGACCTCAAACGTTGACTTCACATTCCTCTGAAAAATAGTTTCTTTAATTATGAAACATGGGTAATAAAATTATTATTTAAGTTGCGTATGTCATTTTATTATGTTTTGTTACTACTCAGTAAAAAAAATTATTATAAATAATAAATGACGTTAAAGCCACATTTTGATCATTACAATGAACAAATTAAACGCCACTTACTTGAAGTTAAAAATGTCAGCAACTCTTGGAGCAAGGATAATAGTATTATGTTGCAAAGCCTTCCAGAAATCTGGACGCAGAATACTGCGTCCCATGCGTCGGAAGTCTGCGTCGGGATCTTTAAATGAATTTCCTCTCAAACCGAAGACAGTCGAAGCTACGACGTCAGTAGTAAACTGTGCTGATAACTCCTTGGCGTCAAGTCCCACTGGAAGTACACACTATTTTAAATTTAAAAAATATTTGACGATACTTTAACTTATGGATCTATAGAGTATAATATTTAAACTGTCTATATTTTTCCAATACGTAAAAGAAGTAACAATCATATTCCTATAATAACATTTAATACGTTCAAATGATTACTAAGCTAATGTAATATAATAGTCTACACGTGCCCTCTTATCATAACGTCTCTTCAGCATAGCGGACCTAAGAGGGCGCAGCTGCAAGAACGCTGATGCAGTTAAAGACATCACTTTAGATATAGTGAGTAACGAAACACAACAACAACATAAATCTTCACCCCTTCCGCCTAGGCAGCTGTGAAAACGCTGCGACTAATGAAGTCAGCATTTTAAGTGCCTTATGCAGACATGCACACAGCAACAGAAATATTCCACCCTGTAAGTGTTCTCATTGGAGACTTAAAATCATCAGGGAGGGGGAAAGGAGTCTTCGAATTGTTCAGAGCTTCTTGGGAACGACAATCGTGATCCAACCTCCAGACGGGTTGGTGGCTCCTGGTGCTATCCGCCAGTTTGTCTTACTTTGTTTTATTTCTAACTATTAAATCTCTTTATTCTTCATCAACTCTTATTTGACTGAAGTGCAGCGAAACACCAACCACTACGCCTAGGTTCAATTATTTGAACCCGAACCCTCACGTTACCGACTTTCCTATTTCCTGTTCTTAATTCTTCCTTTATCCTCTAGATCGGTAGCCAGGTGAGCTAACGGAGGTATAGCTCGGTTGGTGAACGATCTATCTGGACTTCCCATTTCCAACTGCTGGAATGTTACATGTTCACAGTGATGGAGTGTTACATGATGGCAGTTTGGGATGTTACACTAATGTTAACATTTTGGTTGATTAAATAGAATTAATTCTTCTAGTGTGCATTGACATTTGAAATCAGCCCTACAACACTTTCGTACAAACTACACTAAAAATTTAAAGTGCTCATAATATGATATTAAACAAAAAAAATTCAAAATATTTGAAACCATTTCCTACCAAAATCGTTTTTTTACGCTTTGTTCGATTCACATTTGAATGTTTTAACCACGTATTCCTACAGGAAAGCGTATCAGTTCGACGATGGATGTCTAAATACACATTAAATCCTTTTATAAGTAATTTAAAAATTAAGAAAGTTTAGATCAATCCTATAATTCCGCAGAGATCAAATTGGATTATTGGTGATAATCAACATGGTGGCAACTCTCCTTTAATAGCATAGGAAATGATTTGAAAGGATACTGAATGGTAGAGGAAGGTACCAAGGGTTAACTAGAGACCCCTGGCTATTGTTTAAGGATCCTACCCAACATTCGCCTAAAAATTATGGAAGACAAACCCTAGAAAACCTGCATCAGGTAGGTCGGACATTTTGTACTTATCTCACGCCCGTCCGATGGCGGCAGAGGGGTTTGCTGTGGGGTCGCAGCTTTCCCCTCGCCGTGCCTTGACCAGTTTTAGGAGGCAGCTGGCCGACTATTCCAACAGTCTCTTACTCTTACCGTATGCTCAAAGTCTGCGACCCCGGAACATAGACCTCTCAAAACAGGCCTGGGTGCCTCGGCATGTGAGAAACTTAGTACAAAAACCAGATATATGTGAAGGCATCCCCAAAGGTAGCCTCCTCCATAGCTCTCTGGGAAGGTTCTCCTGCGAGAGAATTCTCTCGCAGGCTTCCTTGATTGAGGAGACAGCTGGAGTAGCTTTATATATTATAGGGTAACAGGCTACATGAGGGTAATCCACATGGTGGCAACTCCCCTTTAATAGCATAGGAAGGGATCTTAAAGGGGGGATGTGGAAGGGTTGAGGAATGTAGCCAAGGATTAACTAGGGCCCCCGGGCTATGGTTTAAGGATCCTACACGGCAATTCGCCTTAAAGTGATGCAGGGAAAATCCTAGAAAAACCTGCATCAGGTAGGTCGGGCATTTGGTACTTATCCCACGCCCTTCCATGGCGGGAGAGGGGTTAGCTGTGGGGTCGCAGCTTTCCGCTCTCCGTGCCTTGACCAGTTTAGGAGGCAGCATATAATATATATATATATATATATATATATATATATATATATAATTTGTCATCCCGTGACCCCTCCATTAGCTGCGAGTAAATTACCTGAACTTCTTGCTGATGGCTCCTTCTCGAGATATTCGACAACTTCTTTGCAAACTTCCAGCATCAAAGGAAAGAGACCTCTAACCTTTCCTGCAGTCAACGCAGGAGTTAATTGTCCTCGAAGAATTCGCCATCTGTAAAAAGAAAACAGAAACATTTGCAGAAAAACTAACGTCTGTAGTTCTTTACATAAATTATGGCTAACACGGTCAAAATGTTTTGATTTAAGCTGAAGAGAAACATAAATGTATATTGAACTTTCAAAGTATGCGGAAATGTAAAACTGGAATCGAGACATACCTCTACATCATAAATCAAGGTTGAATAAAAAATAATTTCAAATAACCAAATAATATAATTATTCTATAAGTAAGAACTTACTGTATCATATTTTTCTATGTAATAGTATTAGTCGTATATAAGTGAGAAATACGTTAATTTTAGTAAAGTATGTACACAACGCACCTTTCACCAGTGAGTACAAACGGATTTCGACCCAACATTGGGTCGGTTTTCTCGTTGACTTGAAAGTCGTTGTCATGAAAACTTTGAAATTCTTTAACCAGCACCAACTTTACAAGCTCAGGATCCCGTATGAGAATCGCCGGTTGGCGAAACTTAAAAAATCCTCCAAACGGTTGGCCAGACAGTTTCCTGCAGATAATATTATGTAATACAAATTGAAAACTTCGAACCGACAGATGCCAAAGTTGGCTACGGTATTTCTATTGTATTGAAAAAAAAATCAACATAAAAAATTATTAATAGATGACAAGTCTCCAATTGTGAACATTTTCGTACGGTTTCCCGGGAATGTGTTGTTGGGAATGTTCTAGTGTTTAGATTTACTTACACGAGATTACAAGTGAGAAACGGAAAAGGTCCCTATGTTTTCCATAATTTCAGTTCGTATTGAGAAGTTAAACTTAATACTATAAAATTGCCGAATCTGACCCAGTACTGGGATTAATTAATCAGGCATGATAAAATAGAGTGGAGATTTTTCCCTTAAATGCAGCCATCAAGAAACAAATACTTCCTTCTGGAACTACATATTTGGTAAAACTGCAATAAACTTCTCCCTTACGTTTCGGCCACGTCAAGAGTGAAGATCACGTGCGTCCTTTAGTGCTAGTCAATCGTTTCCTAGACCCACGCCAGGAACTATGCACACATTCACTTTCCTTGAAACTTGTTTGTGGTAAAACGTTTATTTAAGTGATCGCGTAATTGACTGTCCTGAGTTTGATAAGCGGATCATAATTTAGGATCACTGAAAAGTATGAGAATCGTTTCATCAGTGATAAACTCGATATTTCTCGCGTTACTAGATTTTTTAAAAAAATTACCACTTCTACAGACACAATTCAAACATTCATAACAATTATTGTTTTTAAAGTGGTAATTTTCCAAAAAATAATATTTATTTACTATATCTCTTTTTACTAACCTGCTACACAAAGGCTGCGTATCTATATCTTGGATATATAAAAATTTAGGTCATCTATTTATTATACGTCAGGCGGGTCACAAGACTTTCTATCGCACTGTCCATCAGATTGTTTTTGGGGGTAATTCAGAGCTACATGCTTCAGTCGTACTTGCCGCGACAGGTGGCACTGAAATATGATTTTTTCTATAAGAATAATAACATAATCTGTATTTTTCAACGGATGTTGAACCCTATAGCTGTTATGAGTCGAGGTAACGAGGAGGGAATTAATGTCGGGAAGATGAAGTGTTAGATTAAGAGTTAGGTACACGATTATAAAGACGTTAGGCAAACTGATATGATCTGTTTAAATTGAAAGAGTTCTAGGGTTTTCAACCCGGCGGCGTTTCGTTGACAATCATCGTCAACATATTCCTGGTGGAATTACTAGTCCGGGCGAAGTTACTGCCTCTTTATACAGGTTGGTCTGGTGCGACCGCCCTAGAACTGGCTACTAATTGGCCACTAGCGGTAGTGCGGAGTACACCCTCCATATATCAGACTATTCTGCGCCGAGTTTTGGTCTACGGCGGTCCTAGCTGGCCTCACTAGAGGCAAGGCTGAGATAATACCCGGTGTCTCTGTTCATTCCGAGGTTTTTGCCACTTATTTATAGCGCCTCAAGTATAACGCTGTCCCAGTACCCACGGGTTTTGTGAAGCACCTTCGTATTGCAGAAGCTTATTTTGCCTGTGAAAGTTAATGATATGTTCATTTATGGAAATTAGCAGGCATTAGACGGATATTAAGAAACTGTACAATAAAAAACGACAGCAGTTGGAGCTGAAACGAGAGGGAACATTTTCGTCATTGCTATCTGCATTTGGTGGAATAATAAAGAAAATTCGGCGACTCTAAGACCAGGAAACACGCCAAAAAATGTAAACATTAATTGGCCAAACCACTCCTTGAGAAACAGAGTTTACTTTATTTAAATCACTAAGAAGGACAAATAAATGTAAATGTTTATTATTATTATTATTATTACATTAAAAATAGCATGATAACGAAATTAATTTTAACGAAGGTCCTTTGCAGTTAATGTATTTTTATAGTATGACTAACAAGACATGTAGAAAAAGTATTACATATAAATTGTTGCTGTTTATTGTGCGTCTTAATATATTACGAAGGCATATTAGTTTACAGATAATTAAGATTTTACAGGCATTCACTCTTATAAATAATTTGTTGCTATTGCTCATGTATTTCTTTTTATTGAAACAAATTTAAGGCATCTTCCTTGCATGTAGTCTTATTAAGCAATGGAACAGTCGGCCAGCTGCCTCCTAAACTGGTCGTGGTACGGAGAAGAGAATGCTGCGTCCCCACAGGAAACTCTTTTCCCGCTATCAGAAGGGCGTGGGACAAATACCCAATGCCCGACCTACCTGATGCAGGTTTTTCTAGGGTTTTCCCTGCATTACTTTTAGGCGAATGCCGGGTAGGATCCTTAAAATATAGCCCGGGGGCCCTAGTTAACCCTTGGCTACCTTACTCTACCCTTCCGCATCCCCCCTTTCAGATCCCTTCCTATGCTATTAAAGGGGAGTTGCCACCATGTGGATTACCCTCATGTAGCCTGTTACCCAGAAAAAAAAAATCTCTCCAAAGGCTGGACAATTCACATCGTAGAAAATAGAATGTTTGCTCCAACAGCTAGTTTAAACGAAAGTTTCTGAGCTGACAAGGATATCATAGAAATAAATATCTGATTAATGAGAGGAGTTTAATTGGTTTTTATCCCTTAATTTGAGAACTATTAGCGATATTAACCCGGTTGGAAACGCGATAATGTTTTATTCATCCAAAAATGTTGCCCTGGTGTAGTTATACCTCATAGTTTATTTATTGGACTGTTATTTCAACTCTGGTTCAACGTTTCATTAGTTGCAATAATTCGACTCATTATCCAAATTTTCATACAGCTTCCTGTCCTGCAGAGACGAAACGCTGAAATTTGTCTTCTTAATTCATACGAAATACGAAATAACTGACGTTTCGACACGCTTCACACTTTCATCTGTTCATGTTTTCGCCTTCCAGTTCTCGTATCAGCCTCTAAGCTCATAACACATCCGTGGAAACGATTATGAGAAACTCTCCTACGCCGACTTTCAACTCACAAAAATTTCACTCAAGGAACTGAGATTTCCCTGATGATAAAGTTTCGTTCTATGATGTTCTACAGCTGCAGACTATCAAACAAATCACGCGTGTCTTCTCCATGCCTTCAAATGAAACGGAAGTACTTTTTTAAGTTGTCAAATTCGATACATTTTCTACCTATGCATGTGAAATGGTTTAGTATCCGTATCCGTCAACTGAAATATATTGTAATACCAATTAATTAGGACATTAATTGCTTGAACATATTAAATTGTTTGAGATCCATTATAGCGGGCTGATCGAACAAAGCGACAATGAAAGAGCTGAGCTTTGTTACTTTGTCGGAAGGTCAAAATGGCGTATGCGCGCTAAAACTCAGGACTACGATAGTTAGTTGGTGAGTAGAATTTAACAGAGTTGGTTGATGCCTGGACATTTCGGAGGACGGAACAAGTGATACTAGAGCAGAGACTAGCCGTCGTTTATTGTATTATTATTAGGCAAAGTTGTGAGTTGAAGACAAAGTAAAACATTCACGAAAGCATTACATCGAAACTTGCTAAGTAAAAGCAGTTTTACGTCCATAGCCAGCCAGAAATAGTAAAGTTGCAGTTTAAGTCCAAAGCGGTAAAAGACTAGCAAATCTACAAACCACAGAATTCACCTAAGGCAAGCAGAATTCACCTAAGGCAAGCAGTCAACAGATAGCTGACAAAAAAGAGGATCATCCGAGTTCCTGACATCCTATCAATTTTGACTAGAATCAGTGTAAAATCTGTGAATCTTAGAATCATTGTAAAATCTCGCAATAGTGTATTTTCGAAACCAAAAAGGAAATGCTGGAACCAACTGGACAGATGTGAGTAACAAATTACAAAATAATTATTTATGTAAACGTAATTAAAAGATAGAAGTCAGATTTCGTTCCAGTTTAAATTGTTAATCAGAGTTAATCTCTTTACTTTTTAATTTCGTTCTATTTTAATTGTCAAGTTAATTTCTTTTCTTTTAGTCGACGTATTGTTTAGGTAAATGTGATTTGTTTGTTAATAAGATTTTAAATATAATTGATGTGTCCATTATCAAAGCCAGTGAAGACCCTGAGATCTAATATTTTAAATTTGTAATTGTTTTTAAATTATTGCCACAGTAAAAATATTGTTTGTAAATTTTATTAATTCTTTTATTCAATTAATTATTACATAAATAGCTTCAACGAGATGCAAATTCTTTAAATTCTTTTAATTAAATCAATTAAACGACGTATTATTTGTATATTATAATATATGTAAATTATCCTTCAAGCCTTCGCTTCTTAAAATTCATTGTAAAATTTCTCTTTTTCAAAAAAGACAGGCCCACGTAAATAGTTTTTTTTATAATAGGCCTACAGATTTTTAATTGAATTAATATATTTGCTACTGGTAATCAAAACATTAGGAATATATTCAACAAAAGTGATGATGTATGACTTACCAGTATAGGTCTTGATACACCATGCCTAAACTCTTCCTTCCCACAATGGAGTCTACGATATTTCCGAAAAAGAATGTAGGTTCTACGTACGGTACTCCGTGCTTCTTCCAATGGCTGTAGTTCCATGTGACATACACATGGAAAAGGATTAACAGAGGCACCAAAAATAACACCAAGTCTAGTCTAAAGGCAGAAACGAGGTTCGCAATTTCCATCGCTGAAAAGAAAAATGGAGAATGTACACAAAATGGCACTGAAGACAAAACCAGACAACGTCTTCATTGTATGTCTTACTTTATAAAGTAGTAATGAAAGTAGTGACAGAAATTTATAAATTATAACTTATTTATAAAATTTATAATTTATAACTGGATTTAACTGAAATTGTACACCTGAAGAGGTCCCAATTACGAATGAAACACTGCGTTTGTCAAATATGATTTTCTGGCTATTAGGCTGGTTTCTTCACATTTGCTCATTTAGTTACTATTAAATGACATAAAATATCCATATTAAGTCTACATTTATAGTAACGCGTATCCTTGCATGTTTTCAGTTCTACTTGCACTCCAAACAAAACATGAATTTGGAATTTAGTAATACTACCGAAAGGAGCATTTCAGAGTGATAATCTCGACGATCTCCTAACGTTGGCTTTGATCGTGAAGTGAGCACCACAAGTAAATTAACCTGGATTAATAGGTTAAATTAATAAAATATTATCTTGAATACTGTAACTGGATCACAGCGACACACCGAAATGCCTTACATGAACGCGAGAACTCCGGTTCCCGTGTAGTGATCCACTCTAACCGAAAGACTCCGATATATAAAAATGATATTAAGAAATCTGGAACTAAAATCGTAAGAGCTTAAAAAATAACAATGTCAGGTAAAAAGTGATGAGTGTTGGTATAAAGAAAACATTAATAGCCCATGTGCTTACGTCCACTTACACTGCTGACGAAAGTGCTAAGTTATTAAATTAATATAATTACAGCGGGAAGTTCACTGTGTTCCTGGTTTTACTGTCGCTGACAAGCACGACATATATGAACATATATGACTTACCTCGCAACGATTCCTTTCGTATGGTCCTAGATGTTGTAGAGACGTGCCATTTGCTTCCAGATTTGCCACCTCGTGGCTGAGTGTCGTGAAGAGGGGGCTATAGATATCAGATTGACCTCTGTCCGAGGGACCCCTTCAAATTGCCCCAATTGATTGTAATTGTAACGCCAGTAGGAGCGAAGGATCTCTAGACGCGCTCATCTTATTGTTAAAGTAGATCCCTGGGAAGATAATGGAACGACAGCGAATAAATATACTTCAATATTTCAATGAGACATAACTGTATTTAATGTATTTGTGGGAAAAATAAAATATCAACTCAGAAAACGAGACATAAAAATGGAAAATAAATAAACAATTCAGACAAAATGTCTGCAAAATTTTTTAATTAATTAAACCAAAAAAATCAGTTCATACGACGTTTCGTCCACAATTTTGGGGTTTCTATAGGTGGACCGGTAATGTGCGTAAATAGTAAATTTAAATGATAAATTAGAAATGTA
Organism: Zhengitettix transpicula; assembly: GCA_037074705.1. Lineage (NCBI taxonomy): Eukaryota > Metazoa > Arthropoda > Insecta > Orthoptera > Tetrigidae > Zhengitettix > Zhengitettix transpicula. The sequence continues at coordinate 45,701,699 of CM073593.1, read as the reverse complement.
AACTGTCCAATTACATAAGTAATACAGATTTAAATATTTGAATTAAATTCCGTTAATATATAAATTTAATTAAATTAAACAAGCTCAGTTTTAAATGTATGCATATACATGCTAAAATAATTAATTCCATTATCGGAACTTTAACGTGAGATTTTCTTCCAACAACCTAGTGGTAGTGAACATTTCCGCTTAAATATTATTCCTCCGCATCCACAAATTTAAAATAACTGATTTTGGAAACTACTTTTAATTGAAGAAATGGGCAGCCAATAAACACTCAAGTATTTAAATAAATTTTTAATTAAAAATACATGTTGTCGGTCTTGATGTGGACCCTCATCAAGGCAACTAAAGACATCAGGAGAATTAAGATGACTTAAATAGAACATGTTTTTACCATATACTGCTAGTTAATTTGGCTGAAATCTTATGACGTTAAGAATACTATAAGCATAAACCTACGATAATTTAAATTAAAATGTGTCTGAAAAACGTTTCTTCATTTCAATTTATTACTAATAAATTAACTATAAGCTATCACATGACACACAAAACATCCGTGAAACCTTGCTTCGCCTGGGGATCAATGGAAAAAGATTAATTTTATCTGATTTGAGTCATGTACGTCACGTTTAAGCGAACACCGAACCAGGCTTACTTGTCATTGATTGCGTCGATTGCAACAATATTAAGCATATTTCTTTGGCGAGTGTTTGTTCGATTAATAACTAAGTCACAGCATATAATAATACAATTATTAGGGTCTTTAAAATTAATATTAATGATGATGACGAACTGACTAGCTAGTTGTGTTGGTATCAGATGTTTGACAACAATGGTGCAGATTTAGTGTTTCCAGAGTCCAAATGTAAGTGAAATATTAGAGTAGAACAGACAAGTAAATGAGGGATAAGAAAACAGAAGTCGGAAAATACTAATATTTCTAGTCTCTTGTGGAAAATGAAATGGATCATTCGTGACATCAGACTCGGTTCTTCCAGGCCAGATTTCCCAACTTCGGAGTTAATTGTTAATTAAATACCTAATTCGTGATTGACGTCTTTGTACAGGACTACCGTTGGAATTAATTTAAAGTCAACGATTGTGACAGGATTTGTTGGGCGATGTGCTGTAAATCTGAGACCGACACAAGTTTTTGAAAACCGTAAATGAGACACTTCACAGCCGCTTGATTGCTGCAGTATTCCAATATGACAAACTGCGAGGTGATGGTCCGTCCTTGTCCTGTCCAATGCCCATTTAGGTCAATCAAGACAATGAGATGAGCTCGTGCTTGGAGTACAAATATCCGTGAGAAATTAGTTAGAAAATGTCAGACGTGTTTTGTATTGCAAGTGCAAGGCATTTCAGGATACCAAAGAAATTTAGTTAAGTTTATAATATTTTCTTAATTCATTTGAATATAGAATCATAAACGTTTAGTTATACTGACAGATTACTGGGAAGGCCAAAATTGGTGAGTTTCTTTCAAAGTTGAAACATACTGAGAAATTAGGTAAAAGAAAAATAAGTCCTAAATAAATACCACACAACATTTCTGTAATCCTTGTTGCTTTCGTCAGGTGAATCATAAAACGCAAGAGCCGTAAGAACAACACACCACAGAAACCAAATGACAAACTCAATCACCTGACGAAAGCAACAAGGACTGAAATGTGTGGTATTTATTTAGCTGAAAAATATCTGTGGATTGGTGCGTAGCTGATATAAATCGAGGACGGAAAATAGTTGATTTGCAGTTTCCATCTAATTACTAGCATTGGTCAAAATTATCTTCATCCTTGCAAATAACGTATGGACTTATTTTGTAGACCCACAATAACGTACCCTCACTTTAAATTTCACGCTTTTCTTGGAAGTAATTCATTGGTTTGTGCCTTTCAGCTTCCAGTTAATGTTAATTACATCTGATCATAACAAAAAAAAACTTTTAAAAACATGTTTCTATTCAAAACTGTGCATTTCTAAATAAAGTTTCCTAGATCATCCACACAATTATTTCGACTCAGCGACGACGTCCGCTTTTTCATCTCTTCAAGAAGCAGATACATGGGGAAGGGCAATCGATATGTTACACTGACTTGTAGATTAATACGCGGCGTCAATGTACAACACACTAAGGTCCGTTACAAACTCGGCGATTATTATCGCGGAAGCCGTAAACGCAGTAGTCCATTGAAGTGATTGAGAGCATGCACACTGGGCGGTAAATAATCGCGGTGATAAAATTGTCGCTGACTACAGCTTGAGCAGTCGCTCGGTGCCTCAAGCGCTAAATTTATCGACAATTGCAACTAGTGGCCTACATAACCCAATGCATGTTTCCATCACAGGGCGGTTTTTTTACCGCTGGAGTAATTTTCATTCTTGATTTCAATTTTCGTATGGAAAGGTTGTTTTTTACCATCCTATCTTTTGTGTCCTTTTCATGCATATTTCGAATATGAATAATTTGGGTCACATCATAGATAATGAAATACTTATTTCATTAATTAAAGAAAGACCTGTGTTATGGGATAAAACCCTGAACATATTTCGTGTCCTCCTGCCTCAGCTCTTCAAACCGCGTGTAAAAAGCTCCAACTTCCTCTCTTCTATGATTAATTGGATTAATCCAAATTGGTCGATTTTTTCATCCCATTTTCATAACAGTAATGCTAGAATCTTCACTCAGCTCATTTCGAACTACACTGTTCACAGCACTCTCAAGTGAAAATCGTACGACGGAAAGATTGCTGAAGATATAATAATCGCCGAGTGTAAGGCTCCCGGTTTCTATGAGCTCTGACGATAATTTTGTCGCCGAAATTAAAAACGCCGTATGTGTAACGGGCATAATATTTGCAATGCATTAGACGTAACTGTGTTGTAGACAGTGCTTACAAATTTTATGTATCTTAATTATATTATCTACTGAAAATTTAACTGGTAATCAACAAGTATAGATGAATTCAATTAATACTAAAACCGACTTTCATTTACATTTAGCTGCTGTGATTTCATTTACCCAAGGTATCCCATTGATATTGTTTTTTGCTAAAATCACATATCATACTCACTACTTTAGCTTCAAAATTATACAGCATTATGTTATTAATAAATAAAAATATTAATTAACAAATCAACACCCTACTGCTAGACGCCCCCAATCATCAAAATCCTAATTATTTCTCATTCTCCTTCAATACAAATTTATACATCACAAGTTTGTCCAATTTTTGAAAGAATCTCAAATATCCATTTACAGATCTACAAACACACTTTCATACTTGATAAAACATCACAAGGATGACACCTACAGCAAACATTGTGAAGTTTACAAAATTGAATTTCCCGCTTCATTGGGCAAACTAAAGATCACCGATATCTGAATCGATGAACATGTCCAATATGAAATTCCACAGTGATCAATCAGCATCTCACAACATATCAATTTGAAACACTCATTTGACAGACGAAATGCCAAGATTTTAGTTACTGACCCAATGTAATGTTACAGAATTATATCTGAAATGCTTTATATTAAATTTAACATCACTGTAGTTGGTAATTAACATACAGATACTATGAAACAATAGACGTGATATGTTATTTTTATGCTAAATCCTTTCCTTTTATATTATCTTTGCTTTTGTTTCTACTGTGTGTCATTCATCTGATGAAAAGCAACCAAGATTGCCAAAATGTTGTATGGTACTTGGAATAATTTTGTCTAAGTAACTTCTGTTTTTGGGAAACATTTTATTTGTGTGGGATTAAGTCTTGTCAGTTATTTTCTGAATGTTCCAAAAGTTGGACATTGATGAAAAATATATTTACCAATGCAGTCTTCATGGTGTATAAAGAATGTACAAAGTGATACTATTAAATTTTGCTTGCAACAGGCAAGGAAGCAAAACATTACCTATCAATTTTTATTATTATTAATGTATGAAATTACAAAACTTGGAGAGGTTCTAAAACAAGGACAAAACGTCAATATAATTTTTTGATAATAAACAATTTTCTGACTCCATTTTGAAATTACAAAATAACTTACAAGCAAGTTACAATGGAATGAGTGTACAGAAAAAAACTATGTAAACAATCAGAACAAGCAACTGTGTTTACAAGTTTCAACCTACAAAATTTCATAAACTATTATCACTAGAATCTATTCTGCTCACATTCTAATTTAGTCTACTTTTATTTTTTTTAATGTCCAAGGCATTGTTCCATTTAAAAAAAATATTGATTTTTTTTAAAAAAAACTTTATAATAATTAATAAAATCTGTGTAAGTGAACCAGTGCAAGTTGTGGATGATTCACTATATATATATATATATAGAGAGAGAGAGAGGAGGGGGAGGGGCAAAGCAGATGATAATATTTAAGAAGAGGGTAAACAGAATGGACCAATCAAAACTACTAATTGTCCACAATAAGACTGTCTATATTTGCCTGGTCAGGAACTTGACCCGATGGCCCAGATGGTTAAGCCGTCTGTGTACTGAGCAGAATATACATGGGTTCAAGTCCCAACTGGGTCAAATATTTTCAGTCTTTCCTTCTTCTTCCATCCTTCTCTCTGCTTTGAACATATGCTTTTCTATGTGCGTAATTCTTTGCCCAAGCAAATGAATTCACATAAAGCGCAATCCTCCTATTTATTTCTATCCTTCCTCACTATCCAAGTTTGAATGTGAATTAGTTCCTTAATGGATTCTCCTAATATTGTATATATATATATATATATATATTGGTATGGAAAGGATAGAGAGATAGGTTGTGGCTTACCTGCAAGTGAAGTACGGTGTCGCCATGAGGAACTGAAGGTTGTTCTTCAAATTTTCGGAGGCTCTCAGCCTCCTTCTTCAGGAAGGCAGTCCGCAGCCGGCCGGTGCACGGAATGGTGTAACACTCCTTCCTGAAGAAGGAGGCTGAGAGCCTCCGAAAATTTGAAGAACAACCTTCAGTTCCTCATGGCGACACCGTACTTCACTTTCAGGTAAGCCACAACCTATCTCTCTATCCTTTCCATACCAATATTTTTGACAATGTCACATTCTCACTATTACAATATATATATATATATATATATATATATATATATATATATATATATATATATTGCACTTTAGGCAGTATGGTATTGTGAAGGAAACAAGTGCAGATGAGTATTGCTAATCTTGGATGATTCACAGTCATTTGTCTAGTTTTTCAACCTAGATGTGCTGTGAATATATCTGTATTGCCCACAAATAAAAATCAGCAGTGTTTGTAGTTCCATTGAGACCTTCCAACACATGCAGAGGCAAGTATTACAACACTAGACCAAAGGGAATCAGCCGAACATGCAGATTTGAGACCATTCGCCATCCGTTGGTGTCCACAGAGGTATCACCAAACCAAAGGTTAAGTAAAAGGATTGTTCCATTTCTCACTGTATTTAATTTTTAACACTCTAAAACTTAGAGAAATCTTAAAACAAAACTACAAAGAATTAAAAGCATTTTTAACTACTTAAGTCAATATTGTAAATAATGAATTTGTTTCAATTATTTATTAACGCAATCTCTGATTATTATTAATTTATTAATCATTCCAATTTTAAGATGAAAATATTAATTTAATACTTTGCCTTTGTCTAATCTCAAGCACATCATGTTGGTGGCAATCTTGTTTCCTTGCTTAATTTTTTCATAATTATATACCTTATTATGTAAACAAAATTTATATAAGATTTCATAAATTAATCAAAGAAGAGAAATACATCCCAGATTTTACAACCCTAGGAACAATTTGATTTGTAATGAATACTAACAAATATACAAATCTTATAACAGATTGCTTGCTTTATTTAAATTCTTCATACATTAAAACATCTGAATTTTAATAATTAATTATATAATAAACTAAAAATATGTGCTTTTTTAGAATTGGAAAAATTTCAAAAATGAAAAAAGGTAAAGAAGAAATAAATGCAACACTAAACTGCTTTTGTCAAACAATTGCACTTTTAAGTGCTGTGTGTACAAAAAAAATACAGCTGATGTCAAGTTCTTAATAAAAGTTACCATTTCATGTAATCTTATTAGAACAAATTATATATATTATATAATATATTAAATATACAATTTACGTAAGTATAGAGTGTAACTAAATTCTTCTAGACAAATTATAGAACTATTAAATTACTAGATTTAACCATTTCTTAGTTGCTTTTCACAATTCAGAATGTATAGACAGAATAAAATGATTACAATTGTTCATGTTTTTCCTCCAAATAAAACTTAAGGCTACATATTCAATTCCTTATACTTCTTCAACTTCCTTTTATCTCATATAAATATTGGAAAAATTGAAATTGAAAAACACTAAAGTAACTTTTAACCAATTTTACTGTATGTATTACAATAAAATTACTTCATAAAAATATTTCATACATAACAAATATGTTCAAATATATTTCACCATAAATAGTAAAATAACAGCTTCAATGAGTATTAAACAGTCTAATAATTATAAAAACTACTTATCTATACATATATGAACGTTTAAATAATATTTTTCTTCTGGCTCACTTAAAAGTAATGATATAGCAAATATGTATTATTAGCTAAACTAATAGAACTTTTCAAAATTTTAAACAGGTGGAACAAGTGATTGAATATCAATTCAATCCCTCTGACTGAGAGTAACAATAGCAAGTAACTCAAATCATTTCACCTAGAGTCAACATGTAAAACAATGAGAACTTCAGCAACCTGGAAACATTCACCAATGAATCTCTCACTACTTTTTGAACCATCAACTTCTGCGTTTCCTGATTAAAGACTCAACAGACGAAGCTTGTGATACTGGCTGTAAAAATAAATAAAAATATGTACAATGTTTTACTTTATTACTGGTTCAATAGGAATTATTTTCAAATAAACCGTTTACAATTAATAATCTACTGAAGCTCTGACAGTAATATTTCTTTTGCAATCTGAATAACAAAGACAATTTTTCATGAGATGGCATATTAATGTTACTTCAAGCTTTCGTTTCCTCCGAGTTATATTATTTCCATGACTATCGCAGCAACAGCACTATGACAGGCCAAACAATTGTAAAAATAAATAAAATTGGGTTAACTATTTCATAATTTCTGATATATTAAAATCATAAAATAATAAATTACATCCAAAATGCAGAATACATTTAAAACATACCATAAATGTTAGTCAAATACATTTACTGTTAAAACTCCTACAAATATTCAAAGTTTCAATAAGGCCACAGAAATTGATTTCTGAGAATTGATAATTAAACCGACAAAATGTTGGTACAAAAATAATGTAATTACCACAAATCTTCAAAGAATTAATATGTTAGAGAACCATTAGAGTATGCATATTAAAAAATTAGTAAACTAGTGGGAGTTGGTGGGACAATGGCGGCTTCTTTGGTGTGCCCAAATGTACCTTACATATTAGTTTTAATTGAGATCTCTTAATAAATACAATTGCATACATTTACAAAATTTGCTTAGTAAATAAAAATAATTTCAAATTTACAATCCTTCTGTTATACAGGCTATTTAGAACAATTATAAGGGGTACCATATATTTTTTAGCCCTGGGCACAGAAGAGCCTTGGTGTGGAACTGTGAACTGAAAAGTGTAAGCTGATAAAATTGCTCCTTTAATTTAACTTTATCAATTTTAAACACAGATCAAAAATTTATTTTGAAGAAATTGTTTGATTTGAGATTAATTGTTATTTGCGTAATTATTATGAATCAATTTTATTTCAAGTGAAAAGTGAATAATGTTCCACCGAGTTCTCAATATTCAAATAGTTTTTTGGGACTGCAGTTTCCTTATAGAAATTGATTGAACAGAACAATTTTATTTTACATAATTTAGAGTAGATTAAGAAACAGAAAAAATTTTTAAGACAAAGAAAAGGGGAAAACTGCTGAGCTTATTATTACCATATTGGTTTTGTTTGGTTACTTTCCTTAACTGCAGTAACTTATAATTTGTGATTAGCCTACCCGAGGATGAGGATCCTGTCCCAGCATTCTTTCCCTAATTCTCCATCTCAAGTCTGAATGTGCATCCTCTCCTGGTACTTTTTGTTTTTGCCATATATTTTGATAATGATGGTAAAGAGCTACAGGATCACTCTTACCTTGTCCACTTCCAGGCTGCAGCTGCCATGGTCTAATAACTAACATATAAGAGTATCATATTATACGCTGTCCATTATCAAACTTATAAATTTTGAAACCATTGCAAATATGATTTAAAACAACAAAATATAAGTAGAACCTTGTATTGGTCAAACTAAAACACTGGTTGTCAGGTAAGTCAGTAACTTGCTGAACAAAATGTTGAAAATCTAATATTAAGCAGCCTATATTTTAATAAAATATTTAAAACAATCAAATCTTTTATCTAAGATTAAATGGGGTTAAACCTCTTCTATTAAATTAATTATATTTATATATTTTAAAAAAATCAGTATTTTTAAATATTCTACAAGCACAAATTTAGTGACCAATAACTACCACATTGTCAACATGTTATGCATATTTTTCAATACATGTGCAATCTGCAAATTCTTCTCATTCCAAAGTTTCTTTTTCTTCACAATTAATGTGGATAATTGAGTGGATTTGCAAAATACATGACTATATATACATATATATAATATTAGTAAGGATTGTCAAAAATAATTGTGACTTTGGCATGGAAAGGAAAGAGAGAGGTTGTGACTCACCCAAAAGTGAAGCACAGTGCAGCCACAGGGAACTGAAGGTTATTCTTCAAATTATCGGAGGCTCTCAGCCTCCTTCTTTAGGAAGGAGTGTTACACCATTCCATGCACTAGTTGGCAGTCCACAGCAACCTCTCTCTCTTTCCTTTCTGTGCCAATGTCACAATTATATATATGTATATAGGCATGCAATTCAGACCTTCCCTACTGACAAAGGGGGCTCAGACTCTTGAAAATTTTTAGATTCCTCAGCTTGCATGGACCAACTATTGAATTCGGTCAACTTCACTGTCTCTCCTTACTATCTGAATGTGTTATTTAATTTGGCCTTATTACATTTTCCTTAAGTGTTGTATATAGTATATTTCGTGAATAGATATTTTTTGAGAAGTCTAACTATAACAAATGCCTAATTACTGAAACATTCCTTCACAACAAATATGTATATACAGTATAAATGCATGTATTTACATAGTAAAGAGAAGAGGCAACATAATTAATGTCGTCTGTAATTTAAGCCACACCAGTCTCCTCCTTCTTCTCTATAGTTGGCTAACAAGTTAATGTTCAGTCTGTTTCTGACAAAATAGAATAAAATATCTGAAAATAGACTAATGTATTCTTCCTGGCACTGACCAGTCTGGACTTTCCTATCAATATAGTTTTATATAATTGATTGATGGAGTTGCCATAATAAATTCTGGATAAGGTCGATAATACCCACTTAATTTGCCAGTTAACTGTAAGCTCAGAAAATTGTACATTTTAACTGGTCTAGTGTGCTTGGCTATGTACACGACACTTTCTTTAATTCTAATTAGAAACTTTTGTAAGAAGGTGTGCAGCATTTAATATATTGAAGGCAGACTTTGGCTTTTCTGTCTCAGGGTAACATGGTTTTACTGGACACAATTACACGAGCACCTTAGAGAAGTGATATTTGTGCATTTAAGCTCTGCAGTCAAAATGTAGACTCATTTTAAGTTGTATTGTAATGTACAAAAATATAATAAAATATACATACATGAGGACTTTGATCTTCCTGAGTAAGTTGCAATGTCTGGTTGATTTTCTTTTCCCAATTTGTTCTTTGATTTTTGTAATTTCTTCTGTTTACAACCATTACTAGGAAAATCAGTAGAATCTGAAGCTTCAATTCTGGGTTCTTCGTATATTCCTGCAAGTTAAAAAATGAAGAAAGAAAGCTATTTTGCAAATTAATATTATTCGCAAGCTCTTAAGTGTGTGTCATTGCTAGTTATAATCATTGCTACCATGAATCAATGCTTGGAATCACATCAATTTTAGATACTTAATACAATTAACTTCGATTTCCTAATAAGCATTCTTTGTTGATGAAAATGTTTGCAATTGTATTGAGGAAATTATGCTATAACCACAGGAATTCTTACCTGAAATTTTCATGAGCTTGATATAATTTAACAATTGTTAAAGATAAAATCAATAAAGAGAAACTATTATGAACAAATTTGGTTAAAAGAAATCTGTATAATTTACAGGTAATAAATTATGGAGTTTACAGAAAATCAGCAAACTGGAATTATAATTAGGAAATTATGAAAGATTTGCAAATGATAATTAGGATTTTAAACACAAAACTATATCAACATAATTATGTAACACATAGATTAGCACATGGAGAAAGCCAGAAAGAGTATCCCATAAATAACACACACTGAAAGTTATTAGGTCAAAACCATTATAATGTATAATGTTGACCATACCTTCATCTGTAGATAAACTTTTAGATGATTCAGGCTTTTGTAATATGACAGTCTGCACATCTTGGGATTGCTTTTTAGATATTTTATTCTGATTATCTGAAGCACATGGATTTATCTGGTTTTGTGCATGAAATTCTCCACTCTTTTCAAATGCACTCTCGTCACTTATATTTATACAAGTACACCTTTCATGGTCATACTTTATCAATTTCTTCAGATCTGAAATTTATAATATTTTTATAACACATATGTAGTATGTAAACATAATCATGCTTCATATGCGAAATGCGGATTATTAATAAAATTGAGTGTTTTGAATAAAGGGAAAAAAACAATTTCTTTAACCTAATATGTAATTAATTAATAATTATAAAGAATATAAGTATTCCTACCACAAAATTTATCTTAGGTCTGAAATAAAATTTTATCTGCCGCTGAAATAACTATTTTCGTTATCATATCATCTAACAGAAAACAAAAAAACGTAATGTATTTTATTCTTAAATAAATTTGAGTACGTTTTGAAACTTTTTTTTACAAAATTTGGCTGCTATCTAATCAATTATCGTCAATAAGTAACATTTCCATAGAATGCAACAAGAGACATAATTGCGACTTAATTATAGAAAATAATTTTAATCTCACCTCTCATAAAGTCTCTTAACTGCTCAGCTGTAATATTACAGTATCCTAGTTCATTCAAATGGGAAAGCACCTCTCGAGGATCAAGTAAAATTGCCATCGTGTCTTTAATAGTACTATGGAACATAAAATATTCTAAGTTCCTATAAACTCAAAATATGTTATTTTTCATAATATAATTTTAGTTACCCGTACCTTTAAATTTAAAACATTTGCATTGCCAACGTATGAATAACAAATAGCCTTCGATTACTAAACTTCTGTTCAAAGATACAAAATATCTTATATTTCGGAAAACTTTTATTTGATAAATAACTAGACTAATGAGAATAATTCTGCATTATATCATACTTAACGAAAAGGGATTACAATTTTTAGTAATAATATATTTCCGCCAAATAAGCACTTACGTGACACTTTTTAAACTCTAGAAGGAAAGTAAATTGCCCTTCATCATTTATAACATTACTTCACAAATTTAAATGTTTGTTCCGACTTTATGGGCGTTCTTTAACTATTCAATATGAAAGAGCTTTCGTACTGTTGACTTTAATTTTGTGATATTTTACCTACTCAGTTCCAGTTCACCGTTTCATAACGAAAGTAAGTGGACCAAAGTTTTAACCCACAGATAACTCTCAAGACGAATGATATATCTTTTAATAAGATAAAGTAGCCAAATACAAACAAAAGACCTGGAGTAAGGAATAATTTCGAGAAACGTTGTGTGGTATTTATATAATCACTTCTATTGTCAGTATTTGGCTATTTTATCTTATTATGAATTTTAAAAACTGACGTATTATATATATTTTCATTTGATATATCTTTTAATTTGAAATTCTGTGTCATTTGCTGTTGAATAGCAGGCTCATAGCATATACAAAAAAAGACTATATACGTAATAAGATATTGTTAACGCTAACACATTTTACCTTTCAAGACAATGTATTCAAATCTCGAATTGATATGATGAATTCGAGACGAATGATAAGATAAGCATAACAAAATAAGTACTACTATGCGAATGGTTTAAAACACAATTATGAATAATAGAAATTAACTAGACGTTCAAAGTTCAGCGTACACACACAGTTCATTGTTGAAGCTAGTTAATAGTTTCGAAACTTCCGCTTCGCGTAACAACCGGACCTGGTACGGGAATTGGCACTTAAACCGCATCATCACGTGGTTGATTCGCACCTGTACTGCTATGCTTCTGTTCATTTGACATCGGGCTTAGATGATATCCGTTCAAACGAAGTTGACCTTTTTGCGTCTCAATGATATTCGAATGTGGAGTGTAGTTCTTTTTAATTACCGTACCCGTGACTCTTCACAGGCCCCATAGTGATGATAATAATTTTTTTATTCTACTTCTCAATCCTCTTCCTTTTTCTCTCTCGAAGAACTTTCTGAGGAGTTCTATAGTGTTTAACTTTGAAATGTTTATTGCGACTGCTGTTCGAATCATTCTTCCCATCGTAATTTCAGCAGTGGAAAATCCATTAGGTAGTTTCGTCGCAGGATAGCTTTGTTGTGCCCGATAAACATTACCAGCCTTCTTCAAAGTACGTTAGATGACCGACTGTCGCATCAACAAATTCATCGACTTTGGGAAAAACATGGTCAAGATGTCACAGTTAATGTCTTTTATTTGGCCCCGTAAGTGAAATTGCTGATCGTCCACCTGAGCTTTCTGTTTCGCCATGGTCATTGGTTTTTCAAGTGAATTGTTAATTAACTGTGATAAATCTTTATCCTGGATTCCCACAACTCTTTCGCATATTAGCTCAGATTTGATAAAAATTAAGAATGTTCAGCAAATATATGCAGATTAGCCACGCATTCTTCAATGATTTTCCCCTCTATTTCCGCTTAGGTTTAACATTGAATTGTTTCCCAAAAACAATTATCGTGTCAAATATGTTTTGGTCATCTGTTGATAAGCCTAATTACTTAAGTAATAATAATTAGCAGTGTACCAAATGTCGGATTCCTTAATTTTGAATTGCACGAAGTCTGCTTTCACTCAATTCCTAGATTTGAAACTAAAAATAGTTCTAATACTAAAGTTTAAAGCCACTTTACGCTGATAAAAATTTATTCATTTTGCTGCCCAATGTCGATTGGGATCACCTTACCGACCGTCAAATAATCTACATGGAATGGGATGAGACAAGGAAGATTTCTCACGTCGCAGAGGATAAAAATAGGTGACGGATGTTTTAAATGTAAATTCTTCATTTCTCTGAGTTGAGGATCGGCGATAGGAATTCATAACATACAAAACATTAAGTTTACCAATTTTCTGCAAATAATTTCAATCCTTTATTGACGTAATAAAAATTAATTCATTAATTCCATTCAACTGTTTCTTTTACTAGCTTTGCTAAAATTTTAATATGTATTTACTTTTAGAATATGTGAAGAGGTTTTCATCTTCAGGCTGGTTTGACAACGTAGTTTTTTCTTCTTTCGAATGAGTTAGACGAGTGGATGGCGTAATACCTAGTGATTCAAACAAAGCACGAAACCATAGGCAACCTTGGCTCAAGGACAATAATTCCGCAGACATCCTATACTATACAGCATAAACATTTAATTGGAAACAATCCTTGATATAAACTATTACGATAAAAAGCGCCAACGTACTGTATTTCTACAGAGGTGGCTAGCACCTTACGAACTAATACGCATAGATTCCGGAGAAACGAAACACGTTAAACGTAACAGTGACATCAATGTACACGGAATACATTAGTCAGATGCAAAGTGGGTTTCGTAAAGATATGACGTAAATCAGCTGATAGACAAAAGAAGGAACATGATGGCCAACTTTGAAACTCTAAAACATTATTGATTCTGTTTGAATAGTTTGTTTCAATAGTGCGCAATGTCTAAATCACTGTAAAAATATGGAAATTAGCTAATATCAAGTAGCAAAAATAATTATATATATATAAACAAAGGGTTTGTAATTTATCTTTAAACGGCTAAATGGCCGAATTTCACTTTAAAATGTTGTATGCAATTAGTGTCAAACTGCTGTGCTCAATTCAAGACCTAAAATTTTGGAATTACTGTCAAATGAAGTTTAGGTCATTTGTGCATTAGTCTGCTGAGGATAAGATAAATAATTATTTAAATAATAGGTAACCCAATATTACAACTTATGATTGAAGCTTAACAAGCAAAATGACAGGACAGAGAACATTCTTATTTCTTTCATTCGCAGCTTTTATTGTTTCATGCAGGTAATATTCTACAATCATCTTTATTTGGGCCAAAATTTGGTACTGTTAAATAGAGAAATTTATTAGACTAATACTATGTATTCTATTTACAGAACTGAAACTTCAAAGAATGACTGGGATATATTAATTTTCACACAACATTGGCCAGTTTCAGTTTGTCTACAATGGAAAGAGGAAAGTAAAGAACACAGCTGTTCTTTACCATTGAAGAATATATGGACTATTCACGGAATTTGGTAAATTATCATTACTCTTATTCATGAAATCAAGATGTATATCTTAACGTGTACCTCAAAGATAAATTAAGAAAGAGTTGTATATTACTTGCCTAATACGAAAATGATTCAAAATATGTATTACTAATATTAAGAAACTAATATAAAATTTGGCCCAAGTAAAAGAGAAACAAAAGCTGTTTCTCATTAATAAGCTTGTTAATAAATGAAAAAGTAATTTCTTGCAGAAACCCAAAAATAGACATTGAATAATATAAAAAATAATTCTAAAAATGATGTGTTCAGGACGGGTGATATTTTAAAAGCCATTTACATATTACATATTAGCCATATATGCAAAATTGATTTGACCTTGTCACATTTTCCTTAAGTGTTGTTGGCCTAGTCAGAAAGGAATTAAGAAGTGAGTGATATTGGGGAAAGGATTAAACAGCTCCTCATAATAATCATAATTATTATGTCTGGGCTAGTCACCACATCAGTCCACATTAAAACCACCAACACCTTACAATATCTTCATCGGTTGTCACCCTGAACATAACAAAATCTCCCTACCAAACAGTTTAGCCCTCAGCCTGCTCTATTTGGAAAAGTCTTGCCACCTATGCTAACCAGATACTCAATGCTTTCACAAACAAACTACCCTAGACCTCCTCAAGAAACAAATATCCGTAATATACTATACACTGTTCAATTACCCCAAACCCATCCTTGATCAACACAAGAAACATAGTCCACCCCTTACCACAAACAACTTTCCTGGACTACAAAAACTCAACTCCATTCTCTGCCTCACCTACACTGAACTGCAATCCAACCCTAATCTAAATACATACTTCCCACAATACTCCCCACCTGCCCAAGTATTACCTTCAGATGCCCTCCCAACCTCTGCAATATCCTCACAGGTTCCACCATAAAACTCCCCTACTAAAGCCACATTACAAACGTTGTGGTAGGAACACTTCCCATGTCTTGCCCCATCCTTCAGCCAACTACAATCCTCCAAAATCCCCAACAAATAGTCAAAATCAAATAAAATATCATCAGTCTTTCCACTCAAATCATTTACCAAATTAATTGTAAACTCAGTCCCACTTTATATATCTGCCAAACCAAACGATCTCTTCATGAATGCATTTTAAAACTCCATAGCACTGTCAAACTGTCCAATTTCAAATAGCTGTTCTTGCCCAAAGCCACAACACCAACAATTACAACCAATGCTTCACACCGATTGTCCTTAAAACCTTGCCCCTGATTCATCTTATTCTGAAGAGAGGTGAGACTTACATGGAATTGATGCTTGGCATAGCCAGTCGGGACTGAAATTATTAGTTGCCTACTCAGACTGGGAAGAAATATATTTCAAATTTTCAGGCCATCGAGCTCATAGGCCACTCAAATTCTAACACTGGCACACCAGCCATTAGACAGCAATAATCAACACCCAACAAAAGCCAGGTCATGCCAATATATATATATATATATATATATATATATATATATATATATATATATATATATGATATTAGTAAGGATATGACATTGTTAAAAATAATTGCAATACTGGTATGGAAAGGAAAGAGAGATAGGTTGTGGCTTACCTGAAAGTGAAGTGCGGTGTCGCCATAAGGAACTGAAAGTTATTCTTCAAATTTTTGGAGGCACTCAGCCTCCTTCTTCAGGAAGGAGTGTTACACCATTCCGTGCACCAGCCGGCTGCGGAGTTTTGACCGCCGCACGGCTAGTCAAATAAATAACAACCCACTAGGCCACTAACTTTCTCTCTCAAGCGAAGGTCGTGGCATAGGGAAAGTCGTTGCATAGGGAAGGTCGTTGCATAGGAAAGGTTCTGATAGTGACCATTCATACAAAGCACCCTATATATACATATATGCTTAAACATACATAGAAGCATGCACAGACACACATGTATGCATACACATACATACATGAGCATGCTCATACATACTCACATGATCTAGTGAAAGTGGGGATGGCAGGTAGGAAGGGCACTGTTTAAAGGATGTTGAGTCCAGTGCTTTTACTGGACTGTAAGACATGTTGGAAAGAGAGTTCCCACAGATGGAGTTCTGCCTCTGATGAATTGGGGGTTAGAGCTTTAAGGATGGAGAGTGTGAAGCATTGGTCGAAATTGTTTATATTGTGGCTTTGGGCATGAGCAGCTACTAGGAATAGAATGTTGGAAAGTTTGACAGTGCTGCGGTGGTTGGCTATTTGTTCAAGGAGGGGTCTTTTGGGTTGGCCTATATAGAATGCAGGGCAGAGTCTGCAGTTAATTTGGTAGATTGAGTGGGAGGAGAGGCATGTTATGTTCTCTTTGATTTTGTATGTTTTTGTGTGATTCTGAAAGGCTGTGGTGGGCTATAAGATAGGGTAGATATGGCATCTGTTCCTACCACAAAGTTTGCAACCCAGCATGGGTGAGTGGGTGGAGGTGTCGGTTTTGTATGAGTGGACAAGTAAATTTCGGATGTTGGGTGGGCGTCTGAAGGCAACTCTTGGGCAGGTGGGGAGTATAGTGGAGAGGATAGTTTTTAGTTCAGGGTTGGATTGCAGTCCAGTGTATTCAATTCCCAGTACCTGCTCACGCCCAAAGCCACAATATAAACAATTTCGACAAATGCTTCACACTCATCATCCTTAAATCTCTACCCCCCAATTCATCAGGGGCAGAACTCCATCTGTGGGAACTCTCTTTCCAACATGTCTTGTAGTCCAGGCCAAGCCCTGGACTCGACATCCTTTAAATAGTGCCCTTCCTACCTGCCATCCCCACTTTCACCATGTATGTATGAGAATGCTCATGTATGTATGTTTAAGCATATAGGGTGCTTTGTGTGAATGATCACTATCAGAACCTTTCCTAAGCCATGACCTTCCCTTGAGAGAGAAAGTTAGTGCCCTGTTAATTGTTTATGGGCTACTAGCTGTGCGGCGGTCAAAACTCCACAGTCCGCAGCCAGCTGGTGCACAGAATGGTGTAACACTCCTTCCTGAAGAAGGAGGCTGAGTGCCTCCAAAAATTTGAAGAACAGCCTTCAGTCCCTTATGGTGACACCGCACTTCACTTTCAGGTAAACAACAACCTATCTCTCTTTCCTTTCCATACCAATTTTGCAGTTATTTTTAACAATGTCATATCCTTACTAATATCATACACACACACAAATATGCATATAATACACACACAGAGAAAAAAGTTAAGAAAATGTAAGGTAAAGAGTGAAATAAGTGAGATTGGGATCAGGATTAATCACTCATTTACTTTACTTTTTTAACTTACATTTTCTTTACTTTTTACCTTGCACATCTAATCTGTGTATGTTATATACTTGTTTAAAGAGAGTTGTTGGCTTAGTTGTGTGTTGATTGTTGGTGTCCGAAGTCTGGTGCACCAGGATTTGAATTCAAGACTGAGCAACTTGGCAATTTAATGTTCTGACTTACTGTTGTTAAGTAAGGGGCTAAGGTTCTCAAAAATCTGAAATTTTATTTCCTTCCTGCTGATTATACAACTTCTCTGTCCCTTTTCTTTCTATCTCAATTATATATAAGAGCAGGGAAGAGAGAGAGATTAGATAGCTTATCTGTAGTTGTCTGTCAGTGTCGTCCAGACAGGAAACAGTTTAATTCCAATTAATTACTTTTTAAAAAAAGGTGTGATGTGTATAAAGATAAAATAAATGGTATATTCTAAATGATACAATTGTGTGGCCCTATGAACTAGTTTGTTCTTTAATTATTACTTTATAATTACGTAGTTAGGTATGAAAATGAACATTACTCACATACGAGAATCACACTAATATGATCTACATTACGATCTATGGCCAGCAATAAATAATGTTACATTTCAGTCTCAATTACATATGTAAACTATTATTATGACAATATATAAAAAAATTCAAACACGACTGTGTTCTTGTAAAAGTAATATCTACGTGTCCTGAATGTTTTAAAAAAATATTTGATGGTAATGACTTATTGAAAATGAAATACAAAATATGTGAATCAAATAGAAGCGTATTACGTCATTATGTTTAGATTACAAATTAATGATATAATTATGAACAAGACTTAAGTATTTAAGTTTATACTTACCAAACTTATATACGCAATTATTGGCGACCTACTTTCAACTGTACGTTTATTTAGCGAGATTAAAATTGCAGTCGTATGATCCGAGATTTACGGATGTAACTGTTGCCTATGCCTTTATCTAAGGAATGGTGCTTCTGAAGAGAGTTTGTTAATGAAAGAAATCCGAGTTATTTTGAAATAAAAGTGTCGAAATATATAGCAACTCTACATACTCAAATTATAAAGACTTATCTAAATTGTACTATAAAAGGGATTCCCATAAGGAAGTGTCGCCAACTTACTAACAAGAAGATAATTTTTTGTGGTCGAGCAATGTACTCATTGCAGTGTATAGAGATATTTTTTTTTATCCAATATGATGATTATTAGAGTACAATAATTCATTGCGTTATTGTAAACTGTGCAATAATGTAAAAAGTAAGCAATTTATCTCAAAACAAACATTAAAATATAAATAAATTGGAGAAAACAAAATTTAAAAAAATATAGAATATCTTTTTGAAGACAATTATTTTACACAGAATGTATTGAAGAAAATGTTGCAGGAATAATGACTAATGTTTGGAAATTACAATTACACATTAATATATAGACAAGCTAGAGAAAATTCTCCGCATTAACAGCAGTTTTGGACTATATTCTTCGTAGGTCGACATAGACATACACGCCATAGATTTTTATATTTTGCGCTTATTTATTTGAAGTCAGTTTTGGTCATTAATAGAAAAGTACTGGAAATATTCAAAGTTAATATTACGATACGTATAGGTATTGTTTCATTACTAACTAAATTATATTTACTATTTAAACAATACTTCAAATGTATCACATTTATGATTGCATTCGTTATAAAAAGATTTACAATTAATATAAATTAGAAAAACGAAGCTTTGTCTTAGACTATTAGTTAAGAGAGAATCTAAAATTTATTGTAAATACTCTAAAAACATAATAGAACTTTATTTTTTAGGCCTACTAAACTTGGATCGAAGGGACCGCAATTTTGTAATTCAAGCCTCCATTTCAATATAACGTCTTTAGATCCCATTTTGCCTGATCTAGAGAAGTACTGGATGAATATTTACAATAATTCTGAAGCAGCATTTTGGAAACATGAATGGAAAAGACATGGAACTTGTGCTGCTTCCTTACCAGCACTTGATTCTGAACTAAAATATTTTAGCACTGCAATAAATTGGTCTGTCGAATATAATATGTATGACATTCTTTCAAGAGGTGGTATTCTTCTAGACACAAAAGAAGGTTTTACATCTCAGCAATTGGCTAATGCAGTAAGAAGTGTTCTTGCTGTTAATCCAGAAATAGAGTGTATTGAGGAAAAGGTATGTCTAGACTTTTTATGTTTCTTTAAATTTGTCAATATATCACATTCATTTGTTTAACTTTATGATGATCTGAAAAAAATTTCATTATTTTAATTGTAAGTTCAGACTTTGTTTAATAAAATAAAATGGTGTTTAAATTTGCTTTCCAAATTTTAAACCAATAGATTTAAGAAACCAATGTGTTCATTTATGAAGCAAGATTGCATCAATTATTACTTTTGAAGTTATTAATTTTTTACACAATTTCATTAGTTAAGCAAAGTAATGCTTTTATGATCCAAATTTGAAAAATTTAGCTGTCATTCAAAACCAGTAACAAAATTTTAGTCTAGTTTAATGTACCCATCAAAAATAATAGCGAGTCCTAACTAGTTCATAATAGTTGTGTATTTTATAATGACATTAGTCAAGCATTCAGAAATTATTTATTATGCAGTTACATTAACTTTTAATATTGATGAATATTAAATTATTATTCCATATTGAATTGTAAATATATTGGGTTATGTGTATACTGAAGCTGAACTCATGCATTCAAACAATAAGAAAAATATCTGTTGAGATATTTATGTCCAAAAAGTATTTTCAAGGAACCTTCAATCAATACTGAGTAATTTTCTGAATCAGGGTTACATTTCTTTTGGTATGATATATTTGTGAATATACTTATACTTCTAGAAGTAAGAGGCTGATATTCAATTTTGAATGCATGGTTGTATGTTATCTAAATTTCACAAACCTCTTTTCAGTTGACATGTTTTTAATTACTGTGTATAGAAGTTAGATTGGATTAGTTTGAATTAATTCAAAAGGTTAGCAGGCATATATTTTTATGTCATTCCCATTGATCTGTCTATTTTTAACTCGAGCATTTACAATAAACTAGGTTTGTGTATTATTTTAGATACAATTTCATATGTACTACCTTCTGGTTGTTACAATTAATTATTAAATTATTTGTCATTGCAGGGTGTTTCCTACTTATTTGAACTAAGAATATGCTTTAACAAAACATTTAATCTTGTGGACTGTGATGGTATAAAATCTACATCTAATACAGGAAATGTGATAACAAACTGCCCAACAAGTAAACCAATCTTCTACTCAACTCAACTTCCTCCATTAGAGGAGTATTATGACCAGGAACCCTGTTTTACTCACAATGAAAATAATTACTACTGGCCGATGAAGATTTTAAAAATTGTTCAGTTTCTGCAATGGTTTACATTTTAGCTGAAACTATATGGATTTTCTGTTTAAAAATTAATCTACCAACTGTCTTTCACTATGTGTTATATATTTCATCTCTATCTTTTATTTTACATGAAAAATAAAATACTATTTAATCCTCTCTACAATACAATTACATGTTTCACAAAAATAACTGTCAGTATCACATAATTCAATAGTTCTGTAAAATTATATACATTTTATTAATTTGTATGTGTGGAAGTAAATTATAATCTTGTTTCAATTTAAGTTATTTGTTCTTAGAAGTATGCAGATTATTAACAATTTAGAAAAACATACCAAAGCAAAGAAGTTCATTGATGTATTTGTTATGTACTCACTCAATTTTGTTGCATCTGAATGGTTTCTAACTTCATACATTAGTGTGTAGTGAAGATGGTGAATGGTTAACTTCTGTTGCTCTAAATTAAAGTATATATGTTATAAATAAAGAACAGCCAATTTGAAGGAAGAAAAAAGATATTTATTTATAGAAAATTAATAAATACATAAAATATAATGATGAATAAAAATAAAAAAGTATGGTGCCGTCTTATAACTATTTAAACATGACAAAATTGACATTTTATATAAGCACAATGTAATTTACAAAACTAATTGTATTGATTGTCAAGCTACATATATAGGTCAAACCAAGCGCTCATTAAAAACTATGTTAAAAGAACTTAAAAAGCAATATAAATACTAAGATTCTAAATTATTCTGTTTTGTCAAAACATATTTACTTATGTAATCATAAAATAGATTGGTGTAATATATTAATTTTGGATGAAGAAACAAACTAGTTCTAGAGTTTGTTGAGTGAAATGCTATGAATAAGATCATATAAAACAGCTATCAATATAAAAAATTATACTAACAATTTGAGCAAGATTTTTGACACTTTACTTTTGTAATATTTAATTTATATATTGTTATAATTTTAAATTCTAAATTGTTTCCATTGTAAACCACACTCAACAATGTAACTGAATTTTTACTGGTCATTCTAGTTTTAAATTGTTATTTTGGCCATGGCAGTCAAAGGAGAATGACTTGACTATCAAAATTTGTAAGTCCACAAAATTTATATTGTTTGTTATCTGCCAAATTTTTCTTAAACTTTATTTTTTCATTCATTGTATGTTTTGTTTTATAGTGTTACACTTCATACCGAAGAGGTTGCAAATTTAGTGACGAAAAATAGTATAATTTTCTATAAATAAATTTCTTTTTTCTGACTTCAAAATGTCTGTTCTTTATTTATAAGTTGTCTTAATAGTCAGAAAATATATTTGTTTTTTATTAATTAAGTATATGTTATGTCCTGATTTAGAGTAAATATACTAAAATTTTTATATGTAACTTCATAGATTAAATTTTAACTATAATCTTTGAACATGTTCATTAAGGATAACCATATAAGTATAATTTACCAGGAGTTTTAAATGGATTGTATTATTCTCAATTATAAATTCTTCAACTTAAGGGAAAAAAGTTGAAAATGACTAGGAATTTTTCATGTTAATAGGCATTTTTATTTATCAGCATTTATCAAATTTGGTTTTGGTTAATTAGAATACCATATATTACAGTTTTCTTACTTTCACAGGATTGAGAATATATATATATATATATATATATATATATATATATAGTATACAGGAAATCATATGCTTTAATATTGTTTTAAATAGTTTTTTTTTTCATTTTCAAAATGTTAAGAGATGTAATAAAACACAAAATAACAAGTTTTAAACTAGTTTTGCTAGTCTTTTGAAGTTTAAATTGAAAATTTATTTAATTTAGAAAAAATGGTAGAGAGAAGATTCATGTTGTTTTGGGATATCAAATGGTTGTGCTACTCAATAAATAATTTTACAAAGTTGATTGATTAGTTAAATTAGGTGTTATGTTTTAACTAATTTATTGAAATGCATGAAAAATTGTGATTGTAATTTGTCATTTATGTAAATATACACACAACTTTCAATGTTTTTTGTTTTCCCCAATTCCTGTTCTTAAGTACAATTTTTAAAATATTTTTGAATAAGGTACTATTTGAAAGTAGTTAGTTGTACTATTAAAATTATTGGCATATATTCATTTCTTGTTAGGGTTTCATACCTTTATTGATCTTAATCATTTAATATGTGGATCTGAACATGTTTCACTCAATAGTTTAACTGTCTAATATCTGCTTTGTAAAACTATCCTTATTAATTATATAAAGTTTGAGGAGCCAAATTAAACACTTTTCATATTCAAATTTTTCTTTCAAACAAATCTGATTTGCTAGTGAAATGTGTTAAAATGATACATTTAACAAGTGACTGCCAATATTTGTTAGCTTTTGGCTCTTCAAGTTTCTCATAGTTGCAGTATTTTGAAACTTTTTATGAAAAAAACTAGATAATTATTTTTTAACAACTAATTATTGACTTATAACAGTACTTAACTTTAATGTACTTGCTCTACTATTGCAACTGTGCAAGTGGAAGTGCAACAAACTAGTATTACTGGTACAATGTTTTGATAACATATATATTAAATTAAATGTACATGGTTGAGAAAATATTTTTCCAATTGACAGTACATTTTAAAGTAATTGGAAAATCTAAGATTATAATTTAGTTTAACGTGCATGTATCAATTGAAAAGGGCAAACCACGAATAAAATCATGAATTTATAACGCAGATTCTTAATTTCACAGATATGGATTAAATGAGTCTCAAATTGATTGTAGAGGGGATGGATTAAGCTTAAAAATGTCTTACACAAATTGGAGAAAACTAATTTTGTGGGATTTTTATCCTCCAGCATTAGGTTCATATCCAAACTTTATAGTGCCAGTTCAAACAGAGATGAATTTATGGCATCCACCTTCAATCTAAGTCCCTCTCTCCAAGAGGTTTTAACAGGAACAGGAAAAAAGAAATAAATGAAATTGGATAGGATAAAGGATGTAGAGTTCTGCATTGGATGTCTATGCTATGCATTCAATAATAAGGATGTATAACAAAGTTTAAGTTACAAAATACTTTTTGAAGTATATTTATTTAAATGTTATAATAAATTTCAATATTTTACACAAAAATTCGTATCCATCTTATTAAAACATGAACTCGCAGAAAAATTGTTTAATTAATAAAGTTCTTCAATGGACAGCACGGGACACTATAACAACTGCATTTGGAACTAAGCCTGAAAATAATTGATATTTTTAATTTTTCTAATAGCTTAATATTTAGATATGATTATCAAAAATGCAGATAAAGTGAAAAATGTTTAAAAAGTTATCCAGATTAATCAAAAGTACAGCATTAGTAAGAGGAATTGAGAATGTTATACAAGTTTATGAGGGATACAAACATGTTAGCTACATAGACATTTTTTAATAAAAGAACAAAATCAAATACAACTTTCTTAGCAACCAGAATAATATAATTCAATTAATTAATTTTTTAAAAGTAAAATTTTATTGAAGACACCGACTGTCGGTACAATACTGTAAACAAATGCACATCTACAGCAATTATGGAGAAACAAAAATTGATTTATCACTTGGGACCTTTGATCTCATCCCAATAAATATTTGATTGTAGAAATGGAATATGTGCTGAGAAAAGTATTTCAAGAAGTGATTTTTTTTGCATATCTTAATTTTTTAACAGTTTTTAACCATTTTTGAACAATAAATACTTCCTAAAATTGAACTTACAAGTCAAACAAACATTTTACATATGAAATATTGCTGGCTCCTTGTGAACAAAACAAAGGTCTTCAACTCACTTCTCAAATACTCCACTACTTTACACTGTTCTCTCTTGATATTTTATTTGGATGTACAGTTATATATTAGCACATAAAATTTAAAGGAAATACAAACAATAAAGATAAAAGGATAAGGAAAAGAGTGGTGAGAAAACTAATATAAATGTAGCTAAAAAGAATAAATTCAAATCTGAAATAATTTTACAAAAGTGATTATATAAAAATATACTTACCTAAAAGATCTAGTGGCTTCTCATAATCGTCATCCAAAAATACTCTTTTAGGAAAATTAGTCATAAGTGAGAAAGGTCCAGCACCATCAGTACGATTCATTTCCACATATAACCGAACAGCTGAAAGTTGCTCTTTGGAACCAAAAGTTTGTGTTAAAGCTTGCCCATTTGTTAGTCTTATCTGAAACACAATAATAAAACAGTAGTAATGTTCTAAGAAGATAAAAAAATAACATAATATTAGTAATGATACGACATTGTCAAAATAATTGTGATATTGGTATGGAAAGGAAAAAGAGATAGCTTGTGGCTTACCTGAAAATGAAGTACGGTGTAGCCATAGGGAATTGAAGGAAGTTCATTTTCAGGTAAGCCACAACATATCTCTCTTTCCTTTCCATACCAATATCACAATTATTTATATATATATTTTCAGGTTGAAGTCCTGCCTGGGTCAAATATTTTGTCTTTCCTTCTTCTTCCTTCCTTCTCCCTGCTTTGAACATATGCATTTCTATGTGCGTCATTCTACACCTGAGCATATAAATTCACATAAAGCATAATCCTCCTATTTCTTTCCATCCTACCTGTCTATCCAAGTTTGTATGTGACTTCATCACCAAATTAGTATATATACAATATTAAGAGCATCCATTAAGGAATAGGAACTGCACGCTGGCTGGCTCTCAGCTCTTCAGAAAGAAACGGGCTGAGATCCTCCAAAAATTTGAAGAACATTGTTTTGTCCCGAGTGGCTATGCTGAGCTTCAATTTCAGGCAAGTCACCAACTATCTCTCTTTTCTTACCATAATAATTATCTCAATAATTTTGACAATGTCACACCCTTACACACACACACACACATATATATATATTATATATCCGCAGTCTGCAGCTGGCCGGTGCACAGAATGGTGTAACACTCCTTCCTGAAGAAGGAGGCTGAGAGCCTCCGAAAATTTGAAGAACAACCTTCAGTTCCTCATGGCGACACCGCACTTCACTTTCAGGTAAGCCACAACCTATCTCTCTATCCTTTCCATGCCAATATATATATATATATATATATATATATATATGTATAACACATTTAGATAGGAAAGTGAGACTGATGCCGAAGTACCTGAAATGAATAGTTAGTTGAGCCTGGCTTGTGCCTGGCCAGCACGCAGTTCAAATCTTCTTTCCTTCCTGAAGTCAGGGCTGAGGAACTCAAAAATTTGGAACTTTCACCTAAGCCAGAGTGGACCAATTATTTATTTCAGGAAAGTCAGCATCACTGTCTCTCTTTTCTATCTAAATATATTTAATTTGACATTGTAACATTTTCCGTAAGTGTGTGTGTGTGTAGAATGGCTACGCCAACTGTCAATTTAAGGTCAGATGCTCTCTGTCCCTCTTTCCTATCAAAATTAAGGAATATATTTATTCAGTGCCTAGCCGGCATGCAGCTCATATATTCCTTCCTGACGAAGGAGACTCATGCCCTCAAAAATTTTAACTTGCACATATGCCAGATTGGACAAACTACTGATTTCAGGTAAGTCAGCATCGCTGACTTTCTTCCCTATCCAAATGTGTTTATATATATATATATATATCACGAGACCATGTGAGTATGTATGAGCATGCTCATGTATGTGTAAGTATGCATACATGTGTGTGTGTGTGTGTGTGTGTGTGTGTGTGTGTGTGCATGTTCATGTGTATTTGTATGTACGTTCAAGCATACATGTATACATGGGATGCTTTGTATGAATGATCTGTATCCTAACCTTTCCTATGCCACAACCTCCCCCTGAGAGAGAAAGTTAGTGGCTTGGTGGGGGTGTTGATTGTTTATGGGCTACTGGCCGTGCGGCGGTCAAATCTCCGCAGTCCGCAGCCGGCCGGTGCACGGAATGGTGTAACACTCCTTCCTGAAGAAGGAGGCTGAGAGCCTCCGAAAATTTGAAGAACAACCTTCAGTTCCTCATGGCGACACCGTACTTCACTTTCAGGTAAGCCACAACCTATCTCTCTATCCTTTCCATACCAATATATATATATATATATATATATATATATATTTACACACACACAGTGCAAGTAGTGTGTCTATTAGTGAGTCAAATGTAATAGGAATAGGTATACACAATAATATCCCTAGATAAATATATAATACAATAGTAACTCAAATTGTTGAATGGCACACCTGTAGTTTAGTTTGAGTATAGTCTTTTTGAACTGCAGCCTGTGAAGGAGGTGAGGTTGGTTGAGGGACTGTTTCCGTACTCTGTCCTGAACCAAATTTTATTTTCCTTGCTATTTTATCCTGTTCTATTTGATCCTTAACTCTCTGTCTTGCCAATTTCTCTTCCATTTTCTCACGTTTCCTCAAGTCAATTAATTTTTTCATTTCATCTTCTTCCAACCTTAAGGAAATACATTATCAAAAGTACACTTTGTAGAACACATTTAATAATTTGAAAGTTATAGTTGTGTATTTAAAGAATGACATATGTACAAATACAAAAAGTCTAATGGGCTGTAAAGAAAAATTAAATTAAAGAAATGTAAGGAAAAATAAATAAATATTTACACTACATGGCTGACCGACACATGGGATTTAACTTCTAACTGAAGGAGGAGGCCAACATGTCTGAAAAGTTGAAGAACTTCCTCCTGTCCTGAGTGGCGAAGCTGAGCTTCAATTCAGGTAAGCCACCATCTCTCTTTCCTTTCCATACCAATCGTTTTAATTATTTTGACAATGTCACATCCTTACTCACATTTATATATATAGATATATAAAGTAATTATGGAAAATGTGGCAAGGTCAAATTAACTTATTTGGATAGGAAAGAGACAGGGTGGCAAACTTACCTTAAATCAACATTTGGGCTTCACATAAACAACATATCAAATTTTCAAGGGCCTGAACCCTCTTCTTCAGAACAATTAAGTCTGAATGTTGAGTGGTATTTGTAAGGAAAGGAAAAAGAGAAAGGTAGTGGCTTACCTGAATTGAGGTTCTGTATAAATTTGAAGAACTTTCCCTGTCCTGCATGGCAACACCAAACCTCAATTTCAGGTAAACCAGTGATTCTCTGTCTCTCTTTCCTGTCCATATCAATAAAACAAAATATATATAAGACATATAATTGATTGGGATAAGAAACAGAGAAATAAAAGATTACTTATTTCAGTGTTAAAGGAGCTTACATGCAATACTCAAATGGATGTTGCTTCACTGAATTTAATTACAATTCATAAGGATTACACAGCGATAAAATAATTATACTTAATTAAATCTACTTGACTTACTTCTTCTTTGCAGCTGTCATTTCTTTCCCAGATTTAATTCTCATCCTTTCCCTTTCTAAAGCTTCTTGTTTCTCTTTTTCTTCTCGTTCTAATCGCTTTTGTTTCATTTTTTCTTCCAACTTCCTCAGTTGCTCCTTCTTTTCTTCTTCAGATAGAGGTTTCTTTTCTTCTGTTGATTCTGAGAAACTACTGTGTCCAGACTTTGAAGCATGAAATTCTACTTCAAGTTGTGTTTTGAAAAGTTTACCACAGCTATAAACAGTTTTAATAGAATTTTCTAATATTCAATATTTAAAATTAGCACATATGAAATTAAAAATCAGACTAGAGAAGACAATTTAATTTACAGTTTAAACCTTAGGGTATGTATTTCCTTAACTGTACACATAATTATGTTTTTTAAATTATAATAATTTTCATCTGTTTTAATTAATGTCATATTTTTAGCTGTACATGCTGTTTTAATTATTATAATATTTATCTTTTATATTTAATATGTCATAATTAGCTATTAGTTATCGCTTGACTTGTCCTATTCTTGTACATCAAGATTTCTGGATTAAATAAATACAATACAACTTTTATCTTATTTGTTGCACTTCCTTTGATTACATGAATCAAATTATAACTAATTTTGTAAATAAATAAATTCAGAACTTCCTAAATTAAATTAACATTTACTTATAGTAAGTGAATCAATTCTAAAGACTTTAGCATCATAATGAAGTATTAACCATTCAGGGATAGTTTTATACAATAGTCT
Source organism: Zhengitettix transpicula (assembly GCA_037074705.1). Taxonomy (NCBI): domain Eukaryota; kingdom Metazoa; phylum Arthropoda; class Insecta; order Orthoptera; family Tetrigidae; genus Zhengitettix; species Zhengitettix transpicula. The sequence continues at coordinate 45,672,267 of CM073593.1, read as the reverse complement.
TCCTCCAGATGTTACGATCAATAATAACTACAAGAGTTTTGGGATTCAATGTAAAAATATTCTACTGAAAGGCACGTTTTACTCAGTACAGGAGTTTCTAAATTGTTCACCTAATAATTATTTTTAAAAAAAAATTGCAAAAGAATAGAGTTCTCAGGTATCCGGTCGGGTAACGTAATTAGTTAAACACAACTGTATCAGCCATGGAAACGTTGAGTTTAACTAATTATGTTACCCAAGTGGAAACTCAAGAACTCTTTATACAGAATATAAGTCTGGAAAACTTACACTCTCTATTAAACTCCAAAAGTGTTCAATATGTTGCTAATAAAACCACGTATTTCATAACTTACTTATTCTCTTCTGGCATTTTCTATGCTTTTGTTTGTTTGTTTCATGTATAGCCTGGAGTTTGCAGATTCCTTGCCACTCTGCTTCGTGAAGTGACTTGTCAGTTGTTTGTATCCTCCTAGTGTGTCAAGCTTTGTGTTTATTTTTGTGTGATGTGTAAATTCTTTTATGATAGTTCATTCTCAAATTTTTAATTATTTACTAGAACTGTAAATAATATATTATACCCTTAGTACAGTTAAAGAATTATTATTTTTGATATATTCATATTATTTTACTTATGTTGGAAAGGGGGAATTTGTGTTCCCGAATTTTAGTATTTTTATGTTAACTTCTAATTATTTATAATTGTAGCATTCAATTCTTAATTGTAATCTAATGTATTGACATGTCCTATTTCCTCATACGAGGACTAATGGAATAAAATACATCAAAATCAGCACAAATGAATAAAACAACATTTTAGCATAGAAAGCATATGTATACTTATATATACCCAAAATACAAAAGCTTACTTCATAAATACTTCGCTGCTTACAGCTGTAACAAATTTGTGCATGATCGACTTATGTGATGTTTTGAACTTTAGAGAAACGGAAAGTCTATGAAATCATAAACATTGACATTGTGAAACTTCATATGTTCACCGTATCAATAGTGTACAAACACAATTTCAGAAACAAAATTCTAGAAAAAACAGCACTAATTAAAAGGTCTATTTGGTCCTCAAAAATATTCATAAATTTATAGAGTAAAACAATAAGTGATAAACACTTCCAATACCTTATAACTTCCTACCACAGAGAAAAGGTCTGATATTAAGTTGATTAATTAATGATCATGTTTTATCCTAGAGCATACAGACACTCTCAACCCACATCAAGAGGGGTAATAATTTTCACCCAAGTTTTGAGAATGCACATTTTTCAAATCAAAACTGTTGTCATGTATGGAAAAAAACATAGCACTGTTCAACAGCAATAAAAAGAAAAACATTGGTTCATAAGTAGCTTCAAGAATCTTAATGGCCAACATCAGCAAACATAGATAATCTATGTGTAGTGATAGTTAGAAGAATTTATTTTCTATCAAAATGACTATAATGACCACATGTAGGCACAAGAAAATAATTTGAACTCATATAAATAATTTTCATACCATTTACACAATATAGAATGTAACTGAGACATAAACTTACTCATCACATTTAAGAGATTTTGCTGACTCAGATTCATCTACATTTTCTTTGTTCTCCAAAGTTTCTGTGGATACAGTTTCAACATTAGCGTCATCACCTTTACTTAATGTTGTGGAATCCATTCTGTCAGAAACATCTGATAAAGGAGTTGGACTCATAGGAATAGTTTCATCAGAATGTGCTAATAACCTAAGGGTAAAAATTATTTTAATTTTAAATATTTTTTATAGATGATTAATTAATAGGTTAAAATAAAAGTTGGCCTAACAAAAATCAAATCATTTAAATTATTTAAACACACTTAATATTATTACAGCAATTTAATTAACATTGAACTAATATAAATATTGATGCTGCCATTGTAACAAAATAAAATTAAACTGTATTTTAAAAATTGGGCAACTATTTAATTGGACAGACTAGAACATATAAATACATTAAAATTTTTTATATAAGTAATTTAAACAGAACATAAGTTTTGTTAGTACTTAATATAGAACTTACAATATTTTTTGAACCTGCAATAGGAAATTGACCATTTAAATTAAATTGAAATAAAATAAGGGTGGTTTGAAGCACTATTCCTTCTACATTAAAAATATTTGATAATGTTGAATTTGTTTATTATGATTATTAAATTGATTTTTCAATTCATAACTCCCCAATTTTTGTTATATTTTTTCATACCAAATTCCACCATTGAAATTTTAATTATTCCAATAAGAAATAAATAATATTTTATATACTCAAAATCAATTTTAATCATAGAATTTTTTTTAAGATTATGAAGGCTGCTTCATCATGATCACAAACCCCATTATCTAATTATGATCAGTTTTCAATAATATTGACCTTTTTTATTCCTGCTCTGTGTTACAAGTAATTCAATTCACTGATAATTATTTTCACATACATCCTGTAATGTGATGCATATAATACGATACCTTTTCTTTTGACATAATCATAAGTATTAGTTCAAATCGTCAAACATTTGTTATAGTAGATCTAATAAAAGAATACAAAATTGGACACAAGATGTATATCAATTAATAAACAATATATATATTCCTTGTTTAATATGAAACGCGTGCAACGAATATTTGAAGCAATGGATATGTCTAGGACCAAACCAGTAATTGTTTTGACGTACCAAATTTTTCCTTCAATAAATTATTAAACAAAAATTTCACATTACTTACTGGGAAAGTGTAGAATACTCTTTTATCTATTTAATTAACATTGCAAAAATACACCTTATCAAAAATTTAACAAAGAAAATACTTGTAAATGATATTCCAAATGTTATATTATATTGAAAAAAATTGTATTTTTATTCTGACTAATGGCAAACCCAGTGTAAAGTTAACTAACACTCCAAATTAAAAATGAAGTCTTCTGAAATGGGATTGCTCAGGTTTAAACATTATACTTTGATTCAATATGACAATACTTCTAAATGTTACTCATGGGTAAATTGCACGAAATATAAAAATGTAGCCGTGATGTTGGGCTAAATATTGAAATAAATTAAATAAACGAGAATAAATAAATAAATTTTAAATTTAATTAATATGTATATACTGATATTACCATTCCATTGCAGGTTCTACTCCTTGGTTACCGGTAACTTCCAATGCTCTTTCTCTGCAAGTAGAACATAAAATATAAACAATAAAACCGCTATTGTATTGAATAAAGAATAACTGATCCATAAATCAAATGGTTCTGTTATTTAATTATTCTAAAAAATAAGCTTCATAACGTTTAGAGAACGTACGCTTTAATTCTGGGAAACCCCATATCAATTAATGTATTCACGTCTTGGGATGACATATTGACAGTCCAAACACTGTTGAACGTTAAAATGCGACGATATAAACCACTATTGTTACGCCAAGTTCACCATCCACAGACATACAAACGTGCAGATCGGATACCAAACCTGTCATGTTCAATGCATTTGAGGAAAGATACTGTTTGTACAGAAACACAATACAGATTAATATTTTCTCGTAGCTTAATGGAGATTTCCAATCAAAATTTGATTCTTTGGTTACCGAGAGAATTATTTTTATTAAGTTAATTTTCATATTGGATATATATTTTTCCCAAACAGAAGTTTACAAAGAATAAATGATGATGTTACTAGACCGAAAACTATTATAGTTTTAACATTTAATAAATTTGCGAGCTATTCAACAGACAATGACTAGTTGAAGATTCGAGAAAACTGGTAAAAAAGAAACAATGTACTGCACATAATAATTTATCTGTCGTAACTCCCGACCATCTGCAGGGGTACTAGCCAAAAGTTCGCTTCTCTGTCATCAGATATACCTGTCTTGGTTCGATTATTAATTTTTATTTATCATATGCGACACTTTCATATCATATCAGTCATTACTATTTATTTATTTACTCAGACACTTTCTTTTCCTACCCCTATTCTTTATTTGAGTGCTTACGAATCCTGACATGATGGCCCAAATTTCTGCGAAATTTAGTAGAATTCTCCAAATATTTCTCTCGAAGCAAAATATTTTCAGTTTATATAATTGACTCGCATTTGTTCAATCTTAAATGTTCTTCTGCGGGATTGCTTTTCAAATGTTTCTAGTTCGAAACAACTAGACAAGATTGCACGTCAACGCGCGAGCATCTGAGTATTATAAATTACTACGTAACGAGAAAAAATAATTCTAACTCAGAGAAAATAAAAGTGAAAAGTGATTCGTAAACTTGATACTATCACTATCGCAGTTTAGAATTCTTCCTTTCTTTCCTGTATCACTTCTAAATTCTCATTATATGCCCCTTCAATCCATTTGCTTATCATACAACTCAACTTATGAAACACAAATTATTTTCGCTCAATGAGACTAAATTGTTGTAAATAAAACTTGTAAAATTGTCTTTTCCGTGAACGTATTGTATTTTGTACTCATAAGCTGTAGCTTAGTTAAATAATATATCTGTTATATCATATTATTTCATAATATCTTAAAATTTCAAGCCCCAACATATGACAAATGTGGATAAAACAATTATGAATGAATTAGTGAAATGTTTGACTTAAATCCAATTAAAAGTTGAAAATAAACCACCATTGCTTTTTTAACTTACCAATTTGTCGGAAAGAAAATATATTTTGACTCTTCCTGGGAAATATTAATAATTTTTTAGTATTTTATATGATAATAAAAATTATTTATTTGATTATCATGTCGTCAGCAGTAGTCATCTTTGACTTTACCACTCAAAATCAGCTGTTTTGCAAGGATAGTTAATGAGTAGGTGTTTGTAAACACGTTTAGAATGTGTCGTTTACATACCCGGCTTCAATCTCTTAAAAAATGTCCACATTTGATAAGTTTATGCAAATTGGCATAAACTTTTGTTTTAATGATAACTATCAAAACATTTTAAAGGGAGAAAATGGAATCTGTTCAGTTCCATCCTGTTATCAGCCCAATTCAAAAAATAGTGTTGTATGAAACGAAATCGGTAGGTTTTTCACCATGTTTGTCGTTTATGTCCATTAAATAGCAGGTCATATTTATTTAAAAATCAATTAGAAACTGATGTATTTACGCAATTTACTTAACATATGAAAAGTAATCATAATTATGTCATATGTAGTAAAAATAAGCCTGATCTTCATTTTTAGAGGCTTTTTGTTGGTTACATGTCCACAATTTTTCACTTAATATTTAAATCGTATAATGTCTAAAATTCAATTGTTTTCTAGTTGAGAAAATACATTTTGTGAGATAAATTTTGTTATGTTTTATTCAATAAATCTTGTTGGCAAAAATTTTAGAAATACTTCTGGCGTAGTTTCCCTATCAGTGTCAAACAACCATGTGTCATTTTCAATCGAATATTTTAATGACATAGTCAAATTATAATTTCTTGACTAGTTATATATTTGTAAAAACAATATTTTTTGAATAAGAAAGATAGCCAATACAGACAAAAAAGTTATAATATAATTACCACACAATGTTTCTGGGATCCTTGTCACTTTCGTCAGGTGTGAAGAAGAGCCTAGACCAACGGCACTTGTCAGTTGACTAAACTCAAAACCTACAAAAATGCAGTGACAATGGGAGAGCCAAAGGGTTAGCGTAACAATAAGGGATCAATGACAATGGAAGGATTAGTGTATTAATAAGGGATCTTAGCAATTATTGAGATTCATTGAGTCTGTACATTAATAGCTGTGATGTTAGAGTTAATGTGAAGCTTCTCTGAAATGAGTCTGGAATTGTACCTGGTGTCAATGTCTAAAATCTTAGCATTTTGCCAATCAAATGTATGTTTAGAATTGATCATATGTTTGGATATTACATATTGTTTATCAATGGGAAGTTTGATATTAGATATATGTTCCTTTATGTGTGTGGTAAGGGGACATTTTTTCTTTGTTTATTAACAAAATTTAAAGAGTACTCATTGGAGAGTAAAATGTTTCGGACAATATTTAAGTTGTGTAGATGGAACTTGGAGTTAGAAAGTAATATAGCTCTGTCTACAAGATTGTTTAGCATAGCTCTCTTTTGGTTTGGAGGATGATCAGAAAGATAATTGAGAACACGTCCAGAGTATGTAGGTTTTCTGAACCAATTGGTGAGAATGGAAGTATTGTGAATGGATACAGTGACATAAAAGAAATTAAGAGAATTGTAAAATTCAAGTTCATGTGTGAATTGTAAGTTGGGTTGATAATTATTGAAAGTATTGACTACAAGGTTGATTTGATAAGTATTAATGTTATCTATATATCTAATGTAGCAAAGAAGTTGGACAGGAAGTAGAGAAAGACAAGAAATTTTCCAAATCTCTCATGACTATCTTGGCAAAAAAAAGGACTATGGGGGCTTCCCATGTGATTTGATGATAGTGAATCTGATAAAACTTGAAATAAGTGGAATTGAGGATTAGATTTATAATGCATAAAACTCATGAAGTGGCATTTTAGTATATTGATTGAAAATGGGCCACCTGTTTTTGAAACTGTTAATGACTAAATCATTGGGAATAGTATTGAATAAGAGAATGACATCAAGAGTAATTAAAGAGTGGTCATGAGTGATAATGAGGTGCTTGATTTTATCAATAAATTGGTAAGAATTTTTAACAGAATAATGGGTTTCTTCATTGAGTGCTTTAGAAAACATGTTATGAATGTAGGAAGAAATGTTATGCAAGGGACTACCAGTAGAAGCAATAATAATTCTAAAATATAGGTCAGGTTTGTGTATTTTAGGAAGGAAATTTTGGCTGAGGTGAAGAATAAGGAGTAAATTGTGGATGGTTCAATAAAATCTTTTTGCTTCCACCTCTTGAGAATAGTTTTTAATTTGTCAATAACTATTAATGCAGGTGGGTTTTAGTTTTGTCAATTGACAAGTGCAGTTGTGTCGCTCTAGGCTCTTGTTTGCACCTGATGAAAGGGACAATGATCCCAGAAACGTTGTGGGATATTTATATCATCACTTTTTTGTCTGAATCGGCTACCTTTCTTATCCATTATTTTCAATCAGACGTAAATTTTTTCAATATTATGTTTCGTTTAAATAATTTTTTATATTGTTCAGTTTGAAATAGAAATTTTTCTATTATCTATAATGTTATAACAGCCTTTTTTAAAAAGATTTATTTATGCTGTTTTTTATAATTTATTTATTGTATCATATAATTGCATTATTTTAATGTCAGTCATTATCTGAATTGTTACATGCATTACAAATACAAGAACTGTCATGTTACAGACCTGTTTATTATCTGTGTAAATTTATTGACATCAGTTTTATTATTTGCCACATTTTATTCTAAATGGGTAGACTTCAAAAAACTGCAGGACTCTGAATGGTTCAACTGACATTATTTGACCATCCTGATTTGTATTTTCCTATATTTCCTCAAATCATTCTGGCAATTACTGGGATAAAGTCCTCGCAATACTGAAACAATGTTGTTTCCTTTTCAAAAATATGGCCAAGGAAAATGAATTATAGGAGTGAGAACTGGTCATCTAACAATACTCCAAATCTAGAATGTGCCATGTAATATGTAATATGACTGTAGTCTTAGTAGTTAATAAGTTTGCATGGATTATTTACAGAATACAAATAATAGGCTTGAACATCTCATAGAAATTACTATTGCATCAATGACATGCATTTCTTGGGTCCAATGATACATTACACAAAGTAGATTAATGTACCTTATGTTGGCATCTATGAGTATGTAAAATCCCCCTCAACTACATGTCAATATATGCTTTTGTGTGTGTCATTATAAACTATCTTTATTAAAAGCTGTATCTCTTAATTACTCTTATGTAACAAGTTATGTACTGGATTTTTTGTCTTAACAAAAGCACTACACTCACTATTCATTTTTGAATAACATATGGCATTTCATACTCAATGGGCTGAACTTTGTAATATCAAATAAATATAAAATATTAGGTCTATTTAACAGTTTCCACATTTTCAGAGATTCTACCTTGTTGGATCAAACTACACACAAACAAGATTCAGAGTTCTTAAAATTGATAGAATGGAACCACGAGAATTAGTAGTTGTTGATGACAAGGTTGAATACTCACAAGATGAAATAAGAGATTTAGTAACAAGGATTGATGTAGGGAACAGAACTCGAATGGGACACAAGATGTCTAGCAATGGTCTTGCACGAGTAGTGTCTGCATTTGGAATAGTTGGTAAGAATGTATTGAATTAATATTTTTTTAAATTATTTTCAGAATAATTTTGTGGGTAAGTATGTTATGCTTTTGTGATTGTTTATGATAATTTACTTTACTGAACTGAAGGCATTAGTAAAACTATTACTATATTTTTAGATTAAAACAACTTTTATTATCCTATCAACAGAAATATTTATATAAAAAATTGTTACATCATTGCACAAACAGTTGCATTTATTCTTATAGCCAAACATAATCATATGTAAAATAAAAGCAATACACATAATTCATACACCCAATTAAAGTTTGTTGTGTGTCACAAGATAAAGCAGTTACTACAGGTATGACTAGTATTATGTTTGAGTCAATATATAATTGTTATAAAATTATTGGTTCCTGTATGACTTACATGTGTTATTTTGTTGTTTTCATTTTACAGGTTATGTCTGGCTGTAGGAACTAAAGCTACAGTTTTATAATTGACAACAATTTTTTTTTGTGAGATAATAAATATTCTTTTAATATTTAAATCCAGACCAGTAACTATTTTATTAAAGTAATATGTTTCATAGTGTGTTAACCAGCATTTTTGTAACATTGATTTAAATTGTATTCCAAGGTTGAAGCTCAATGATGGATTAATATTGGAAAAATATATTTTTATTATTGTTCAATTATATATGGAGGTAATGTAATACTACATTGCCTGCATTTAAGAAAAGCAACTGTCTAGTTAGTAAGAACTTAGCTCTTATGTTATATTGAAATACAGTGCAAAATTTTGTAACTGAAATATTTCTAAATGTACAGAGGTACTTGCTACTTTCTGAAATAAATCTACAAAATTTAACTTATTCCTGAGAGTCTGCTATTTAGGCCTTCACGTCACTCATATTACCAACTGTTGACCATATAAAATAGTTTTCAGAGTGTAGACCTAATTGCACAATTGATGAGTGAATGTAGGTTCACCCATACACAAGCTGTGTTGCTCTTGATGAAGGAGGCTAACATCTCTGAAAATTCAAAGAACTGTTTCTGCTCAGAATGGAGATGCAAACTTCAGTTTCAAATTTTTAGCGGTGTTAGGCTCCTCCTTTAGGAGAAATACATCCAATGTGCTGGCCAGCCCCATGACATTGAATCCTGTACTGTCTTGGGGAGGGTCCTTGGCCGCCCAAAGGTTTGACATGGTTACTAGCTTTGTATTGCCATCTGTTGATTTAAGGTAAGTCAGCAACTCTCTATCCCTCTCACCTGCACAGATGAGTTAATTAATTTGATCATGTCATATTATCCTTACTTAATATGTATATTGTAATGTCAATATGACATATTGTCATATAATTAACAATAAATTTAGGTCAGCTATTATGAGTAAATACAAAAATTCAATTATAAACAAAAATTTATTAATACAATTAAAAATAAGCCAATTAAAAAACAAATGTTTTGGTGCCAGAATATTAATCTTAAAATATTTGTAATATAATATAATGAATTAACAATTTCATGTGTTTAATATAAATTTAATTTAATTATCAGACACTTTTTTGCTAGGGTGTTGTGGGGGTTTGAGCAATTCTGCAAAAACAGAGCTTGTTTGTTTATTGTGAAACTTTATGTGGAAAATAAAGTATTTCACATATGTGAATATGGTTTCTTACAGTTTTACAGCTACGTTCTCCACACAGCTGACAGCACTCATAGTTAACATCATAGTTGCAATCTGGAAAAATCATGTAGTGGATCACAGGTCTTGAACACACTACCTCCAGACAATGAAACAACAAATGTCTGTGTATTGAGACACAGAACTGTAACTTCTGTAATACATGACTGCTCTCATGGACATCTATCTCTCCTGCTTCTCAACAGTTTCTAAACTGCCTCACTTCTGTCAGGGACAGAGTATATATTAGTTGCTGCACCCACATAATGCAAAAAAAAAGTAATACATCATCCATCTTTAAGACACTCAAACTAGCTGTCTTGTCAGTTCGTGGCGCACATGTACAAATACTCAGCAGATGCCTTTTCTGGAAGCTGTTATTCTTTTCAATTCATTCTTCTTTTATTGGCACTATAACCCAATGTGAGTTTGGCCTTATTAACAATTTTCTTTCATTCCACCCTCTCCTTTGTCAGTCTCTGCCATCCTCTTACTTTCATAGTTTGTATATCCTTCTCAATGTCATCTACAAATTCAGTTCTCAGGTCTGACAAGCACAGCCTCAGTCTCTATGAATCAAGCATTCATTATTCCTGTATTGCACTATTTAACAGCCTTCCTGAAGATGTAAAGAACATCAACTACTACAGCTCATTTGTCAAGGAGTGTAAAACTTTTCTTTTAAATTGAACTTATTACTCCATACACGAATTTTTGAATCGGTCTATCAATAGTTGAACTGCCTTGCCTACAAAATTGCCGAATATGCTATAAATATGTAAATAGTTTGTCCAGTTTTCCCGTTTTGGTTCTCTTTTCCTGCCTCTGCTCTCTGTTCTAGTAAATATCCATGATGACATCCCTCCATACCTAGCGACAGGAGATGATTACCAGGAAGTGAAGAGAGTCGTGTGTGTTTCTTAAAGATTGTATGTATGATTGTGGTGACTGTACAAATGTGAACAGATATGAATTTGTGTGTGTGTGTAACCTATTAATATTAATTCTGTTTATATGTAATTTATCTACTGTACATTTGTGATGAATCCTATTTCCTCATTAGAGGGCTAATGGTGAATAAATCTATCTACCCATATTTTCCGGGGTCTCCCGACTGGCTTCCAGTCCATAATCCATCTAGGTGTTCTGCTTTCATCCATGCTAAGTATGTGTCCCATCCAGACCAACCTTCTGCTCTTGATGAACCTAACAATGTCCTCGTTATTCATGAGTTGCTCTAGTTCTCTGTTTGTTCTAATTCTCCATTCGAACATACAGGTCCGTATATCCTTCTCAGTATCTTGCGTTCAAATATTCTCAGTAAGTGCTTATCATTATTATTCAGGATCCACATTTCACAGCTGTATACCACTACAGGTCTTATAAGTGTTTTGTAAATTTTTAACTTCAATTCACTATTTAACATCTTGGATTTCATTAATTTTCCCTACATGTAATAAGTTCTGTTACCATTGATGATACGTTGCTTTATTTCACTTCCCACATTATTTTCACTGTTAAGTTTTGAGCCTAAATATGTGAAATCCTGTACTTGTTCAAAGGTATAATCATTTAATTTAATATTATTCTTTCTTTGTAACCATCATATATTTAGTTTTCTTTTCATTTTAAGCCCTCTTTCCTTAAGACAGTGATCTATTGTGGCCATCGTTTGTCTTAATTCATCTATATTTCTAGAGATGATATCAATATCATTTGCATATGCAGATATCTGGACCATTTTTTTCCTATGTGTCTGGAGATATTAAGCTTTTGTAGAGCCATTTCAAGCGACAGGTTAAAAAGCAAGGTGGACAAGGCATATTCTTGCCTTACTCCATTTACTACTTCAAACGGTTTAGTTAGTTCACTGTCCACTCTCACCATTGCTCTGGATTCCTCCAGGGTAGCTCTAACCATTCTCACTAATTTGGATGGTATCCCCAGGAGCAACATATCTTTAAGCATTTGTTCTCTGTTTAGACTATCAAAGGCTTTGTTGTAGATCAATAAATAAATTATGTATATCAATATTATATTCACAAGCCTTTTCATTAATTTGTCGTAAAGTATAAATGTGGTCAGTTGTAGACCAGTCGGGTCTAAAAGCACCTTTATAGTCACCTATAATTTCTTTGGTATGTTCCACCAACCTATTGAAAATTACCCCTGACAGAATTTTATAAGGGACATTTAGCAGGGTTATTGGTCTATAGTTAGAGCATAATAGTTTGTCCCCCTTTTTAAATATAGGCTGTATAATACCAACAGTCCATTCTTCCGAGATCCTTTCTTCATTCCATATTAATTTATAAATTTTCTCCCATAATACGTTTCCCCCACTCTTTAACATTTCTGCTGTAATTCAGTCGGAACCAGGGACCTTGTTGTTTTTAAGGTTGTTAATCACATACATTATTTCTTCCATCTTGGGTTTTTCATTTCAGGTTCGGCTGTATGATAGTAATAAAAGTCTATCTTATTTGCATCGTCATTATTTAAAACATTTTTAAAATATTTCATCCATCTGTTAATTATTTCTTGATGTTCAGTTAGTTGTCTCCCCTGATCATTCTTGCATGCACTTAAGTTTGGTCTATATTCTTGGGAATTTTATTTTATTTTCCTAGTGTCATTTTTACTTTAACTTTCTATAATTTCCTCCACCTTCCTTTTTACCATTGTTCTTTTCTTTTGTCTGCATATTTTAGCAGCTTGATTTTTTTCAATTCATTACAAATAGATTATCTGAGGCCCATGGACCAAGAGTGTCCACACGCTGTTTCACTATAATTTTATATTATACACTTTTGGCTTAATTGAAAGTGGAATATGTGTGTGTGTGTGTGTGTGGCTGGCATTCAGTTCAGACCTACTATTCTGAAGAAGTGGGCTCAGGTGACCATTGGAAAATTTGAAATTGTATTTCGTTCCAGCTGACTTTGCCACCTGTTGATTTAAGTTAAGTCAACTGCTCTCTGCCTCTCTTTCCTATCAAAATGAGTTAATCTATTTGACCTTGCCACATTTCCTTATTTTATTTAGAAATGTATATATTTATACAAGGACAAAGCTGGTGCCTTCAAAAATTTGAAGGACTTCCTCCTGACTTAGTGGCGATGCTGAGCTTCAGTTTCAGGTAAGCCACAACCTTTATCTCTATTTATAAACGTTGGTACTGAAAGTAAAGAGAGAAATGTGGTGGCATACCTGAAATTGAAGTTTGGCATTGCCACTCAGGACAGGAGGAAGTGCTTCACTTTTGTTAAGGCATTACTGCACTTCATTCCATTTTACTTCATGTAATTTATAACTACTACTGATATTTTATGTCAGAGTTTTTGGACTTTCACATATACATTATTGTATACTGCCATCATATTTCTGTCAAAGTTGCCCTTGCGTTCCTTGCATCTGATCAGTCTGCCATATTCATAATATTACTGTTATTTATGTGAGATAACCATATTTGATTGCCATTTATGGCACCATAGATAAAAATTAGAAGTTACTGGAACAGTATAGGCAAATATATTAATTATATTATGTATTCTTTAAATAATTCCTTTAACAAAAAGGTTTAATATTTCATTTAAGACACTGTTAATTTTGTTAATAATTTTTCAACAAACTGTAACTTTGTAAATGAGAATAACTGTTTTCCATTAAGTTAGACTTGAAAAACATGTAATAAAATATGTTAAACTATAAAAGATAAAGTGTTAGTAACCCAAGTAATCTTTCTTTGTTTGCAACAATCTGAACAAAGGACTGTGACTCTCTGAGTTAATTAAGGCCTTATACTTACATTTCTCACATGACTTACTGTTTTCAACTCATACTTGATTCACATTGTCCAACTGCTAGCATTGGAGTGACTGAAATACTGTGAATGAATATATTATTCTCAACTTATTCTAAGCACCCCATTTTATCATAGTATCTAGACAGTGGTTGCATTTTTTTATTCATATGCCTTATTTTATGGCAGCTATTCGATAAATTATGTAAGTACTGCAACTGGGAAACCTAGTGCTGACGATTACCAATATTCTAAGAGCAAAGGCGTTTTTAGCAAATATGTAGAATTTTATGGTGATGGCTTAAATTATTTATCTTTGGCAGCTTATTATGTTGTAAATTAGTTGTTGAAATGATTAATTTTCTATGGACCCTTGCTATCATCATTACACAGAGCCACCTTCTTAACATGAAATTAGCATTATTTCACGAAGGGTGACATACTGCAATGTACATTAGAAATTCAACTCCTTGTCTTGTTTATCTTCTGGAGTTATATATGGTATATTTTTGTGCCACATTTTTCTTAAGTTGGTGTTTATATTTAACTATATAGTGATTTTACTATAATCATTTTTGCATACATAGAAATAGCATGGGTGTGTTGTCATAAGTATAATATTTGTTATATAATGACTAGATTGAGAAATAGTAATTATTCTCACAATTTATTTAAGTTTGATGTGTCCATTCAAACAATGTCGTAGAATAAAATGTCAGAAAATTAATAATGTTAGATATTGAAATTAATACATTTATTGGTAGGCAGTAGTATATTTTGATAATGTTGCGTTAAATTGATTTTCATTCCATAAATAACCAATTTTAGCCATTGACAGCATACCATTTTTGTATATGGATTATATTTTTAATTTTTAATACAATTTTATTAGTCACTAAACAATTCTGTCCCTCCTAGTCAATGGCAAGGAATAAAACAATTTAGACCTTTTGAAATTAAAACTAGATTTATATTTGGGTATAACAACATTTTAATACAGATGGGAATGTAACTTGCATGCTACATTAATAATTGTCTTCTTCTGCACATGAAGCATGCATTTTGTCAGGATTCATTATGTTCTATCTTAATGAAGTAACTTATTTGGTATGTTAAACATGCATTTAATTGCTAAATTTAAAATCTGTCCTATGTGATTGTGGTTTTTGCTGGTGTTGTGTAGTTGTAACTTCTGTATTTTCTGTTTGATTCTGTGCATTAGGAAATAAGAAAGTGAATGAAGACGAAGTAGCAGTGGAAGATGTAAACACAGAGATCTTATCAGATTCACGGAGTTCTCAATCAAAGATATCTTTCTGGCGTTCTATTTGGAAACGTGATACATTTCCTAGACTTGTTCCAGCCTTTGGTTTAATTGGTAAGGCTGTGGTTTCTCACCCTACATATTTATTGACTTCCATAAGCTTCATGGCTGTGAATGGTTTATATGTTACTCCTACCTGTATTAGAAATAATGAGGAAACTAAATGTAGAATTAAAGTAGACAAATATATTAAGTTACTTTTAACATCTTATATAGAACTCTAGAAATTGTTATAATATGGCCAACGAAACATTATTTTGGATGTTTAATTTTCTTTAATAGTGTACTTTCTGCTTTTGTAATACTTTTGTGATACGTCTAGACTGTTTTTCAAAATTAAGTACTATTAAAATTTGCCAAATAAAACAACCCAAAAGGGTGAAATAAATTAGCAGTCTATGGAAAACTTTACATTAAATGTGGATAGAAAATATAAAAATGTCTTCAAGTACTCTTTTATAATATTTTGATTTCATTCTTTGAAATGCACGATTACATACACAAGTTTTTCTCTCATTATATATCAAATTTAGGACTGTTCAGTTGCCAGTTTTTGACATGAAATATGCTGCTAACCTTTTGAAATTTCTATTCACCACTCCCTTATTTAGCTATTTTTTCCAAATTGTTCCAACATTTACAGAAAAATGCCACCTGGGGTGGGTCACCCCCACTGCCCCTGCCATGCTATGCCACTGCTCTGGATTTTGTTGAATTTTTTTCCTGTATGAAGATTATGTAGTGTTCAGTTTGCAATATTAATGTCAAGATTATACTTGAAAATTTGAATTATAAAAGTTTAGTAAAGAATGTTCAACTTGAAACAAATCAAGTTAATAGCAGTTGATTATAGTAAATGAAACAATAAATTTTGTGATAATGAGAAATTGTAAATAACATTATTTTTTATTCATAATTAGAACAGAGTTAGTATAATTTCATGTCTTGTAAAGTATGTCATATGTAATCATAAATTACTTCCTAGGCCATCTATGTAGTGCCTGTGGAAAGTATACCAATATTACATTGGTATAGAGAGTAGCAAAAGTCATAAATCTTTACCAAATATTAGCTTGGAACCCTGAAAATCAGAGAGGAAACCTAATCACACAGGACAGAATGCAGGAGAGGAATATGATGTAATTGAATTTTTTTTGTGTTATAAATTCCAGTTTCTACAGGTGATGGAGAAATGATAAGGCAGAAGAAAATGTAATGGCATTAATCTTCATGTAGTATAGAATCCCAAAAATGCATGTTCTTTTTTAATTACTATGATTTTTCTAAATATCATCCTCATTTGCTAGCCTTAGCAGTAAATAGATCCAAGAAAAAAATAAATGTAATCAAAATAGTAAACTGATATTAAATAGATATTAAGTATATGAGAATGCTGCTTGTATGTGAATTAATGCAAATGTTTTACTTTCTTGCCAGTTTTGATTCTTTAATTGATATTTAATTTAATATATGTCAGAAGGAATTGGAAAACAAGAAATCCTTTTAATTTAAATTTCTCTTAACATTCAGAAATATTTTTTGCTGCTAATATTTATTCAGTTTTTTATTATGCTTTAGAGCTGAATAAGTACTAATAGCTACAAACAAAAATAACAGTGATATGTGTATTTGATATGAATAAGATAGAGAGAGATATTGCCATGGCAATCCTTAGAATGAAAGATGGATATATAGATTACAAATTTTTCAAGCTGATGTTTTTCTACACATAGAAATTAACTTACTGTCTCATAATCCTTACTATCTTTATAAACTGCAATTGAGGTCTGGTTTTGCAGTGTTGGACAGGAAGAATTTCAATGTGTGTGTGAGTATGTGTGATATTAGTAAGGATATGACATTGTCAAAAATAATTGCAATATTGGTATGGAAAGGAAAGAGAGAAAGGTTGTGGCTTACCTGAAAGTGAAGTGCGGTGTAGCCATAGGGAACCGAAGGTGGTTCTTTCCTTTCCATACCAATATCACAATTATTTTGGACAATGTCATATGCTTATTATATATACCTTGTTTTGACAGAAAAGACAGATACAGAGTGGCGGACTTATCTTAAATCAGCAGTTGGTGTCTCCATGCTTGGAAGCAATAACATGTCAGATTTTTTAGGGCCAAACACCTCACCTTCAAGACAATAGGACTGAACGTGAGTTTGTCGGCCTCAAAGTGACTTGCTCTTATTTTATGTATAATTATTGGGTTTCAAATTGGGCCAATGTTGGATTAAAATACGTTTTGATGGAAAGATTTGCCAACGTCATCAGGTTCACCGAGATGCTGTGTAGTAGTAGTAGTAGTAATAATAATTTATCTGAGAAATTTCCTCAGAACTATTTTAGGGATGTTTGCCTTTTTCAGCAATTGTTACATTTAGTATTTTTATTAATTTGGCCTAGAACCAAGTAGACTGTACATATTTTATGGTGGTGCATCATGAAATGATGTAGCTGTTATTAGGCAAGTCAAGTCCACCTAGCCCCTCAGGGATCAACAACCCCCATACAGGCTCAGCACAAACTGCCTCTTTGAAATTTGGGCTGTGAAAAGTGGGATTTGGGTTGAGAATGATATGGAATGGGGTTACTGGCCCCTTAGTTATAATTTGATGACCTAATCTGCATTTGCCTAAAGTGCAGGAAAACCCTATAAAAGACTGCATGCTGTGGTGGTTGTGATATAAGTAGGCTATTTATAGGGTAATCCATAATCTACCCACTCCCCTCTTATTTAATAGGACAGGGACTGAAAGAGAGGAAGCAGAAAGTTAGCACAAGGGATAAATATGGCTACTGGGCAATTTGCCTAAAAGTGATTCAGGAAAAACCCTACAAAACCTGCATAAGATAGGTTGGGAATTTGGTACATCTCACACACCTTTCCGGTAGTGGGAGCTGAGTCTACCATGGGAATACAGCATACCAAACTACATTTCACTTTTGGAGGCCATACTTATTGGCCATTGTTCCAATAGGAACAACAAGGAACTCTTTCGGTATGCACAAAGTCTGCAAATGTGGAACATACACTCCTCAATTCTGTACTAGGTGTAATGACTTATGGGAACATTATTTTAAAATTCCTGGCTAAAAGCTGGGAAGACGAAAACCCCATGCGGGAAGTTAGCCCTTTCGGGTCAGGGACAGCACAGCATCTTTTGTTTATATCAGACTATACACTCCCTTCTGCTGGGCTACAATTGGACTGATTTCCCATAATATTCACATTTCTGCAGTATTTGTTCTTTACATAAAGCTTTTCTGAGAAAAAAAAAAATTTGGTCATTTTTGCTACTCCAAATATGTTTGCACTGTTTAATGCTTTGTAGGAAACCAATACCATCTGGCTACATAGACAATGTTTTAATGATGTCATCCACAATCACATTATGGCTGCTAGAAACCAGCTCCACAGGAAACCAAACCGTGAAAATTTAATGTGTTTCTGCTTTCCAGCATGGCAATGCCAACTTTTGAATTAAGGTAAGCCAATCACTCTTATCTGTTTCCTGTCCAAATGAGTTAATTAATTTGACAATGTCACATTATCTATTCTTGCTGTATATATATATATATATATATATATATATATATATATATATATATAATTTGGATAGGAAAGAGGGACAGAGAGCAGCTGTCTTACCTTAAATTGACAGTTGGTGTAGCCAGGCTGGAAATAAATACGATGTCAAATTTTTGTGTGCTTGAGTTTCCTTCTTCAGGACAGTATGTATGCATATATACATATGTGGTATTGTAACAATAATTAAAACTTGATGGCTATGTGACACACGACATATGGCAAATCTGAAAATTTGAAGAACACTCATCCTGTCCTGAATGCCGATAACAAGCTTTACTTTCAGTTAAGCCACCAACTTTCTCTCTTGCCTTTCCATACCTATTGTATATATACACATACAAAAGCGCTTGTACACATGCACTCACATACAAAATATAGTATAATCACAAAATTGACAATTTAGCATTATTTATGTATTTTTAGATTGTTTGGAAATTAGTTGCATTATTCATCATAATGTTTGATAATGAATATAGTTCCTTAAGTTAAGATGTTCTTCACTCCTTTTTTAAAAAATATCATGCATCCAATGGCTTGTATATATTTCTGATATTAATCTTCATTAGTAGTGTTAATTTTTTATTTTGTATATTCTATTTGGTCTATGTAACCCAGTGATTAACAAGCTTATTGACAATGTTAAGTGGGTTTTGGTATACACCCATATATTGAGGGTAAACCACGTGGTGGCAACTCACTTTTAATAGCATAGGATGGGATTTGAAAGGTAGAGGAAGGTAGCTAACGGTTAACTAGGGACCCCAGGATATAGTTTAAGGATCCTACCTGGAATTTGCCTAAAAGTGATGCAGGACAAATCCTAGAAAACCTGCATGAGTTAGGTCGGGCATTTGGTACTTGTCCCATGCCCTTCCAGAAGCAGGAGAGGGGTTTGCTGTGGGCACACAGAATTTCCTTCTCCAAGCCTCAAGCAGTTTAGTAGGCAGCTGGCTGACTTTTCTAATGGGAACAGAAAACAGCTCTTACTGTGTGCCCAAGGTCTGTGATCCCGGAACACAAACCTCTCTAAACAGGCCGAGGTGCCTCAGCTTGAGGGAACCTTAGTTCAAAAACGGAGAGAGGAAAAGGCATCCCTCTCCATTTCTCCAGAAAGGTTCTGCCTGCAAGAAAACAGCTCTCACATGCTTGTCCTTATTGTTTTGAAGTACCATACCATTATTTAAACCAAATCTTCATTTTGAATGTGTGAGAGAAAATTATTTGAAAAATAGTTCCTGAAATCCTAAATACCATTATAAGCAATTTTATCTTTATAATAAATATAACATATCAATTTTAATTTAATATTTCAAGATTAAATTACCATTTTGTGTAATTTCCATACTAAAGATTTTAATGACTGGATTTTGTAAATGGAGTATTGATGAAAAATAACTTTCACTATATAATTTAATGAAACTAGAATATTATTTCTGTATAAATTTTCTAATTAAATTTTTTGAATAGTTGTTATTATTATTTGTTCAATAATTTACAAAGTATCTTTGAAATCTGTGTTTCCTATTTTATCTAATTGAGAATCATATATTTATCATGAAACATTTAGTTTGAAACAAGCTTAAGAAGTAATTAATATAGTTATAAACATCTGTTACTAAATTTAAATGTTTTATCTATGCAACCTTTGCATTTTGATTTTTATTATAAAAATTTGTGTTCACCTTTTACTATCTATTAATGACAGTTTTACATTCTTATGGCTTACTTCTTTAGTATTACCAAATGTTCTGGTCCTGAATCTTGTTATAAATTTTACTCACAGGTTTCATAAGATTCCTTCAAGGATATTACATTATTTTAGTTACAAAGAGAAGAATTGTAGCAATGATTGGTCATCATACAATATATAAAATTGAAGACACAAGCATGATTTACATTCCAAATGATGGAGTGAAAGTTTGCCATCCAGATGAACCAAGATATGTGAAAATGTTTCAAAATATTGACCTTTCAAGCAATTTTTATTTCAGGTAATAACTTTAATCTAAAATACAGTATAATTAATGGTTTTTATTATATTTTCAATGTTACATATTAAATTGTATACATAAATCTTCAAAAATACTGAGAATATAGGTATTGCTACTTTTCACTATACTCTATGCTGTAAGCTGCAAATTTTTGCCAGCTAACATAGAAGAAGAGGATTACACAATTTGAAATTGTCTCTAATATTGAAGTAAAAATTTCATGTTAAGATAAAATTGATCTTTTTCTTATCTTTGCAATTCATAAATACAATTTGGTAAAGTCTGGAGAGAAATATTTCATGGTTTATCTGACATGAAAGTTGAAGTTTATGATTAAAGAGAATTTAAGAATTTATTAATTATGCTATCATCACTTTCAGAAAGGAGTCTGCAGTTTTTGAAGAGTAATTATAATTAATCATGAATAATTATATAATTACTTTATCATGTGTTCAAATATTTTAAGATTATCTGAACTTAAAGTTTTTTATGTATTGGATATAATTAGTAAACCTCTTTGTGTTCCAACTTTTCAAAATGAGCAGTACAGGATGAGACAGTATAGGTACCATCTTGCATTGTTGTATTCTGACAAAAGTTTTATGTGATGTAGTAAGGCAATGTGGAAAACATTTGTGATACCTGTGTTGTGCAGTTTGACCATTATGTCCAGCTTCACTGTATATTATCAACATCTCAGTGTAATCTTCAAACTTGTATTCTACCATCCTGAACTGTCTTGTCCTGTATATCAGCAGTCACCCTCAAACTATTTTGTTTGCATACCATGAAGTAGGTAGGATATTTGGAATCAATTTGATCTTCAAACTTATTTTGTATGCAAATGATGCATTTCCAGACATGGACTCCTTATAAAAAATTTATATACTAAGCCCCTTCCACAACCCCTATAATTCTGTAACACCCTGTATTTTGCTTATTTCCATACACTTCTGAAAGGACTTCACAATTTGTGGAAACACATTAGGTTTCCTTTCAGTACTTTGATCCCAACAGAGCTGTTAGGATTTTGGTCACAGTAAACTTCAGAACATTGTGCTAACAGTTTTTTTTTAAAAGAAAACTACTTAATATCCTCACATCATCTTTTTCATGAAAATGAATAAAAATAACTACATTTAATTCTGATAAGAGTTCTGATTTTCATTATGATTACACAAGAAATTCAGTTTACATTTTAAACAAATCATTAGGAGACCAGAATCTTTTAAAATAGCTTTGAAGACATAAGTGTTGGATCACTACTGCTATTATGTCATTTATTTCTGAAATATGTAACACCATTCTTAATTTATCAGTATTGAATATTGTTCTCTATAAAATTGTATTCAATAGTATGTATAAATGACTGATTTGCTTTTAGAGCATTAGGATTAACTGATGTTTACCATATTTTGTATGATCTAATTTTTTTTATATCAGCAACTGTATGCCTACCATTAAAACTAGTCTTTTAAGACTAACTTTTGATTTACTTCTAAAAATCTTAAACTGTGTACTTAATATCTATCCAATGTTGTCATCTAGATTTTTCTGGTCTTTGTACACTTCACTCTCATGCTCTGCTCTGCTTTTATATACTGCACTTTACACAAGATCAGCTAGTTTTCAATTTTCTGAGACTGTTGATTTTCCAGAAGTTGTCAGACCATTGGGATGATATGGAGGTGAAGCATAGCTTTATGTTTCCCAGCATCTTTCATGGTTGGAATTTGGAGATTCCTATGGAGATCTGCATTTCGGATATACCAGGGGGCATTCACAATGTTTCTTAACACTTAATTTTGAAATGTTTGTATGCACTTAACTTTTGAGTCACAGGCACAGTCTCATAGCTGAATACCATAGAGCCATGTTGGTTTCAATGTTTGATTATAAATCAGTAGTTTGTTGGAGATTGAAAGTTTGTATGATCTAGATGATGAAGAAAAACAAACAAACATTATGTTTTTGGTTTGTATGATGATATATCAATTCCCATACTAATGGTCAATAATAACCAATATTTAATAATTAATTTTTAAATTGCTTAGTTTTTTTCATTAGTGGTCTGTTTATATTACTATGTACTACTGATATATTGTGATTTTAACATATAATACATGTTTAAATCAGTTACAGTTATGATATTACTCACACATTGCAATGTAATATGACCCCACCTTCCAATGTGGAGCCTCCATCATGTCAGACATCCAATAAGAATGAATATTTCACAGAATCTAATCCAGAAGGTATTAGGCATATTCATGTAAGGGTAAGTTTTAATCTTTTTGATATATTTTTTTCCATATTCTTAAAATTTTATGCATTTATTTTAGGTCCACTCTTTGTTTCTGAGAATAACATACAAGAGGAAGACTTATTTCCTTCAAGGTCACTGAATTCTGAAGTAAAAGATGACAGGTAAGTAAAAGTGCATTATAGTATAATATTATCAACATTTCAAATAAATAAACTAATCTGAAGGTTTTACTACTACAAATACATGGTTTCACAATAAATACCTTGTAATAATGAGGAGATTAGCAATTCCTTTTCAATTAATACATTTTAATTTCTGAATATTGTTAACATTATATCTGAAATTGTATGCCTTAAGTACTCATAAAAACACCATGATTTTTGTGCATATTAAATAGAGATTGAATAAAAAAAGTATTTTATCTCCCTTCTTTAGCAGTTAGTAGGTTTACTCCATTGAAAGGAAAATGTACAGTGTGAACCCAACTATCATCACCTTTTTATTTGTGCTCATCATTTTTACTTCTCATATAATTGCTATTTCAGTCCATGTCAAGTTAACAAAATGTGTAGAATGCTTACATTTTATCAAATGCTGTCTCATGTACAATTAAGTCATGCTCAGGGGCTGCATTTTGCTTCTCTTGATATGATCTGGTCAGTTACACCATACACATTTTTAGTACTATTAAAAAAAGAGTTCACTTCTAACCACCTCATACTTGTTTGAGCTTCAGAAACAGAACTCCAATCTCCACTTAGCTTAAATTGAACTTCAATTCAACATCCAAATAATACTCCCTATCAGACTGAAGGGGCCTTTTCCAAATTATCAAATAACCTCCTTATTGGTTACTTATGGTCTTGTGGGTTCTAATTCATAACTCTTAGTCCATGGGACAGTCACTTGCCATGCTCTCCTTCCCACTGTCATATGAGTAGCCATCTTCATATTTGCTTAACTATGTGTATGACTTTCGTCCTACTTCTTAAAAAGTGATTATCTCTTATTTTATTATCAATATACTCCTTTGTGCTCTTGTGAACAATTGTGCAATTTATTATCCATGCTTATATCTATTTAATTTCATTGACATGTATGATTTGAATATGATATGATGTCTTTACATTTTCACCAGCCAAGCCTCTAGTATTAGAGTTTCTATTTAATCCATTAACTGGATAATCCATTTACAGAATTCATAATTTGGGGCTGATTGGTACATAAAGATTCTTCTTTGTAATGACCTCCTACTATTCAGAATAATAAGAAAAATGATTTTCCTAAAACTGTAATTAAATTTTTTGATCAAAATAGAAAAGGCTCAAAAGAGCAATAAAGAAAGAATTGGAGAATGCCTAGAAAACAAATGTCAGCCTGGTAGGAATTTCACAAAAAATTCATAAATATATTGTGAGATATGCTTTTAAATAGAATTAGTGTGTTACAATATTTTGTTAAGGACATGGTAAGTATAGAGATAAGTGATTTTTTGATAACTGTGCTACAGTGTTTTGGGAAGAGAGATTTTGATTTATCAATGTAAAATTCTGCAAAACATTTGTATTTTGTTTAAACTAGCTAATTGCTTGAGTATTTATTTATCCTAAGTCTAAACAGGGAAAGGAATTAATTTAATACTAATCTCTTAGTCATTATGAATATTATATAATTAACCCCTTCTCACTATACCACAGTTGAAAATGTGACTTAACGGTCAGTATTGAAAGTGTCACTGTTCATGCTAATTTCACTTGAAAGTAGGGGCCCACTAATGTAATTTTGGAATATTTGTTTTCATACATAACTGCTCTCTTCCCCTATTAATGGCAATTAAGGATGAACTTCAATTTAACTATTATAGTGAATGCCACTATTCAACTCTACAGTTAACAAAACTGTGGAATCAACACCAATCCTGGTCATTTTATAGTTAACACCTTCTCAATTCCCCCCTTCCCCACATGCTGATAGGGCTAAACTTAACTAACATGTATATATTTTATTGTGCTGACTGTTTTAGTCCATAAAAAACAAATAGTAAATAGTCTTAATGTATTAATAAATGTTTGTAGTTCATTGGTACAATAATGAGAACAAGAGCCAGAACTTTTAATTTTGTACAAATATTTGTTATTTTTAATTTTCGGAGTGAAATTGTTTATTAACAGTAGATTTCTTATTGTATTTGTAAAAAAATCTTGTTGGCTTGTAAATTTATGAAAATATATAGTTTATAACATATTTGCAGAGAGAAAAATGATTTAATGAAACAAAATGTAAAAAAGAAAATTAATTATGGAATTAGAAATAAACCAAACTATAGATTTGTGTGGAACAATCATCTCATAAATCAAGTTGAAAAAGACTTGCATCCTGATTGGATATTGTATGTAATTCATGGATTTGTAGATCAGTCCAATATAAGCATATTTGGAAGGTCATTATATGTTACAATTATAGCTAGAAGATCAAACAAATATGCTGGCACAAGATTTCTTAAAAGGGGAGCAAATTTTGAGGTATTAGTGAATGATTTTCTGAACTATTTAAATTAAAATTTTCTGCCTTTTTTATTTGAACTGCACACACAATACTTATTAATGAATTGTTCATCTAACCTAATGTGTGCAGTTGACTGGTTCTTAACCTTTGCATGAGCTTACAAGTAATATTTCAAATTTATTTATTTCTTCACATGAAATACTTACGTGGAATAAAATGGTGCAACTATCCCCAAATTTTTGTATTATCTTTTTCTCTTAATTATGTTAATACATATTATTGCTTCTTGTATCCCTTCTGTTTGCTTTTAATTTAGATCTTCACTAAAATATATTTAAGCATTTTTTAAAATTCTTTTTACAATAAATATAATGTAATTTTAGGGTGATGTGGCAAATGAAGTTGAAACTGAACAAATGGTTCATGATTCTGGAATTTCATCATTCAATCTAGGGCATTACACATCTTTTGTACAATTACGTGGTTCTATTCCAGCCCAGTGGAGCCAAGATATTAGTAAAATAGTGCCTAAACCTGCAATTGGCTTTGATCTCAGTGATCCATTTGCTGAAACTGCAGGTAACCCTTAAATATAAGTTTTTTAAAAAATAATAAACCACTTTGAATTGCCATTCCTTTTATGTTCCATATCAATGGCTTAAGTCAATTCTGAATAAAATATGAGTGCCTCAATATTTAAGATTCTACATCCTATGACTCTGATTAACTAACCTGGACTTGCATTATGACTGACCAATTCTTATGTTGCCAAAAATTATCAGATGATATTAGGATCATACAAGGTAGTGGACCATTTGTGTTGGTCATCAGCATGGCTGTTAAAATTGTAACTAGTAGGCTTTAAATAAACAATTTAATGATTAAGGGCAGATCTTGAAAGGTAACACAAAAAAAAGTATTAAATAATTTATATCTGAGAAATTTGATATTTTAACCTGGGTGGTTAATTGTTTAAACTTTAAAAGGAAATAAATAATATTTACTTCAAGTTGAAATTAAATTCAGTTAATGTAATTCAGGCTTCATTTATTAAGAAATCATTAGGATCCTTAATGTTGCCTAAATAGTCACCTAGACTATAATTTTTTTTAACTTATTCATCAATGAAAAATAAACCAAACATAATGCAAAGTGAGACAGCCAGATAGACTCTAAATTTATAATTTAATCAATATGATCTTACATATTCTTCAATGTTTTAAAATTATTTCTGTATTGTGATTCACAAATTATCTTGTGATAATTACAGGTGGTCATTTCAATCAGCTTTTTGCTCGATATGGATCTCCTATAATGATTTTGAACTTAGTCAAGAAGAGGGAGAAGAAGAAGCATGAAAGTATGCTAAGTGAAGAGTTTAGCACTGCTGTGCGTTACTTGAACCAGTTTCTTCCTCCTGATCATCAGATTCAATATATTAGCTTTGATATGGCTCGAATGAATAAAGGGTAATTTTACTTCTGTTATTTTGATTAAAGTTACAGGTACTTAATATAAATGAAACATGTATATTTTCAGGAAAGTTAATATTGACAAAATAGCCAAGAAACAGACAGGACAAAAGATGAAACACTCACAATGTTTCTTCTGTTTATCCATAGAACTCATCAGTTGCATCTGATATATTAAGTCTAAAACATGTTGACAAGCCATCAGTGGAGGCTGGTTCATATGTGCTTGTATGCTGTAGCACATAAATTAATTTAGGAAGAACAAATTTTAGGTTAATTTTCAGAACCTTCATAATAATTGTGTTTTAACGGTATGAATTTCTGCTTTGATATAGAGAATACTTTAAACTGCCTGCTTTGCAGCACACCCACTACTGCATGCAATTAGCTGTCTATCTGAGTGCTACAAGTGGCTATAGATCAAATTTTTGTCAGAAATGACAAATGCACATATGCAGTATTACATTTCACCCCCGCCTGCACCAACTGTAAAGCTCAACAAGCTGTTTCTTTTTTGTGCTATAGAGTACACAGCACAGGGCCGTGCCATTCAATGAAACAGAGAGGCGGCCACATCAGGCAGCATAAGCAATGAAATCTAAATATATTTGAACCATTAAGCAATAAAAATCTTATTTTTAAGTAGTTTATATTTCTGAAACAAAAGTAGTATTCATACATAGAAGTAGTACTTAAAACCTCACAATCAAAGGCTATTTTAAAGAAGAATATATCTAGTGTGAAAAATCTACCGCAAGACCCTACCATTATGCATGATTTGTTCCAAAAATTAACTTTCTGTAAAATATGTGTGAAGGAAAATACTTTTGTGTTAGTAATGCAGGTTAATTTGGTGCTAAATTATTCTGCTTTTAAATATTAGACACTATTGGAAATTATGTATATGAAATTAGAAATGTAGCACATTATGGGTCAGATCAGAGTATTGGTGTAACTATCACTGAAAAGTATTATTGTTTATCATAATTTTCTTCATTAAAATTGATTGCTTGCGGAGATGTAGCACAACTTCTAGAACTTATGAGCCACTATTCAAGTCACAGAAAATATTTTCTGTGACTTTTCTGTGTGTGTTACACTTAAGAAAACAGTTTCACCAATTGAAAAAGTAATGATGTGTGTATAT
Organism: Zhengitettix transpicula; assembly: GCA_037074705.1. NCBI lineage: Eukaryota > Metazoa > Arthropoda > Insecta > Orthoptera > Tetrigidae > Zhengitettix > Zhengitettix transpicula. Next base: position 45,644,225 of record CM073593.1, on the reverse strand, counting down.
TCCATTGTTTGTCCTGTCTGTATCTGGATACTTAATATATTTTTCCATTGCTGTAGGAAATTATAAAACTCTTCCTATTCTACTTTGTATTAATGGAAAACTACTTTCTCTTCTGTTCTTTGTAGTTTTTCCACTGATTAACTCCATAGGCACTTTTTCAATTTCCATTTCTAAAAACAATTTTAATGCATTTTATGAAGATAAGGAAAGCATTTAATTTTGTAGCACTTTATAGTACTTGTAAAAACTCTCGAAATTTGTTCTTGCCCTTGTGTACAACAAGTCTTACATTCATTTGCTTGTTTACTTCTGAGTGCAAAGTTAATACTCTCTTAAATTTTTGACACTAGACTGAAAAATCTCTAATGTCCCCCTACTTCATGGATTTTAGTAATACAGTTTGTATTTCATCCAGTTATATTATTTTAAATATGGCTTCAATGCATTAACAACATTAGAGTACTCTAAAGTATTATGTAATATTCAACATTAATGATTTTCCTTTCCTATTAGGCAAAAACACAATGGTTTTTCAATATTTTATTTAGATTCTCATAGATATTAATTTTATGTGTTAGTTTATTTTCATTAGCTATCCATGTTTTACCAATGGTAAATGATCATGTTTATTTTCAGAGACTTTCTAGAGAAATTATTTTTACTGTTATATTAATTGACGTTAATTTAAATATACAATTCTATGCACCAGGTGATATGGTTAGGGTACTAGTTTTAAATACATAAAATATTGATTGTTATGTGTCTTACAGGAAAGATGGAAATGTAATGGTTCGACTGGCTGATATTGCTCATAGTACTGTATGCAAGACAGGTATTTTTCATAACCATTGCCCTTTCTTCAATCAAAATGCTAACTCTGTTCTTGGAATGTCTGATAATAGCTGCTATGGAATGGGAAGGAGACTTCAGACAGGAATCATTAGAGTGAATTGTGTTGATTGTTTGGATAGAACAAACACGGCTCAATTTGCAATTGGAAAATGTGCCCTAGGGTTTCAGGTACTTATAAATGTTCTAATTTCCTGCTTGCAAGTTGAATATATATATAATTTTTAGCTCTATTTGGTCCTTATATATGTATATATAATTAACTTTCAAAAGCCTCAGGCTCCTTCTTCAGGACAGTAGATCTGAACTGTGTGCATTACGGGAATAGACTTCAGACCTACTATCCTGATTTTTATTAAATTAGCTGTTCTATTTGCACAAGAATTTCCTTTTTATTAATTCAAACAAGTTAATTCAGTTAACAACTTTTTTATGGTAATGCAGCTATAATTTATATTTTTTCTTGTGTAGCTCTGTGCTTTAGGTGTGTTGGAAACACCTCAATTAGACTTTGATTGTGATTGTGTAAGAATGTTGGAAGAATTGTATGAAGATCATGGTGATACACTGGCTCTTCAATATGGAGGATCACAACTTGTTCACCGTATTAAAACATATCGCAAGACTGCACCCTGGACTTCTCAAGGAAATGATATAATGCAGACTCTCAGCCGTTATTATAGCAATACCTTCTCTGGTTTGTTCTCTTCTAAAACTATCAAATTTCTTTATATTTCAAGAACACTGCAATGAGTAAGATTTATTACAATATGTTATTATTCCTAATTTATACATGCAGGTTCTATTTCACTAAAACAATATGTAAGATAGGTTTCTTTTTTCCTGTAATTTGATACCACAATTTAGAGACTGTTAAATTCATTTGACTTTTCTTTCAATCCTATTTTTCTGATGATGACCACTTTTCTCAAGTTTTTCCATCCTATAGCACATTTTTTCCCTTTAATCCTTTTATTGATAATAATGCAATAATTGTGTTTCACAGATGCAGAGAAACAACATACAATTAATTTATTTCTTGGATTATTTGTTCCTGATGAAGGCCATCCTCCTATATGGGAATTAATGACTGACTATTATCTCCATCATGGAAACAAGAAAGCAATTCAGCAAAGTCAGTGGTGGGATGCAAGTGTAATTAAGTGTTTACCACGTGCTAAAAATGAAGTTATGAAACAGTGCAGTGAAATAATAATTGTTGATCAATATGATGAAATGGTAAATGGATATGCAGATTACTACAAGCCTCATGAATTCACTGTTATGAGCAGTACTCATGCTTATAAGATTAGTCACTCTGTAAGGTAAGATGATATATCTGAAGGTGTTATTAATTTGTATACAGGGAGGGTGGGAGGGAGAGAGGCACTTACCTGAGTGTTAAATATAATTTTCTTGAAGATGGAGGACATTATTGGGATACTAATTTATTCAGAAGGTTAGTGGTTTGGCATCATTTTCAAAGTAGAGAGTAGATGTTTGTCTATATGATATGTGCTTGTGAAGGTTTTTGTATAAAACACAAATGGTGAAACTCGTGTTAGTTTGTGTATGATTCAAAAGAGTTGTAAAGTTAATGGCAACAGGATAGCTCCAGCAGTAGAGCATTCATTATATACATGTTTTGGTTTGTATATGTTTTAATATATAAAGTTTGATTTTTTACTTACATACAATATATGGTAAATACATAGGGTGACAGTTAAGGATTTTGGAGAATATATTCAGAACAGTATTAATTGTTGGTGTATGTGTTTAGGAATGTTTGTTGAAGATACATATCTTTTCAGTTTTGGGGTCAGACACTGTAATTGATCAATAGGAATATGTGTCTAAGGTAACACAAAACTTCCAGCAGAAATACGTTAATTAGTTCATTTCTTGTTATTAATCTGGAGATATATATTCTTCATTTTATGCTACCTTCATAAGAGCATTGATTTCAAATTAATGACATTTTTGTTTTGATTGTATAGAGACTTCATGCCACATTTTACTCCTGACTACAGCCCATTTGCAGTAAGAGTAAGGCCAGGACGCCGTAGGGAAGATACAGCATCGAAAGGTAATGCTATGAAAAATCCCTCAATGACAGGACAGAGCTCTACCAGCTCCACTACATCAAGTGCAAGGTAAAAGTGTTTTTCTGTTTTTATCATATTTACTTTTTTAAAATACCTGACCTGAACACTTCAGCAATGGTACAACCAGTTTCTCTAAATTATGTAGTAATAAAATAAATTAATATCCATTTGGAGGGTGCTTTTCTTATTTTGCAACAGAATTGTGTTAGTTGTTCATTGCAAGTAGATAAATAGGCATAACACCCAAAAAATAAAATGTTCATGGTGTAAAATGTACGATTAAATGTGTTGAGGTGACTTCCCTATCTAAAAAAAAATTAAATTCCTGGTGCATTACTGAAAATTTCAACCCTGGGTTACTGAAAATTGAGTGATTTTAACTTATATCCATTTTAATGATTGGTAATTTTTTCCACAAATAAAACTATTGTTGAGTTTTTTATAGTTCTAGCCCTGAAAGTGAGGATTCTGAAGATGAGGATCATAAGACAGATTCACAAGCAACACCAACTAAAGACAGTTCCTCGGAAAATGTAACATTTGAAGCTCTTTTTCCATCTATGATGAAAGTTTATGGTGTGGAAATTCAATCTCCAAAGAAATCAGATTTATTATTATACAAAAGGTAAATTTTAATGCTTTATATTTTCATCTAAATTACAAAATATGTTGTTATTACTTCCACCATGCAGAATCCCTTGTCCAATTTGTTAATTTGTCTGAAAAAAAAGAGACAATCAACCTTAAAAACATTTCTGTACAACTCTCGAGTGCTCATTATTTATAATGTAATTGCAACTATAAATTTAAAAGTGTTAACAATAATTTTATCTACCTCCTTATTCATAGGTATGTTCAAGTGGGCAAAAATGCAACCAAGATTGAACGTCAAGAAGATGGGGTAAAACCAATACAAACTATTCAGAGGAATACATTTTCTTCTGATACCAGTATAGAAGTGTCTCCTCCTAGAGTAACCCAGAAGTCCTTAGACATTTATAAATGCTTTGTTAAGAGAGGAATAATAGGATCATCAGAGTCAAGTCCAATAGATCTGAAAAAATACCAGAACTTTGCAGGCGATAAATATTTTTATAATTTTGAAAGAGAATACTCATTGTAAAACATGTAGTTAAAGTATTTATTTTCCATATAAGAGTATTATTATAACTCAAAGTATATCTGGAGGCAAGTATACATTAATTATGAAAAGAATAACTACTTGGGATAAAGTTATGTTTTTATATTAAGAAATAAATATTTATAAGTGTATGATATTATTATAAATCTGACAAGATGATGTCTGAAATAACACATTCCTTGTATGTTGTATTCCCTGTTCCTCATGGGTATGTTTCAACAGACAGAGCTTTTTAAGGCTGGAAATAAATAACAATCATAATTGTTATTTGGCATTGTAATTACACTTATATATGCTTTAACTATTACTTTCACAACATCCAATCATTACTGTTATAACATTATTACTTTTCATTTTCCTGTTTATCCATTAGTCGTGACAGCTCTGTGTTGAAAATTGTACCTCATGGTTGGGTACACTGCATTCTTTCATCTGAGCACAAGACCTATCTTAGCCAATTTCTCATATTGTTCCAAAAATTAAAGCATGTGAATTAAATTCTGAAATAATTGTAAAATGAAAACAAAAATGGGTATGATTGAAATAATAATTAACAAAAATGATGATGTATGAACAGTTGAAGTTTTTGATAAGTATGTTTGACAAACAGAAACTTAAGAAGTCATATCACTTCTTTCGTCTGTATTTGGCTATTTTTCTCATTATTAAACTGTATTGATTTCACAAAAAATGAAAGGACATATGCATTTTAGTCCTAAAGATAATATTGAACACATTTATAATAACTGTATGGGAGTTTGGATATTTAAAAGGAATGAATGTAGTGAAATAGTCAAAATTGTTGGTTACGAATTTATTGTATTGACTGTGTTGGTAGTGTGCTCATGAAAAAGTGTCTTGCTTACTTTATCCAATGTAAAGTGCACAGAAATTCTTGTGAGTATTATATGAAAGGCAGGGTAGAAACTACATCAGATCTTGTCATATGAATGGTATCCTGGATACCAGTAGTTAGCAAATAAAGGTATTGAGTTTTCATATTTCTACTATTTCAATATGCCTTGATAAACTATACTGGGACATTAGGGAAGTAAGAAGGTTAGATTGTAGAATTGTTATCTATATGAAAAATGTAATTGTAAATAGAGGATCTGTAGTACACATAATCAGGGATGTATTTGCACTGGTGGATAGCTAGCATGACCTGGATTATCTGATTGACTAGTTTACTTCAGTGAAATGTTATTGACTAAAACCAAATTTTGTTTATCCAAGTAGATGTAATGCATATTTTAAATATTCAATGGAGCACTTCCACAATTTAAAGCGTTTAGTTATTGATTACCTAAATTAGGTGTAATAAAAATTTAAGAGAATTTGACTCTGTTAGTCCATTAAAATTTCATGAGACTATATTATATTAGTAAGGATATGACATTGTCAAAAATAATTGCAATATTGGTATGGAAAGGAAAGAGAGAGAGATTGTGGCTTACCTGAAAGTGAAGTGTGGTGTCGCCATAAGGAACTGAAGGTTGTTATTCAAATTTTCGGAGGCTCTCAGCCTCCTTCTTCAGGAGGTGGAAATTTGTCTTTTTGTCCGGGGCAACATTACCTCTAGAGCGGGCGCTGAATACGATTTTAATAAAGTACAAATCTGTTAAGATATTTTGATTATCTAATTGTTAAAATATTTTTATAAAAATAAAATTAGATGTTCATACTTATAATATCAGGAGTAGATGAATTATTTTTATTCAGCACTTAAAACTAAGAAGTAATAAAAACGATGTTTGGTAGAGGGTTAGTATTATGTAATGAGTTACCAGTTTCAGTTAAGAATACGAATAATTTAAATGTGATTTTAAAAAAATATTGTTAGTGATCAAAAATAGTGATAGTTCAATATAATTATATTGCAGTATATGTAAATAGTGTTAAGCCAAATTTCCAAATAAAATGTGTGAGCATTTACATTAATTGTTTGATAGTTTTTTTTTAGTTTATAATACAAACGAAGACATATATAAACTATATACCTCATTGACTATTAAGCAACCTATACTCTCTGACGAAGAGTATTCTACGATCATTTATGTCTTTGCTGTATTCTTTTGTTTTCTCTTGATGGTACTATCTCCTCAACCACGTTGTGCATTTATGTGAGTGGTTATTTTCTGTATTTAATTTTTTAAAACAATGTCTATGTTTGGGTAGATATAAGTTTTTTTATTCTTCGTTAATATGCATGTGGTTTTGGTTTCCATAATTTGTTTCAAGGCGCACGTGCTACATGCCTTGCAAGATTTTGTGACTTACATAAATTGCATTATAGTATTGTACTATACATCTTGATGTTGTTTTCTTTCCACTGTTCACCAATTTTACAAATGTTTTTTCCAACATAAGACAGTTATTTGATTTCTAACAATTCGAAACAATTTTCATTAAGGTGTGTACCACACACATGCCATGAGGATACCCAAGTGTTATAGAAACTGTGAACATTCCACTTTGTAATTAGATTCTAAGAACAACATATTTTCAATTATGTACTTTCTATCTTACATTGATTGTGACAGTTTTTACCACCAAGATCACTGATTAGCTGTTCAGTCTTGGTTAATTCCATATGTTTAATTAGTTTGTGGTGTTTTAATTACTATGCGAATGGCGAAATTTAAGTTAATTTATGCCAACGTGTCTGATAAAATAGTCCCATTGGTACATCCATCAATCTTTATTTTATTTTAATATATTGTATTATGATTTAATACAATATATCAAATTTTACTTTAATTCTCTTCAACAGCAAGTATGTACATGAACAGATTATTCAAATGATGAGGATGTATTTGCTATCTGATGATAATGGTGACACTTTACCACCAAGATCTCTGAAGAATAACTGTTCAAGTTACTTGTAACAATTTTTAAGCTCATTTGTATACTTTTTATTTTTATGTGACAGGTGTGCGTAATAAGTGTGCAAATGATAAGTTAATTTATGCCTACATCTTGGATATAAAAGAACACTTGTGGAAAAAGTATGACAAATAAAATAAAACATTTATTATATGTAACACTTATGAAAAATGTGACAAGGTCAAATTAAATAACACATTTGGATAGGAAAAAGAGAGCATTGCCGACTTACCTGAAATCAATAGTTGGTCCAGTCTGGCTGTGGTGAGGGAATACCACAAATACATTTATACATATGCCAGACAGGCACATAGTTCAGGCCCTCCATATATATATATATATATATAATAGGAGAATCCATTAAGGAACTAATTCACATTGAAACTTGGATAGTGAGGAAGGATAGAAATAAATAGGAGAAATAGGAGCATTGTGCTTTATGTGAATTCATATGCTCGGGCGAAGATAAATACAATATTAGGAGAATCCATTAAGGAACTAATTCACATTCAAACTTGGATAGTGAGGAAGGATAGAAATAAATAGGAGGATTGCGCTTTATGTGAATTCATATGCTCGGGCGAAGAATTACGCACATAGAAAAGCATATGTTCAAAGCAGAGAGAAGGATGGAAGAAAAATATTTTCAGTCTTTCCTTCTTCTTCCATCCTTCTCTCTGCTTTGAACATATGCTTTTCTATGTGCGTAATTCTTCGCCCGAGCATATGAATTCACATAAAGCACAATCCTCCTATTTCTCTTATTTATTTCTATCCTTCCTCACTATCCAAGTTTGAATGTGAATTAGTTCCTTAATGGATTCTCCTAATATTGTATTTTATTCCTTAATGGAAGCTCATAATACTTCATTCCCTCTACTCTATCCATTCCTCCACTAAAACTATTAATTGTCCACAATAAGACTGTCTATATTTGCCTGGTCAGGAACTTGACCCGGTGGCCGAGATGGTTAAGGCGTCTGTGTACTAAGCAGAATACGTGGGTTCAAGTCCCGCCTGGGTCAAATATTTTCAGTCTTTCCTTCTTCCATCCGTCTCTGTGCTTTGAACATATGCTTTTCTATGTGCGTAATTCTTCGTCCGAGCATATGAATTCACATAAAGCGCAATCCTCCTATTTCTCCTATTTATTTCTATCCTTCCTCACTATCCAAGTTTGAATATATATATATATATATCTGTTATATGTACACATCTTGTTTTTATAAGATCCATTAGGATATTAATCAATCTTTATTTAATACCTGCAGAGTGCCTGTTGTCAGGATATGTACATATAAATTAGACTGGGATGTATTTAATTCTATAATTATCCCCTCCATACCTGCGCCATTCTGAAGGTACTGAATTTTAACTTATCTGGCATTGAGAATGTCATGGTTCATCTCACACACACTAAAACATGTTTGTCATTAATATTTGTTATTCTGGACAATTGTTCATTCTCATACTTCCCTCCATACAAATACACGGATTGGACCTGAAGTTTAATTTAATTCATTATCAAGTTTAGCCACCCCTATGATGCTGGATTGATGCCATTTCTGCAATTTTCATGTTATTTTCGTGTCGCTCCCACCTAGATGCACTCCCCTCCCTTACCAATAAGATTTTAATTGGATTTGAACTAGACTTACTTTCAGTGATATTAAACATTATTTATGACACTAATATCAGTTGTTTAAAATTCCATGCTCAACATTGTGTTGTGTTGCTTTCATTATTGTTCCTAAACAGTGACTTGTATAAGTTTGGTTGAAATTTAATAAAGTATAAACTTGTACATACCTACATTCATGTAGATTGGACTAGAAAATGGTGTTTTTAATGTTAGGTTTCCAATATTACATTCACAATTTGATGCTATTATATTAGAAACTACTATGAAGTGTAGATTTTACAAAAATTTTTTAGATTAATTCTCTTTAATGATGAGTAATATTGAAAATATTCAAATGATGTGGATTTATGTTACCTACAATCTGACGATAATGATGAAACTTTATTTTTTATTCTATTCTTATAGTTCTTTTGTCTACATTATTATTATTTGAGTTAATGATATGCTGTGTTGAATAACTATGCACTTGGCAAGTTTTAAGTTGTTAATTTATGCTAACATGGCAGCTATAATAGTCCTATTGCTACCTACATCAATCTTTTTCTTATTTGATTTTAAAATATTGTATTATGATTAAATATTTTCTCAAACGTCTTTCTTCAATAGCAAGTAAGTACATGAACAGATTATTCAAATGATGATGATGTATTTGCTATCTGATGATAATGGTGACACTTAACCACCAAGATCTCTGAAGAATAACTGTTCAAGTTACTTGTGGTAACAATGCTTAGACTGCTCATTTGTTTGCTTTGATCATTTAAGTTGAATTATATGAAAAGTGTGTTTAATAAGTGTACAAATGGTATATAGTACTAAGTAGTTGATGTATGTCTACTATTGACTTAGTCCATTGCAATATCAATTAATCTGTATTTAGTACTTTCTGAGTTCTGTTGCCAAAGTGGAAAAGTAATTAATTCTTTCAGTAGCCTCAACCCATGTTGAAGTGGTCACATTTTAACTAACGCAATGTCATTCTTCGTCTCAGTTACACTAAAACAAATGTGGTATTTTATTAATATTGGCTATTTTAGACAAATTTTTAATTATCACCTTCCCCTCTGTCCATCTATATGGACGAGACTAGGTCTTGGTGACCTGGATTTGATGCCCATATCTGTAGTTTACTTATTTTTGTCACTCTGATGATGGGCACCCCTTCCTTACATTTAATCATTAAAATTATACTTTAATTGGATTGAGTGTAACATATTTTCAGTGATTCTGAAAACTATGTATTTGGCAAAGATATCAGGTTATTATACACTAGTTATTTTGCCCAACCTGTGTGGCTTTCCTCCAGTGTTTATTCCAGAATTGGGAGTGACTTGCTTTACATTTGGTGGGTAATGAAGCATGTGTTTGGAGTGTGTGCATTATATACATTCATTGTTTTATTGGGCACTTAAAGGTGGTGGCACCTTCAAAGTACTCACCATAACGTCTAAGGGTCTAACACCCTCTGCACGTGCAGTTAGTAAACTGATTTGGAACACAAGGAATGGGTTCTTGTTTCATCCACACCAGAGAACATATAACAGTGTTATATGAGAATTGTCACGTTGAACTGGTATGCAGCATGTTCTTTGGTAACAGACATTCGTACCAAATGTATACTCACAGTTTTGGCTTGAAAATGGTGTATTTAATTTAACCATTTCCTATATACAATTTTATGCTTAGTATAATTATATATTAGAAACTGCTATGAAATATCACAATTTCTTTGTTTAATATCCTTTAATAAGTTATATTATTGAACAGATTATTAAAATGATGAAACTGTATTTGCTATCTGATGATAATGGTGACACTTTACCACCAAGATCTCTGAAGAATAACTGTTCAGATTACTTAGAACTATTTTGTATATTTTATAATTTGAGTCAAATTATGTGATAAGTGTGTTTAGTAACTAAGCAAATGGCAACAAGTTCTAAGTTCTTAATTTATGCCTATGTCTTGGTTTTAAAAACAATTGGTATATTAATTATTATTTAGTACTTTCTGAGTGACTTCAAATACTATTTATTTGACTCTAATATATTTTATTTATTCCATGCCACCCCAACCCTTGGGACATTTTTCCACCTGTGTTTATTCTTGAATTGTGACTTTATCAAGTTAAGTTGAAATTGAATTTGAGTTGTGCAGGTAGATAGTTTGGTTTATTAGATTTTCACTTAATAATGGTATATTTAATTCTATGTTACATACACTATGTTAAAGTTGGTGTAATTTTATATTGGAAACTGCTATGTAGGGTTCAATTAACAAAATTTCTTTAATTAATTCTCTTTAATAATGAGTAATATTGAACAGATTATTCAAATGATGAGGACGTATTTGCTATCTGATGATAATGGTGACACTTTACCACCAAGATCTCTGAAGAATAACTGTTCAAGTTACTTATAGTATCAATTATTACAACTCTTTTTTTATGCTTAGTTATATGAGTAAAATGATGAATGTGAATGGTGACAAGTTAGTAATTTATGCCTATCTTGGTTTTAAAAGATCCGTTGGTATCTTAATTAATCTTTATTTAATACTTGCTGATCTCTCTGAAGGATAGATGTTCAAGTAACTTATCCCACAAATTCTTTTTGGTCTTGTGTATAGTTTTAGTTGAGTGGTACAACAAGTGTGTCAATTAACTACAAATTTTAGATGTTAATATTTAATTTATGTGTACACAGTAATTAAATATTCACTATATAAAGACTGCTTGTTCATTCATTTTTATGATTTAAAATTTTGATTATTATTTTTAGGATTCTCTCTTAATGGGCTGGTTTTTCCGATTGAATTGTAATGATTTGGAGAATGGATGAGAATCTAAGTATTTTATTGCTAAGGTTTTAATTTTATTTGTTTGTATATTGTGGGTAAGGGTTTTTTCAGTATGTATCACATCACATCAACAAAATAATTTGTGTGAGCTGGAAAGAGACATAAGTCATTGGCTTGCCTGAAATTGGAGACTAGTGTTGACATATGTCAGGAATCTGATCAAATGTTTGGAAATGAAATGTCTCCAAGTTGGACATACATTTTTGGAGGAGTAAGCCTTATTCAGGAGAGAATGCAGCACATTGTATTAATGAGTTTGAGATGAGTAAAAAAATACGTAATGTCTAAGTGCAGTGAAAGTTTTTAGTGAAAGAATGTCGGATAAATAGGTGGTGATTGTGTATAAGATAATGACTGGTTCAGTCATTTAAATGTATGAGTTTTTCTTTGCATATATGGGAGTAGATTTGTAATAAATGGTCACACAGTTTCGCAAATGATAACTTATGTTAATAAAACTAAAATCCTATGTATGAGTTTTTGACTTAAGATTAATGTTTTTGTAAGGATGAGCTAAAAATGTATATTTGGATACTGATTTTTACCATTTATTGTAATGAGATGAAAAATTATGAATATTCATTTGTTTTGACCAGTCGGTATTAACCATTTGGTTTTCATTTCATTTTTTTAATTTCAGTGAGACACCATGCAAATTTTTGTGAAAACTTTAACTGGTAAAACCATTACCTTGGAAGTAGAGGCATCTGATACCATTGAAAATGTAAAGGCAAAGATTCAAGATAAGGAAGGTATCCCACCAGATCAACAGAGATTAATTTTTGCTGGAAAGCAACTTGAAGATGGACGAACTCTGTCTGACTACAACATACAAAAAGGTTTGTGCAACTTTTTTAAAGTATTAATTTATTTTTCTTCAGTTTGAACAAATTGCAATTTCTTCACTCCTTTATTCAGTATACAGTATCTTCTCAAAAACATTTTACAATTCAATTCAACAATATGAGCAGTAAGTTTTGATAAACATGATTGCCAATGGCTTAACATGGGTTTCAGTCACCTGGAGCAGAGGGTTATTTAGGTATTTAATTCCAAAATTTATAGAAATTCTGAACTTTTTCTTCCCCCAAAAAGTGCAGTCTATTGCTGGTATATTTCATGCAACAAATTTTTTTGTTTATAATAAATACTGACCGTGAATGTTCCAATGAAAATGGTAATAGATGAAATCAATAAAAATTGTAAAATGATAAGAGTATCAACTATTATGAAATAATTTATATAAAGGATTATCTGAAAAGTTTGGGAAATTAATGAATTCGATTGATTCTGGGAAGAGAACATTCCGTGGAAACTGATGAGTAAATTAAAGAGTATGAAGGATAAGATTAGCAAAAGAATTAATTGCATATATAAAATGAAATGTGATGGTTGCCAGAAAAAGTATACCGGATGACGATTATGGATATGGACAGTAGGATCCATTACTACAAGGGAAATATGAAAGAGCAATTGAAGCACGCACAACATTTAAAGGACATAAATGTGAGTGGACTTACTATGAGTTGTTAGATTTTATAAACACATTATACAAAAGAGGGTTGCTGGAAGGCCTATATATTTAAAAGCTTTTAGAAGAAATTGTGAACAAAAGAACAGATGTGGTGAATATGGATGTTTTCTATGCCACTATAATCAAAAAAATAAAAAACAGGAAAAGGGTAACAGTACACTTGTAAAAATTAAAATTAAGGCAGAATAATAAAAAAGTTATTTGCAATATATGTTAGAATAAGTAGGCATTAAAAAAATTTAATAAATAATAATGAAAATTGTAAAATGTAATAAAAATGTGTGTAGTATATTTTCTACTTTAATAATGCATGCCAATTCTTTTTGATCTCTGTTGAATGTCATGATACAGTTTAGAGTGAAGCTTTTTTTTCTTTTCAGAGTCAACATTGCACTTAGTTCTTCGCTTGCGTGGTGGTGTCATTGAACCCACCTTGCGTATTTTGGCCCAAAAGTACAATTGCGATAAGATGATTTGTCGCAAATGTTACGCAAGACTTCACCCTCGTGCTACCAATTGTCGTAAGAAGAAATGTGGGCACACAAATAACATCCGCCCAAAGAAGAAGATCAGGGGTTAAACTTGCATTTATGGAATGTGGATATTGCTTTTAAGAGCTTTATATGTACCATGAATTGAATGATTACCTGTAAATGAATAAATAAAGATTAAATTTGGATTAAACTTAATTTACTATTGCAATTTCCTTGTTTGGTGTTAATTTTTTAAATGCCTTGTATTGTTATATGTAAGACTAGTTGAAATATTCCTACAAGATACTCCTATGAAATGAATTAAGCTGAATGTAATGTGGTATCTTAACAATCTGCTGAATATTATGTCAACAGATACGGAACTCACAAGTTGAAGGATTTCATTTGTGGGTGAGATTCATTGTAAACAGTCTGCTGTAATCAATTTTGTATGAGAAATAATTGGTGAAATCAGAGGTTGAGTTATTTATTGGGAAATGACTATGGAAATATTTTTATTCTATGCCTGTAAAGAATTTACGAACGGTGAGAAATTAACATGTAATAGTGAATAAGATTCTCTGGTTGGAATCCTGAGAGAATTTTATCAACTGTCTACACCGGGAAAACCTTTGGTTTATAATGTAACAAGTGGTTTAGAAAATCTTGTAAAATTAATCATCATGATAAGCTGTAAGTTGTTAAATATGGAAAGGAATATTGCTGGGCAAGTTAAGCCTCAAATAAAAGTGGAGAAGATGGACTCTTGTTTGGCAGGAGTCAATTATATTTCATGACTGACTTAAGCAGAAGTTTTTGTATAGCTACCAAGCAATAAAATTTATTGATAAAGTAATTCAATGTTAACATATCAATTATCTTGTGCATTAAACTTATTTCAGTTTGTCAAAACTGATCATTTTCGCACTACCAATCACTGCAAACTAATTTGTTAAAAATATATTCAGGATATATTGGTGATTGTTAATATAAATGCAAAAGCATTTGCTTTTTATTTCTTACTTATTAGGGAAAGGGTATTAGTTCAGTATGAATAAGCGGATTAAAGCTGAAGCAGAATTAATGACCCATATAACAGACTTAACAATAGCTTTTATGCTGGTGTTGAACTACTATGTCGTACCCATCTTGCATATTTTGGGTCCAAAGTACAATAGTAATGATTTGTCACAAATGTTACGCAATACGTCACCCCTTGATACCAATTGTCATAAGAAAGAATGAGGGCACAAATAACATTGCCCAAAGAAGATCAAAGCTACTGTTCACCATATTTATGACCACTGAATTTTAAAAATATATTGGTCTAGTCCTTACAAAAATTAGAAATACTGAACATTAATACAAAGTGGAAAATTAGTGATGGTATAATTTATGCTGATAGTCTGTATTTCTATCGCGAATAAAAAAGTACTCGTGGCTATACAGCCCATATAGAACTGTCGTCTTTTGTGACGCATACGGATTTTTATTTTGGAGTGGGACATGGTCAGCCGTAAGCCCAGATTTCTTGACTATGAGCACAAACATTCAACCCGGAACTTTTGATGCTATACTGTGACTAACCGCTACACCACAGCAGGTCGGCGAACTAATTATTAACGTTTTTTATAACCTACTGTTAACCTTGATATTCAGAATTGACGTAAATATGACTAACTGTTACAGTGAATAGAACTAGATTTAGCTCATGATGCAAAACTTATTCTCTAAATAGAGGACTAACATGTAAACATTTGGAATCTGGGAGTGGTGCTAAATAGATCGTGATTGATTTCGTTGGCGCGTGTGAGCAAGTTTCGCGGTCCAGGTAGGGCCGGCGTGCTCCCTCTGCGCGGTGCGCCAGATATCGATCTCAAGTAACATCAACAATTCACCACCCTGCCGGGTGATAAATTCCGCAAAGCCTGGCCGCTCATTTCTGTGTCCGCGGAGTTGAAATATGTCACCGACAGAAGGCCGAGCACGCGTCGGGAACCACAGCCCGAATTAATTCGAGTTAACTTGGCTCCCGGTCCCAGCAGCCCCAGATAAATTATTACTCTCTTTTTGGCCTTCTTCTTTCTCCTCTTGCAAATGCTGTACAATAAATGGTATTTTTTCCAATGGTTTCTCTCTTAACTATACCTATTTTGAAATAGTAGATGATAAATAGGTGAAAATCAAAGCAATTTAATGATTTTATATAAATAATCAGTTTGGTCCCATTCACGCGAACTGCAGGTGTATGCAGGCCTGGATCATGTTCAGGAACTTGCGTCCTAATTAAATAAAAGTTATAAATCGTCGTCCAATGAAACGTCACATTGTCAATCTTGGAACGACACAGATGTTAACAAGATTTCTCACCAATGATATTTATTCAAATCAAAACAAGGTCGTGAATAACTCATCAAGTTTGAAGATACTGAATTTACCACACAACTACGTTTTCAATCTTGGAAAGAGAAAATAATCAGAGGGAGCTAAATGTCGTTAATAGGGTGCTCAAAGAAAGAATTATAACTTTCACTAATTAATTTTGGCCATCGCGGTATTGGATTTGTGAACTGGTGCATTGAGATGAAACATCACTTAATTTTTCGCCAAAATGAGGCCTATTTTTCTTTATGTCATCATTGTAAGTTCGCTTAACAGTCGCCGTTGAATGTTCTTCCTGTTTTAAGATAATGAATTAAAATTATTTCGCGCGGATCCCAGAAAACAGACGTCATGACCTTGCCATTAGATGGAACTGTTGTAGACTTTTTTTTGGAGCCGATTCTCCCCTTTCAGTCAATTTTTTTCAATGTTTCTTCGTATCAGGTGTGAAATGATTGACTCATGATTCATGTATGGTTATGAATCGACGCTAAACCCTCACGACGCTGCTTTTGTTCCATGGTAAGCAAACGTGGCACCCATCTTGCTCACTGTTTTCTCATGTCCAAATTTTCAGTCAATATGTGATGCACAGTACTTCTTGAAATGCCTACCCTGTCTCCTAGCTCGCGTACTTTCAGTCGACGGTCATCCAATATCATTATGTGGATGGTAGCATTTCTGGCGTGGTCACTTCAGTTTGTCGAACTTCGATTAATGTTTTTTTACGGTTTAAACTCTACCACCCAATATTTTATTGTTTTAAACGAAGGAGCAGTTTCTCACAGTGAAGAATATAACTATAGCCTGTTTAAAATTAGAAGACTGATGGCGGTGTGTGACTTTGACACAACCAATCACAACGCTTGAAATAAAGATCGTTGCCAACAATAGCGGTGTAATTCTACTGTTTTCAGTGAGCTGTGTCGTATGTGGGATCATTGTATCCATTCACACGGACACGCCAGGAGACTTTTAATTTTAAACGGACTGCAGACTTTTATACTGGTTGGACTGAGACCTTCAATATGAAAGTATTTTATCACAAAACGATGACCAATTTTTTGCATGTTTACAAATTCACCGAGACCGTTCACTGTTCGTTTAAAGATTCGTACTATAGACCACTTATGGTTTTCAAACAACAACCGCCACCTATACGTCAGGACGGGTGCTTCTACTACCTTGTAGGTTAGTGTACTGAATTTCATCGTAAAATCATCAGATTATAGTGTAATAATTAAAAAAATAGGTCGTTTAATTTAATATGCCCCACGTTGTGGAAGCCATTATGTAATAAATAACAATTTAGCTTTAATTATTTAATTTGAATTTAAAGATTTTTATAGAATTTGCCTCTCGTTGAAGCTATTTAATTAAAAAGATGACTTTAATTAATTTAATGAATTTGCCTCACGTGAAGCGCCAAAATGTAATAATCAAATGAAATAATCAACAAGAATTTATAACATATAATTATTTATTTTCACTTTGTTGTTTTAAATCACAAACAATTACAATTTAAAATATTAATTTCTCAGTGCCTTCACTGGGTTTGATAATGGACACAACAAATTGTTTCAAAAATCTTACTAACAAACAGTTTACAATTCACCTAGACCATATGTCGATAGAAAGAAATTAAAAGAAAAGAAATTAATTTGACAATTAAAATAGAACGAAATCTGACTTCTATCCTTTAATTATGTTTACATAAATCATTAATTTTGTATTTTGTTACTTACATCTGTCCAGCTGGTTCCGGCATTCTTTTTGTTTTCGGGAGTACGCTATTGCAACATTTTTTTTGCACTGATTCTAATATCGGCTCACAGATTTTACACTCTTGAAGTCAACCTTGACAGGCTCCCAGGAACTCGGATGATCCTCCTTTTTGTCAGCTATCTGGTGACCGCTTGCCTTATATGAATCCTGTGATTCATAGATTTGCTAGTCTTTATACCGCTTGGGACTTAAACTGCAACTTTACTATTCCTGTCTGGTTTCAGACGTAAAAACTGCACTCCTTTCCTGGCTGCTGATAGACGTAAAAACTGTTAACTTCGCGATATTTACGGGATAATACTTCCGTGAATGTTTTTACTGTGTCTTAAATTCACAACTGTGTTTAATGATACATTAAACGACGGCTAGTCTCTGCTCTAGTATCATTTGTTCCGTCCTCCGAAATGTCCCGTCAGCAACTAACTATCGTAATCTCGAGTTTTAGCGCGCATACGCCATTTTGACTTTCCGACAAAGTAACAAAGTTCGGCTATTGTCGCTTTGGAAGCTCCTGCCGCTACAATTAAATTTTATTAAAACCAATTGATGGACTAATTAATTGGCATTACAATAGTTAATCTCCGGTTTCAGGTATGATTCCATTGTTCTTTGGCAAGCAAGAACATTTAAAATTAAATAAATACATATAAATTTTCTAACGACGCTCGTTTTATACACATTGTATTCTCTTGCTTCAGATCGGGTCCATATGTGTGACATTTTCAACTTGCTGAATAATCCAAATGTATCCTAACAACATCGTTCCGGGGAAGAAGACATCCTGACGAACCAACAGAAGTTTGAATCAGTCGCGAACGATGCATCCTCACGCCAGATTCCCAGAAAGTCTATTGCATCTTTTGGATAGAAAAGAACAAAAGTTGGACGTAAAATGTTGTCCAATCTTCGCATTTTGTCGATATTCGAACAATGGACGCGATGGCGGCGTGGCACCGAATGTGAAGAGAAGAATACACGAGTAAAAATAAAATACTGTCCCGATGTAGATCAACAGCTTTTAGAAATCTCTGGTAGGCGATTTCATATTTTCTAATAAGATTAAGGCTCAATGGTTAGATAGTGTTTCATTAAGTTGTTGGGCTGCATCTGCATTTGTGGGTGTAATTTACATACGAGTACGGTGCGAATTGAAGCAGAACCCGCCCCGTCGATGTAACTGCCGCTGTCGCAACTCCGCGTCAGCTGCAGCCAGCACTTGGCCCTGACTGGATTATGGGTACAGCCAACGGAAATTTTGCCGTTCTAGAGACACTCAATTTCACATTCTCCTCTATCAGGAAACGACGAATGGCGACACTAATGTTAGAAGTACGGGCAGTCGTGCGTTATTATAGGATTGGAGTTTTCAGAGTCGTTTGCAAATTGGGGAGGTTAAGATTTACTTTCAGTCGTATCCTCAATTCTTTTGATTAATCGAGGATGGTCAATTTCTAGTAATACATAAATAAATAAAGCGGCCAACGACTTGATACAAAGTAACACAACGTTGGAAATTCTTCAGGCGCACAAGTATAAAATACAAATTTGGTATTAATTAATTCCACAAGTATAACGTAACAAGTTTGCTATCGATGAATATGAATTATTTCCTGTAATATTATGTAATTTCTTAACGAAAGATCACCACTCTTTTAGTTAGAAATTTATTATGAAAGATTTAAAATATTATAATAAAACAAACACGACGTTTCATCACTAATTTTTTGGAAGCTCTTCAGGTGTAAATTTCAATTAAATGATAAATCCGTTATCTAAATATTCCAAGAAAATAAAATTTTACAAACATTTATAATACAATTACGTAATAATTTAAATAGAATTAATGATTTCACGTTGCAATGAAAAATTTACGCCTGTTTTGAAAATTAATAATAATAAAAAAAGTCAAATACAGACAGACAAAATAAGTGATGATATAAATACCACACAACATTCCTGGAACCCTTGTTCCTTTCTTCAGGTACTGAGAAAACTAAAAAAACACAAGAGCTAACTACACAATTCAGTTGACAAAACTCAAAAGCTTTTCCCACATTTCAATAAATCAATTATATTCAGTCAAGTAAAAGTTTAATATTTGCAACTGAAGAGGTTCCGAAAAGGAACGATACATCATGCTAATTTTTATTTTATTAGTGCCTTATAATTTTTTATTTTATTAAAATATAATTCTGCTAAATTTGGCAGGTTTATTAATTTATAAGTCAATGAAGTTTAATTATAAATATTAAAACCTAATCTGTTATAAATTTACGGTCTTTCTTGCGTTATGTAATTAACGTATCGTGTTATATGAAAATAACTATATATTTATGTTGGAACTGTAATAAATATGGAAGTAACATATATATATATATAGCCAACACACTAAATTTTATTACCATTATTTTGTAGACTTGAGACCCCATCTTTATCGTACGTTATAATTGCTGTTTTGCTAATATTAAATAATTTAATAACTAACAAGTTATGATAACTAGAAAATTCTCCCACCATTCCGTGGAATAATTTCATATTTTTGTTGCGTCTTCATGCTCGTATGAGGTAATATGGGAGCTAAAATTAAGTTATTTGGTTGAACAGGCTGTAATATCCAATTAAAATTTAAGTAAAATAAATTATGCTGAAAATTAATTTCTTGAGAAATATAACTGGAGAAATAATGTTAATGTTCAGGTTCACCTTCAGCTGTTTCGCTCCTCTGATATCAAACCACTCAGAAATTTATGCGATGATTTATCGTGAAATTTAGGATCTCAGAAATCAAGGTATTGAAACACACAAACTTTAATACAATTCACAGACAGACAAAATTAACAGTTTTGGCTAATGAACTTTGGATAATCAACAATGGAAAATTTTGCATATCATTGTTGGGCAGTTTGACTTCAAATTTTTTCATAGATTTTAATGACAAAGGTGTTCGCAAAAATTATTACTTTCTCCGAAATGAAATTTATTATTAAATTCATGAGATATAACTTTAGTCAAGGTATTGTGGGTTCAAGATTTACTTATTTCATAACAGAGCTTTTGACGTAACACTGTATATAACGGAGTTTTATTAAAGTATTCACAGAAATATAACTTGTTTTAATGAAATAGTTTTTTGTCGGATTTTCCTCGATATTGGATGTTAGTGATCCGCGCACATGTGGTTCGGGGATAATGCTTCAGTTGCAGGAGCGAAGTTGAACAGGTTTCCCTGCAGCGAACACGATGGAATGATTCGCCTCATGTGAATTTAAGGCCAAGGCAGCTCCTGACTGCCCGTCTCGAGTAGTTGTAGTCTCCAAGAATCCCAACCTCCGACCTCTACATAAACTTAAAAATTTGAGATTTTTACTTCATAACTTGCACTAAATATCTGAACTTATAAAATATTTTCGCAAAAAAAATTACAAATTAATACCTAAAAATTTATAAAAAATTCAGCTTTAAAAACAATTATATCAAAACTTAATATGTTGTAATGCCTTGAAGGAAAGGCATTGTTGCTGATTAATGGGCTTGGCCGTCGGGAGCGAGGGACGTGCGGGTGGCCTGTCGCAAGATAAATCTGTTAAGTCAGGCATTGTTTCTGATTAATGGCCTGGACAGGTCACTTGTTTACTTAGGATTGAGGATGCAGTTTGGGCGGTCTGAAGAATTTAGAACAGCGCACGTGTGAGTGCGGGGGTGAGAATACAAGTTCAAAGTAATTGAGGATGCAAAGACAAATTAGACCTGTCTCGATGGTCGGCTTTGGGACAAGACAGAGTAGCGAGCTACTTGCTAAATAAGGAACTGCAGCTGTAGAATCTAAATCTCGGGGTAATGGAGGAAACTGTCAACGAGCAGTTGCGACGTAGTTTTGGAAGAAAGGAAAATGGAAGAGACTGTGATATATAAGCAAGAGCGGCTTTTGAAAAAGTTAGTTGAGTTTTGGAGTCAGGAGGGGAGTGAGAGTTGTGGAGGCATACGGCGAGCACCGAGAATGGAGAAATTTTGCAGCCTGCGAGAGAAATAGCAAAATTATTCAACGATAAACATTATTGTATGCAGAAGTCTAATCTGTTGTAATATCAAAATTTGACCACTGTCTTCGATGGTAGGAGACCAGGACACTGCATCCAGCGTCGAGTAGTTTTCACCACGAGCAAGTGAGATGTCCTTCACGAACGGAGAACCAGCTATCGTTGAACCAATAATATGTGTTAGAGTCAGTGGTTAAACGTCCAGTCTATAAAGTGTGTGCGTACGAACGAGCCAAATTTTCCTGAGTAATCGTAAGTTGAAATTTCATGGTATTAATATGTGTAAACGGAATTAAAAGATACAGTCAGATATCGTTCTTTTCTTTTGTATTAACAAAATAAACTCTTTAAATTTAAAATCAACCTTTTAGAGTAAGTTCGTCGATCATTAATTTCGTCTATGTATAGACGATTAAATATTTCTGTTTAATTTAAAGATAAATGTTGGGCTCTTTGCTTATGTAAGTGTTCTGTCCGTTATCAAACCCAGTAAAGCCCCATGAGAGATTGAGATCCTTTTTATAATTTTAAATTGTATGATTGAAAATTTTTGTTAAATAAATTTTGTTTGTTATAAAGTTTATAATTTTTCATTTAAAAGCCCATCATATTTAATTATAACATTTTGGCTACCACAACGTGGGGCAAATTAAAAAGTCACCGTGTGTTTATTACAATGTATTTGAAATATTACTTAATTTTAAAGTACTATTATTGTAATTTAGTGTTTTTACAGTCGTTTGATTGCTTAACAATTTTGATAAATTACGTTCTAATCAATTTTGTTCAATGTCTAAATTTTCAACATTATTTCAATAAAAGTAGTGGTATTCTTCTAATTCTTGTACGGTGACAACGTTATGAGTTTAAAGTTTTGTAATTGTGTTTGTCTTCTTTTAATCTTGTTTCGTAAGATTTAAAAAATATATAATGGTCGTTAATTTACTTAATGTATCTTATAAATAAAAATAGACGTAAAGTAAAATATTAAATAAATAATTTAATTATTAAACATGGCCAAATATGTCAGAATAAAATTTTTCACTGAATTAATTGAAAGTTACGTTAACAAGTTAATAAATTTTCGGTTATAGGAAAAAGAAGTAGTAAAACACAACGTTTCTTCCATATATTGTAAGGAGACACGTTAAAATTTATTCGATATATCTTAAATGCCAAAAGATTGATGTATTTACGTTTAATGTATAATTTAGAAATTTTGTCATCACCTTCCATGAACTAACAAAAACTGGATATATAATACATTTTGTTTATTAACATTACAATGCGTGTACCGTGACACAACTTTAATTTGTTGTTTCTTAAAAAGAGTCAATCTAGGGAAGTTTCATCCCCGCCAATTTATTTGGAGTAATATTTGGAGTAATTGGGTGATATACGTAATTGCTTCGTCATTTATTTGCAACCTTATATTATTGCTATTACAGTAAAATTTATTATATTTTTACTTCAATCTTTTACAATATTACTCAGAAATTTTTTATAATTTTATTACTAGGGCACTTAATAGTGTAAATAGCCATTGAATAAAAAATATATTAAGATAAAAACTGATACGACGTATTCGCTGACGAAGAAAGGCCTTCGCATAGATCAGAAGTTTTTTATATACAATTTTCGTAGGTATTATGGAACAATTTAGCTAAAAATGCCCTCGGAAGCTCTGAATCAGAAGAGCTCTGTGAAAACGCAAGCTACAAAGATTTTCTTTTCAAGGTGCTCGCGCTTAAGCTTTGTGTAGTAAGTTCGCGTAGCTTCCTCGCGGAGGATTAGAGCAGCCATTCGCTTTGAAGAACCCGTCCTCGTCTACCAAAGCTTAATGGAAGAGGTGGCAGAATTTTTACCCCCGGCCTATGGAAATACGTTAAATTTTATAAGGACCTTAGTGTGGCTGGCATCATTGCTTTTGAAGAAATTTAAGAGTGTAGTGAGCGCTATAGACGCAGAATCGACACGTTCGTCACACAATATATTAAATGTCGAACATGAAATCAGAAGATTATAAAGGTTTAAAACATTTGAATATGTAATTTTTTTATAAAAATTATGTTCTGTAGATATTGTAATAAACAAACGGGGACTTTCTTAATTTGCCCCACGTTGTGGTTACCAAAATGTAATAATTAAATGATGGGCTTTTAAACGAAATATTATAGACGTTAAAACAAACAAAATTTATTTAACAATTCTTGAAACATTATACAATTTAATAAAAAACATATATCTCTTTCTGTGATGGGTCTTTACTGGGTTTGATAACGGACAGAACATTTAACTAATCAAAGAACATAACATTTACTTTTAATTTAAAAGGACATATTTATTCATATAGACGAAATTAATTATTGACAAACTTATTCTACCAGATTGATTCTAAATTTAAAGAGTTTATTTTGTTAATACAAAAGAAAAGAACGATATCTGACTGTATCTTTTAATTACGTTTACACATATTAATACCAACTTACGATTCTCAGGAAAATTTGGCTCGTTCATTACACACACACTTTATAGACTGGAACACACACTGTTGGTTTGATGAAAGGTGGTTCTCCGTTCGTGAAGGACATCTCACTTGCTCGTGGTGAAAACTACTCGACGCTGGATGCAGTGTCCTGGTCTCCTACCATCGAAGACAGTGGTAAAATTTTGATATTACAACAGATTAGACTTCTGCATACAAAAATGTTTATCGTTGAATAATTTTGCTATTTCTCTCGCAGGCTGCAAAATTTCTCCATTCTCGGTGCTCGCCGTACGCCTCCACAACTCTCACTCCCCTCCTGACTCCAAAACTCAACTTCGGTGCTCACAGCCCCCTGTCCCACTCTAACTACAAAACTCAACTCACTTCCAAAAATCTTATCTTCTCTTTATATATCCCAGTCCCTTCTCTTTTTCTTTGTTCCAAAACTACGTCGCTACTGCTCGTTGACAGTTTCCTCCATTATCCCGAGATTTACATTCTGCAGCTGCAGTTCCTTATTTAGCAAGTAGCTTGCTACTCTGGCTTGTCCCAAAGCCGACCATCGAGACAGGTCTAATTTGTCTTTGCACCCTCAATTACTTTGAACTTGTATTCTCACCCCCGCACTCACACGTGCGCTGTTCTAAATTATTCAGACCGCCCAAACTGCATCCTCAATCCTAAGTAAACAAGTGACCTGTCCAGGCCATTAATCAGAAACAATGCCTGCCTTAACAGATTTATCCTGCGACAGGCCACCCGCACGTCCCTCGCTCCCTACGGCCAAGCCCATTAATCAGCAACAATGCCTTTTTTTCAAGGCATTACAATATATTTATCTGACTTGAATTTAAATGATATATTGTGGTATACAAATTAATAGAAAAACTTTCTCACTATGTGGTTCTGATTAATGTTGTAATCAAACTTATGTGAATTGAATTTATTTAACTATTGATGATTTGGAAAATTAAATAACTGTTAAGCAGTTACATTTTAATTACAGAAACATTTATTACCATTTATATTTATTAGATTGTATACAGAAACTTTTTACATAGATGCCACAAGTTTATCGAAATTCTTTAAACTTTCAGGGTCGCTAATCGGGCCACTAACAGTAATAGTAACCCGCAATGACGTAACACAATTTAAAAACATGACAAAGTATTGAATTTAATTTACATGGGTTTTACTAACATAAGAAAAATGTATAGAAATTTGATGGTTTCGAAATTTCATACCACGTTTACAATAAAATTTTGGTACATATCAGACATCAGATCAGCTCTCGTATAACACCAATTGTTCACTTCACTCTAACCTTCACACGCTTTACACTTTGCCTTTCCTCGTAATTATAATAACTTTGTTTTATAGCTTTTATTTAATATTTATTTTTCTGTCTTCTAATTTTACTTCTCTTTAACCTCGATGTTCATGTTTAATAACATTGTGAACACTACTTCAATTTTTATAACAGCTGACACACAACAAGCGCAACTGCAACTTCAACTTTAATGACATGTGAATAGTTCGGAGCCATTTCTAAGACTCTGACCAACCTCGGGGCTCGCTTATTAGCGATTCTCCGTTCATTTAGTATCCCAGATTTAAAAATGACCGCTACTGGTCAGTTCCTATTGCAGACTCTTAACCGACCGTCTCCCGGCCAGCTCTTCTTCGCAGACTGCTTTATGTTTTTCTTCACCGCTTTCAACATTTACACATTACCGACAATAATACCGTCTGAAAATTCCACATTATTATGCAACGCTGAATGCTGTTTACAATACCAATACCAGGCCCACAATATTACACTGACAATACAAAATTTAAATAATCCTTTCACTACATATATCGGTGGTCACTATAATATGTATGAACACAGCCAAATTTGTCAGATCTTATTTATTAACAACAAACATAAAATTCACAACGTTTAATCTGGGACTTTACCAGGTGTACAATGCTGCAATTAATTTCATAAATTTCCACAGACGTGACTTTGAAATTCTTCTCAAAATTTATATAACACCAATTTTGTCTAATATTTATCGACTAATGTGGCAATTTATGGAAATTAATTATGTTATGTAAATAATTGTACACCTGGCGAAGTCCTAGATTGAGGATGCAACGTTGTGAATTTTATGGTTCTTATTAATAAATTACAATGACAAAGTTTGCCGAGTTAATACATTTTTAAGACATGCATTTAGACTAAAATTTGTACGGATTGAAAAAAATAAAATGAATTTTAACTTCCAGTTATTTTGTATAATTGCGTTATTTTGCGATTTTTAAATTAAACAGAATAGACATAAAATTATGTCAGGTTTAAAATAGTTCCCTTTTTTTCAAAACTAACTTGACGACATTCCTAAAGCTTCTGGATGTTTGGTAAGCCACTTATTAGCAGCTTTCAGCACTTTGTTGTCTTACAGAATCTTTTAATATAACAAAATGCGGTGCAGAAGGTCGACATATAACTAAATTGATATTTTAAAAAAATTAAAAGTGGTGGTCCACGATTTTCGCATTCGATGCCCTGGCATCTGTTTTCCGGTGCAAAATGAAGGACCTCAGATTTTCGTCCTCTTAGTCAGTAAAAATGCCTTGTAGGCGCTGACCTATGAGTAAAGGATTGTATCCAGGCAGTTGAATGTTATTCAAATGACCACCCGGATTGAAAGCAGAGCACTCATATTTATTTTCTAGGTCACCGCAACCTACATGCGTCTTATCCAAGGCTGCCCTGACGATCCAGCATGTCCCCTACGACTGCCCAAAGCACGACAGGATTAGGAGAGGCAAAATTGAGAAATACACAAGAAGTAAGATATGTTCCTCAGCAGCGGCGATAAATAACCTTGTAACGTTTAGTAAGGAAACTGGCTTTCAAGATGGACTCTAATTAAACGATGAATCTTCAGTTAAGAATAATATGTATATATAATAGAAATAAAATGTAATAATTTAATGTAGGAGTTATGGAAAGTCGCCAAGGACTAATATGTAGACGCGACTATAAACAATAAATAGTAAAAAATTCTATAAATGTATGTATTTTTGTTTCAAACTATTACTTTATTTAACTAATAAGAGTCAGAGGCCGTAAAGATTGTTATGATATATGTACGTTGAAAAATTAATTAATTTATCTTCTACTTCTTCACAATGAATCCTCCCTCCTTTATGGCTTTATCAGAAGGGAATTTTTACAATTTTATTTATGGGCTCCCTTATCGGCGAATGAAGATTTTCATAAAGTGTCGCTGGATACATTCACCGCCAATTTACTCAACTACAAAGTTATACATGTATTATCAAATTTACACACATTTCAATAGATTTTTTGCGAATTAAATTTGACACAGGAAATATATAAGATCAAAGTCATTTACGAGTATAGGAAAAAAATTGAATTTTCAGGAAGTTGTTTATTAATAGTATACATCGAACTATTAATAATTAACCTTTAATTTATACCACACGCCCATAAATTACGAATAAGCCGTGTAGGGGAATAGGTTTTGTGGCGGATGAACGTGGTATAGACTATATAGTGGGGTATTTATTCGGCGACCAATAAGAACCAGAGTGTGCACAGCTTTTCCAGAAAAGTGTCGCCACGCTTGATTAATCTCTCTTTCTCGGCGGGCTCCAGTTGCCAGATTCTCATATTAAAACAATTTAATACAACATTAAAGGCGGAAGAAAATTAAACTGGATAATTCTGCCGTAATTCAGGAAAGTGTCTGCCGCAGTTGTTTATCGCCTATTTGCATATTGAGCGCCGGAGGTGTTTGTGTGGCCGGGAATTCCCGATTAAGATCCGCTCCTATTATCTTTCGTTTGCAAAGAGGGTGCCTGGAAGTGATTTTTCTTTTTTTTTTAAGCTGAAAATTGCGTTGATGGTTTTTGTCTGCTGTGCATAATAAGTGTGGTACAGACTTATTATGTCCTTGGCGCTATTTCCTTTAGGCTCCGTAGAAAATAGTAATTAAGTTTATCAAAATAAGTCTGAGTGATTCGTAATCACATACATATTAATGAATATATTTCAGTATTAGATACTCTCTTTCTGTAATAGATATCACTGTAATAGATATCAAAATTTCAGTGGCAATTTCTATCAAACAGAGATTCAGAAGCGTAAATCGATAACATATAATTAGCCCAACGCGCTACAGTCTTAATATACGTGCAATGTGTGGATTTAAAATGATGGGTAACTATCCATAAAATGACAGTAAATTATTTTAGCGCTTGAAATTTGATGTCATGTACATTATATATATATAAAATATATTTAATTACTGTTAAAAAAGAACGTAAAGTAGCGTCGACTTTGATATCAAACCTAAATATATATATAAAATATATTTAAATACTAAGAGAAAGAAGGACGTCGACGCTACTTTACGTCCTTTTCCAACAGTATTTAAAAATGTTTCATATATATATATTTATTTAGGTTTGACATAAAATTCGACGCTACTTTTCGTCCTTGTTACAGTAATTAAATATATTTGATATTCTTAATATATATATATATCTATTGTAATATACAAATATGGTGGGCTTTTTAAATAAACAATTATAGACTTTAAAACAAACAAAATTTTATTTAACAATACTTGAAACACATACAATTTTAAAAACATATCTCATTCTCTCAAAGGTCTTTACTGGGTTTGATAACGGCAGAACATTTAAACATAATCAACGAAACAAAAATTTACATTTAATTTAAAAGGAAATATTTATTCGTCTAGACATAGACGAAATTAATTATCGACGAACTTATTCTACAAGATTGATTTTAAATTTAAAGAGTTTATTTTATCAACACAAAAGAAAAGAACGATATCTGACTTTATCTTTTAATTCTTTTTACATCTATGAATACCATGAAATTTCAACTTACGATTACTCAGGAAAATTTGGCTCGTTCGTAAACACACACATTATATACTGGCCGTTTTAAACACTGATTCTAACACACACTGTTGGTTTGACAAAAGTTGGTTCTCCGTTATTGAAGGAAATATCATTTGCTCGTTCTCAAGATTACTAGACGCTGGATGCAGTGTCCTGGTCTCCTACAATCGAAGACAGTGGTCTAATTTGAGGATAAAATAGATTTGACTTCAGCATACAAAATGTTTATCGATGAATATTTGGCTGTTTCTCTCGCAGACTGCAACTTATAACACATTCTCCTCCCTTAAACGATGTCTCTCTT
The DNA here is from genome assembly GCA_037074705.1 of Zhengitettix transpicula. Taxonomy (NCBI): domain Eukaryota; kingdom Metazoa; phylum Arthropoda; class Insecta; order Orthoptera; family Tetrigidae; genus Zhengitettix; species Zhengitettix transpicula. Next base: position 45,614,793 of record CM073593.1, on the reverse strand, counting down.
AGTCGTAGTCTCCAGCTTCGGTGATCACAGCACGACTAACTTCTTAAACACATTCACCATCTTCGGTGGTCGCAGAATAACTAACCCTTCTTAAACACATTCACCTTCTTCGGTGGTCGCAGAATAACTCTCTCTTAAACACATTCACCATCTTCGGCGGTCGCAGAATAACTAACTCTCAAAAGCTTATCTCCCGCTTATATACCCCCAGTCTTTTCCTTTTTTCATTGTTCCAAAACTTCGTCGCAAATTCCCGTTGACAGTTTCTTTCATTATCCCGAGATTTATATTATGCAGCTGCAGTTCCTTAGTCAGCAAATGGCTAACTACTCTGTCATGGCCAAAAGCCAACAATCGAGACAGAACTATTTATCTTTTTGCACCCTCACACACCCAGCTTTTCAAAACTAAGAAATACTCAGTCCTACTCAGTCCTAAATAAATACGTTACAAAACTGCCCCTCGGACAGTCCAGGCTATCCATCAGAAACAATGCCTCACTTAACAGATTTAGTTTGAGAAAGGCAACACGCACGTGCACGGTTCCGAATTCTCAAGACCAGCGTTACAAAAATTGCCCCTCCCACAGTCCAGATTATCCATCCGAAACAATGCCTCACTTACCAGGCATTACAATATATATATATATATATATATATATATATATATATATGTAGATTAAACATCAAATTTCAAGCAAAACAAAAACGTGTAATTATCATTCCGCTAAAATATATACTTACTGCCACTTTAAAAAAATTCTTCGTATTTCTTTGTTTCTCAAATATAATTTGATCTGAAATTTAGTGTTGTAATATTAGTTATTAATATATTATTAACATATTTCATTATTAAATTCTCATTTTAATTTTTTTCTTGTTTAAGGACTTGGAAATATTTTTGGTCTATGGTTTTTGTGTGGAAAGAACTTCTGAAAACATCAATGCTTATTCCAAAAATCAAATCCCTCGTCACCAAGTTTACGATTTGAATATGTGACGTCCGGGATTAGTGTTGTAATAAGAAATTTTTATATCAATATTTAAAATTTCCTCAGCTTCTGCTTGATGACGTCAAACTTTCAATATTTAAAAAAGTAATTTTAATATCACTCTTGTACAAAGCAGAATGCGCTAGTATGTTCTGCTGCTTCATTGATTAATTTAATCGAAATCATTGGTATAGTTTTCGCATTTCAAAGGAAGTTTCTAAGAAAATTTAACAGAGGAAACACGAATTTTACACTCTTTCCGATATATTAATATACGTTTGTAGAACTATACAGGTAAATAAGTGACATTGTTAAGTATTAAAATTTGTTATACTTCATTTGCATTTTGTTACGGAAATATCTCTAGTGCACTTAATATCAGGTGGGTAATTTACACATCAATTTATGATTTAAGTTTTAGAGCCTATCCCCGCAATAAGAGGCCTCGTCGATATTATAATTACACCTAATTGAGTGCAACATAACTTCATTAGCGATTATCGTATCTTCAGTTTTTAATTAATGAAAATTGGACTAATTAAATCCTTCGACGCTAATAGCGATCCTCTACCCAGGTGGGCCCATCACAAGGTATAATCCGTTTATCAGCCGTCCAAATATAGACCCTCGAATTCCAATTTACCACCCGATCCCTCACCCCCTAAGATATCTGCACTCTCAAGTAAGCAGAGGAGTCTCTAAATATAAGTTCGCTCCAAAGTGAACGACGATATCTTCTTTAAGCGTTCCGGATTCCTTTCATTTCATCAGTTGCGTTCCAGAATAGCCAGGCGTTATTTAAATTATCGTTCTTTTCAGAACACCAAAATAATCTAGACTTTCGGCCCATTTTTTAAAGTAATCTTTGCCGTAGCACTAACAACGTATATGGAATTAAATTATTTAACATTTCCAAAATTAACTGAAGATCAGTTATTTATTGTCGTATATTTGTTCCCTTTCCAGATATGATGATGTGGAATCCACGTAAACTGAGGTGGAGAGTTGTTGTTTCAAGCCCTATCCGCTCAACTTGATTTGGGTTTTACATCCTTTTTTCCTTATTCCTCAAAGTACTTCAGTAAAATTCCTGTTACAGGATTCCTTGAAACACTATTCCAATAAATAGGCAAGGGAATCCGAGAAAAAGACTGTAGAAGAATATGGAACATAGGTATTGCGGTACTGCAAAACCAGAATGTGCTATGAAAGCAGTTTTACAGTCTCAGTCGTGCATATTGTTCATCTATCATCCTTGGGACATCCCGTGTCTAGTATTTCATTTGCAGTATTTAATTTTCAATATAATTTTATTAATCGTAGATCTTTTTCCAATTAATGTTCTTTTGCCGAGTAGAGTAACCGACATATATCCTTATCTCTTATAGATAAAATTTCGAAAAGCTGATCTTCTAATGAATGAATTACTGCTCATAATGACATTGCAGTACATGAAACAGACATTAACATGTTCAAAATTTTGGCACCGGTAGCGTGACATCAATACTAGTAGAAATGATAATGACTACGGTAAGTTACGACTGCTAGCGGCAACGAGCACGTTCTTAAGTTCGTAAAGTAACTTTGTATTCGAGAATGAGGAATTAATCAAGAGATAGAGCAATGTAATTATTAGATAAAAATTTACCTTAGTACAAATAAGAAGTGAAATTATGTAACGATAAAACTTAAATTGGGAACGTTTACATATATATATATATATATATATATATATATATAATATATATATATAAATTTATTTATGTAGGCTGCATAAGGGCTGAAAGGAACGTTTATGGAACTGTCTGTGAGAGTAAAATAGAATAAATTCATTTTCCGTAGATCCTCATGAGAAGCAAAACTTGGAGGATGAGGAAAGAGTCGTTCATTTTACATTACAACTAATTAATTAAGAACTTAATTTACATAAGGATAGTTTATAATAAGGTTACATGACACCTTAATTTTTCTCCGTATCAAAAAAATTAAATTTTTTACGTTATTATTATTTTCACTACAAAAAATTTCAATAATGGAAGACTAGGCCTACCAATAGTTCATTACATTTTCACCAAAGTACAAAGATTATTAATAGATACAATTATTTAAAAAAATTTATTTACAGAGTGGCTGAGTAGAAATTTTTAACCTTACTTTTGAGGGCTTCTAAATGCCTAGATGTTATCAAGAAATTTGTTAAAAATGTAGGTACTGGTATATTCCACCCCTTTTTGTGTATCCGACAGATACTTATGTCTCATAAGTATGTAAATTGTTTTTATTTCTTGTATTAGATAAATTATTTTCAGAGTTGGTACTAAATTTATCATAATTTTTTATTACAAATACCTTTAATGAGTAAATGAGTTGACCAAAGAAAGTATGTATGCCTAATTTCTTGAAACTGCTTGAAGTCGTAGAATTTACTAGGAACATTATCATAATTACACACTTTTTGGCTGTAAATACTTTATATTTACCTTTTGGTGTTACCCCAAGATATTATTTCATATGACATTAAGGAATGGAAATATGCCACCCATACTAGTTTCTAAGTTTTTAAATCACTATAATTTGACATAAGTCTTACTGCGTATGTTGTTGTGCTGAGCTTACTTATTAATATACCTCTGTGAACAAAAAGTAAGGTGAATTTATTTATAAAATATAAATTGTTTATTTATTCTTCCAAATCAATTTCATCCTCTTCAAAGTAATCCCCGTCAGATAAAACGCACTTTTTCCAACGTTTTTTTCAGTCCTCGAAACAGTCGGAATAGTCTTTTTCCGGTAAAGCCTTCAAGACCTTCATTGATTCGGTTTTCTATCTCCTCAATCGTGTCAAAACGGAGTCCCCGCATTAGCCTTTTGAGTTTGCTGAATAGCCAAAAGTCGGACGGAGCCAAATCAGGCTAATACGGTGGTTGCGGAACGATATGAATCGAGTTTTTGGCAAAAAAGTCGCGAAGAACCAATGCAGTATGCCATGGTGCATTATCGTGACGAAGGAACCAAGAGTTGTTCGCCCATAATTCCGACCGTTTCAGACGAATAGCTTCGCGCAAACGACGCATAACGCTCAAATAATATTCTTTGTTGACAGTTTGGCCAGGCGGAAGGAATTCACAGTGCACCACACCACGATAATCAAGGAAAACTGTCAACATGACCTTGATTTTCGATCGACTTTGCCGTGGTCTTTTCGGTCTTGGTTCACCTTTTGCACGATATTCGCTGGATTGGTCGGTGTTTTTAGGGTCGTATGCGTAAATCCAAGTCTCGTCTCCAGTAATGATGCATTTCAAGTGGTCCTGATAGTCAGACAGCAAAGTTTCACACACATCAACGCGACGCTTTTTTTCACAAAAATTGAGCGATTTTGGCACCAATCGAGACTTGACGCGTTTGAGACACAAAATATTCTTCAAAATGGTTTGGGCTGAGCCAAATGATATTCCAACACTATCAGCGAGATCTCTAATTGTCCATCGACGATTTTCAAGCACCAAATCTTTTTTTTTGGACGTGGCCCTCGTCGGTAGACGTTGATGGTGGTCCAGAGCGCGGTTCGTCTTCAACGCGTTCTCGGCCCTCTTTGAACTCGTTGTACCACTTATAAACGTTTTTTTGTGCCATAGTTTGATCACCAAAGGCCTTCCGCAACATTTTCAACGTGTCCGCACAAAAATATTCGTTCCGCAATCAAAATTTGATGCAAGTTCTTTGCTCAACAAAATCACCCATTGCAAAAATCGAAAAATTCACTTTTGGTTGTTTACAAAAACGCGTGTAACTCGGAGATAATTAAACCTTTTAACAAACAGACGCTTGGCAAATATTATAGACAGTCCTAACAACCTAGGGGAAAAAATTACCTGCCTTCGTAATACCCGGGAGTTTTAAATGACAATTTCACCTTACTTTTTGATCACAGTGGTAAAATTAACATGGTGGTTCCAGATTATTGGGGTGCGAAACGTGCAAGGAGATGTGGAGAAAACCATGCACGTGAGGAAAAAAATTTAATGGTAAATTTTTCAGACCATTACGTTTAGTTCCAGTGTCCCTTTATTCTGTTTGAGTTTACGCAAACCTTGTTAATTCTTACTATTTAATAATTTTTCTAAGCAAAGAAACCCAATCATATTCAACCATAGTTCATCATAACTGAAATTTGAATATTTCTTTTTCACGATGTGGTACTTGACTTCCGGAACGAATTTCACCTTCTGTTAACTAATATGAGGGTGGCATTATTTTTTAAGGGGATACTGCGTAGGTAATAGTTTGATATCATTTTCCGAGGGAAACAGGCGGGTGCGAAATTCTAACGACCCACATCTGAACAAAGAGCCGATTTACGAGTTCTGCGGACGCCGACGCTCGTACCCCGTTTGATGGGCCATAAAATAAAAGCAATTAACCGCGCAATATCACCTCGGTAAAACAGCCAATTTCCCAAAGAATTATCTGGTGTCGTGTCTCGACCGCCTGTTCAGGGAGACTCTTCTAACCACACTTTACATGCAATCAAATGTACATTTGTATGATTGGAATTTCTTTCAATTCCTTTAAATAACTTCAAAATTGTTCTATGCACTGAACGACTTGAGTTCAATTAGTCCTCATTAACCATTTGGTGAAATACATTCTTAAATAATAAGAACTGACCATATTGTGTAAATAGGCTCTGTTTAACAGCTACAAAGGAACGTCAAAATTCACAGAAATAATACCACCGACGCGTGTAGATGTTACCACGTCTTCTTTGGAGGATAAATTTACTATTTAGGCAAATATGATTATTTTTCGAGAATAGTTATTTATTTGAATAGAAAGAAATGAAGGAGACATTCATTGAGTTGATCGAATATTATCAACACATTTAAAAACAACAGACTGCAAGAAACTACATTGAAGTTTTATACTAACTTTGTCATACTTCAGTCCATTAGAATGAAAAATACATTTTTACTCATAGTTTTGACCTGCTAGAATGTTATTATACAAAGAGACATTTTTTCTGTGAGGTGATGACGGAGGGTAATTTTTTTTATAGCTTTGCATTGAAAATATATCTGTTCTACCCAATTGGAAATTATAATCTCTATGTTGTGAAACCAAACGGAATATGCGGGATGTTTCGCGGTCCCTAATTGCTAAAATTAAGTTACAAAGCTCTGAATTTTACTTTTTAACTTCAATTTCGTTCGCATTAATCATAAAATATATTTTTAATATGTTTATGTGTAAATTTAAGATTAATACATCTTTTTTTTTATCAAACTTGGCAGTGAATAAACAAGTCGACATGCGTATTATAAGCAATCGAATACCATAGAAAAAATTTATATTTATATTATGACTATTTAGGATAAATTATAAATAATCAACAGCCTTTTTGACGTCAGAAATGATATTTAATTGAAATTCCACTACGTTTGTAGTTTGTAAGTCCACCAAAATTTATATTATTTTTTATCTGCCATTGTTGCATAAATATTTATTTTAATTATTGTATTTGCTCGGTTTTGTTGTTTAAAACGTCATACCTGATGAGGTCGCAAATCAGCTACGAAACGTAGTGGTATTTGAATTAAATATCTTTTCCGAGTAAAAAAAGGCTGTAGTTTATTTATAATATATATTAAAAAAATTCTCTTGGATTATAAATACACGAAGAAATTGGAATTGTATATGGATAAAGTGTTAACAAGAATTGCCGGATGACTAAACATTCGTATAAGAACATTACAGTTTTTATTCCATCTTGCTATTAAAATAGTGGAGCTATGTATATAAAGGGATAAAGAAGAAGATATTTGGTGATGAAGATAGAAACTAATGATAGTGTAAGGTATAGCAGGAAATTAACAGACCAAGTCCAAGCACCTGCCAGTAGACAATACAATTAAATATAATTGTAAACCTAATTTATTAATTACGGGTTCTATTATGCTCCAACGAAACACCATTACATTCTTAAAAATAAAAAAATAAAAAATTTAAATGAATATTAAAGTATAAATGAGAATATTAGTAGGGAAACTATAAAATTCTCTTTGGGAATGAAAAGGATACACTTTAAGGTACACCAGACAGTTTTATTCTCACCCTTTCCTCAAATACTGTGTTACGATGAATATAATTTTGATAGAAATTCGTCGTACACCTGAAATGAATCACAAACTTTGTGCATATAAATTTTAAGAACAAATTGTCATGGTATCAGGATAATACAAAGCCTCCTTTAAACAAAACCAGATTTTATCAACCAGGTGCTATCAGCTTCGTGCCGCTCACACACCACTTTAATGTTTTGAGTTTCCTGATTCAGCTTTATACTACAATTTTCCCGAATTACAGGAAGGAACAGTGGAACATGTTCGTGTTACGATACGAAAGTTTTATCTCAATTATTTTGCCGCAAATAATCAATAGTTCTGCTACGAATAACATGCTGAGAGGGATTGAAAAGAGTGCGCATTTTGGATTGCTGATATTATCATAACAGATACGATATGAGTTAAATTATTCTTAAAGTTGATCTCTTTCTTTATGGACGTCATCTGATGTAGAATGAAGTGGAGTATTGTAACTATTTTAAGACATGGACATAATTAATTTTCTTGTCAAATCGCCCATGTTTTTACTTCTAAATAATATTCTTGCTACGTAATATAATTTTATGTACGTGATATTTCTGAATAAATGTGGATGATTGTTCCTCTGTCCTCGTTTATAATAGTAACCGACAGAAAAATTGTGTAAGGTCTCGGTTATGCAACCAGCTTGACTATAGAACGTTTAAACCCCATACAGGTAAATTTCAGCACATTTGAAAACCACTTGGACTATTAAAAACCTTACCAAATATTTTTAATTTAATACTACTACGACTCAAGTAATTTCTGCTAGTATAACAGTGTCAGTGCAATCACAGAATAAAATTATCAAAAAGCTATAATCGTAAAACATGAGCTACATTTAAATCTAAACTTCATTTCGATGATATAAGAAACTTATAGTTAATTATACATTATACATTTCGATAGTGAGTCTAAAGTAATAAATAATCTTCGCCATGGGAATACTCTGAAGAACAAGCAGTTGTAACAAATGGTTCCATAAATAAAAGTTTTAGATGACAAAAAAATTAGGTAAGAAAAACATAAAATGGATTTCAGTGAATAAATATTGACTTCGTACACGGTTTCACTCAATAATTATCGCTTTGACCTAATATTATAAATTTCCTAAGTGTAATATTTTATTTCCTTTTGTGATTTCGGCAATATGGTTAAAATTTGTATGAACTGTTCTGCTAATTTTCAATAAATTTGTGACCAAGCCCCTTTCCCCGCATTATTTTAAAATTTTTTAGAAATTAACTTTTAATATTGACCATTATCCGTTAATTATTTTATATCTTATTTACAGAAATATTATTTTGAAATGGATTATCGATGTATTCCTTACTCTCTATTGCTGTAAAAAAATAATTATTTGTGATTAGTTTTTGGACATTTTTAATTGACCGTAGACGAGTCCGGGTGTAAGATAAAGGAATATATAATCTTATAGAATATTTAAAATAGGCGTAATCTAATCTGCAAATTTTATTTCTCCGTCGGGAGTGTAGACGTGTAATCCAGGTTGCATATCTGAGACCAATGTCTCTTTCCTGTCCAAAATTGATCAAGGCGTTGGAACTTTTTAATGAATTAACATTGTCCTAGTATTATTGAACAGTATTATTAAAGTATTTCAGCATTTAACTTGTTCGCAGAGCAGTGCAAAACTGACAAATCTGTTATCATTGACCTTAAAAATATATTTTCAATACTGACCTATTTTAAAGAGTATAAATACTACGAGGATATATTTTTATATGTGAAACTGCTGAAAATAGTAATTAATATGCTTTAGATAGACTTCAACTGGATATAACAAAATGTTAAACTAAATAAAACCAATAATATGACTGATTCCATCGAAGAAATCAACCCGAATAAGTATGCACAACTATACCAATAGTAATTAATTTAAGACGCAAATATGATAACACAAGATGTGGAAATTGTAATTTTTCATTAAAGGAGATAAAAATAAATAGCATATTTAGTTATCTATATCTGCTTTAACGTGATAATATTGCGTATTCTGTATATAGCATTTATTTAAGAAATATAACGTCGGATTTGCGTTTAATACCATTGTTATTCCAGCAATGAAATGTATCAAAGAAATAAAATATGAAAAGTGAGGGAGTCGACAGTGCAGTAATATAAAACCCAATCAGTTCCGTCAACTCTATCAGAGAGCCTCTTATCATTCCATTCGGGCTCACGGTCCAGCGGTTGTTAAATTGGATTCGCGACATTGCTTTTGTGTCGAGTCCGGCAAACCTTTTATAAACCTGAACTCAAGTTCTACAAGCTTATATAAACGGGAAAATAGCGGGGTAATGTTTTGTATGCAATTCATTGCCTTCCATTTTTATATGGTAGATTAAATTCGTTTTACGTGGTACATATTTTGATATTGATCGTCAGACTGGAAGACGAAAATAAAGTATTTATTTATATAGTATGAGATAAAGAAGACTTTTTCTAGATTGACGTTCTGAATCAATATACATTAATAATTCAGCTTTACTTGTATTCATGGTTTCCAGTAAATCAAACCTAATTATCTGGAAATTGACCGTCTTTAGTAACGCGTCTTGAAACATGGAGTAAGGGAATTTGCAGGAAACATTCTGTCCAATAATTATTTAAAGTCTATTTTCTATCTTGAAATATTAATTATTATGGGGATAGTATTAACAAAGACAATAATTGTGTTAAAGATGTAATGGGAAAGAAAGAAAAGTTGAATAATACTTTGACATCTTAAATTAACAGTTGAATATTTTATGAAACTACTAGAATTAGTTCCGCTAAATAATCGGATCTAATCGATAGTGAAGCACGGACTTGAATACTCATCTCTAGGGTCGTCAGGGACTTAAAAAACTGCCTTTGCCGTTGAGTCCATGAGTCGTTAAAAATCTGGGTAGGTAGATTCTGTTTCATGTGATGTTCTCTTTTAACGAATCACTTCGCAAGTCTCCTACTCACCAGCTACGTTTCAATTTACAATCTTCAAACTTGCGACTAACTACACAGTAACTCCACTCGCCAATGATTAAAGGAAGTATTGATCTTCCTTACTAATCAGCTATTTCCCGAGATCACCCTCTCTCACTTGTCTCGTAGCCGGTCCCTGCACGGAAAATTCTTCACTGATCCATGAAATCACATTACCGTCGGAAATTTGGATGTATTAGAGCTTATCTGCACCATAATCCGATTTTTCGACCAATCACAATCCTGTCGCCTGGTACACCCGTTCATTTAACCCTGTAGTTTTCAGTGTGTGCCTTAGGGCCATGCCCGGAGATTACTGAAGCCAACTTCTTGACGCCACCGAACCCATGTAAAAACTCGCCAAAATCACTATCCTGCTCATAGTAAAATAATGTGTTATGAAGCCGTAATCAAACGGAATTCTCTAGCTATCGCCCTACAAAGGTAATACTAATTTTGTTGATGATTATAATTATTTTTACTGTTATTGCTATTATTAATAGTTACTAATTTTAAAGATTATACATAATTTTATTTGTAATGATTAAATTTACTTATTCTATATGATGTAACTGCTACTTAGCTGCAGTTTATTTATAAAACAGGATGTAAATCTTTATTGAAATTCTTATTAATGTGGTTAATACTAAATAGTGGATTAGGAGAATATATTGTATAAAATAAATTTTGGGAAGTGATGTAATTCGAACACGTTTTAATTGTGAACGCGAAAAAGTAATATTTTAGTAGTCAAACCATATACACTAATGAAACTTCTATAATAAACCACCAAAAGTAGTAATGTAAAATAAGAAAAAATGGCGTCTGTGCTTTATTTCCTTCAACCTATATGTTGAAATAAAAAAAACTGGAGGCAAAAGTATGCGCAAACTAGTAAGGTCATGATTTACCATTCTATGGTGAAATTCTTCAGGTTTACATATATTTGCCCGATTTACATGATAGTCACATCGCAAAAATAGAGACTGAAGGAAAGGTGTTATTTTGGATTCATTCATCTGTGCAATTTCTGCTAGAATGTCGTCTGCTATAAAAATACATCATTAATATTATTAAATATTTTAAAAATTATTGGATGACCTGAGATAATAAAACATCAAAAAATATATTTCTAATGATAACAATTTTCATATTACCTAAATATTAATATTATTAAATTTAATCATAATTTAACTTTGAATGTTTAGAACGTGATCATAGCAGAAATTCGCCATGTTCGATGCGATTCTAAAACGCTGTTCGCTTTACAAAGTTCTATTTACTTGTTTTCAGATTGGCTAACCGGGATCACATGGACGGCTTACAGTTGCAGGGAGAAATTGGATCCTTGTCGTTAAAACTGGAAATGAACATGATCTCGCCGAAGGCAGTAAAATTTACCGTAATGAAACGAGCGGTCTGCATATAACAGTCACCCTCTAATTACTCCTGAGGGAAGCTCGTTGAGGTCTCTCCAAATTAATTGGTTCCGATAGCAATATGAGTCCAGCTGGGTGTATCGCGTTCCCATTGTGACATAGAAACAAATCACAAAAAAGAGATTTTTTAGCATAGTATAGTCAGAATGTAGCAACGTTCGTAACCTGATGCTAATTTGGCGCAAAACCCCGTTTGCACGACGTTGTTTCCGCTATAGACACGAATATAACCTTATTTATTGATTGAGTTTTAATCGCGTTCGATGCCGCACAAATTGCACATAATTTACGATAAAATCCAACATAGAATCACTAATTATTTAATTTAGTTAAAGAAGGAATATCACGCAAGTTCCTAAAACCTTCCTTTCGGCTCAATTTGAATCTGGGCTGAAGTAAACTTTCGTCGTCTTCACTCATTTTTACAACACGCACACCACCGATCATTTAAGAAAGCTGCTAACATTCGTCTGAAAGTTTAAATAAAATCTATACAGAAACCGAGATTACCACGTCATGCCGTTTTGAAAAACTTCCAACCATGACGTAGGAATCAGTGTTCACAAAGTATATGTATATATAATAACTGAATTCTTGAATAAATTATATTATTTTATCACACAATAATTGTTTATAGCTGGAGGTAACTTCATCTTGGTCAGCTGTTATTTTACTATTAAAATAACATTTATATATCTATTTCTGATTCATATAATTTGGAATTATTTTCCTAATAATAATTTGTATTCAATTCCTTTTGATAAGGAATGAAAAGCCAAGCTCACAAATTCCAAATTCCATTTCAAAATATTATATGATTTACGTGATCGCATTTCATAAGTTTGAACTTAAGATTTTATATAAAACATGCAGGGTGTCGACATTGCCCGAATATTCATTTATATTCGCCCGGAAAAGTATTTAATTTGACACTAATCTGGTCTTAAGAGTGTCAATAGTATTCCCAGTACCATAAGAGAGAAAAAATGTGCACCCCCACCCTCATATGTGTTAGGGGTGTTTAACCCTTCCCATATTTGTGCCTCGATAGTGAGTAAAGATGTGGACCAAGTTAGGTATAAATTTCTCCACGCGTTTAAGAGTGTACTCGGAACCTTTTTTCAAATCCTTCCACCTTCACTCCAAGGGGCTGAACTACAACCGCAACGTCACGTTGAATGATAGAATAAAGACTGCCAAATCCATATTCGGGTGTTTTCACGTTACTTTTATGTAACGCCCCTTCACTACAACCCGTCATGGCGCTCCCCTCCTTTGCCGAAAGGGGTTGAAATTATACTCAAAGTGAGGAGAAACACTTTAAATACCATTGACGCATAAAAATAATTCTTCGACGCAAATATCGGCCGTTTTCGCATTTTTTAAAAATTCCATCCCAGTCGCCAATACTTCACACGTTCACTCATTTACTGATTTCAAAATACAGCCCTGCATTACTTCGATTTTCTTTAAATTTTCTTTATAACGGTCTTCATAAAATGAAGCGCCCTCTCCTCTTAAATAGTTGGACCAGTCCAATTCAAATAATTAAATTTAAAATTGATGTACGGTCAAAACTGGCTATTTAAATAAAGAGTAGATGTGGCCACAGACTTCACTCGAGCTTGAGTTTTGGTTTACTGCAGTCAACAAAACATTTCTACTGTTGATCGAGGAATTTCAATATTATAACGAAAATAGCTGAAAAAAAATTAAAATACAGTTTTTTAAAATTAAAAATCGTTTGAATTAAAACTAAAAATATACGGTCAATTAACAGTAGACAAAGAAACTGATTCTGATTTGTCTTAAATATAAATATAATTAATCTATAATTTTTAAAAGCTAAAATAACATCCAATGAAGTGTGTTGCCAAATTTGAGATACAGAAAGAGCCATAAAACTGAGAAATATAGAAGGATTTAGTGATAAACTCAGAGTATTGTATACGATGAATTAGTTTTATATATAATTGTAATTGTTTTGACTGATTTAGTTTTGGGTTTTGATATTATATTTATATTACTTGTATATATTTTTTGTTAGTAAAATTATTGGATGATTAGAGGAATACTGATTCTGTTATGTAGATAACATTTACTAAATACAAATTTTATTACTAATATTATGGTTATTCATGTATTTCATCGATAAAGTACTGTAAATTTGGTCGGTATAAACATCAAGTATAAGACCTTGCACGATGTTAGTCCTAAAAAGGTTTTATAAACAATGAAATGGACGTCAATGTGTAATCGGTCCCCAAAATGTGTTATGCGGGATGTAAACCCAATAAATTATTCAGATTTAAAACAATATGAAAAACATATTATGCATGTTTTACTTTTAGCATTTTTATCACTACTTTTTCAGTTGAGCTGTTATTTGATTACACAGC